>JAEIFK010000425.1:25065000-26265000 GCA_018901825.1 Drosophila funebris
CAAATTCAACTCCATTTCGCTTTTTTCTATTCTGAGCTGCGACGATCGCAAAGTACAAATGAAATATTCTGCCAGAAGGATGCAGTAAAGAGCACTGTGGATGCTAGCTCCAGAGTCCTCAGCTGCTTACTCAGATGGATGCTTACTGCAGAACGCTCACCTATCTGATCCCACACATATATACACAAGCATAAAGTGGATGCCAACTGCAGCAGAAGGCTTGTGAGAACACTCTCTGGCAGCTCTCTTTCCCCTTTTGATGAGAACTTGATTTGCTTGGATTTGAAATGTACTTTATCTCCCTCTCACCTACAGCTGGTTTTTAAGGTACATTAAAGTCAAGCCTGCACAGTTTGTGTACTCTTGTAAAAAAAATGTTAAATTGTTATATTTATGTATAGTATAGGGATACATTAACTTTGTGTAAGAAAGCAAAAGAAGGCGACATAGTATTAGTATCAACGCTGAGTCGACTGAGCTCGTCTGTCTGTCCGTAGAAACGCATCGATCTCAACAACTACAAGAGCAATATTTATATATATATAAATAAATATATATATATATATGTATGGATGGGTACATAAAATGCGTAGCATAAGTGCGAAATACAACATACATTTATATCCTTATAGATGTAATCAATAAGCATTCAACAAGTGTGTACAAATTATTGCCAACTGAGAGGCCACAGTCCACATGCGTCTATTTTTAGCATAATAACCGTTAACTTTGGCTGTCCTTCTTTCATTCCTTTCTGCATAGATCAAACTACGAGATAGCAACACTTGGTTGTGCATCTCACACCCAACAACAACGTCGTGTAGAGACTTTTGCCATACCCTTTATATATTACATATTAATATTAACATATTAATGTACATATGTGCAAGTATATAATACATATGCTGCATATTAGATATTCGTATATTCATTCATACATAAACATAATGATCATAATAACCCAATTGGCAATTTAACATGTATGCAGTTTTATCATCAAATTACTTTTATTTTTACAGAGACTGGTACAGGGTTCAATGCAGCCGTGGGCACCCGACTTATCCTCTTGTTTATCATATAGTGATGTATTTTAGAAGTCTTCGGTCAGTTTAGCTACAATCTCGGTTGCTGGACTTTTGAGTGCATCTTCCATTAGTTGACCTCCATACTGTAAATTAGAATTATTTATTATGTTAATCAGTTAAAATTTGTAAACTTGTTCTTCTTACCTTCCCTCCTTCTGCAACTGTGATTATCTAATTGGCATTGATTGATGAAATTACAATTGATGAACCTTCCACGACGAAAGACGGTGCCACAAACAGGACGAACGTCGGCTGGGCATGAGTCGTCGCAGTTAGGTCTTCTGGTAGTACGTCTTGTGCGTCTAGTGGTGCGCCGGGTGGTGCGCCAGGTGAGGGGTCTTCTTGTACGTCTAGAAGCAGCGGTTGCTCTGCCAGCTCCTCCCGGTCTAGCCGTCGCTCTTCCAGGTCTAGCGGTGACTCTTCCAGGTCTAGCTGTCGCTCTTCCAGGCCTTCTAGTGCTATCACGTTGCGCGTTCACCGAATTGGCCACATAGAGAACCACCACAGTGAACAACAGAATTGTAACTAGTTTCATGCTGAAGTTTTGTCTGCTCTGCAAGGAGACCACTTCACCTTATATATGCATGTCGAGGGAAACTCGAACAAAAGATTAACAAAACAATTGATGAAATCACAAAGACACATTAAAAAGTCGACTGATTATAAAACTACTCACTAACAATGACTTTACATATAATTTTTAATAATAATTAAAAACAAAAGCTTAATTTTCGTTTCTGTTTCAAAAGTGAATGAAGTAATGTGTTCACATACAAAACCAATATTATAAAGCTTTAAGTTCGAAATACACCGCAAAACTTTCCATAGTACTTTACTATCCATTTCAAGGTGTATTAAATATAATAGAAAAGACCATATTTTCCTAGCAACCGACATTCAACACCAGATTTTTTACTTACAATACAATACATTTTTCTCTAATTTTCATAGCGTACAGTTTTTTGCTTCTTAAAATAAACAATATTATTATATGTCGGAACATAAATAAATAAGTAGCTTACCAAGTAATCGAACTGCATTTCACTAACTCCACTGAGCTTTATCAACTGAGCACACCTCAAACCCATATAGACACCGCTGAGAGAAAGCACTGCAATGATTTATATATGGGCGACCAGCTTTTTACTCTCGCACCCGCACATGCATGGATGCTAACTGCAGAGAGCTCTCTTTACTGATCACACCCATACACAGTCACATATAACGGATACCAACTCCAACAAAAGCTTCGTGAGAATACCCTGTGCCAGCACTCTGCAACGCTTTCTCTCACCTCCTTCACATTGGATTACAGCTTGGTAAGAAAGTATTGTTGTTTTCTTCTTCTAAGTCTGCCGGACAGATAAAGTAATTAATGAAGCATTACAGACCCCAGTAGTAATCAAATAATCAGGAATATATATAACAATAAGCAATATAAATAATCTTTACTAGAGACTACATGTTTCAGTTGAAAAGTTTGTAATAACATACAATATACATTTTGAATAGGTATATTTATTTTTTAATTTATTAATTCATTTTATCATATAATGCTGTACTCCAGAAGTCGTTTCGGATATTTCCATTTCTTTTATATTCACATGCTTATTCTCAGTTTAACTACAGTCCCTGTTGCTGGACGCCTGACGGCATTTACCACTTCTCCTCATCCATGCTGAAAATATGAACTATTAATTAAGCTAAACAGATGAAGTTTATAAGGTTGATGAACTAACTTTCTCGTGTTCTGCATTTGTGATTATCGAGATAACATTGATTGGTGAAATTACAATGGATGTACCTTCGACCACGTCGGACTGTACCACAAACAGGAACAAAGAGAGTTGGGCATACATCCGAACAGCGAGGTCTTCTAGAAGTTGCTCCTTGGGCCTTCACTGAATTGGCCACATAGAGAACCTGTAACTAGTTTCATACTGAAATTCTGAATGATCTACTCTCATCGTCTTATATAGGCAAATTCAAACAAAAGATTTACAATTAACAAAAGCACAAAGAGATGATGAGACGATAACTGATTAAGCTTCATATTAACAATGAGTCTATCAAACAATAAATTGTATTATATTCCTTATAAAATAAATGATAAAGCCTTTAAACTCTGAATTAAACTGAACTTCAAAACGTTTCACAACATTAAGTTAACCCGTGAAGGGTATATTATAACAGATAATTGGTAAGTCTCCAAACATGCAAAGTTTCCTGGGATGTTGACTTAAACTAATTAGGCAAATATACCTTTTAATGTAAAAAATATTATATCCATATACATTAAATAATAATAGAAAATTTTAAATCCAACTCCATTCCCCTTCTTTTTTGAACTGAACTGCGCCGATCTGCCAGAGGGTTGCTGTATTTTCACTATCTCCTTTGTGGGCTCTATTTTAAACGACCGCTGAGAGCACTCACTGCAACGCTCAGCTGGGCGCTCAGCTGCTCACTGCATAAAGTGGATACTAACTGCAGTAGATAGTTTGTGAGAACACACTCTGGTAGCTCTCTGCAGCTTTTTCTCTCTATTGTTAAAGCTAACAAAATGTTGTTGTTTGATTACGGGGTATATTTAAGTCATTCCCGGTCAATTTGTGCACTCTTGTAATTATAATATGTTAAACATAATTAAATAAGTATTATATATGTATATAAGTTAACGTTTGGAATATAACTATCACTTTGGAAAGGAAGCAACTGGATCCGTTAGCCCTCTGCTGGAATAGGGATGTTTGTTGGCTCCACAGCTGGCACTGGCGATGGCTGGATGATTACTTTTGTGGGCAGCAGATGCTTTAAGGGTTCCAGTATCTGCTGCTGTTGCAAGAAGGTGAGCTGCTGTTGCTCCAATTGCAGCAAGCTAATGCCAAGGTGCACGGTAATCGACTGAGGCGGAAAGACTCCATGAATGCAGCGTTGCACGTAGGGAACAAGGTCGTAGGCGAGGCAGGAGCAAAGTTTAACGAATGTCTCGCGTTCATTACCTGTGAATGCCTGCTGTTCCTGGCGATAGAAGGCAAGCACCCGTTGTGCCACCAACTGCAGTGACTGCTGCAAGCAACTGGTGACATCGGTGGCCACTGCGAACGGTGCACAAAGACGCAGATCGTTCAAGGCATTTAGATATCCATTGCACAAGGCGGCAAGCGGGTAAAAGTCAAGCAATGTCTCGGGAGGAGCATAAGATTCCGACTTCTGTTCACTGGATGACAGAGCTGCGGTGTCGAGTTGCTTGCGACTGTGCAACGTAACCTTGTTAATGAGCGTAAACTTGTCCAGCTCCTGCTGGAAATGCGAATTCACTTGTGCAATGCTCGACTCGAACTTGTGGCGTATCACACGGACAAAGATAGGAGCAATTAAAGCTCTAAAATCGGCACCGACCCTACTGAAGGATAGGCCAAAGTACATGCATTGTCCTAGCACCGTTTCAATAGAGCTCACGCCGCGTTCCAAATCCGTTTCGAGAGTCAACAGGAAGCCATTGATCTAAAATTGTAGCCACATATATGAACTGGGAAACCTAATTGGTATATTAAGATAGTTACCTTGTTATGCAGCCAGGCCTGAAACAAGCGATCTCCATTGCAGTTGACGCCTTGCAGAGGCTTCAGTGGCGTCGACTTGCTCACATTCTCCTCCTCCGGAAATATGGCGCGATACTGTGTTATAATGTTGAATAAATTAATACGCGTGATTTCAATCGTCTTGGTCAAATGCTGTTGGGCTGAAATGGACATTTATTGAATGATCTTGAAGTTAATAAAGGTCCAACATACCATCTGTTGTTGGAATCGCCTCCAGACATGACGTCAACCAAGCATCGCGAGCCTGTAAAAACTTCAATTTGAGCTCATTGTCGCCAAAAGCCTGCATGCGACGCAGATAGCCAACAATCTGCAGGCACTTGGGCAGCTGCAGATCCATGCGCAACTGTGCCACCAGCTGCACAAGCATCGTATGCCACAAAGCCTCCACGGAGCGTACAATGCTCTGAAATATCAAATTGTTTTAGCAGCAAATTATATCATAAAACATAGTTCGAACTCACATTCACCACGGGAATAAGGTGTCCCTGATGCTGGCCAAGTCTCTGCACATAGCTGGCCAGTTCCAGCGCTTCCTCATAGCGACCCTCGCGTATGCAACGTTCCATCAGCTGCGGTAACTCGAGAATTTCCAATAGTTGAGCATTTTTATGGAGCGTTGTGCTGTTCAGGCGACGCTGTTCGGTCAACTCCGCTGAATCCTTGAGAAATTGCTCGCACTTGTCGCTTAACGTGGGCAGTTTACCAATCAACGTGTCAACCTGCTCCTCTGCCTTTTGGAACTCATGGAAAATCGAACGTGAATTCTCCGCCGTTGTAATAAAAGTTTTGTAATTGGAAATGGCCAACTCCTGCGTTTGTTCCAAAATGCGTTTGGTTTCATCTACTAATCTTGTCTGTTCCTTCTTTAGTTGCTCCACTTTGCAAGTTCCCAACTTGGCCAAATAGTTGTCCAGCTCTGGATTGCCACGCAGATTATCTTTATGGCACAAGAGAACAATAGTTTAAGTGACTATTGGATAAGTATGCACCTTAAACAATACCTGGTACACCATCTGGAAATATTAGCTTTAGCACACGTTCATTTTCCATATCCATTTTATCAGTAAAATCCATTTTTAATTACAAATTATTTTGATTTTGTTTTTAATCCAGACTATTATCGATATTTATATGGTTTTGTGTTGCTTCAAAATATATTTGTTATCGATACTTTGTTATATTTAATAAGGTTCGCTTATTTATTCTTTGTAAAACAGAGGCAAGAAGAATTATTCACATATGTACTAATAAAGCAGCTTTATTTTTTCTATTCCTAAAATTATTTATTTTGTCTAATATTTTCAACGGTACAGCTCACTGTACCGTATTGAAGAGCACGAAAACATTGTACCGAATCCATAGCCAAAATATCGTTTACGCGCAGTTGCGCGTCACAATCCACAGCTGATTTCTATAGCAAACAGACTGTTGTCAGTCATGCACTACATTTCCGTTAAATTAAAATTTAAAAATTTAAACGTGGAAAACAAATGGTTTTATTGTTGCAAGCTTCGTTTTTATATCATTCGAAAATGTTATTATTATTGTGTTGTGTAGAAACGTCCACACGCATTTCTGACTTTTGAAGTTCTTATGCAACAAAGAGTGGCTCAGTGGGGTTCGTCAGCGTCTGGAGTTGTTAAGCTGGTGAAAGTAGAACATTTATTTGTCTGCTTGCTAAAATTTAAAACATATTATCTGTCTGTCAGTTGGTCTACACAGCTTCTTGTAAGCTACGCACTTTCCGCACCCCGACCAGTTGCACGATGCTCGCAATGATGACGCTAATGAACTTGAGTTGCAGTTGCATGGGAAGCAAACCAACCACCACTGGCGCACTTTCATCTCGCCTAGAGCCACAATCTTAGCTTGCCTCAGACATTTCGGCGTCGACTTCGACTTCCACTTCGACGTAGTCGTTGTTGTCGTCGAGACGTTCATATTGTCACTGTAATCGTGAGTTAAAGCCGCTCCACCTGCTGAGAGACCGTAAACGGGTTATGGCCACTAATGGGATTGTTCTTATTGCAGGCGTGCAACATATGCTCTTTGCAACATCACATTTAACTGCGTAAAATAATTTATACTGAAAATCTCATTATCACATTTACTTAACTGAAAATTTCTAAAGAAATAGTAAATTATTTCGGACAATTTATATAAAATGCAAGTTTAGAATTTCACTGAATTTCCTTCACTTATAATGTAATGTATGTTCCCAATTCTTTCTACAGTTCATAAGCACGCTAATTGAATAGTTTACCAGAATAGAGGTCAAAGTCTTTCATACTATAAATATAATCTTAAATGCTTCCAAGCTGCATTATTTGCAAATCTACCTTTATATGCCAACCTCAGCCAAGCCTTCTTATTATTATTGTTGATATTATTTTTACACTTTCACTTACCCACTCACACACAATTGAGGGTCTATATGTGAGATCCATGCGAATTAAGTATGAGTGGTAACTTATCTGTCAGTTCAACACCGAAAGCTTGTAACAACCTCGTCTTTCACATATTGGCTAACACTGGATAATATCGCAGCCAACTTAACGCTCTTCTCCTAAGTATTAAATATTAATCTCAATCAATTGGCGTCTTCATTCACTCTTTATACTAATACAAAGGCGCCAAATATGTTGGCCGTTTTCTATAACTCGACGAGGAGATATCCTCTATTGTTTCACATATGTTCCCACGCAACGAATGATTAATCCTAGTCCATCTACCAGATACGAAGTTAAAAACAACTTTAAACCTTGTTTCTATGAACAATAATCTACCCGCTTTGGGGCACACACTTAAGTGGTATGACAACTTCCACAGTGCTTCAACCCATACCCATACAATTGTTGCACATTTGTATTTATTTCGCAATTATATTGCAAACAATAACAACAACAGGAAACTTACAACCAGTTTGCGGGCCCACAAAATAAGACGAGCTAACACAAAATTGGGAAAAAGAAGCGAAAAAAGAAAACACTAAATTGAAATGGAAGAAAAGGAGTGACAGAGAGGCGGACAGAGAGAGTGTGTCCGAGACCACCCACCCAAGCGTTGTCTGCGGATCTTCTGTATCTCAGCAACCACTGAGCGGTTCGTGGATTACTCTTGCACCGCAACATGCATTTGGCGTGGTTCAACTTTGGCTGAAACTCCTCTTGGCCAACTCGCCGGCTCTCCTTCTGCCTCTGCGGAAGTCATTGACATGCGACGCAGAGATTTACTCAATGGAAATGGTCTCTGACTCCTCCGGGTACCGCACCGAGTTATGGGTTAATAAAAAACAAATCATTTACCTGTCATCGCACCGAGGGCGGAATGGGATAAAGAAGAAGAGGGAAAAGTCGTGAAAAGATGTAAGACTCACCAAGGCAATTAAATTTTTGGTTTCTTTTCAGTTGTAACAGATCTGCCCAGTTTGAGACAAGGGGTCACACTTACAGTGAACTCAGAATAAGTTGAGTTATAATAAATTTATAAATATAAATATAAATAAATATATATACATAAATATAAATATATATATAAATATAAATGTAAATTTAAATATAAATATAAATAAATATAATTATAGATATAAATATAAAGTTGAATAACATTAATCTTGTTTAATGGTTGTTCAAAAACAGCTGAATCTATCGATAGACAGCATAATTTACGCTTTACAGAAACGCAGAGCAGTGAGTCAAGTTTTCACTGCTTACATACAAGTAACAAACAACCAACGCAACAAAGCATCAACAACAGCAACATCAGTAAGAGCAACTACAATATCAACAACATCCACAACAGCAACAACAAAGTTTAAGGCCACTACTGACCTACTAAGCAGGCGTCAGCGTCGTCGTCTTCGCTGCTTTGCAAAGCTCTCCCACTTCCCTCCAGCAGCGCAAATCAACAACAACAACAAGCGTAGCAACTGCAGAAGCAGCAGCGACAGCGACAAAAGCAACAGAAGCAAATTCGTGTCTTCGTTTCGTCTCGGAAAACCATCTTCATCTTCGTTTTTTGCGCTTTGCTCTCTCATTGTCGTGTGTTGCGTGTGGCGCTTTTTGTGTTTGCGGTTTGTTTTTGTTGTACTTTTTGCTTCGTTGTTGTGTTGTTGGTGCTGCTGCGCCTGCTCGTTTTTCAATGTTTGTGTTTTTGCTGCGGACGCCCGACGCTGACGCTTCGAATAATAAATAAGAAAAAGTTTTCCTGCAAAACGCAAAAAAAAAAAACTATGAAGAGCCGTAAAAATAACAAGTAAGTTAAACTGGTCAAGAGTAGTCGGCCAGCAGCTTCTCTGTAGAATGGCAAACAGCTGTAAGAAGCTAAAACTATAACTTTTTTCGATTTATTGTTAGAAATAAAGTGTAATTATATTATGCACTAAACCTGAGATCGATTAAGCACTCTTTTAAATATAGTATATACGTACATGTACTTTTAAGACTCGCATATATTAACAAACTCTAGCATACCCTTTAAATGTATGTGAATAGAGTATAAAAAGCGTTTTCGCTTGCGTCGCAGTTGAGCCATTCGGGCAGCCGGCTCTCTGTCTCTGTCGTGAGCATTGGCTATGGGTTGAGAGCGGGGTGCTGAGGCTGAGTTTGCTTTTGACGCCGCCGTCGTTATTGCTGCGCTGTAGCTGTGACTCTGTCTCTGACTTAGCTCTCGCCGCAGTTGCAAACGTGAGTGCGAAGCGTGTAAACGTGATTTGGTATTTCGGCTAGGGCTTTGGTGTCCGTTCTTATTGTTGTTTTAATGTACGCCTGAAAGCCCAGCGGAACAGACATCTTAAAAAGTCGCTGAAAACGTTGCTAAATGAAAATATGAATATTTCGACGAGTTACAGTTATGTGAATTTTAATAGAAAATCGATTTCGAACTCAAAACTTCAGCCGAATACGTGTGATCCACACTGTCAATAAACCCATACTGCTAACCTCTCTATTGAAGTAAAGGGTGTTACGGGGCCGAGGCCCCTCTAAAAAGAAACCCCAAAAAACAAGTGAAATATTGCGAAATCCTTTGACGAAATTTCTATTTGCCCATTTTTGCATTGATCGTTTTGTGTGCGTGTGCGTGTGTGTGTGCGTGTGCGAGTGTGTCAAATAGAGTGAAAGTAAATAATGGAACTTACGAAAATGGATAGGCGAATTGCCGGATTGCGAATGACAAAACTAATAACGGTAAATGCCAACGAGAGTGTTAACTATCATCACATAATACCTTGTGTCTTGACCCACTGTCTGACTGTCTGTGTATCCGTTAAAGCTCGCTTCAATGGAATCGCTTATTATCGATAGTTAGAAACAATTAACTTCAGACAACTGACTGAGAAATCAACTATTATCAGTCATTTATGTATTAAGTTTATTTTGCTTTTAATTTTAAAACAATTAAGAAAAACTAAGGAAGGTTGTGAAATGAGTAAACATTCTTTAAATATGTTTGCACACTAAAGAGTTTTCACTTTATAAATTAGAATTAATCTAATATGTAACATATTACAACAAAAAAGTCACAATAGTATTTAAAATTGAGGAACTAATTACCATAGCTAAAGACAAATCTATGTGCTTTATAAATAATAATATCATATATATAGGATATTAATTCTTTTAATTTTTTATGCACTCTTAAATACTTGTAATTTAATAAACCTAATTCTCAGAGAAGTCAGGATAAGCGTGTAATATTCTATGAACATAATATCGAAAGAAACTTTGATATAAAAGCATAAATGTGAATAGATTTATACCCATTTTAACTATTCATGAAATTTACTTAATATAGGGTATAATTGAAACAAACAAAAAACCACTTTCTGACTGTTCTTACTACTTTTAGCCTTCATTTATGACCACAGAGGTCGTTACAGTTAGATGGATAGGTTAGGTCTGCAGCGGTTACAGAGTTTTTGACCTGTGTGTCAAGTTATTTCTGAACCATCATGACATCTAATAGAGGTGAGGAAAGAAGGTGTCTACAGTTAATGATAGTGTCAAGTTGCACACACATTACAGTCACAGCAAATTTAATAAAATGAAAATGAAAATACTTTTATTTGTATTCTTCGAATTCGACTATCAATTGAGTTGCAGTGGCAACTGCTTGCAACATGTGTTGAAATTGATAAACGATCGAAATCATTCAGCGCTTTATGCATATTAATAGCCAACTAAATGACACACACATACATAAACAAATACGCCTTCAATCAAATAGCAATAACAAAGCGAAAAACGAAGAAAAAACTCAGCTGTTGCTTTTGTTGTTTTGATACGAAAATAAAGATTAAATAAAAAAATTTCACTTTCTTCGGGGAGCTGACGGGCTGGTAACGATTTGTTCGATTTGGCAGTTTGTTTTTTCTTTTGAGTCTTGGGCCGGCAACTGAATTTAAATTGTGAAAGAGAAAAACGCTAAGCGATAAACAAAATCAGTTACCAAATAGGGAGAAAAGTTGCTGCGATTTTGGTATGTCTTTTCCGGTGAACTGAATGAATATGCATTATTTGAGGCACTTGGCAGTTCGAACTTCAGACTAACATATTTGCATGGACTTGCAAGTCAAGTTTGTCGCCTAAGTCTTTTTTGTTGCGTCGCTTCGCAAGTTTCACCAGCTGCTGCTGCTGCTGCTGCTGGCAATGGCAATTAGCAAGCACAGAAACGGCAAAGAAGTAAAACCAAATTTGGTTAAATGTAACATCAACTTCATTTGCAGTTGCCAATTGAATTGATAAATAATTCATTCTATGGCAGTACCACATGTTGCACCAAAGCAGCATTGTGTGTGTGTGTGTGTCTGTGTGTGTGTGTGTCTGTGTGTGTGTGTGGAGTATTTAGGAAATGAAGACATAGACAACGACATTGGCATCGACATATGCGACTAGTCAGCTGGCCAATCAGACGGTCAAGTGATGCTGTGGTTCTATGGTTCTGTGTTGCGCACTTCATAGAAAGTCGCACTGACACATTAAAGTGTTGCTAACTTGCAACAGCTGCGACGCGACGCTGCAGAGTGACAAATGTCTTCCTCGATGCAAGTTGACTTAATGCCCATTTGGACATTGGACATATTGATTTGTTGCTTCTATGTTGACAGCCGCCTGCCAGACAAACAGACAGACAAACATGCAGACAGACTGCTGCTCCAATTTCCTTATGGCTTTTTCTAGACTTACCAAGAAATATGACACTCCATATGAAACGTATCGACTCACACGCCCCGCAGCGCTGCCTGAGTTACAATTTAATTGTCTTCATCATATTCATTTATCTCTACACTATATCTATATATCTATTTTGATTTGTATATGTTGATGTAGATCGCGTTGATTTGGCGCCAAACAAAGCGAAAGTAATTTTGCTTTCCATTTCAGGTTGTGCGGTTTGCTTTGCTTTGACCTGATTCGATTCTGTACACAAAAAATAAGAAAAAAACAAAAACAAACAAAAATTGGTTTAAAAGCAAGTTCGTTGCCTAAGTCATTTGTTGTCTCATTCTCCATTCTGCGGTTTACTTTTTACCCCACGGCGCCAGACCCACATCCACATAATGGCCAGCTTAATTGTAATCATAGCGCAAAGCACTTGAGTGCTCTTAATGGGTTTAATGAAGTGTTGAGCTGAATGGGATCTGAAGTGTCTCTAATTGAAATGACTGGATGGCTGTATCTAGGGCTTTGATATGCAGATATCAAGCGAATGAATTTACATATGAAAGTTCTTATTATATTTTATATATTTCTTAAGCTCAATGTTTTATATTTTCTTAAAATATATTCAACAAGGCTGCAAGTGTTCATTTCAACTTAGATCCTTTAATAAGTGAAAATATTATATTATCTTTGAGTTTTTTAGTTGCTTTAGATAGCTTATGTGTATTTTTCAATAATTAAATAATCGTTTTAAAATATTAAAGTAATTAAAACTTGCAATTAGATTGGCATAGATCTATTATATTATCTATCCATTTAATAAATATATCTTTATGACTCTCGAGCAATCCTATCTATTATTTATAATACTAATATAATAATTATGTTATAATATCTAAGTTCAGTTATAAGAAACTTTCAAATATTTATTCCGGAAATGTTTATAAGCATATCTAAAGTATCTTCTGCTGCTCTGAATTTTCTTTGTATTCATATTGAATGAAAGCCATATGTATTTTCTTTAAAGTTGCATACATTTGTATTAATTCAGCTTAGGCAAGTCACACTGTAGTTACATATGCTAATTAATAAGTGGTAAATTTCCGAAACTTACAAATCCATATCGGGGTTGCTCAACATTATCTAATCAAAGTGAGTTAGTTTAATAAACACACACTTATATTCATACATGTGCGCCACACACACTTACACACACACACACTCGCACATTAGCTTACACCTTTATGTGAGTTTAACACTTTCTTTTCAACTTCGAGGAGCGACGCAATGAACGTGAATCACACAAGACCATAAAAATAAACCACATACAAGACCAAATGATAACTAAATTGATATCAAATTTGGGAGCCCAAAAACAAACCAGTTAAGCAAGAGAAAGAGAGTAAGAGAGAGAGAGAGGGAGAGGGAGAGCGGCACAGAGAACAGACACGTTTTGGGGCCTGTGGAAGGTACGAGTGTGGAGTGATTGGGGCTCTGTGTGCATTGTGAGTAGCATGTGCTCCTTGGTTGCGTCGTGCTTCGATTGTGCAACAGAAAAGGAAAGTTGGAAAGGGCCACTCGAATCGGCAGATCGTTGTGGTGGTTCGGTGGTTTGGTGGTTTGGTTGTATGGTTGTATGGCCGTTGGCACTGGATCGGTTGACGATCGGTGGCACTTTTACATTGCCTGTGCCGCAATTTACTTTTACTTGGTTAACCCATTTCGCTTTTAATTGCTCTCTGCATTTCACTTTGTGACGGTTCGCCGATGCCCGGTGGTCGCCCCACACTCACACACAGATATGTATATATATATATATATATATGTATATAAAAACATGTGCAGCAAGGTAATTGCGGCCATTCTCCCTCTCTTTCTCTTCGTCGATCTTTGTCTCTCGCTTTAGCCGCATGCAAATGCACATCGATCATCTTCATGACTTGTGATTGTGCAGTTGCCGCTGCGTGAAAGTAAAATTTGATTTTATGCCGGTTCATTAGGCAACAGAGACAACGATAGATTGTGCGAATGAGGCAGAGAGAGATACTTATATTGAGAGAGTGGGAGCAGCATTAGCCAAGTGTTTGAGGTTTGTTTTGGCCGTCCCGCTTTTGTGTGCTTATGTTTTCTGCCTCGTCACGCTGGCGACAAATTGTTTGCCCGAGTGAGAGCCAACAACTGCCAACTGCAGCCAGTCCCATTCTCCATTCTCCATCCCATTCCCATTTCCATTCTCTCTGCCATTCCACCATTAACAATCGTTGCAGCTGCACCTCACGACATTTGCTC
The DNA here is from genome assembly GCA_018901825.1 of Drosophila funebris. NCBI lineage: Eukaryota > Metazoa > Arthropoda > Insecta > Diptera > Drosophilidae > Drosophila > Drosophila funebris. The sequence goes on from JAEIFK010000425.1 coordinate 25,079,143, forward strand.
ATCAGCGAGATGCAACCGAATTTTAACTCTTGATTCCACTCGTTTGATGGCGGAGTCTAAATTGAAAGACAATAATTTACTGATATATATATATATATGTATATATATATAGTTATAACAATTACTGCTACTATTTATTTGTATATTCATCTGTTTATTCTTTTTGTAGTTGTTTATTTGCTTATATATTTATTTTTATTTTAATTTATTTTATTATTTATTTATGTTGATTATTTGCTAATGTTTTTATATATTTATTAATTAATTATTTATGTATTTATTTATTAAATAAATTATTTATATATTAAATAAATAATGCATTGGTTTATTAACTTGTTTATTTATTTTTATTATTATATTATTTATATTGATTAAATTCCTATTTTATAATATAATATATATTCATTAATTCATTCATTAATGTATTTGTTTAATTAGCAATATAGTTAAATATTTATTTATATTGTAATAATATTTAAATATTTATTAAAGATTTAATTTATTTATTAACTAATTTATTTTATTATTTATTTTTTGTTTAATTTAGATATTTAATTATAAATGTTTTATATACTAATCAAATATTAAATATTTATGAATTTATTGATTATACATCTAATTTTTCTTTTAATTTATCGGCATCTAAAATATAAATCAACATTTAAATAGTATTAATAGTTTAATATATAAAGTAAATTATTTTGTATCTTAAACTTAGATTTCTGGGTATATTAATAGTTTAATATATCCAACGTTTGTTTAAGCCTGCAGCACTTAGAGTCCAGGTACTTGAAGTATGGATCTATTTATCGAAGGATTTTTTTTCCTCTCCGGGTGTTCTTAATCATTTGTTACTATGATGAAATGTTGGGAGAAACGTATATCTAAATCTATATCTTAATCAATTTTTCTCTTTATTTTTATTTTTATATCTATATCTATATTTTTATACTTAAATCATATTAGATGTATAAGTCTTTATTTATTTCTATATCTATATATAAATCTATGACTTTATCAATGTATCTTTATCTACAAATTTTAATACTTTTTGCTTTTATTTATTTCTATGTCGCTATCGATATTTACATCTGTTTCTATGTCTATATCTTTCAGTACAATGCTCTGATTCTTCTACTCTTCGTATCTCTCCTGGATTTCTCCGACAGCACCGCCAACTTTGGCTTCGACTCGGCAAACTCTTGTAGTCCAAATGGCAAGATGTCTAGACGTGGACGTGCCCAGATGCTGGCTGCCATACCTTGTGATCTGGCCAAGCAACCCTTCTGTCATCTGCCTGGTTCCATTTATCCATGGCACGCGGTACGTCGATTTGTTCACGAGAATCAGGGTCTGATGAGGCGCATGTATGGGGATGTGAAACATATCTCGATACTGCGAGATGAGATACAGAACAATGAGGTGGCCGACGTCGAAGATATGGAGGATGCGGCCGATCGTTATTCAAAGATGCCACGTGGCGCCAAGTACATGTTGCATGGCAGGGACGGCGATCGTGATGACTTTGGCAGCTACAAAGGTAACGATGTGCTCATGGAACCACATTTTCGGCCAGTGTCCAGCACAACCACAGCGTCGACGACGACAACCACATCGACTGCACCCACGCCAAGTTCAACGAGCTCAACTTCAACAATTGCACCGCCACTTGTTGCAGTTGCAGAGCCGGAGAGGGAGGTGGAGACGGATTCGGAGAGGGAGTCAGAGTCGGAGTCGGAGCGAGAGAGGCCCAGTTTGGAGTCGAACAGCGTTTACGAGCTGCCAGGCGGCACCTCCACAACCACCAGCACTACCACACGCCCACAGCCCACAGTGAAGGCTAGCTCTGGCGACAACATACAAATCATTGACTCACCACAGCTGGGAGGGGCTTTAAAGGGAGTCGAGGGAAGCTTACGCAACTTGAGCATTGCTGCTATTCCCGCAACGATTGCCACAGTGGTAAAAGCCACCTCTGTGACATCGAAGCGCACCACAGCAATGCCCAGTCGCAAGAGTGCCACGACCACGACAACAACTCCAGCTAAGGCAGCTCCAAAAGCCACCACAGCCGCAACAGGAGCAACTGCAGCAGCCATCAGCAGTGGTAGCACCACTGGCACCACCACAGCCGCTCTGCTGCCACGACGAAATGCAACCAAGACAACGCTGGGCAGCACCACACCCGTCAGCTTTGCCTCGCTCTTCTCTTCCACGTTTACGGCCTTGAGCTCGGACAAACAAAGGCGTCCGTTGACCAGCAGCACCACAGCAGCACCAGCCATGAGCTCCACAAAGGCGGGGCTCCTGCGGGAGGGAGGACAGCTGTTTCAGGATGCCATGAAACAGGAGCCGATGGCGGTGAGCAGCAACATGCGAGGGGTGTAAGTATGGGAAGATTGTTTCCCTATTTTCCTTCATATTCTCACACTCAATCTCCTGCAGAAAAGATTCTCATCATTGTCAATATTCACTTCTCACTTTTCCCTCCTTTTCTCATACAGCAATGCTTGTCCTGTGAAGGACGAAGTGGTTGCCCCCTTCTGGGCAAACAACACACGTGGCGAGGTGCTGGCCCTGCTCAATCTTTATCCCTTCGAGCAGTACGTGCACTGGGAGAAGTGCACCCATGAGTTCAAGCAGATGTTCTGTCGCGATGGCTGTCGTTGTGAGCAACAGTATCGACTCCATCGTCTCTTGGCCTATGATCCCCACAACGAATGCCGTGGCATCTTCTCCGACTGGTTTCGCTTTCCCTCCAGCTGCATCTGTAAGTGCTATAACATACCCATGGATTTTCGTGCCACATCGAGGAGTCCACGCTCGGATAGCAGCTTCGATGCACCACAATCTCCGCCTGCTGATCCCATTGGAGCTGCCGAGGCGGAAGTTCAACGTGCCATCTACGAACATGCTACAGATCAATGGTATCGGCCACGTGATGAGTTCGACTTCTATGAGGGTTAGTAACCCTAATTTGTGAGCTAGCACGTTCCCCATTTTGGATTAGCTCATCAGATTGAGGCTTTGGACAGTCCTAGTCCCTTGTATGTGTACAGTAATCATAGTGTATAGTGAATAGGATCACACCAAGTACTGAAATAATCATCCTTTTGACTTTGCTTAACATTTATTCAATAAGTTTAGCATTTTTTAAGGAGAACTTCAGAAGCACCCAAATGAATGTAGAGAAGAATGTATCCCGCTTACTCACCAGGAAATTTGCATAGACAGCTTAACCCGTTGTTTTAATTAACTCGAACAGAGAAATTGATAACATAAAGAACTAAAATAGAATAGAATCAGATGTTACTTTCGGTTCATTTGCAGTTGTCCTCCGAGACGAATTTCGTTAGACAGGGAAGCTGAATTGCAACCAGCTAACAGCTAAACAGATTACCCAGTGGGACTTATCTAGTTACTTAAGTCATTGCTATGCAGATGATGCTAGTGTGAGAAGTAAGAAAAGTGACAGTGACTGGTATTGTTCCCCGAGTCAGTTTGATTCAGTTTGAGATGGATTACATCGATAAGACTCGACAACTAGGAAGTATGACTAACCTACAGTTTAGATGCTTCCGATTGCTTTCTTTCCTAAGCAACCTGTCTCCCTGCTGTAAAAGTCTAGTGATTCACTTCAACCTTTACCTTTCCTTCATTCTTAATCCAGCTAAGTTCTAAGTTCTCTTGAGTTCTCCCCAACAGTTCAACAGCATTGGGAATTCCCCTCTTTATTTATATTTTATTTATTTATTATAATTAAACAAAAGCCATTGTGTTATTGTAAATATAGTTGAACACAATGTCTTACCCAGCGACAATCATAAAGAGCGAATGTACCTTGAAATATTTATTAAACGAATTCGTGGCAGCTGCGTTTAATAAATAATATTAGTTAATAAACATTTGTATTGCATAACGACGCAACTGTGGCCATAAACAATTAAATTATTGATAAACATTGTAAATAATAAATCTGCAAAAACCATTTTGGAAAAAATACATATTTATTGCAAAAATAATAATATTTATACAATATTATTTATATATTTATATAGTATATACTTGTAGTTGTTATTGTTGTATATAAAATGCTTACATAAATATGTAAAAATAGAATTTAATGTATTTAATACGTTTACATAACTTCTGTGTGTGTGTGTGTGTGTGTGCTTTAGTTAATTGATTAATTATTGCTGAAGGCATTTCGTGTTTTGCAGTTTCTTGCAGTTTTTACATTTATAATTTAAGGCTAAGATAAAATTGTAAAATTAATAGCATTTATTGTTCAATACACATTCTGTTCATCGAATAAAGATTTATATATGTTTAATGTTGCATAACGACAACCAAGTTGATGATTTGCATGTTTTCAGCATTGAAAAGGCACTTAATTTGTATAAAGCTTGTTTCTATAAATTTTGAAAAATTCTTGAAATATTGCCACAGTTAAGTTTTGATATAAATAACAGTTATGTTGAAGCCAAAATGTTTTGAACAATATATTAGAATAAATGTACTTTAAATTTATTGAGAATTTCTAAAACTCTCACACAGACAAGCGATGACAATTATTTGATATATAAATTAATAGAGACAAGACACAGTAAGACATGGAAACAAAGAAACGCGCCTTAAATGCAACTAACAAAACATAATAATGTGCTATAGCATAGACGACAATTGAATACTCTCAGCGTTGAGTGAAACGAATACAGAACTTTTATAATAATATTGATAATGATATGAATGCGCTGTGATACCCATTGTGTGTGTGTGGGTGTGTTGGGTATCTGAGGACATACTCTGTTCTATAATGATAACTATAAACTAAAGATGCTTGTGTTAGCCATTCGAAACGGGCACCCAGAGCAGCTTGTCCTGTTCCTTATCGACGGCATCCTTAATCTGTGTGCACATGTGCTTGATGCTGACGCCAGGTATGACAGCTATAATGAATAATTGAATACAACATCGAGTTATTAAAGGGTATCTAGCTAATGCAGTGCTTACTCACCTGATATGTACTGCTTGTAGTCAAACTCCAGCTTGAGGGCACGCTCGTACATCTCCTTGGCCGCCTTGGCTGATATTTTATCGGTGCCAAAATCGCGTATGTCGCGGATTTGCTTTGCCGACTTGAATCGCAAGAGCAGCACAATCGGATATATTTGTAGGCGTTGCAGTCGCTCCACGGCTGAGATCGACACATCCAGGATGCAGTGGCGCCGATCCTACAACAGTTTAGCATTAGTATTCGGCTTGAAATCGTATTACTACAGGGACAACTCACATTCTTGCACGCATTGCTGATGGCCTCCACTGTGGTGCATTCGAATTTGTTGCCGCGTCGCCGATAGTCCACGAATATGTTCTCCTTTAGGCCCTCCTCCATGGCCTCCTGTGAGCAGTCCATGGCCGTTACCTCGCACAGCTTAAACAAATTGGAGAAATCCATTTTTAAGCGATCCATTAAGCACTCCGATAGTGGTCCAATGATTAGCACAGGACGACGAATGGGCGCTGAGACAGAGGAAATACAATTAAATGGCGATTTGACGAAGATGAGATTCATTCTTACAGTCGAGCAGCTCCACACGCTGGTAGCTCATGATGCCGCCATCGTCATTGAGAATGCCCGAGTCGGGAAAGAAGCTCAGTTGCGTGTTGCTGAAACTCGCTATTTCCGTGGAGTCTCGTGACGAGCTGCGTTGATTCTTCTTTCGGCGAAAGAATGAACGACGCGCCGAGGTGCTGCCACGACGCGCAGTGCCCGTATCACAGTCGACAACCTCGCCCGAACGCAGTTCCTCCTCCACCCTGAGAGGAACGCAACTTGTTCAGCCAAAAGAGCTAAAGAAATTTCGGCATACTCACTTCATTTGACTTGGTATAATGCCGCACTCCTTGCGATGTCCCATTGCATCCAGTTTCCAGGCGCGCCACAGACCAAATGTGCCATTGAAGACCGTATTGTCCACATAGAGCACCTCATCCTTAATAAAACGCAAATCGTCCTCGTTCAGCTCACCAATGCGATCAAACCCCACGCGTACATAGAACGAATCTCCAGGCTTATCCTTAATTTGCTTGAGGGCTTTAAGAAAATGTAAACACTCATTTGAATTTGGAAATCAATCGAGATTGCTAATCCACTCACTTTGTAACTTATTCTGCACCAGCATCGTGACTGTGTCGGTGAGCTTGGAGATCTCATTGGCAGCCTGCTCAGCGGTGACGCCACTCAAATCGACGCCATTGTACTCCAGTATTAGATCACCTTTTCGTATGCCGGCGTGATCCGAGGGCGAACCGGGCGCCACGTCGTGCACATAGATGCCCACCTTGTTGCCGCCAAATAGCTTAATGCCCAGATTCTTAGACTTGTCCATGTGAAGCGTGACAAAGCGGAGTGCTGCAAGGGGAAACATGAGTTAACCGAGTTGAAGGTAATTCCCTCTTAAAGACTGGTATACTTACACTCTGCAGGCACTGTAGTGGGCGGTGGCGGCAGCGTGGGCTTCGCATCATCGTCATAGACCGTGGAGGTGGCCGAGGCGGTTGTCGTTGTTGTTGTTGCCGCTGAGGATGGCATATCCTGGCTGCTGCTTATATCCGACTGATTCTCCAGGCTGTCCGTAAAACTCTGATCCTTGATGGACTGATGCGAGAGTGGTGCACGTGTCACAGTTGTCGCCGATGGCAGCAAGGACAATGGTTGCAGCGGCAGCGCCGCTTGCACACTCCGCGCCGGCGGACGCGGTGAATTGCGGGGCGTTGGCGAGCCCGAATGATTGAGAGGAGATTCTGGTTCCAGGTTGTGTATGCCCTCGTATTCAGTTGACTGAAATTCTGTAAGAAGTAGAATGTTAGTTTGATTACATTTTAATGATAATATTTAAAGTAGAATTAAAGAAATCAAAAATTATTAATTCAAACAAGCGAATCAGTCGAGCGTACACGACAGTATAATACTCTATTCTAGTCTCTTATGTACATACAAATGGAGAGAATAGTTTGCATAGAATTCTACGGATAGGAGAACAGACGCACAGAGGAACAGACGGACAGCTTTACTTTATGGGTTATTTCAAGCCTCTCGTGCACAACATATCTACTGATCAACTTATAATACCCTCTTAAAGAGTATAAATGGGAGCCTTATGCGGTATATGCCTTGGCTGTATAAAGAGGACGAGATAGTTCCTTCTGCATGTTACATACATTGCCACTAAGTTGTAACACTCTTGTATACTGTGTATATAAGTCTGTTCTGTCTGAGTGAGTGTGGTAAGTTTCATCATAGCGAGTGTGAGCTGTACTTACTTTCTGGATTGTACTGCACCAGCATTGTAAAGGAATCACCGCACTGGCGCAGCACATTGGCGGCTATTTCATTGGTGGCAGCACGCATGTTGATGCCACAGACTTCCAAGAGTTGATCGCCCACCTGGAGACCGGCACGCATTGCGGTACTCTTGTCGGCAACTGTGGACACAAAAATACCGCCGCCATTGTTGTTGCACTGTATGGTAATGCCGAGCGACTTGTCGCGCTTATCGATCGTGACTCTTCTAAGGTCTCCAGGGCATAAAAAATCCGTCGCCACATTCGAGCAGCGTTTCCCACTTCCACTTGGTCCCCCATGGCTAAGCACCTCGACATGGACCTGTGGCATGGGTGAGCCTCTGCCACTGCCACCACCGCCGCCACCACCATTGATGCTGCTCACATTCGCTGCATAGCTGGAGCTCATCAGGGAAATGGGTGCACCACCTGTGTGACTGGAGTTGCTGCACGTCCCGGTGGCATAATGGTGATCAATCGAACCGGAACTATTCTTCACCAGACTGCTGCTGTTCTGTCGATTGCTGGCCACGCTGGGATTGGACGGAATGCGTAGGCGTTGATTGTCTTTCTTGCGCGGAAAGGTGCCGCCCTCATAGATGACTCCATTGCCAGGACCGGAGACGCCAGCCAAACTATTATATGGATAATGCTGTGATTGCTGTTGGCCATAATCGATATAAGGCGGGTGCTGCATGTGCGGAAGACCATGTGGATGTGGATGTGGATGCGGATGTGGATGCTGCGAATGCTGGCCGGGCACAAAATCCAGATCTGTGGGTATGCCAATGGTGCTACTATTGCTATTGCTTTCCAACTGCGTTGGCGGCGGTGCCTGCACTGTTGCCATCGTCGTCATCGTTGTTGGCGGCGGTGATGGCAACGTCAGTGGACTTGATCGTCGCATATAGCGTCCATGACTGCTGGGCGGAAAGATGGGAAAGAGCTGGGTATGCCGATTGCCCGCCATGGCCATATATGCCTGATGAGGTGGCATATAGTTGTGTCCACCTGAGACGAGGATGCCCGAGCCAATGCTCTCGCTATCGCTGGGATATTTGGGCACATGCTTGGGCGGCATTGGAGGCACACTCCTCTTGGGATACACATTACACTCGCTAATGGGCGGACTCTTTGCCGACAGCATGGACTCGATTGAGTTCTGTGATTTCAGCGATATAACATCGACGGGTCCGCCAGAACCAGATCCTGCCGAGCCACTGCCTCCCGATATTCTCGGAGGCGGATGCAGAGGCATAAACATCGCATTCACCTTGGGCAGTGGCGGTGGTGGAGCTGGTTGTTGAAACATGTCAAACATTTGCTGTTTCCGAGTGGGAAACTCCCCTGCTGCCACCGCTGGCACCGCCTGACGCTCTGCCTGCTGTCCACTTGTCTTGGGCTGATAGAAATCTCCACCACTTGGCGGTATATTCAAGGAGAACCGATGCGGATTATGGAAACGAGCGGAACGATCCTGGGCATGCAACTTCACACGTGCATTGGCGCCCATCAAAGGCGCTGGACGTTGCAGCAGCTGCTGCTGTTTATCCTCTGGCGGCGTGGGCACAGTTCCATAGAGCGAATGACGTGGATAGGTGACGCCCACATTTCCAGGCTGAAAGAGGGCGGAGGCAACGACATTGCTAACCGGATTGGAGTTGCGATTGGGATGTGTTTTAATCGCGCTGCCATTCACATTTCGTGGCTTTGTTAACTGGGACGGCAACGGCGGCGGTGGCAACTCTTGCAATTGCAATTGTGGCTTCGACTCCACCTGATCTGCGACATCATCTTCCTTGTCCACATTGATGGGGCCGGCGGTGAAGAGCGACATGAGAGCACGTTTTTTTTCACCGCCTCGCTGTACAATCGTGCCCGTTGGATTGTCGTGGGAGATGTTGGTGCGTGGCCAGGTGCCCATGCTTTTGGCCTCCTTTTCGCCTTTTTGCCACGCTTGTGGCGCTTGAAGAGATTCTCCTTGCTCTTCTCCGAGCTGTTCTCACTGAGCACCGAATCCAAGGCCGCAATCGCCACATCGTGCTCCTGCTCAAAACTATCATCGGCTGTGCCCGGTTTACTGAACTTTAACTTGCGCAGAAAGTCCGCAAATTTGGACGGATGCTTGGCGGCGCTGCTATTTCCCCCGCCGCCACCACCACCACCTCCTCCTCCTCCTGCTCCACCGCTGCTACCGCCAACGCCGCTGCTGCTGTTCACCAGTTGCATGGAGTCTATAGAACTGTCGGTCTGTGCCGATGAGCTTGTCATCCGGCAATGCGTATCCGCCTGCTGTTCCGGCACATACTTCAGGGCGAATATATTAACCGTGTCGTTGTTGAGCAACTGCATCACCTCATCAATCGATTGCAGTGAATCCATGGACTTGTTATTGATGCTCAGCACACGATCGCCCACATCCAACTCTGGTTCATAGAAGGCCAACGAGTTGGGCTCGATTTTGGCAATAAAGACGCCCATGTCCAGCTGCAGACCGATGGCATCCCGGCTGTTTGTCTTCAATTGTACGGCATACGAATGCCGCTTGCTGTGCCGAGTTCTGGATACAAGGAGCAGACAACGTGGTGCACAAGCACGTATCTCATCGAGGACCATACGTTTGGATACCCCAAGACAGTCCAGATTATTCACTTTGCAGATGACATCGTTGATCTTGAGCTTGCCAAAGGCCGGGGAACTGTTGGTGACACCACACACCAATTGCCGTTTGTTGCTGTCGTCGAGTATGATGCCAAGATCAGCATCATGATAATTGCACAGCTCAATCTCGAGCAGATCCTCGCCACTCTCATAGCTGCTCAGGCGAAAGCTGCGACGGGATGCGGTGTCCGTTGGAGTTGCCGTCGTTGTTGTTGTGGTTGTTGTTATCGTTTGACTCTCGAGCTGCTCTTTGAGGGCATCGATCTTCTTCTGTGCCTCATCCTTTTGTTTTTTGATCTTCTCGCTGTCACGTATGGCCATCAACAGATCGGAGATGGCCTTGTCACGCTCCTTACGTAAATTATCACAGAGCGTCTTCACTGAATCGCGCTCCTGCACGATCTTCTCACGCTGTGAGATTGCCCAGTCACGGACACGTTTCGCCTCCTCGGCATCCTGAAGGGCACGTTCCACCTCCGACTGTGCCTTGTCGAGACTCTTGCGCAGCTTCTCCAATTCCTCCTTGCTGTCGTTGTTGAACTCCTTTGACCAACTGCTCTCCCTTGACTTTAATAGATCTCGTTTCTTGTGTTCCGCATTTGCCAATTGTAGCGACTTCAAATCTGTCTTGTACATGAGTTCATCCTTTTTGAGACTCTCGATCTCTTTGTTGGCTAACGCCAGATCGTCGGACATCTTTTGATGCTCCTGCAGCACATTGTCCTTCTCGGAGAGCAGCTGATTCAGTTCCTCGGTGAGAGAAACAACATGCTTGGTCTCCTTGGACAGCAGCACCTTTAATGTCTGATTTTCATCGCCGCGTTCCCTATAGAAATTCCTTTCCTTCTCCAGCTCAAAGTACGATTTCTTGTACTTCTCTCGCTCCATGGCGATTAGATTGCGTTCCTTCTTCAACTCAGTCAGCTTCTCACTGGCATTGCAGCTGCCATCACACGGAGACGGCATCTTTCCATAGTAGAAAGAATTGCTGCCGGCTGTCGAGGATTGTGGAGCTGGAGGATTGCCATTATTCTGGTTTTGATTCTCCAGCAGCATCAGCTTTCGCTTCAGATGCGCACTCTCGGCCACAATGTCCGTGAACTTATTGCGATCGGCCATATAGTGTTCCTGGTAGAGATTTAGCTGTGTTGCCAACTCATCACAGCGTCGTTCCGAATTCGAATGTCGTAACCGTAACGTGGTCAACTCCAACATCGCTGACTCGTACTGTGATTGCAATAGGTCGTATTTCTTGGCATTGCCTCCGCCGCTTCCAACTCCGCCCACGCCTCCAACGCCACCACTGACCACTTTTGTTGGCCCATTGTTATTGGCCATATTTGCTGCAGTTGTACTGCCACTGGAGTTTGATGGCGGTCGCAATGTGCTATCGTAGCCCACATACTCCGAGCTTTCTTCTGCAAATGATGGAAGCAATTGATTAAAATTGATGGGTCCTTTACATAGATGATCCTCTCTGGGAAGAAAAAGTCGACTCACCCTCTTGACTGCTTGTGCTGGTCAACGAAAGGTCACCAGATGCCATTTTCGCCATCACAACATCGTTTTACGATATTCAACATACGATATAAGTTAAGTTAAGCTGAAAAAATATTACAGATGTTAGTTATTGGTCTGTTAACTATCCTGCAAATTGTTAAAAAGTAAGCTAAATGTCTATTCCACATATACTCTTACGATATTCAACTTACGTTACAAGTTATTAATCATTATTATTAATAAATGGCAACAAAACATTTGTTACCATATGACCCGACAAAAGGAATTTACAGATTTTAGCTAAAAGTCCTTGAGATACCCTGTAATCAGTTTAGAAGTAAACTAAAACTATCAAACGCACACAGATTTTTACGATATTCAACATACGATATAAGTGAATGAGAATATTGTAGTATTTAGAAATACTATGTTTCTGTTCTTATCTTTTTACGATATTCGACGTACGATATAAGCAAAGATAAGTTTCAAGAGAAACATACTCATGTTACGATATTCAATATAAGTCCCTTATAAGTATAAACTTTCCTCTTTGCAAACTTTAACGATAATCAAAATATAATTCAAGCTAAGCTGTGCTGCACGGAGTTAACATTCTTTTACGATATTCAACATATAATTTTAGTTAAGCTGTAATAGGAGCTTTCACAATTTACTAACGTTATAAACATTTATTTTTACGATATTCAACGCGCGATTAAAATTATTAAGAACACACTGCATTAGATTTTTCCAGTAATTAGTGACTTTATGCCAAACGCTGATATAGTGTAAAATGTAATCCATATAATATTAATAGGTACATATTATGAAATATTATAATGGTTATTTACTTTTATTTAATTTTATTGTTTAATAGATATAATATATATACATATATAGATAGATATAGATATATATAATAATAGAAAAATATACGATTATTATTGCCTTTCATGGTGTTTAATTCAAGTTTAATCAATTATATTTTATTTTTTGCTTCGTTGAAAACTTTTATTTTGAGTTAATTATAATTAATTGATGGCTGCACAACTTTTTGACTGTGGAAAATAAAACTTTCACAATTTGTTTGTGAAATCGCCATTTTCACAATTGAACAAATAAAATTTAAATACAACAACAATGGCAGCCAAACAGAAACAGAGATTGAGAGAGAGAGAGACAATGTACAACCCGGACTACAAACAGCGGGTAACGTACAAAGAGGAGCAAAGCTTAAAACTTTGTCTTAAGCTGGTGGAGCTTTCAAGGGGCTAATGACTCCATTAACGGTAACGATTGTTGTTGCGAAAATTGTATGCTCGTACGTACATATGTATGTGTGCGTGTATCTGATGTAATTAAGCAAAATAAAAGAGCGGCTGCAGAAACTAAACTAAAAGAATTAATTGAGTCAGCCAAGCAGAAAGCGTTAATTTAACGCAATACGTGCAATCGCAGAGAGTAAAATAGGTTGACGTAGAAGAGAGAAAGAGATGAAAAGAGAGCGAGAGAGCAGGAAAGTTTGCCTTCTAAGCAGCAGCACCAATTGGAGTAAACGTAATGAACAAAACATATGTATGCATATGTATATGTATGTTCATACATGCATACATATGGATATGTGGGCAACACACACGCAGCCACAGTCACAGCACAAACACAGTCAGACACACATACACATACGACACGCAACAAATGAATGAAAATGAGCAAGCAACAACGACTACACCCCAATTTCAGCCCCTGCGCCTCTTCTGACGTTGAGGACGCGGATGCGCAACAGGCGAGTACGACTTTTACCGTTTTAATGCTACAAGCATAACAACAAATAAGCAGCCCGGATGTAAGGAGAATGTAAGGTCAAACTCCAAAGCCTAAAAAACTATTAATTGCATTTTACACACACACTCAACAAACTCACACATACAGTTCTTCTGTTAAAAAAAATATCACAAAAAAATAACTTACAAATCAAGCACACGAAAACAAAAAAAAAACAACCTCCAGAGTCTAGACACTCACTGCAAACGTCACTTCTTTATTTTTCACTCTACGTTCATTTCAATCTTTATGTGGAGATCGGATCTTCGGCACCGACGAAACAATTTGTTAACCCGAAGTTCTGCACTTTATCTTTAGAGATGTTTACGGACGTAAGCATCTTAGCATTGCGCTACACTTAACTAACTATAACAAATTAATAAATTAATAAATTTGTAGCGATAAATAAAAATAAAATTTTTTCGCTGCGAAAGTTGGAGTGCGACCGTGCCTTCCAAAACTAAAATACTGAACCATCAAAAATATTACTTAAATACAACAGCCAAAAAATACCATAATATCACTAGGGCAAGTCGCTCATTTGGGGTAGTCCTAAAAAAACTGTTATATTAAAATGTAAACCTTCAAAAGAAAAGTGATCAATTATATAACAGTTTTTTAATTTTACACTGCACTTAAGTAAATTAGAACTTTGCTCTACCGAAATATAGTAGATTCTGATTAAATTAATTTCTAAGACAAACAGAGTGACGGTGTGGGGTTAACATAATACTGCTAAGCAATAACATTACAGAATGCTCCTCAGCTTAACAGAAAACTCTTGCAGCTCCACCAGCAACCGAGGGAAATTAGAAAAGAAGTGCTGTCTGCATTTAAAAAAAATTCACATTTTAAAAAGCGCGCTATTAATATTAATGTGACCGTTTTTCTTTTAAAATTGCCATGGAAAGGAATGTTAAATAAAAGTATTTGAAGGGGGGCTGTAAATGTGGCTTTAGCTTGCGGTTTTTCACTTATATCGCGGGTGTTCACACTGGTGAGCAATATAAAGAGTACCAACAAACAAATGAGGTACCAGTTTTGGTACTAAAGTATCGAGTGGGCGCCAAAATTCAAAATAAAAAGCTTATCGATTTTGCTCTTACATTTTTATACATTTTGGAAAAAAGAGTTGCAATCACGGTTGCCACTTCATGAAAATTTTTGCAACCAGATCTTGGAGAAAAAAGTAACATAAAGTATCAACTATATAAGTGATCCTTTCTTTCCTTTATATTTTAGTAGTAGAAGTTGTAGTTGTAGTTTTAGAAGTAGTAGTAGAATAGAAAGTACAAGTAGTAGTAAAATTAGTAGTTGAAGTAGTAGTAGAATTAGTGGTATTATTAGTAATAGTAGTGGTATAATTAGTAGTAGTAGAAGTAGTAGTAGAACTAGTACTAGAAATAGTAGTGAAAATAGTAGTAGAATTAGCAGTAGTAGAGTTAATAGTAGTAGTGGAGGTAGCATTAGAATTAGTTGTAGAAGTAGTAGTAGAAATCATAGTGGAAGTAGTAGAGAAGTAGTAGTAGTTTTAGTGGTAGAAATAGTATTAGAATTAGTACTAGAAGTACTAAAAATAGTACCAACTAAAGTACCAGTTTGGTACTAAAGTACTGAGTGTGGCGCCAGAATTCAAAATAAAAAGCTTATCGATTTTACATTACATTTTTATTCATTTTGGAATAAAAAAGAGTTGCAATGGCAATTAAATAGTCGCAAGACATTAGATTTTACCTTCATCCTTTTTATGATAGATAAGAGACATTTAAAAAACAAGACAACTAAGCATTTATTTAGAGAAACATATAGTACATATCTATTAATATTATGGTAAATGTAATTATTGTGATTTTCCGTTTATTAATTCATTTTAATAGTAAATTGTCTTAAAATAGACAACTCTAATCTATCCTACTCTAAGTCATCGTGCAAAGTATGTACTAAATAACCATATCTGCTTCAAGGCCTAAAGACTCAGAGTGTTTCTTAGCCTTCATACGAAGATCTGCTATGCTGGAGTTCTTATGCGCGGCGGCAAATGCAGCCAAATGAAGCGGATACTGTGGCAATGGGAAAAGCCCGGCGGGTCTACTTCGATTACTTATTGCCGCCGCATACTGAAATATATAAATAAATTTTAGAAAAATTTTGAAATTTCTTGCAATTTACCTTTTGATATTTACCTGGTGAGCTGCGGCAGATATTAATGCCGGATCGAAAGCCGAGAATGCGGCAGCTGCGGCAACGCTGCCCGTAAAATGCTCCGCAGCTGCAGTTGCCACAGCCGACGGCGATGCAGCACGACTGCCAACCATGTTGCCTCCATTCTTGCCAGACTGCTGTTGCACATTGCTTATAGCACTAGTCGTGGACATTATGGAGGCGCTGGTACTCCGAATGGTGGCCAGGTTCACATAGGGAGCCACACGACAGGGTTCAAGTGGAGTTGATACCGGTGGACTACGGCTGCTTAGTAAAATACCTGCAAGAGATTAAAGTTATGTAGTTGGCAGCAACAGATATTCTCTTTACTATTATCTACCCCTACATTCATAAAATTATTGGACTTTATTATTATGATTTTACACACAATTCTCCCATTCAATGGAGGATAAATTTAGAGATCATAAAGATATTGTTTGTGGAAATTAATCAACAATTGACAAAGTTATGACAGTTTGAAGTTTTATAAAAACTGCAAACGTTCAACAACTGAATCGATATATTGATATAAGAGAGTAAGCAGCTTTGAAAGCTTAACGCTCTAGTGAATCTACGTGTGTATGCAAGAGCAGCTGAGCATGATGAGACCAAATGGATCGTATACTTATGAGCTTGTAGTAAGTCAGCGAGTGCATGTGCAGCTATGATAACTTAACTCATGTAAACTGGCTGCAGTTAGACATCACACTCAGACATGCTGAGACCAATTGGTCAGTATTTAGTGGATACTGTGTATGTATTTAATCAATTCGGCGAGCTGCAGTTAGCTCCCACAGTGAAGGCTTAACATGAAAGAGAGTGTAAAAGTGCAAGAACAGCTGAGCATGCATGAGACCAAATCTTATGTATGTGAGCTTGCAGGTATGCTTGTGTGCGTATGCAGCTGTAAAAGTTTAAGGCTTGCTGCAGTTAGATCCCACAGAGGAAGCTTCGCACAAGTGAGTGTGCGTAAGTGCAAGAGCAGCTGAGAAAGCTTAATTCATGTAGACATGCTGGAGTTAGATCCCACATTGAACGCTTACAATAAATGAGTGTGTATGTATATGTGTGTAAAAGCAGCTGAGCATGCAGAGACCAAAGGCGCAGGCTGCAGTAGTGTGGATCGTACAAACTTCAGTTACTTCGCAAGGCGGCGAGATGAAGAATTGAAGCGGTAATCAGATGATAATTATTTATTTATACATATTTTTGTAAATGTTAGTGTATTATTGTATAATTAATAATTATAATTATTTAAATGTTTTTTATTTATTTTAAACATAATATTATAACTCTAAACTGTTTTATCGCTTTTATGAATTTTATAAATACAGCTTTACACTGTTAAATCGATCGAACCTTCGAATTAATGTCGATTAACAGCCTCAAAATTTGATGGCTTTTTCAATGTAAACATCATTTGCCAAACTGACAAATTGTACATATAATTCCATATACATGAGCTCTACCCTTTTACTCATGTTCTACGCACATATATACCCTGTAGCAGTAAACTTATCGTGTCTATATAAATAAAACCGTCCTATATGATTTGCTGCTAAAAAATGTAAGTCAACTCAATGTTAAGTCAGTTTACAGGGTGTTTTCTTGCACTCCTGTCTAGTGCCAGCTTATTTGCTTTATTTAAGTAAACACAAGCCGTTTGTGTTTCCCCTTTAACTTCACAAATTGTCGGACTTCCGCTTAAGTATGTAAATAATTTACATAGAGCCATAAGACATACTCGTACCTGAAGCCAAGGTACGAGTGCACATAAATACAAATGAGCATCCCAATTTGGCAAATCGGTACAAAAATTCGTGACAAGTAATTGAATTCATTTTGTAATTTATTGCCATGAAAACACCCTCAAGCTGAGGGGTTCCTCTCCCACCCGCTCTTACCAAGTCTCACTCTCTCTTTCTCTCTCTCTCAAGTACCAAGGCCAGACGGACACATATCAAAATGACACTCCAGGGACCGCAAGGCCAGGACGATGAGGAGGACCAGGTTAGCTTCGTCTTTTATGCTGTGTTTTGCTTTTAGGGCTATTTCTCTTACGTGGCTATAAAAAGTCTGAGAATTGATATAAGTCCATAAAATGATACCTTATGCTTTTCTCTCTCTCTCTCTCTTTCTTTCTCTCGTTCTGTCGTCTTCTGTTTTTTCTGCGCATTTTCATTTTTTTTATTCGAATTTTAATTTGATTACTTTTTCTCTGGTTTTCTCAGTGTCTGACTCAGTCACGCTCTTGCCCACTAATCACATTTCACTCAGCATTTTATATAATTGACTGAGGCTAGAGTTTACTGTACACAGTAAATCATTGCTATATGCTACCACCTAATGCAGTTTACTTTACAAATTGAACATTAGACGTCCTTCTTCTCTCGTTAGGAAATCATAACTTAATACGTGATAACCATCAGACAAGACAAATTGATTGAACTTGAGATACCCATTAGCTCACAAGTACATATGTTTTTGCCATAAACAAATTCTTTACAACCTTTTGCACCCTTAGTGGAGGGTGAAGTCAAAAGTTAAAAGTTGGCATGTGCAGAAATTTGGTGAACCAGAAACCCACAACTGATGCCCCGTTGTGTCGCTGTAGTCTCTCAGTCCAGACTCACAAGGGCATCACATCAGTAAATCATGTCCAGCTGGGTGATAGTTTCAAGTTGGGGAAGTACCCAGGAGTGGAGTACAATGATGTTTAGAGTCAACAGTTTAAGCTGAATCAGAATTTTAACTCTTCTACTCGTTGAATCTACTACCAGTTGAATTAAAGCCAATGCGTTAAATGTTTTATTTGTTGTTATAATCTGAACCGGTTCGAGCTCGGAACTACTTCTAATTCAACAGTTGTGTAAGAAATACTGATTCGTTCCATTCAACAAGTCTTTTACACAAGGGGAAATCTTATGTACACATTGGAACCAGTTCCAATTATGAGCATCAACAATTTTAGTTAAAGCAGCTAATATTTGTCTTAGCCAAAGTAAAGTCTATGCTCAATAATGATTTAGTTTAAGAGGAACCAAAGCGTTGCAAGCTGTTGTCAAAGATTATAAATATCAAGTTCATGAACTGGTTCAAATTCTCAGTTAACTAAGCACATATTAATAGCGACTCTATTTAACTTAATAGACTCTCCCTGGTTGGGAAACTTTATAGAATCTGTAGAAACTTTAAAAACCCTTTCACGCAAATTGAAAACTGTCTATCGAAGTACTTTTCTTTTTTTTGTAGCTTTTCCAACCAGCTATTGCTGTCTTGCTCTATCTACCTTGCTCCCACTCTCTTTCTCTTTCTCTCTCTCTCTCTCTCTCTCTTTCTACCCTTTAACACCCCCGCTTAAGCCAGACTAAGCCAGCAGCCGCTCTGTCTCTATGTGGAAAATGGAGTTTATTTTAATTTATGCAAATTTAAAAGAACTGTGCAATTAGTTAAGTAAATGTTGAAGGTTTAGAGCTTAACGGGAATGCCACAGTTGTCTTAATGCTTGTAGCTTCTTAATTTTACCAACTGGTTGACACAATATGTTACGGTTTCACAGTTTATTCAAATGTCTCATCATTAATATATCAAACGTGCTGCATCCCTTTCTCTCTCTCTATCGCTCTCTCTCTCTCTCTCTCTGTCCCTGTCTCTACCACCCTCGGTCTGTGATTTGGCCCCTGCCATTCATCAACGCTCCCCGCTCAGTCGATAACATTTTTATTTTCCACTTTTACGGCTCGAATATTTAATTTGATTAAGTTGGCAATGATTTGTGTCGCCTGTCCATGTTCGCATATCCAAAGGGGAATTCTCTCTAGAGCATTTCCCACTGAAAATCACGGCAGATGCGATTTTCAAAATTGTGCGATAATTTTAATTTTAATATCAAACAAACTTACTGTTTAACTTTTGCTATATGCATCATAAAATCTGCATTTATTTGTTATGCTTTTTTATGGCCGTGCTGAAAGCCTAACGAGAGGAATATGAGCAATGAACTGTAGAGGAATTCTAAACTTTAGATTCTTCTTAGTATATATCTACTACTTGGGCTGAGAGATGGACGTAAGCTAAGCTAAGCATCTAAGAACGCTTATTTCAAAATATAGACATACTTAGTCTTCTATTTAACATATTCCTTTAACTTGGTTTAGTATTGTTCAAGGCATAAGAGAAAGATATAACCTAATTTGAACATATCAAATTTCGTTAATGGGAATGTTTTCATATTTATATTCTAGCAACAACAATCATCTACCATAAACATCGTTAAGCAAACCCTTTCCAACATTATGAACTCCTTTAAAATCTTCAAAGTTTGTTAATGACTTCATTTTAATTCAACTTTTGCAACTTCTTCGTTTATTTGTATGTTAATTGCTAACAGCATTGTTATCATTAAATAGCTCTATATGCCAAAAACAATTAGAAACTTTGCATAGCATTTTTTATGGGCAATAAATATTTCCTACAAGTGAAAATTGGTATTATAAATTTAACTTACCTTTGTGCATTTGATTCTCGTGCTTTCGACATTTAGCTCTTCTATTTTGAAACCAAACCTGTAAATATATTTAAATAAATTGAAAATTGTAATAATGAGTTATATTTAGAAGAATATATATATATATATAATACTTGGAGTTCCTATAGTTTCTACAGTTCCTATTTTAATATATATAATATTATATATATTATTATGTATATTCTTTGCGATCTTGATATTTAACTCTTTAGGAAATACAAAGAATTAATAGATTCCATAGATCTTTATTTGAGATATAAGATAATATTTCCCGTCTTTAAGCACATCAAAACGAATTAAGGGAATATATTTGATATTTATTTGATTTGATATTTATTATATTTAATGTCCAAACCTTGACATACTTTTTGTTAAGAAGAGTTTTAGTCTATGACTTAGTTTTGGTTTATGACTATATTGGATAACATTGTATATTTTACTGTTTAATATTAAAGTTTACTATCGCTTTATGTAGATCATAATTACTTAATTTTTTCAATTTATATCAAGGTATAAAGGTATAAAGTAAGAAATCTGAAGTCAATGATTAACATTCATTCATTCTTCTTCAACTGAGTTATCATAATTAAATATTGAAGATCTTGTCCTCCCCCCTCGGCAACTGCCAGAGTTGTCAAGTGTCACTTGACTGGCCACATAAAACGCCTATTTATCTTAACGTGTTTCTTTTTCGTTTGGGAAATGTTTATCAAAGTTTTAGAGAACTGAGACTAGAGCTGTTGGTCACTTCCATTAGTTAGGAATGCTTTTACTATAAGTCGCAGGGAATTGTAATTTATGGCAAGTGTAAGAACCAGTCTGTAACTGTTCTGTTAGGTCATATAATACCACATAGCGGTACATTAAGAACCGCCCTGATTGAGCATTTAGCAGTTGTAATCGGCCCCCCTGTTGTTTCCACAATTTTCTTCGTTGGGCATAATTGTTGTCAAGGGCGGCGTAAACCACTTAACACCCCATATCTCTTGCACTTCTGGTGGTTGAAGAGTCAAATTGATTACAAGAACTTCAGCTTTGAAATCTGCGTTAAATGTCTCTATCCCAACTGCAAGTGCGAGGGCTCGTATAATGAATATCAATTGTATTTCAATTTGTACTCTCAACTTTTGGACATTTATCTTCATCTACTTGTACTTGACCACTCCAGTATTATTTTTTGGTTAAAATTTACGAGATTTCACATTACATAATTACCTGCACTCGTGCCTCACTGAGTCCCAATCTCTGACTCAATTCCTCTCGCATAAATGCATCTGGGTAGTGCGTCTCCTCAAAGAGTCGTTCCAATTCATTCAGTTGCTCCAGCGTAAAGTTTGTTCGTGATCTTCTCTGTTTACTGCTCAGTCCTGAGGCTTCTATTCTACCAAAATTGTCGCCAATATTGGCTTGTGGTTCCGGGGAGACACATTTCTCCAGAGGAACGCCATTCTTAGTTGAGGGTAAGTCTGGTGAATTACTATCATCAGAGCATTCATTCAAGTTTATTGTGATTGTTGCGGAAGTTTTCATTTCTGGAAAAAATAATATGTAAATATATCTCTAATGTTTTCTTAATCCCTTCTTAGATAAATACTACCATATTATTTATTAATTATTAATTATCATTTAATTGTATTTTTGGGCTCGTGTTTTCCTATTGTAAATGTAATTAAAGTTTGATTTTAGCGTATTATTATACCCTGTATAGGGATATATTAGCTTTGGTTTGAGCCATGTCAATCCGTCTATCCATCTATTTGTCTATAGGAAAGCGTCGATCTTAGGAATTATGAGAGCTAAAGATATAGCAGTTTATTTTAAATTGTTGATAACTTCCCCCTTGCCATGCAAATGTAAACTTTCTGAATGTATACACTTCTATTATAACATGTGTTTGAAACACATGTCAAAGTTTCATAAAGATCGGTGCAGATATAAGAAAGTTATTATTATTATTTTGCATTGAATCGCTTGTTTTTCCAGATTAATTACAATTTTATGAGATTTTTACAATCTTAGTATTTATACCCTATTTCCTTATTGGAAATTTTCTTAATTTCTGCATCCTTTTCCACCTGATTTAAAGTTCATATAAACCTTTATCTATTCTTACTATTTATTTAATCTTGAGTCCTTCTTTTAGTCTTTTATAATTTTAAAATTCTTTAACAATTACAAATAAATAATAAACAATAATTATTTACATCAATCCGATTAACATATTTTGAAATATTCCTAATATTTATTATAATTTATAATATTATTAAACATATTTACTTTGTGGTGATTCGACATCATAATATGGTATATCCTTAATGCACTTGCTGGTAATCTTACAATTTGCCTCGGGACATGTAGAACACAACTCTCCATTGCTTTCGGAATTAGTAATATTAATATTATTTGCGTTTAAAGTACACGTTTTTGGTTCAATGACACTGGATGTTAGTTTTTTACATTCATCATCTGGAATTACAATAGGGAAATGTATATTGTAAGGGGCTTACTTAAAAAGATATATGTGTGCACTATTCAACTGCGAAATACCCTGTATGGAGTGCAGAGAATGGTTTCTCCAACGAGTCGATTTGAAATACCTTTCTCATAAGGTTAAATGGAGAATCGCTTGAAATTTTGTTAGGGTAACTGCTAGTCGGTTAAATACAATTCAACAAAGAAGAAAGAGACATAGGTCGTAAAACAGATGAATCCCGATATAATGTATTATTTAGTATAAGGATAACTCATAATAATTCATAGTAATTTATATTATTTGAATCGTAGAGAGTAAATTAGAAGAAGATCTAGTTACAGGGTATCTCCCAGACATGAGCTCTAGTTTACGTTTAACAAATTTGCATTAACTTAAGAGACATTACCTTCTGAGTGCTCATCCGATACCAAAAGATCGGATATAAGCCAGTTTTTGGGTTTGGGAGCTTCAGTCTTACGAGCACTTTCACTGTTGGCGACGGTAACAATGGGTTTCGGTTCAAGGGAACGAATCTTGACCAGGGACAGAGGCTTGGAGACAACAGCCTCATCCTCATAGCTGCTATCTTCGGCAACAGATATATCGGTAATATCAATATCCATGGATTCCTCATCATTGGGTGAGATTTCGACGGAACTACTGCGACCTAATCTATTTGAGTTAACTAATATAGAATTAGTCGCTTCGGTTAGTTTTTGGATGCGAGCACTTGTCATTGAATTGAATAAATTGTTAACACGATTATTAGTTAAATTGAATTCAAATGATTTGTTTACAAACTGCGCTAATTGCTCCATCTTTTTGAAAGGAGAAGTAACACACACGTTCCCATAAGTTTATCTATTTGGTATTATTATTATATGGTTTATTCACAGCACTTTTACTCCGATGCATAGTTGCTCTTACGAAATTAAACGCTCGACTACTTCGCACTGAAGGCCAATAGCATTACAGGTCCTTTTTGCCAACAAAACTTCTCTGTCTCGACTTTTTTTCTCTCTCTCTCTTTCTCTCTCTCTCCCTCTCAGCATCTCTCTCTCTCTCTCTTGAACTGCTGCGCATGCCAAACGGCAATCCTACAAATTCCACACAAAAGATACATCACAGCGAGAGTAAAGATACATTCTTAAATCAACAGGAGAAAATTGTAAGTATTGCCTTATAAAAAGTATGAATAATTAAAAAAAATGCTATTTATTTTTTAAATAGCTTTTAAAACTATAAGAATTCAAAGATATTTATTTAGAAAAATATGTAATTTTATTTTAATTTTATTTGCAATCCAATTATAACTATAATTTCATTATTTCATCTATTATTTTGAATCGCTGCTCATAATGTCGCCGCTCTTTGGACCTTAGTCAAGCGCTCTCAACACACCCGGAACAACCCCCGGTTAGTAGAGTCCATAGCATAAGGTGGAGGTGTCCGTATTGCCCAGCCTACGACGAATTCAATTTATTCTCATTGGTCTTTACGTGCTGTGTTGTTGTTGTAAAGTGGTTGTAGGTTGTTGGCTCAACCCTACTTTACTGTTATTGGTTATAGCCAGGTTTATGCTGTATACACACATTAAGCGTGTATAAAACACCTAATAATTTTCTGTGCAATCGCCTATGTGGGTGGAGTTTCATCTATGCTGCTTCCCATTGCACATCTTGCTCTAACTTCTTCCTCGGTCAAATGACTAAAAACTGACTTAAATTACCGAAAATATTTATTATCCTCCTGATAGAGTTTTTACTTATTTGAGCTTAAAGCGGAACAACTGTAGTCTGAATGAGTTCAATAATACCAGTCGATTATGGAGCTGTTTAAATAATTTGTTAAATGGTTTAAGTAAAGGTAATCTATCTGGATATGTTCTATAAGCAGTTGAAGTAGGAGTTATTTGTTTGATTAAATCAATAATTCTATTTCATTTGCTGTGAAAACTTGTTAGAAAATGCTTTGAAAACAGTAGAGTTTATTAATAGATGAGCACGCTCTGCTGATTTGAGTTTGTGCAGAGAATATGAAGCAAACAGACAGGTAAAGTCAACTTATCCACTGCAAGTACTGCAAAGGGAATGTGTGTATTATAATATAGATTAAGGTAACTGATTAAGGAACTTATTCTATTAAAAAAAGTGGAAACTGCTAAAAGTGGAAAAGATCAAAAAATTTCTGCAAATATCAATAGCGATAAACTTATAGATCCTATTAGCTGCTTGTCTAATCGAAAAACTTTACTTTGCTAATTACTACATTAACATTGAGTTAAATTTGAAGTTCTAAGACTATCTTAAATATTTCAACTCAACTCCATCTCCAAATGAATATAAACACAAGTTGAGATAAGTTTTACAGTAGATTGGCATTTCTGTTTAATTGTGTACGTCTTGACATCACAGTCTTATAACTAACATACATTCATACATATATTTATTATTTATTAAAAGCATCCTATAACTATGACTTTGGAGATTCGGAGCTACTAAAGCTGGAAGCATGCTTTTTAGATAACTTCAATCTTTACAGATTCTGGACGTCATTTCATGTAGTGGTTCCAATTCCTTGCTAGATATCAGTTCAAACTCTTGCACAAAGTAGTAAAAATGCTTATAGCAAGCATTTACATGCGCCTCCTGTTATTAAATCTTTAATTAATTTCCATTTAACTAATTTAATTGCTTAATACTTACAGCGCCAATAGTGACAATTCTGTCAAAATGATGGATGTAGACGTGCACAAAGACGCGAAACAATCGAGTTAGGATCTTTCGACAGAGCGAAACAAAGGTTTTTGGAAAAGGAACATCTAAAAGCAAAGAAAGAGGAAGTGAATATATAAATTAAGTTAGTTTATATTATCTAAGCAGTAAGGAGCTATTTTATGTTGCAGTTGTATTCAATTGGTTTCCCTATATCCCTAGCTTATGCTGCACTCTACTTAAACTGGCATTACTACAATATCTGAAAATGTGTCAATTGATTTATCCTACCAGTGGAAACAGGGAATACAGTTTCATTATTGATTTGCGTCTCAATCCAGTCCATTAAGAGCTCTATATACTTCTGTGCAGGCAATGCAGTGGGTTTCTTATACCTTAATAAGAAGAATTTCAATAAGAAGCTATACAATAGGACTAAATGCAAGCACTCACATATCTCCATCTGCCCATAAATACTCATATCGAGAGCCGCCACACATTGTTGGGCACGTCGTCTCATTGCAGTACTCGGATACAGTGCCGTAAATAAGATTGATGCGGTTGAAAAAGTCAACAACTGTAAGTGCATAATAAAAATAATCATTTGCACATATACAAATGCATATTTATTATATTTGCAAATTAGTACTCACCGTGCACCGCCAACCAGTCGTTCATATTCTCGCCTTCCGGTAATCGCACCACTTGACGCAAATTGATGCCAGATTGTAAACTTGCCTGGGCCTGCTTATGCAGTGAATATCGAATTGTCCCAGCAGTGAATCTCTTCTTTGGTCTAAATGTCTGCAATATTAATAATACAATATATTAATAAATGGGCAAACTCTGACAATCAGTGATAAGAAGGAACGCATATTTGTAAACACAAACACAACGATTGCCTGCTAACACACTTTCAGCTTTTAAATACATACACATACCTTTCCCTTCTGAAAGAAGTCTAGAAACCCATTAAGGGCCATTTTCGTATCTTTTTTTATTTAAACAACCACTCCAGTTGGTAAAAATAATTGAAATTCTTAGCATAACATATGTAAACACAGTGTGACCAATGTTTGGCGCTAAAAATACCAAAAATGCTCACAATAAAATAATAATTAATCGTTTTATTTTAACAAACTTTAATATAGTTAATCTCAAATTAAATTTAATTAAAAATAATAAAACAGTAGTGAAATAATTTATTTTGTATTTATTAAATTGTTATATGTGCGCTATCATAGTTCAAGTAACTTGCAAATATCGATAGGTGGTTATCGGTAATTAATACAAACATCGATGTCGCCATGTTGTTTGATAATTTGTGCATCTCTGTTTTGTTTGTGTATTAAAGAAAAATAAGTTTTATTTTTACAAAAAAAAATGTTTTACGAACACATAATATTGGCCAAAAAGGGGCCATTAGCCAGAATATGGCTAGCCGCTCATTGGGACAAGAAAATAACAAAGGCACATGTATTTGAAACAAATATAGAAAAATCAGTCGAGGGCATTTTACAACCCAAAGTGAAATTGGCGCTTCGCACGTCTGGACATTTATTGCTTGGTGTAGTGAGAATATATTCGAGAAAAGCAAAGTATCTATTAGCCGATTGCAATGAGGCGTTCGTTAAAATCAAAATGGCATTCCGGCCAGGAATGGTGGATCTACCAGAAGGGCACAGGGAAGCCAACGTTAATGCCATTACGTTGCCAGAAGTGTTCCACGATTTCGACACTGCGCTGCCCGAGCTGAATGATATTGATATTGAGGCACAGTTCTCGGTGAACCAATCCCGAGCCGACGAGATAACAATGCGTGAGGATTACGGCAGCTTATCGCTATCCCTGCAGGACGATGGCTTCGGCGATATTGGATTTGAAGCGGACACGCCTGAAATGATGCGTGGGCCATTGTCGGCCAATATGAATGATCAGCTATTTGATGACGATGTTTTGGCAAATGTGGAGTCAAATGACCCAAATATAAGGTTAACACAGTCCGAAATGCCCAGTGATCGCCTTGATGGCGACGGTTTTGGCGATTCCTTTGGACAGCCGGCACTATTCGAGGATGATCTCTTCGGCGAGCCACCGCAACCTGTAAGCATCAATAAAGAGGTTGACGAAGTTAACAATCCTCCAGATTATTCTGATGACGAAGGCATAGACAACTTTAATAACGCCCCATCGCCAGCATCCTCCTGTGCCAATTCAGTTGCCGACGATAAGGAGGATAATTTTCAAGCAAAGGAACACAATTTCAATGAGGACGTCAACGCTTGTGACGCCGATGCAGCATTGAACGATTTAACATTGGTACAGAACGACGACGAGGGATTTGCGTTGGCGCCCATTGATGCAACCACATATAGAGGTGCCACCAAAGCCAAACGCAAGAGAAAGCTCATTATTGATGAAATCAAGAATATTTCGGGAGAGGAAATGAAAGCGCAACTAGCTGATACTTCCGACATACTCACAACCCTGGATCTTGCACCGCCAACAAAGAGATTAATGTACTGGAAGGAGACAGGAGGTGTTGAGAAGCTATTCGCTCTTCCATCCCGTACAATTCCCGCCAGAGTCCTGTTGAACAACTATAACCGGCAACTGCTGTCACACTCGACGCCTCTGGAGGACTTCTCGAATATTGCTCCCATGGATGTGTTGGCTTTGGAACTGTATGCACAGGAAGGCGAGAGCTCCCTGATAATAGTGAATAAAAAGGGACGCAAGCGTAAGAATGATGCATCGGCAAATACAATTGTTGATGCTGCTGCGGATAATACGCTAACTCAGAGTTTGGCAGCTCCTGAAATGATTCGTGAACAGGACAAGTCGTTGGGGCTCTCGGCCGTTTCCTTAGACATAGGTGCAAAGGACCAGGACAGTATTGTGCCACAGAATGACGCAACTATTTTCGATAATATGCGTAGTCCAGCCTTGTTATCCTTTAACGAAATGGAGAACTTCTCAAATCTTAACGAGCTACCGCTGACGCCACGAGACGGCCATCATGATATGGGCGATGACTTCCACCACGGCGATTTAACACCTGCCGGCTTGGAACACGGACAAATGACACCACATCATGCTGGAATTGGTGACATCGATTGTATACCAAATCTGCCGCCCGACCAAGTCAGCTCAATACTTAATGAAACCGAAGAAAGACCAATTACCGACGTCAATAACTTTAATAAGACATGCGAAATCTCAACAGATTGGAATGATTATGATTTCCCACCATCGGTGGCTCTACAGAATGCGCCCGCAGACGAACAAATGGAAAATGAGACAGACGAACAGTTTGAGGAGCGAGTGCTGAACAAGAGGGCCGCACAGTTGTTCCTCGATGTCAGAGTTCATTTCAATAACAATGATCACTTGACACTATCCCAGTTAACAGTACGAAATTCAAGGAAACAGGCCGCACAAAAGTTCTACTCCCTGCTGGTTCTGAAAAAGTTCAAGGCGTTAAATATTACACAACCCGCGCCCTATGCCGACATTACAGTTACCCGTGGTCCTCTCTTCGACAATCCCAAATTGTAAACGCTGGCATTGCATGCTAATTGCCAGCGAAACCAAACACAACAAATATTACAATTATATTATATAATTTTTTTACAATTAAACACTATGTGTGCGCGTACCAATAGTATACTATTAATACATATTTGACTTAAGTCATTGAGAGAATGTTTTGGTTTCTTGATTGCGAATGCAATAATGTATAATTTAAAAGTATTGCTGTATTTATTTAATAGTATGTTGAATGACGAATCAAATTATTTAACAAAAAACAAAACATGTTCAGTAAATTAGAATTTATATGTAAAACATTGTAATTGGCTAATTATTGTTTTTGTAACCAAATATAAGTCAAGACACACACCCAGTTTCCTAGATGGACGAGGATTTGGGCTACTTAAGGATGAACTCCACAGACTGTAAGTGCTAACAAAATAAATCAATTGTACTAGCTATGGCTAAAGCATATACTCTGCTTGCTTTACAGATGGGCTGGATCTACATTTGGGAACTTCAACTTTAGTAACCATTTATATAATACCAATACAGAACACAACTGTACCGCCTTGTTAACAGCATTTGACAAAGAGTTTATAGCATACATTTTGTTCCATTAGCCGTAGGTCCACATATAAATGAAATAGTTTTTACATTTATTATACCGGCATCATCACAACATCTCAAAAAAATACACACATAACACATGTAATTTGGATTCTAGAAATTATGTATGTACAATAAACAATAATATATTTGAAAAGCAGCTTTAATTCACTCCACATTGTCATAGATATCTTCCATGCCCGGTACATCCCGCAGCTTTTGCAGAAATACATTATATATCTTCTGCTCCTCTCCGGACAATTGGATGAGGTTCTAAAACGAGATCGGGTTACTTGATATTAAATAATGTTCCATTGGCAATCTTACATTTGGTGTAAACATATGTTCGCTGTTTTCAATGGAGTAACCGTTCTGTTGCAACGTCTTGGTCAGGCCAATCAGATGAGCTGGAGTGCAGATGAACTGAAAATTTATAAGGGATCAATAATTTAATAAATTCACAGATTTTATTGCTCGCATGTGACTTACATTTACCAACCCACTTTCGGCATCAACAACTTCAACTTCTTCGGCTCCAAACTGTATGGCATCCTCGGTGGCCTTCTCCTCCATATTGTCTTTATTTGAAGTCTCGCACCGCGTTTCAATTAGCCCAAAATCATCAAACATATGGCCCACATCCACGAGCACACCACTAGAAGAGTTATTACCTTGAGTTACGTTTAAATATTGTTAAGAACACTTCTAGATTGGTTACAATTTAGCTTACCCGGACTTCTTGATCATTGCTGTTGCATCCATCTTAACTCCAGCTAGATTATCCGTATATATGCTGCAAATCATATAGATATTCCGTTTAAATCTAATGTCCAGGCGATGTTTCTTTAGCTGCGCCTTATTACCCTGGCACTTCTTTATCGTATTTTGTATTGTCCCAATTGGCATATTTTTCTTCAATGCATTATCTATCTCTGACCGTAGCAGAGTATTCACAGCCGGGTCCGCCGATTTGCCCTCCTGCACGGCCAAACGTATTTGCCTGGCGATTTTCGTGAATAGAGCGGCTCGCAGTCCATCTTTTTGGGCCTTTATATGTTTTATATTCGCCCATTTTGAATGGCCGGCCATGCCACGTACTGTACACTCGTTAAAATTGAATTTAACATTTTGAATTGCAATTAGACTAAAGTGTCGTAACATTTTTAAGATGAAAACTGCGTTAAATAATTTCCTTCTACGCTAAAACCAACCGCATGCGATTGCGATTGCAGCGAGTAATTATCGATATTTAAAAAATGGAAATGCTAGAGTTGTCACTTATGGCAATTGTGAATCGATATTTGAAAATAGTATAATTTTCATATAGTCTGTTCATTTTGTTGTTTTTATTGAAGGTAACTCCCCGGCTGTTGCGATATCGTTTTCAGGCTGTTGGTATGTCATGTGAATGAATCCTGCCATGCCTTAACAGACTTCCACGAATATAAAAGTCCTTTGGGCAGTGTGCACATTTGTAAGGTCGTTCGCCAGAATGCCGAAATATGTGATTCTGCAGGGTTTCCTTGCGGGGATAGGACTTCGGACACTGGGGACACTTGTATGGTCGTTCACCTGTGTGAGTACGGCTGTGGTTGTGTAGACTCGCATTATTGATAAAGTCTTTTGGGCACTGCGGACACTTAAAGGGCCGTTCACCGGTGTGCACTCGTAAATGCGTCTGAAGGCTACCACTTTGTATAAAGGATTTTGGGCAATAAGAACACTTGTATGGACGCTCACCAGAATGAATGCGTTCATGGGACTGCAAATTCGAACGACTATTAAATGCTCTTGGGCATTGACTACATTTGTAGGGAACTTCGCCTTTATGAAGGCGAATGTGATCTTCAAGGCTTCTACGCTGCCCAAAAGCTTTAGGGCAGTGGGGACAATCATATGGACGTTCGCCAGAATGCACACGGATATGTCTTTTAAGATGTGCATTACGAAGAAACACTTTACCGCAGGTCTCACAGAGATGCCTTTTCTTTTCAGAGGAACCAAGCTCCTCAATTGAATCGCTGGGATATTTATCTGTTAGTGAAAGTAGTTCTTCCTGCACAACACTAGTTGCTTCTGTTTTAGGAAAGTCTTCAATATCCGTAGTTTCTGTTTTTATGCCACATTCGGCAAATGGCCAGTGTTCGAAATAAGGTCCTGCCTTTTCCTTTTCCTCCAGAAGCTGGCAAAAGAGTTGATGGCTTTCTTCGCATCTGCGTTTGAATCTATAAGCATTTTTAGCAGCAAGAACGCACGACATACAAATACGTTTGGGAAGTGGATCATCATGACTTATTTGAGAAGCGACGCACTCATTCAGCATCTCTACCAAGCTCAACTTCTCCTCCTGCTGATATTGCTCGTCGAATATGTCGATAAGGGTATCCGAAGTACTCGTACAAACACGGCAAATCTGTTCCATATTTAATAAAGTTTGGTTGGCTTGAATTTGTTTGTTTTAGCGTTTTGTTTACAATTTGTTTTGACACATGTGTGTGACCGTTTCATTTACTACTATACAAAAATACTATAATTACTAAAATACTGAATCGACTATTCATATCGATAAGAGACAATCGTAACTAAATTCTTATATTAATACATATTTTTATTACGCATAAAGTAAATATTCTTAACATAAGATTATAATAAAATTATTATTTTTCTTTATCTTCTAAATTAAATTTACCTATTTCCAATACTTTTATGTATAGTACTTGAGTATCTGTGCGCAGCAATGAATGTTTCTTTTGAATGGCCAAGAAACCGGTTTTGGAAACAACAACAAATGTAAATTGCGATTGTCTTTAGACCTTAAGAGCTTTTTCTATGCACAGCTTTTGGTTGTATTGGCAAGCGCGACATGTAAGACTGGCTTAAAGCAACAGTTTAAGTTAGCTTGAAGTTGTGAAAAGTGCGTTTTCCCCGCCTCTATTTGTTTTCATTTGTTCACTTCCATCTGTGACAATCATTCGCTGTATTTAAACCCAAGAAGTTTGTTTATAAAATATTATTATTAAGAAATAATCGTACTCGAAAAAACTGAGTTCTCTTGTGGGTGTGTACACATGTTAGCCGTCTCAAACATTTATTGTAGAGACACTGAACCCATCAAGGTTGAAAGTGTCTCTTTTCTAGCACTTCACTTTGCAACGAGCATTAACTACAAATGCCGTGACTTGTAATTTATGACCTCATGAATAAATCTTCTTTTTAATTGCAAATATGAACTAACGATCCTAATAAGGAACTACTTATGAGCTGGACACCTGTTTTTTTTCGAGTGGGATGTTGATGCTGAAATTGACTCAGCTTGAAATATCGATGAGGTCATGATTAATACTGTTTACTTTTCGATTTCAACAAAGAAACCGAACAAAAAGAGTTTATAGTTCGTTGTTCTGAAGTGTGATAAGCGCTAAGAAATGCTCTTAATTAACTTCAAAAGCTTAAGAATTAACGACTTTAGTTAATATTTAGAATCGTATACAGACAGAAAACTTAACTATTTAAGTCAACCTTATTACAGGTCTTAAATCAACATGAAAAACACACTATTTGCGATCTTTGTATTCGCCACACTTTTGTGTAGCACTTGGGCCACCTTCGGGGATAAAGCGATACTGAAGGAGAAGGATATGATGAGGAAAATAGTATTCGATAAGAAAACGCCAGATGTATTTTATTGTCCAATGCAGAAACCATCTTCAATGAGTAAAATCATTGTCACGTAAGTAAATATATTAATATTACTATGATTATAAATATCAAATGTACATTGATCTGAACTTTCCTAGAGCTCGCCCATTGCATAAATTGTGTGAATACGAAGGAAATCCATTGCCACCCGAATATAAATCCGATTGTTATTTGGATATTGATGAATCGGATTATGCATGCAAGGAGAAATACCGAATTATGGTAAGCTCTATTTAAATATTTTCAGTTGGACTTTCTATGTTTAAATCGGTGGTGCTCGCGGAATTAGGAAAGTGCGCTAGTGCAATTATTGTATAATTACCAATTACCACGGACGGATGAACATGAAAACAACTTTGAGATATCAAGTATAACAACACTTTAACAACTTTTTCTTAAAAGTGACGGACTTGGTCTGATTTATTTGAAATTCCGCCTTCGAAGCAATTTCACTAAAGAAATGTATAGCAGACTTTTTGGAACTTTAGTAATTGAGGGAAACTCTTATTATTGTGGCATTGCTTCGGAACTGGATTAAGGAATAGGAGGGTACGGGATTGGGAATGCTAAGTGCTTAATTTGCATTAGAAATTTTGTTATAGTGAGTTTAGCTAACAACTTGTACTTTTAAATATTGTTTATATTACCCCATTTAAATAATTTACTAACCCTATCGCCTTACTTACCAACATGACAATAAATAAGTCTATTCCGAATTCCCAGAATTCCATTGAATCTAAACAAATTGATTCCCTTAAAATAAATATGTAAAATTGATTAACAATGGGAGTTCGGACCATGACCAACTTATAGAATTTTACAAATATTCTGTCGATTTATTTACAAAAAGCTTTTTAATCCCAATAATCCCCTAATCTTATTATTAAGTATATTGTACAATCGTTAATTCCTTGGTTTTGTACATATATTTGACACGTAAGTAAATGACAAATATATTCACCCCATATTGTTTAAACAAAAGTCTCGCACTTACGCTTTGTTCTTAATTGAGGGCACCATTAGATTTAATTTTAATAAAACGTTAATAATTAAGATCTCTTGAGATATCACAAAACCCACACAAAATGTAGCCTAATATTGAGTTTTATTTAATTACAGAAACGTTTCGCCAAAGACGAACCCTAGTAAAATAAACACAAAAAACAACACAACAAATTTTAACACCTTAATGAAAACAATTGAAACAGCAACAAAATACATACAATAAATTATGTAAATTATCATACGCACCCTACGCTGGCAGCTTTAAGTAATTGGATCACACGACTAAATACCGCAATGTACTTACAATGCTGTACTTACAAAATACATAAACAAATGCAAATATACATATACTTATATACACATTTACCATTAGTAATACCACTAAAAAATATAACTAAGAAAATATAAATTTATATATTTTCAATACTGTAAGTTAACTAAATATTCAATAATGTTTTCAATGCAGTTTACACGAACATTTTTATTGGGCTGTTCCTGTTTTCGCTTTCGTTTCAATTTCTCAGAAATGTATTTAGCAGACTTTTCAACTAACAAAAGGATGCTTTAGATAATTTGGAGAATTGCAATCGTAAACGAAATACAAAAGTTATTACCTGACATTATGTACACTTCAGTTATAGTGCAAAATATTTTTGAATATTTATAGCGTTGAGTTGTGGTAAAGCCATGTAAGTTGATGATGATACAAAGATGATATGGTACTAGTTAAATCTAGTTACTAGTTAACTTCTTTGTATATATCTTGTGGGATCTTGGTTTTGGGATATCCGAATAAAATGTTATATTTTTGAATATATATTGCTTTTCAATAAGAACTATAATTATATTTCAAATTGTAAGTATACAAACTTTAAGTACGTTCCTCTGTTCTTTTCTATGCTTATATGTAATTTATTATCTGTTTTTATTTTTTTTATTTTTATACACCGAATTAGATGCGAAAATTTCCACCAGGCAGCGAGGAGCCTTTCAATGGTGCCCGACTCAAGCGATTCATGAATTTTGATAAGCTTTCCAACTGAAACCGATTGTATTACATATACTACGAAAGCTGAAATGTTTCTTAAAAAATAACCACGAAGTAATAACGTGTTTGATTAGCAACCGAATCTGTCTAACATATTAAAGATGTAGCACATTAAAATGCAATTTATTTTTCTTGGAATTTAAATCATTTAAATTAATTATAAACAATTTAGTGTCAGCATAAAATGGGATTATAAACTTACTAAGTATATACTTGATGACGTATTTGTGCTGCTTATCAATGAGTGGAATATTACGGATTCTATTGCGATTCTCATACTATTTAATCTCATCTCACGCCACAAGTTTAGTCCGATTTGCGAATTCATTGGCTTAATACCACAATTTAGCTGTATTTTCCAAGATGAATAAATACCTGGTGCTGTGTGGCATCCTGCTTCTGGTTGCGGTGAATGTCCTGGCGGAGAGTGATAGCGACAGTGCCAGTGATAGCAGCAGTGAAAGCAACGAGAGTGGAGAAAACGGTCATTCCGGTGACAAGCATAAGAATAACAAGCATAAGCATAATAAACATAACAATCCAGTGTATCCGTATAATCCTCCGCCATACGGTTATCCTCAATATCCCTATCCGTATCCTTACAACCAGCCGCAGTACAATCAGCCGCCCACATACAACCAATTTCAGCAGCCCCCACAACAATATGGACCCCCAGGAACTGCCTACTCCCCGAATCCACAACAACCTCCCCTGCCAACCTATGCTCCTGGCCAGGAACAGCCTCCAGGTCCTGGTTACTATGCCGGTCAACAACAGCTGCCTGCTTCAAGTGTCATAAATCATTCACTTCAAGTAAACAAAGAATACAAGGAACAATTGAATAATGAAGTGGATTCGAATTCTATATAAAGTTTTGAATGCAATAAATATCTTTTTTTAAACGTAATCTTTAGAATTATGTTTACACATATCTCTCTGACTGCATTTACTTTAACAAAACAGTATAATCTTTCTGAAGAAAACAAACAAACCAGACTTACACACTTATTATTGTTTTTGATAAGATATTGCAGTCTTTTCTGCACGCGCCTCCACATTTGTAAGGCTTTATTTCTAAATGTATTAAAAAAAAAAAAAATAACGCGCATTGGTAGAAAACAAATATGGCCACACTTAAGGAATTATACTGTAATTGGTGTTCGGTATTTTTGAATATCGATAATATATCGGCAAACTAAAGACATTGGTACAAATTAGTGCATTATCTTTAACAAACAGCAGCAATTATCTCCAAACAGAAAAAAAAAAAAACTTGTATTGCTGTGTAAAGTTTATGTTAAAATGTGCAAAATAAGTGTTTTATTGAGTTGTGCTGTGCTTGTTTTTTTTGCACAAATCCCAAATGGTGAGTGTTACTTGTAGTTGCAATAATCGTTCTTGATATTTGTGTGTTTTGTTTTGTTGCGTGTGGGAACATGTGTGTGTAAGTGTATGTGTGCCTATGTATGCGTACGTGCGCGCGGTTTGTTTTGTTATTCGATGCGCAAATGAAATTTTATAATCAAATTAAGTATTTGCGCGCTTGGCACTAACATGCGAAACTGTAGCAAGTCCGTCTTTCTGTCCAACATTGCAATACAATAGTAAGACATCCACAGGCACACATACAAACATGCATGCATACCAGTTATGCGAATCCACTGCGTTTGTTAGTTTTACGGCGGCCATTGTCCACGAGCTCACTGTGACAGCAAAACAAAAAGCAACAGGGTAACAAATACAAATTCCAATAAGAATGTTGTGTTCAAAACAATAAGAGCTGTATTATTAGACTGCAGTTACATTATGCAAGTGCACATTGTTTATAAATTGTATATACAGTAAAAGTTTATTAGTAGTAGTATTATGGTAATACACTAGAGTTGTCACCGTTTACATTTACCGCTTTTTCAGTTGCCGATAATCGCCGTTTGTTGTGGTAGCTATCTTATGGTACAAAATGTTTTTCAAAAGATTTAATATATTGTTTAATCGAGTAAAACTATCTGTGTTTTGGTACAACAATTAATCATTTAGGTTAGTATTTGTGATGCCCGCTGAATTTACTTGCCTTAAAATGTATGGATTATCTACAGTGGCATCCAATTAATTAATGTAATTGAATAAACGTTGCATACTTTTAGGTGGCCGATAATATTGTTGTGCATTAGAATGGGAACTTTATATGTATTTATATGTTTATTTAAATCACAGTTGATAGGAAATCTCAGTTATAAAGCACTCTTACCGAAAAACGCTCTTAAACAAATTAAAGCTTTTCCAGTTCCAGTTTCCAGTCCTGTTTTCGCTTTCGTTTCAATTTCTCAGAAATGTATTTAGCAGACTTTTCAACTAACAAAAGGATGCTTTAGATAATTTGGAGAATTGCAATCGTAAACGAAATACAAAAGTTATTACCTGACATTATGTACACTTCAGTTATAGTGCAAAATATTTTTGAATATTTATAGCGTTGAGTTGTGGTAAAGCCATGTAAGTTGATGATGATACAAAGATGATATGGTACTAGTTAAATCTAGTTACTAGTTAACTTCTTTGTATATATCTTGTGGGATCTTGGTTTTGGGATATCCGAATAAAATGTTATATTTTTGAATATATATTGCTTTTCAATAAGAACTATAATTATATTTCAAATTGTAAGTATACAAACTTTAAGTACGTTCCTCTGTTCTTTTCTATGCTTATATGTAATTTATTATCTGTTTTTATTTTTTTTATTTTTATACACCGAATTAGATGCGAA
Organism: Drosophila funebris; assembly: GCA_018901825.1. Classification (NCBI taxonomy): domain Eukaryota; kingdom Metazoa; phylum Arthropoda; class Insecta; order Diptera; family Drosophilidae; genus Drosophila; species Drosophila funebris. The sequence goes on from JAEIFK010000425.1 coordinate 25,117,048, forward strand.
AATTTCCACCAGGCAGCGAGGAGCCTTTCAATGGTGCCCGACTCAAGCGATTCATGAATTTTGATAAGCTTTCCAACTGAAACCGATTGTATTACATATACTACGAAAGCTGAAATGTTTCTTAAAAAATAACCACGAAGTAATAACGTGTTTGATTAGCAACCGAATCTGTCTAACATATTAAAGATGTAGCACATTAAAATGCAATTTATTTTTCTTGGAATTTAAATCATTTAAATTAATTATAAACAATTTAGTGTCAGCATAAAATGGGATTATAAACTTACTAAGTATATACTTGATGACGTATTTGTGCTGCTTATCAATGAGTGGAATATTACGGATTCTATTGCGATTCTCATACTATTTAATCTCATCTCACGCCACAAGTTTAGTCCGATTTGCGAATTCATTGGCTTAATACCACAATTTAGCTGTATTTTCCAAGATGAATAAATACCTGGTGCTGTGTGGCATCCTGCTTCTGGTTGCGGTGAATGTCCTGGCGGAGAGTGATAGCGACAGTGCCAGTGATAGCAGCAGTGAAAGCAACGAGAGTGGAGAAAACGGTCATTCCGGTGACAAGCATAAGAATAACAAGCATAAGCATAATAAACATAACAATCCAGTGTATCCGTATAATCCTCCGCCATACGGTTATCCTCAATATCCCTATCCGTATCCTTACAACCAGCCGCAGTACAATCAGCCGCCCACATACAACCAATTTCAGCAGCCCCCACAACAATATGGACCCCCAGGAACTGCCTACTCCCCGAATCCACAACAACCTCCCCTGCCAACCTATGCTCCTGGCCAGGAACAGCCTCCAGGTCCTGGTTACTATGCCGGTCAACAACAGCTGCCTGCTTCAAGTGTCATAAATCATTCACTTCAAGTAAACAAAGAATACAAGGAACAATTGAATAATGAAGTGGATTCGAATTCTATATAAAGTTTTGAATGCAATAAATATCTTTTTTTAAACGTAATCTTTAGAATTATGTTTACACATATCTCTCTGACTGCATTTACTTTAACAAAACAGTATAATCTTTCTGAAGAAAACAAACAAACCAGACTTACACACTTATTATTGTTTTTGATAAGATATTGCAGTCTTTTCTGCACGCGCCTCCACATTTGTAAGGCTTTATTTCTAAATGTATTAAAAAAAAAAAAAATAACGCGCATTGGTAGAAAACAAATATGGCCACACTTAAGGAATTATACTGTAATTGGTGTTCGGTATTTTTGAATATCGATAATATATCGGCAAACTAAAGACATTGGTACAAATTAGTGCATTATCTTTAACAAACAGCAGCAATTATCTCCAAACAGAAAACAAAAAAAAAACTTGTATTGCTGTGTAAAGTTTATGTTAAAATGTGCAAAATAAGTGTTTTATTGAGTTGTGCTGTGCTTGTTTTTTTTGCACAAATCCCAAATGGTGAGTGTTACTTGTAGTTGCAATAATCGTTCTTGATATTTGTGTGTTTTGTTTTGTTGCGTGTGGGAACATGTGTGTGTAAGTGTATGTGTGCCTATGTATGCGTACGTGCGCGCGGTTTGTTTTGTTATTCGATGCGCAAATGAAATTTTATAATCAAATTAAGTATTTGCGCGCTTGGCACTAACATGCGAAACTGTAGCAAGTCCGTCTTTCTGTCCAACATTGCAATACAATAGTAAGACATCCACAGGCACACATACAAACATGCATGCATACCAGTTATGCGAATCCACTGCGTTTGTTAGTTTTACGGCGGCCATTGTCCACGAGCTCACTGTGACAGCAAAACAAAAAGCAACAGGGTAACAAATACAAATTCCAATAAGAATGTTGTGTTCAAAACAATAAGAGCTGTATTATTAGACTGCAGTTACATTATGCAAGTGCACATTGTTTATAAATTGTATATACAGTAAAAGTTTATTAGTAGTAGTATTATGGTAATACACTAGAGTTGTCACCGTTTACATTTACCGCTTTTTCAGTTGCCGATAATCGCCGTTTGTTGTGGTAGCTATCTTATGGTACAAAATGTTTTTCAAAAGATTTAATATATTGTTTAATCGAGTAAAACTATCTGTGTTTTGGTACAACAATTAATCATTTAGGTTAGTATTTGTGATGCCCGCTGAATTTACTTGCCTTAAAATGTATGGATTATCTACAGTGGCATCCAATTAATTAATGTAATTGAATAAACGTTGCATACTTTTAGGTGGCCGATAATATTGTTGTGCATTAGAATGGGAACTTTATATGTATTTATATGTTTATTTAAATCACAGTTGATAGGAAATCTCAGTTATAAAGCACTCTTACCGAAAAACGCTCTTAAACAAATTAAAGCTTTTCCAGTAACATTTTAAATTTATGGGGAACTACAGTGATTTCAGGATTACGTTTATTTATCCAGCTAAGGACTTTTGACGTCTTTGCAATTTGATCTTTATGTTCTTTTGAGAACGCAAAACAATTCCATATTCAAATATGATGTCCTCTAGTCGCATAGCTGGTAACAGTTTAAAGTTTCTTAATATGGAAACGAGCAAAACTTTCATCTCAAGAATCGCAAACTTTTGTCCAATGCAATTACGTTGTCCAGCGCTAAAAGGAATAAAGGCAAAGGGATGGCGGTTCACAGTGTTTTCAGGAAGAAACCGATCTGGTTGAAACTCGGAGGGATTAGGAAAGTGTCTTGGATCTCTCATAATATCAAAGGTATGTATATTGATCTGTGTGCCCTTCGGCATGATGAGACCATTCACCACACAGTCTTCCGTACAGAAGCGACCAAAGAATGGAACTGGTGGGTAAAGGCGTAAGGATTCTTTGATGGCGCACTCCAAGTAGACCAGGTCATTAAAGTTGAATACGCTGAGATCGTCATCGTTTTCTGACAAATTCTGCAACTCCTCAAAGCAACGTTGTTGAACATCTTCATGTAACGCTAACATCAGCAGAGTGAATGTCAGACAGGTGGACGTAGTGTCGTAGCCCTCAAACATGAACGTGTTCACCTCATCACAGATGCCCTGATGATCGATAAGACCCTCATTTTCGGCATCCAACAGTGTGTCCAACATTGCATAGCGCTTTTTCCTTCCATAGTCATCTACAACTCGACTCGACTGCTGATGCTTGAACTGTTCTCTCTTTCGCTCGATGATGCGGCTAGAGAATTCATGGGCGATTTTCAGATTCGTTACGTGTTTTCGATAGCTGCCATAAAAATAAAAATATGGCCAAAGATACAAAAGCGGATTGCAGACGCGCTCAACCATAACTTCTTCCAGAGCGTGTATTGATTTGCGATATTGTGCTTCTTCTTTCATATCATCAAGCTTGACACCCAGCGCAGTTTCTAAAGCAATATGAAAAGATTAAAAGCAGTTAAAGAATTAAGCAATTTAAATAAAGGACCGTCCGATGGTGATATACTTATTTTTTATAATCGAAGCTGCCTATATAAATGAAGAAGAAGCAAAGCTGATGCTAGCAGATGTATTGATTTGTTCGTGTGCCTATGAATTTGAATGCGTATATATGCATGTATGTGAGCTGAACTAGACTAGATTACTGGTTTACTAAATATAAATCACAGATATTCTAATTATTCTAATAGAATATTTTATACTATACACCTGTCTGTCATTCAAAGTATTCGTTCACTCAATTAATTAAAAATTAATCTGATGTTTGAATGCTATTTAAATATTTTTGAACTAATACTCATGTTAGGTCGACGTAGGATCAAAGTCTGTCAAGCAAATGTTAAAAACATTATACCTTACTTACCACAAACATTGTTAAGCGTAAACTGGGGAATGATATGCTTTAGTTCCAATTCAACGTCCACCTTTTGATGCAGTACTTTTATTAGCTTGTGGGATTCCTCTCTATGAGAGTGCAAACTTAAATCCCGCTTAATAGAACAAATGACAAAGATACGCACTTGAATATGTCTAAAAAGTTTTCCAGAACTTTAAAATGAAAAGCTGGTGTCAATAACTTCCTTCTGAAATGCCACTTTTGATCTGCGAAAGACAAAGCCATTATTAATCTATCAATTGATAAAGCTATTGGAATACTCGCCCGTGCTGATAAGTAGACCCTCGCCTAGAAAAGGTTTGAGCAAGTCATATATGATGTTCTTGGTTATCAGTTTAGTGCTTTGCAAAATCTCCTCGACATCCTCAGCTCTTACTACATTGTACATTCCACTCAACAGGAAGTAGAACATATAGCTTCGTCCCCCGGCCTTGGCATAGGCGTCTCGGGCAAATTGAAACACCATTGCTGTGAAAATAATATATTATATATATATGTATGCATACATATGCTGATTACTTACATGGAGTCATCTTTAGTACATCAAAGTTATTCCCGAATCTTGTCGTGCCGGGCTGCACAAACACTTTGGTCTCCAGTGGACTGCCATCCTCAGTCTGGACACGCTTCGCCAGCGTCAGGATAAAGTATTTACGGTTGAGCTGCTCCACTAATTTCCACAATATCAGCAGTAGAAACAAGCTTAAAAGTAGAGTCATCCACATTGTACATGTATATTTAGTTCCGTTTCATGGAGTAGATCAACCTCTATGGCCGACTGAGCAAACAGTATTAAATAAACAAGGCACTGATAATACCAATCGCCGATTCGGTCGCATATATGAGTATGCTTATTATAAACCGATTACACTAGGCAACAAAATGAAGGAGATAATCCAATCACCAAGCTAAACGATTTTCTAGCGGATAATTCTATAAAATGTACTTCAAATCTGCGAATTTTAAGGATTTTTCTTTTACATGTTCGACTGAATATATTCTAATTATATTCGTTCTGTTTAGTGTAATTGTTGTGCTAAGGTTGCGTGACTCAGGGAGAAGCTTTAGCTGTTCATAGAGCGCTGATAATACCAATCGAAGTCATTTTAATAATAGCTGTCATTTCTATGAGAGTTTTTTGTTTTATTATTAAACAAAAAAAAGTTCTATAATCTTATCTAATCAGCTTAATTAAAATACTTTCCTTAGCTTCATAAGGGAATAAACAAAAGCTGCATCTATCTATGGGGACTTATCAAATTGTAAGAAGTGGATTAATAGCCTCTTTAAGTTCTTACTACAATTATCGACTTAAAAAGCTATTGTTCTAATAGAATAAAATACCTTAGTTCCTTTTCAAATGCTGCTAATAAACATTGTTGGATGAATCGATCATGTGTCCATAAAACTGACTTGGCCTCGACTTATAAGTATTTCCTTCAATGCCAGAGATAAATATTTTCCCATAGTTTCTCTTATGGAAACTGGCTTCAAAGAAGAATACGCGAAAGAAGTAACAGTCAGTTGTGTGGAATTGAGAATACTCTTTCAAACAAGATTAACTTTTTACTTCCAATGTTGATTTAAAACTATCCCAAGTATAAAATGCGTTTATCAATAAGTTGTTATAGTAATAGTACTAAAACATCTGCAATATATATCAACATCTCTAGAAAGTTGCCTAAGTACTATCTGAAATATGCCTTATATATTTCTTTATATATTTGTAATGTCCTATGGCAAGAGCATTGAAAAAAATTGTTGCAATGTCACATCAAAATGCCGCATTGATTAAACTTTGATTAGCTGACTCGAGTGCGCGATTTGGCTTGAAGAATTAATTTGAACCAAGTTTGTAATGCTGTGCGTCCAGAAATGGCAACAACTGCAATATAAACAGCAACAGAAAAGCAGAAAAAGACTTGTACGAATGCTTCAGAAATGTATGATCGACTAGCAGATATGCTGTAATCAAGCTAAGCAACTACAAATGCTTGATTTTTACTTACATTAGAATTTATCTGGAATTTATAGAATAATCTTAAATTTAGATATTTATTAAAATATTACATATAATAAGACTATGTAGAATTTAATAGGGTGTCAGAAACAAACAAGAACTAAATAATCTATATTCAAACTAGTTTTTCAATTAAGTAAAAAGTAAAAATAGAATTAGTGATTGAAAGAGCTTGTATAGGAACTGTATCCCCTTTAGCAGTTTTGATGTGTACAGGGTATAATGAAATCACAGTACATAATTACATTTTCTGTGAAAGAGAGACGAACGCGCAAACATGTTGCCAGACGAGTGCGTTGACTGCAACAGCGACGTTGCCGTTGACTGCAACTGCAACAGCAACAGCGGCGGCGGCGGCAGCGACGGCAATGACAAAAATAGTCAATGTGCCCCGATATGTGACTGCAACTGCGGCAACCGTCGAGTGCAACTGCATTTGGGCATGAAAAGTGCAGCGCCGACAATTGGAAAAGCTTGGCCTGGAAATCATTGCCTCTGTCTGTGTTGTTGTTGTTATTATTGTTGTTATTGACCAATGTTATGGCAACAGCAGCAATAGTAACAAGTAAGAGTAGCAACAACAACAACAGCAGGAGTAGCTGCAACAGCTTATTAGGATGCAAAAGGCGTTGCTTGCCGCTTTTTAGAATTACTAATTGAATCGACGCGATCCGTGGCAATTGCAGCGGCATTGGCCACAAAAACAGAAAAAACAACGGGAGGAAAACAAAAACAAACCGGCAACTTGCAGCTTGCAACAGGCAGCGGACAACGGGCAACCGGCTCCATTGTTTATCGTTGTAGCTGCTGTGAATTTGATACCCTGTAATCATAGCACTGCAAGTTGAAGAGCAGTTGAAAGTTGTAGCAGACAAAGGAAGGAAAGTTACAATTATACTATATATATATATATATATATATATATATTCTGATTAATACACTATATATTTTCTTTATTTATAAAGAACATTGAAAATAGCATAAAGATATGTTTATATAAATAGTTCTGAGGATCTTCTCAGCATTTCATTCAGATAAGCATATTAAACCTAAGAATTCACATTTTGTTCACAGAGCATGGTATTTGATAGTCGATCACTCTACTTGTTTCTTTTGGTTGTTATTGTTTCTGCTGCCAGCATCCGCCAATCGGATAAAAACTGCCTTGAACTCAGCTTTGTTGCTTCCATGTAAATCAAGGAGCTCTTCCAATCAGCGGATATGCCATAATACCTTCCTTATAAACATGATCAGAGTGAATGCTTGAGAGCATACTTAATCCTTTTACTGTAAAGATAAAAATAAGTTGCTGTAAAAGTGAATTAGCTGATTGAAAAGCATTTTTTGAAACTCAGGGAATGATCGGACAGGAATTTTATAGAAGAGTATATTTATTTGTAAGGTAGATAATAATTGCTGAAAGAACGAATTTATTAAATTAAAATGATTGATAAAGATGGCGTAACATATAGTAGAGCATTTCTTCCTATAGAGATGGCTGATTTGTAAATAAGTATAATTTAAACATAAGCTGAAAGAACTGAAAATAGTTTTTGCGAGAAGAAAGTAGAAATGTCTGTAATAACTTTGTCAAAATGATAAAATGTGTAAATTAACTGGCTAGAAAGGGATCTTCGACCTTATAAAATGTATATATTTTTGATTATCATACATAAACTAATCTAGTTGATCTGAAGATTATAAAAGTTCGAGATTTAAGTTGAATTCTATTTAATGGATGAATTTTAAATTGATTCGTTTACACAATTTAAATAATTTTAGTTTTTAAACAAATACTTACTTTAAGTTAAGTACATATATCTAAAGCTTTCTCCGAGTGGCACAGTTCATTCTCTCAGGGGGTAAAGGATTTGCAATAGTTCACAATTAATATGCAACAGGGCAATGTGCAACAACAATTCTAAGCGCAAACTCTTGTAGCAACATGGAAACGCTGCTAGTGCACAGTCGTTGCACGTCGCGTCGTGTGGCAACATGCTTTTTCAATTATTGCCGCAGCATGTAAAATTTGTTGTGCTTGCATATTTACTTTAACACCTCGTACAGTTCGTTGTTGTTGGCGTTGTTTCCTGCGTGTTGCTGACAGACAACAACAGCAACATCAACATCTACAACGAAGAAGCAGACACAGTCGACGCCGGCGACGCTTGTTAGCCATGTTGCAAGGCTAACACTTGTTGCACGGCATTCTGCCTCAGCAACCTTTTGCTGTCGCCTCTTGCTGTCGATTCATTTGTGACGTGTTCTGCTTGCTGTTGCCGTTGTTGTTCTGGTTGTTGTTGGCGTGTGTCTTGAGCTCCAGAAAAAAACTTTTAATTAAAATATTGTCGTGTCAGTTGCGGCTGCTGCTTCCTTTTGTGGCATGTTGAAAGTCACGACAGAGATTCTTTTTTTTTTTTTTTGGCTGAAAGGCTTCAGGTGAGATCTCAGGTTCCCAGGCAAGTGGCAAGCACGTTAATCATCAAATATCTTATGTTGCAGCTATAAATGGTTATAGCTGAACTATCCAATGGTCCAATGTCCCTATTTGGCCAGATTGAGGCAAAATCCATCAATAAGGCAATTGCCAATTGGCAATTGGCTAACTTTCCCATTGCAATTGCCTCACTGATAAGAAAATTGTTCACCATTCCAATGGCCTCGTCTTTTGGTTTCGGCGAGTTGTCGTGTTGTTAATATGGCTTGGCAATGGTTGGCCAAGATTTATTGACATAATGAAGACTAATTCGCGCACAGTCTGACAATTATTTATGCTTTATTAAGTTGTTTGCCGGCTGCCTCTAAAATTGTAATTAATTATCTTGGATTAGACTGCCACCAAATTCACCAGAGTCGACTGCAACTAGCCGGTTATCCATGTTGCTCTTGTTGTTGTTAATAGAGAGAGAGAGAGAGAGAGAGAGAGAGGGATGTGCCAGAAAGACGTGAACATATGGCTAACCATTTGCACCTCTGAATTGGTAGCACTTCATCTGCCTGTGGGAATCGATTTAGTGCGTTTTTAATTCCACTTTAATGCGAATACCATAACAACTTGTCCACCTACCTAACTGTTTATTCATAGGTGCATAGTAAGTTATTCAGCTTGTTTATTGAGCTATTCACTTGGTAAGCCACTCAGGTAAGACTGCTTTCGCAGTTGCGTTTTTATATCAAGGTTCCAAGGAAAAATGTAGGAAATTTTTAGAAAATATCCTAAACGTGAATGAAGCTTTATCCCCCCTTTTTTCTGATATTTTATTGCTGATCAATAGGTTTTAGATCAAAATTTATAAAAGTTTTTAATGATAAAATTGTTATTATTTAATTTGTATTTTATAAGCCATTTTTATATTTTTACAAAAAATAATGTAAAATAAAAGCATATTATCGCATATTTAAGCATATTTAATTCTTGTAGTCAAATCAGGTAACATACATAAATAAATAGGTGCTTATTATGATATTTTATTTTATTTATATTTATATTTATATTTATATTTATATTTATATTTATATTTATATTTATATTTATATTTATATTTATATTTATATTTATATTTATATTTATATTTATATTTATATTTATATTTATATTTATATTTATATTTATATTTATATTTATATTTATATTTATATTTATATTTATATTTATATTTATATTTATATTTATATTTATATTTATATTTATATTTATATTTATATTTATATTTATATTTATATTTATATTTATATTTATATTTATATTTATATTTATATTTATATTTATATTTATATTTATATTTATATTTATATTTATATTTATATTTATATTTATATTTATATTTATATTTATATTTATATTTATATTTATATTTATATTTATATTTATATTTATATTTATATTTATATTTATATTTATATTTATATTTATATTTATATTTATATTTATATTTATATTTATATTTATATTTATATTTATATTTATATTTATATTTATATTTATATTTATATTTATATTTATATTTATATTTATATTTATATTTATATTTATATTTATATTTATATTTATATTTATATTTATATTTATATTTATATTTATATTTATATTTATATTTATATTTATATTTATATTTATATTTATATTTATATTTATATTTATATTTATATTTATATTTATATTTATATTTATATTTATATTTATATTTATATTTATATTTATATTTATTTTTATATTTATATTTATATTTATATTTATATATATATTTATATTTATATTTATATTTATATTTATATTTATATTTATATTTATATTTATATTTATATTTATATTTATATTTATATTTATATTTATATTTATTATATATATATATAATAATATATATATATATATATATATATATATATTACAAATATTTTATGAACCATATTTGTTATTGAACAATTATATTCAATTCTGCAATCTTGTAATAAAAATTTCACCAGCTTGCAGACCTAATATTTTCAATATATAGAGATTCGGTATTGACACTGAAACTCTGTTAAATACATGGAGTCTATTTGAATACGGCCTACTTTGAGTATTTTATTAAGGGATGGAACCAACCTTAGAACCTTTGTATTTGTGAAAGTAAACTTTTTGACTTCATTTCGTTTCATTTGTTTGTACAAAATCATGCTAAATTGTAACAAAAATCATTTTATAAATATTTGATAAAAAAAATTTAAAAAGTTTTTAATTGAAATTATGTGTTCTCCTTGCGGACCGTGCAGCCCCTGTGATCCTTGCTGTGGGCCATTTGAGTGCTCGCCAAAATGTTACAATGCCGCCCAATTGGAAGCTCTGCCGCAATGTGCACCCCGCATCCCGCCTCCCTTTCCCAAATGCATAACGGTACAGCAGCCCCCACGTCTTATATGCAAGAAGAGAGTTGTGTTCACCGAGAAAATTGTGCCAGAGCCCATGGTTGTTAATCGTTGTCGACAAATCACAGTGCCAAAGGTGGTGGATGCGACTCGGGTTATCAAGGTGCCCAAATTGATTTGGGTATCGCAAATGGTTCGGGAGCCGCGTGTCATATACTATCCATCCATGATTCCGGACCCTTATGTTGTCTGTTATCCAAAGCGTGTGTGCGAGCCGAGAGAAGTCTGCCAGTCTATATTGTGTCAACCGAAGCCGCAAACTATCGACATTCCGCCCCCAAGGGAATACTGTTGTTATCCAAATGGACCCATAAACTATAAACCAAGTGCCGCTTGTCCTCCATGTCCAATTGGACCGTGTGCACCAGGTGGTGCATGTTGTCCGCTGCCTTGTTTCTCCACCAATCAATATCCCGTATGTGAGACACGTTGTGGGCCTTGTGGTCCGCGTGGACCAGGTCCTTGCGCACCGTGCGGTCCAGGCCGATGTGGACCATGTGGACCTTGTGGTGGACCCTGTGCTGTACCAAATTGTGGACCCTGTGGCTTAACAATGCCATCTGGACCCTATGTACCTGCACCTTGTGGTCCGTGCGGAACGGGCTGTGGACCATGTGGAAACGGGCCATGTGGTCCCAGCGGACCATGCGGACCCTGCTCCCCCCCTTGTCCATATGAATCACCCGAATGTGGACCATGTTATCCATGCGCCCCAACACCGTGGAACACACACTGTGGACCAGTTGGACCCTGTGGTCCACAAGTTCCATGCGGTCCCGGTGGTCCTTGTTAACCGTTTGAAACAACTGAACCGAACACTTTAGTCAATTATTATTATATTCACGGTAAATACATTTATTAAGCTGCTAAACTAACTGTTGATTGCATTGATTTGGATAATTGATCCGGGCTAAATTAATAACGAACAGATTTGTCTTAATTCATTAAATTTATAAGTTCATAGGCTCTTCATTAGAGTTGCCCAAAGTATCAAATACAAATGATTAGAAAATATTTAATCATACAACAAACTGATAAAAGTACTCCTACTTATAGCTATGTCTCTGTTGAATTTGGATATTTGACCAGGACTGCATTGATACTATGAGATTTAGATAAGGACCAATTTGTTACCTGGTTATTCTTATTATTTATTTGTTATTAAATGTAGTAGTGTGTGCCATTGAAGCATTTATAGGTCCATATGCTGTTTTTAGAGTTACATAAAGTTTCAAATAGATGTCAAACAAACCATTCGAAATTAGTTAATAATAGCAAGCTGATTTATAGAATCATTTCAGAGCAAAATACTCCTACTTATTGCTACTTATAGATTTCTATATTATTTATTAGTGATTCAATGTGTTTTTTTTTTTTTTTTTATCAGAATCTGTGTCTTTTTGCTTAAAATTTATATGAACCTATAAATTTTCTTAACTTCTTAAGAGTTGCATACACAAATGAACAAAACCCTTTTGAATTTTCATCATAAATCCATATTCATTTAAACATCTCTATTCGGGAAACAGATTATACATAGATCAGTTTAAAGTATAGCAAAGTTAACATCTTTAACTGAACAGTAATAAATTAACAAATAAATTTAGAACTTACTAGAATAATAAATATTATAAAATACTGAATAATATAACAAACTGCTATTTAGAATCAGTTATAAGTAAAGTATTATTCGTACTTATGCCTAGTAGTAGACTTCTAAGTTCTCTTAAACCAATAAATGTCTGTTAACCGTCAACAATTCGTTGGACAGCCTTTAGAATTATTCATTTGAAACTGGGGAGCTTCAAAGAGCTGTGCCGACTGCTGCGGACACTAATTAAGTGCGACAAGAGGTAAAAGTTGGGAAAGTGCGACACAGTGCTTGCCATCATACTATATGCGTATCCTTGTAGAGAAATAAATAAAATTTATTACAAACGAACCCCAACCACATGAAGGACCAGAAATGCCGCCACGCCGTTTGTTGCGTTCTGTGGTTTCAACTTGTTATTTTATTTATTGCTTCCACAAAATGCGAACGGGCGCGCGTTCTTGTTGATTCTGAGAAACAGGCAGGAATCTTTGGACGAGAACTGAAGCTCAGCTTGGGGGACTGGTCCAGCTTGGTCCCGCTTGGGGTTCAAGTTATCTTGTTGTTTGTCTGTGGTCTGTGGCCTTAACAAGTCGACACTTTTCTTCACACCTTGCCTGGGAGGAGCTGCATTTACCTACATGTGCTTGGGCCTTAATGGCCGCCCCTTGTGATGCCTGAACCAACGAGTCACCAAACCACCAAACCACCGAACCACTGACCGGTGGCAGTTTGCTGCTCGTTCGCCTGGCAATGGGATTATTAAAGTTAACGATGGCCAGTTGCTAATGTCATTACTAATCAGTAATAGAAGCAAAACGTATATTATCATCTACCTGGCGTAGCATACGCAAAAAGGTTAACACGCGACCCTCGCTATTTGCTATATTTTTGCGGCTTATTGCATTCAATTTTGGTTGACGCATAAATTCAAGTACTTTATGCCAGGCTTAACAACCCCATGCTTGCAGTCAGTTTCTCTTTCCATTTTATAAGCAATGCGATCGTAAAATTACAAAATTTATATGCACTTAATTGTGATCCCCGTTTTGGGATCTGCCTTATTGCCATTTGGCGTTGTGTCCCTGTTCCTCTTGTGCTCTGCGAACCGGAAAAAGGTTTTTGGGTGCAACAATGTCCAGGGTCGGCAATCCATTGTTGCCGCAAACGAGTTGCAGTTCCAGCTTTATTCGCTCCCTTTGCCTTTTTTCATTTTTTTTGATTATATTTTTATTTGATTCCCCACTGGATTCCCCCCTCTTGATTTCTTTAATTTCCGTTTCTAGCTGCGATTTTTTAGTTGTTTTTTTACAAGTTTTTATTATGTTTATTTTTTAGCTGTTTAGCTTTCAGCTTTATCGTTAGTTTTATACGCTTTATCTATTAAAAACGCGTTGCTGTCACAGATTTTATTAGCTTTAAATTGTATTTCCATCTTAATCTCAAATTTATGAGCTGTTAATGTTAAGGAGATTGAAGTGCTTTAATAGCAGAGATAACAATCGACTTGATACTCTCTACTATAACTAGTATTGCGTTAGCTAAAGAACTTAAATTATATTGCAGATTCTATTTTAAATATGTATGTAAAATAACTTTATAGCGACTGCAGCTTTCATAGCAACTTTTTCATTATTTTTCCTGCAACGAATTCGATTTCCTGTAGACTTTGCAATTGCGATGAATGCTGGAACTTTGCCAGACTTTTATCACTTTAATGAAAAAATCCCACAGCCAGACGTAATTTAATTAGAAAAGTCTGGAGTGTGTGAACGACAATGCGCAGTCTGGGCTAACTGCTCGTCCCGCTGGCGACACCTAATCGGGAGGGACGTCGTTTTATTTTCTCTTTTAATTGGCAAAAAGGAGGGAACATTACGAACTAATAGAGCCGAGGAACAGTGGCAAATACTTAGGAGCTTAAATGGGAATTACCATTAAGTAAGGATTCGTTAAGGTTATTTCCTGTTGCCAAGAATTCGACATGTTACCATGTTACCAGGTCCAGCTTAAGCTGCTATACCTGGCTTACCTGGACATAGTAAAAAACTAATCAAGCGATTTGTTGCGCATGCGCGCGTTAAGTTGCTTTGGCCCGGAGAGGGGGCGCGGTATAGACCTGGCTTTCGCTACGGTCTAAGTCGGCTTAATGCCTGACGAGATTTATGCCCACCAAAGGGCAAAATAAGTATATTCCGATATGATTAATTGTACCTCGCAAGCTCCAACGACGCTCAAGTCTTCCGAGTCGCGATTTGCGAGTTGCGATGCAAAGACCTCGATAACAACACCGCAAAATATTCCTTTCATTTCCTTCGCACGTACGGAAGAAAACGAAGAGAGAAGAATTTCCAAAACGAATATAGCGAAGCAACTTGGAATCTTTCTTGTGTTTGCTTCGCTTTGGAGCTCAGCTTGGAAAACAATTTATTTCTCATTCAGCTCGAATGCTCAATCTATGCGCAGAAATCTTCCACAGCATTCGCACAACGATCGGTGTATGTGTGTGTGCGTGTGTAATTTTGTGTATACACGAATATTCTATACACTGCCAGCTGTCCTGTCCACTTGATTGCCAAGTGACTGACAGTTCTCTTGTGAGAGTAACTGATACCCTCTAAGTGGAGTTGTATACTTTGACTCTATTCTAAGGGTTAAGCTAATACTTCTTTTTAATAGGAAACTTTACAGGGAATGAGAGAGTAGGGAATAGTACGTATAGAAGAAGTCAATAATCCAACAAGAAATTCTTTATGTAGTTGATTAAATTATTTGATTTATTACAATTGCCAACCAATTTACACATAACTTCTGATTTTATTTAACAATCCCCATGAAATTTTCAAAATAAATAGATAACAAAGCATGTATGTGTTATGCTGTATGTAAATAAATGTATATAAATATAAATATTTATATTTTGAAGCATAATTTTTGAAAGGAAACAAAATCTTCAACATTTTATAATAATAACTGCAGAATGTATCTCATTTCCTTCTTTCGTCTTATCGAAGTGTAAACAATATGTTTCCTGTACTTAATACTCTTTTAACTAAGGCCAGTCGAATTTTTTACAACTCTTGTGTTTATAAAACAATATGTAATATAATTTTGATAATTTTAAAATTGTATAAAAATAATTTTAACTAAAATAGTAAAGTTATAAAGTAAAAGAGTAAAGAGCAAACAAATACATAGCTCTTTTATTTAAATATATAATTAGAGAACTTTTAATTTAAAAGCATATCTCAAGCTGCTTAAATTTTTTGGATATAAATCGATTTGCAGAGCATCTTAAGTGCGGCTTAAGCAATTACAAATAACATTCCCCTTTGCTGCTTTAACGTCTTTTAAGACGGCTTTAGTGCAAAGTCGTGTCTGAGTTTGCATAAAATGTGGCATGAATTGGTTGCGAGTGGATGAAATGTGTTTGTCAGGCGGCTGAGCGACGTCAAAGTCGACGAGGGAGACGCCGAAAACCAAAAGCCGAAAAACTGTAAAGATTTTCCCTGGCAATGCAACAATAATTCCGTTCGCGAGCCTTAATCAATGTGTCAATATGTGTGAAGAGGCTCATTTGTCCAAACATTTGACATTGCTGTAAAGTGTCAATAAGTTTGAATTGCCTGTCCCTCCCCCACCCCTCTTCCTACCCCTTCTGTCCCCCTTCCCCCCTTCCCCACTCGCGAGACATTAACAGGCCATGACCAACCTGTAGCGCTTGTTGCAAGCCATTTAACTGCGACTCAGATAACAGTACCCACTTATGCCCCGCTGTGTGGCAAACCACAAAAAAAAATAATAAAGAAAGAAAACTGTAGCGATTTTTATCGCTGTCACATTTATGGCATTATCGTTGTGTCAATATTAAAATGATCGCTCCCTCGCCGCATGGCTCACACCTTTCCCCATATGGAGGAGTAGAGGTTGAATTGTGTTTATTATGACTATTATTATTGACAGGCAACATAAATAACGCAGCCAGCTAACTAACTGGCTATTTAAACTCAGCCTAACGACTCGAGTGCAGTCATAACCCATAAAGATTAAACTCTTAACGATAACCAACAACAGCAGCAGCAACAACAACAACAACTGCAGCAGTAACAACCAGTCGAAAAGTTACAGTCGAGGTGCTCGACAGTATAAGACCCGGTATTCATATCTATGCCGTTATATACAACTTATTATTACAATAAGTATTAATATAATAATACAAAGATTATTAATGGCAAGCGTGATATGTTAATTTGAGGGCAATGCTTTTCCACTCGAAAAGAATTGTCTAAGCAGCATTCATATTTTCATGTAAAATATAAAAAGAAGAGATTATTCACCACTTCATCACATCAAATATTTTGTAATAAGCAAGACAAATCGACCAAGACTCGAACGCAGGATCTCCTGAATGCTGTGCTAACGCTCTAGCACCTGCGCCATTGCAACTGACGTCAAAGCCTGACAAATGCATAACATATTCTCGCATTCCTCTCATTGTCCGTTTTGCAAGTTTCTATTGCTTCAATGATTCTCTCTGAATATCGATCACTTTTTGAAGAGAGGGGGAATAGAGAGCGGCGGTAACTGAGAGAGAAATGCCGTTACTTTTTTTGCATTGCTGCATATGCGTGTACATGCATACATATATTTGAAATCAAATTTCTAACAAAACTTTGTTATTTCTTCTTCTTATGACATATTGGCAAAATTAATAACATATATATAAATAAAATAATAGTAAAAAGTTAATTTTTATAAATATATAAAAAAAAAAGTGAAATAAAAAATGGTCAGCACCGAGACTTGAACTCGGGTACTCGCACAGAATGCCTTGTTTTTGTTGTTGTTACATTTAATGCAATTAATTGTCGCTAAAGCTGCCATGAGCTTGTGGTAATTAGATATCTTATTAACTGCTTTGTTTATGGTCCGATCTTCATGCAATTTTCACAAAATATCCAGACATGAGCACACATTATGTGTGCCAAATCTGAAGTATGTAGCTATATATGGAGTCTAGTTATACGTTTTATTCGATTTGCGTGGGCGGAAGGGGGCGTGGCAAAATTCTAAAACAAACTTGATCTGCGTGCACATTATAGGAGTGTTGTCACCAAATTTGTTAGCTCTAGCTCTTATAGTCTCTGAGATCTAGGTGTTCATACGGACAGACAGACGGACAGACGGACAGACGGACATGGCTATATCGTCTCGGCTATTGATGCTGATCAAGAATATATATACTTTATAGGGTCGGAGATGCTTCCTTCTGCCTGTTACATACATAGCACAAATACATAAGCCCCTGTACCCTTTGGGTACCGGGTCTAAAAACTGCAGCAGCAACAACAACTGCAACGTCAGACTGTTGCATGTAGCATAATTAAATTTTAGACGCATCGCACCCACAAGGTAGAGTTCGAAATGCCTTTTCGCTTATCAACGTTTAATTTGTAAATATCGAAATTAAAAAAAGAGTGAGAGAAAGAGAGAGGGAGAGAGATAGATAGAGAAAGACCGAGAGTGAGAGAAGAAATCAAACTGGTTCTTAATTAAAACGACAATGTAGAACTCTCAGCGTCGAGTTTTCTGTAAATAATCGTAACGAATCAAACGACAATATTAAGAACACGCAGTGAGTATGAGACAGTGAAGACTGCTCAACTAGGAAATACCCTCTTACCGAAAATGTGACTGAACTATATATGTGTGTAAATTAAATTAGTAAATTAAATGTTCAATGGTTAAATTCTACATTCTTACAGAATATTGATAAGTATTAGTAGAAAATACTTTTTCGATGGTCGGGAACAGTTTCGCATTAGAGTTAATGAAAACAAATTGAAAACGAAGTATCAAATTGCTGAAGCTATGATTAAAATTGTTAAGATAAACTATCGATAACACGTGGAGATTACTTCGTACACACTATCGATAGTTGTGCGGCAGTTATAATTTGGTTATTTAAATAATTAAATTCTTGAAAAACTTTATAAACTTTATTATTGCTATCTTTCATCATTGCTATCTTATAAAGCATTAAATGTATCGATAGTTCTGAAATTTACTTGCTAAATCTGAATGATTTCTGAGAAAGAAGTATGTTCATTAATCATACTCTTTATTTAAACCAAAGCTATTTACCGATATTAACATAACAGATAATTTACATAGTCAAGCAATGCTTACTATAGATTATTTTAAACAGCTTCTCACTAGAGCTAATAATATCATATTGAGACACAATTATCAATCTTTAATAGCTATGATTAATAAATTTAAACACTACTATCGATAACACATAGATCGTAATCACTTCCGATGGCAATGTAGCTACATTTATCATTTGGTTATGTAAATAATTAATAATGTATGAGGTACCTTGTCATATCAATTCATTGTTCTTAATTCACAAAAAAGTTGTTTAACTAACAAAATATTGTTATTATTTTATTCTTTGCTGTGACTCGGGATCTACTTAACAAATACAGAGATATATTGAGCCCAGTCTGCTGCTTAATCGGTAAATTGTAATTGTTGGGCTCTCACATTTATTAGGCAGGCTAATTGATTTGGCAGCAACTGCGTTTAAATCTCCATAATATACTGCAGGTAATGCGATGGCGAATGCAAAATAAACGTGCGTGCCACATAAGTGCGGCAATATGGAGTCGCACCACCCGGGCCCAAGCCACAGAGAGCACCACATTTAGAGTCTGAGATCGAGAACAAGTCGGGGACAGAGTCAGAGTTGGAGTCAGAATCGGAGTCAGAACAGTAGCAACTGGCGTGGAGTCAAGCCGCCACATAATCTGTCAAAAGGAAAAGTTCATAATAAATCAAATGTCACGTAAACAATATTATTAAAAAGATGCAGTCAGCGAACCTTCGCCTCGGTCCCAGACAGCCACTCATTAAAAGGGAACCCAAAAAGAGCCCAGGGCGCAAGACGCAAGAGGAGGAGAAGGGAAGTTGAAGTTGCATGCAAAGTGCAGAGGCTGTGGCAGCATCAACTTTACGTCGCCTGCGTTTACTTATCTGTGGCGACTGCGACTCCAGTTGCTGCTGTGGTAAACACATAACGAGTTGGGCATTTAAGCCTGCCAACCACAAAAGGTCCAAACTGGCTTGCCCCAGGTAGAAAACAGACAGACAGAAAGACTGAGAGACGGACAGACCCAGAGACGGAGCGACAGAAAGACAGCTCTGAGTTTAAGTTTGAGGTTTCGGGCGAGTTTTTGTGCAGCTTCTGCGCGCATTTGGACGATGATGTTGACGATGATGACGACGACGACGACGACGGCAACGAGGAGGACAACAACAACAACAACAACAGTCAATGTGCCAACGTGGGTTTTTGTCAACGTCGCCAACGCCAAGACGTTGTGTCAAAAAGGCAGAGAGTCCCAGTCCTGGTAGCAGATCTTTCAGTTCTCTCGGGTCCCCAGTTCCCCAGCCCCATTTGCAGTCGCAGGTACGCGTTAATCACACTTTACGTTTGCCGTTTTCAGCGTTTATTATACCCTGTAAGCATAGAATGTACTAATTTGGTGTATGCTACGTTTCTATAGCATATGTGTGCATCTATAATGAGAAGACACAGCTGTTGATTTTTATTAGAGCAATCATTACTATTAATAATGATTTTCATTTGACCAATTGCAATAAAGAATGTAGAAAATTAAAGAAAAGAAAAGAAAATTACCACAGCAAACGATAGTTCAATTGCGTCTATTTTTTGTAATTTGATTCCAGGTTTTATTTTATTAATTGATATGATAGAAGAACGAGATGAATAGTCGTTAAGCAAGCTGAACATAAACTTGTCTTTAATATCTATAGACATCTATAGACGTATTCTTAAAACTTTCAGAACCCAAGAACTATAATTATCTTAGCATTAAGCTTGAATATATTAAACATTATATATACTAAAGTGTTAAGATTGATTGAACTGTAGAATATGTTTATAGGATATTCACAAGTCGATCCGCTGTTGACTAAAGCATTCTTTTACTGCATCTGAGGCTTGAAATACATTTAAAATTCCAGCCACGTTTTGCGGCCTGGCGAATTGCCTTGGTATTAAATTAAATTCTTAAGAGCTGTCCTCAAAAGGAGGCAAAACAAAAAGAAATGAAAAGGAAGCCTTTTTGGTGGCCCTTTGGGGAATATGCAGAGGCAGCGAATTTCACACCTTTTATTTTTGCGCTTGGTACAGTTGACCGCCTTTCTCAATTTTTTTTTGTTTTGTTTTTATTTTTTGTGAATTTTTTAGGGGGCGTACACCATTTAGGCGTAACAAATGCTGTTCATAATGTAATTTCTGGGCCTGTAATAAGCGTTAAAAGTGCATTGAACCAAACCATTTGGGCCAGTCTAATCGGCAATTTATAGCCAAGTTTTGCAATAGTAACAATGCGCTTGACCACAAAGAGGAGCTGTTTCTGCCTCTGCCGCTGCCTCTGCCTCACTATTTCTTCTCATTCTCTACTATCTCTCACTCGCTCTTTCTAATGCTGCAGCTGGAATTGCAGTCGAGTTCGCTGTTCGTGGCTGATGATCAGGGTCAACAGACACAGAGCAAAAGCAAAATCCCACTAGCAGTTGCAGTCGCAGCCTGATTCTATGTCGCGTACTAATCTTCAGAGCAGAATCGACTAGCCAGGACCGGACCTGGCTTACAGACTTTGGTCTGCCAGCTGCAGTTAGCCTTCTCGTATTCGCAATCGTTGTTGCCGTTGTTGCTGCTGTTGTTGTTGTTGTTGTTGAATTTATGTTTAAGCATTTCATGGCATTGCCTGAGCCACGTACCCCGGCCGATATGAGATCTGTTAGTCCCGGCTTTGCAAACTTGGCCATAATATTTATGCCGTTTGTGCTGTTGCTGTTGCCCTTTAGAGCTGTGCTGAATGCGAACTGTGCTGACTGTGGACCTGGTGGTGCCTGGTGTGAAAAAATGATGCCGTTGCACAGATAAGGTGCCTTCTAAAAGTGGAGTTTCGTGCCAGCCCCATTGTGGTAGGCCTTATAAGACCCGCAGAAAGGCTGAAGAAGTCCACGAAGAAGCTGAACCAGCAAACAGAACCAGCAAATAACATAAATGCGCTCCAAAACGTAGACGTTCGCAAATCTCAACATAACCATCTCATTCTCTCACTCTCTCTTTTAGTAAATATCTGCCTCTCTCTCTCTTTCTCTCACTCACTCTTTGTGTTGCTGCCTCAACGTTGTAATTGCAAATTTCTTTTAATAAGCCTTTCAACGCCTCGATGCCATTGCCAATTGCAAATTGCAAATTGCAGCCAGACTCACTCCCCATCAAATTATATACACTTAGCAGCCTTTTCCGCTGCAATTTCAATTTCAAGTGCAAAAAGACGACGCTGAGGCAAAAGAATTGAAATAACAGTCAAAAGCGAACGAAGTGCAACATAATGAGGGACTACCATGGGGGTCAGTTGGAGGGCCTCCACACTTTCATCCATCCTTCCATCTCCATTGCAAGGCAGCAGTCACTACGATTCACAGCGATCAGTCCGATCATTTATCTTGTCAAACCTAATTTAAAGTTGCAATTTTTCTGTTTTTATTCTTCCCTCATTTCGCACGTGAAGTGCTAAAGAGCAACACCAATAACTACAACAACTACAACAACAACATCAACAATAAAATGCGTTAAGTTGCCTTCCTCCCAATTGCAATTTATTTCTTTAGGTTTTCTTATTGTGGCCTTTTGCTGAAATTCGTCAACTTGCATTCTCAATTTTGTATTCATTGTGGTTGCTTGTTCTCTACATATGTTTTATTACCACTGTGCCTTCAATCGCACAATGCACAGTGGTACACTATATATATATGTGGTATCGATAACTCTCAGCATCGATAGTATTGATTGATAAGTATACGCGATAACTATCAGCATGGATATTATTAATTGACTGCTAAATGATGCTGACACTCAATAGTTTCAATGGTCGATAGTAATTGAATTATCGTTCCTTTTAAATATATAATCATATTTTCATTGAAAACTTAATTGTAATCTTTATACGAACACAAAGATTTAATCAATATAAATACAGTTTAAGTTGAAGTTATAGTTTTCGTATTTAGGGAATTTATTGAAATGAAAAATTGGATAAAATAGATTAAATGTATTATAGATAATACCATAATTTAGTTGAATTTAAATGTGATTTATGCTGTGTGTTTCTTAGGTACTCTTTCTCTGTCATAAACTTCATAAAAATGATTTTCATATATTTCATAAGAATATCAGCTGTGATCAAAGTATTGCCCATTTAAATTACTCTCAAATAAACTTTCATTAAAGTAAACTCTTTAATACTTAATATCAAGGAATTACTTTCCTGAAGTCATACCACCAACTTTTATGTTGCTTATATGCGCAATTAACCGAGTTAAAACTATCGTTATCGTGATCATATGTGGTAAAGTTCGTGTTCTCTTGTGATCTCATCCAATCCCTAGATTTGCCGGAATATTCACACAACGTGATCAGCTTGATCAGTATTGTTCAAATTGAATTACTTTTGAGTTACTGTTCAACCGATTCCAGCTATCAAACTATCGCACAATACATCGATCCAACGAAAATTTGCAAATGGTAAATAGCTACTGGTAACAACTATCGAGATCAATTGGATTTTTTAACGGAGTATAGAGGAATCTTAAGTGTTCCTTTTGTAGTTCAAGGTGTTCATTCTTACTCTCCATCAGTTGGTTATTTTCACAATTGTTGCACTCACTGTCTGCCTTTAAGTTGTTTGTCCAGCATAGGCGTGACTATTTTATAGATATACCTTCCACATTGTTCATCGTGTTTCCTAGAGTAAAATACTAATGATAAGGAAAACTAATAAATTTAAGCACATTCAACCCTCTTCTATGTCGATTTGTACCTCGTACCTCGCTTTGTGATTTTAGAATAGAATATGTATGAATTAAGTGAACTACAATTTAAAAAAAGGTGTGAATATTTAATTGTTTTGAAATGTGATTGACATAGTAATTCACCTTATCAGGTCAATCCCTTTTATAAAATGTAATCGCTATTATGAAATATGCAATGAATTGTATATAAATTCTCAATCAATAAAGAGCGAATATAGTTTAGTTATTTCCACTTATAAAGAAATCATTTGTTATACCCTGTACCAGGCATATATAAACTTTGTGCAAAGTATATACATATATTCTTTATCAGCATCAACAACAGCAACATAAGATGTCTGTTTATCTGTATGAGCATAACTGCAATTCAAAACGACGATAGTTTTAACGATAGTTTTGGCGATAGTATATAAAGAGAGTAGAGAATAGAATGGGAACCATAAGCAGGACATTCATTGATTTCAGCTGCAGTTTTCGTACGTTTTTCAACCACTGTGCAACACAGGTTTTTAAGGCAATGACAACTTTGCTCTTGGCCAATGCCAAATGCCAAATGCCTTGAAAATTGGCATCACTTATTCATGCGTCAAAACATCGCACATTCAACAACATTCAACAGTTGTATCTCCTGGGGGGAGTTTGCCATTTACCATTGTGCGAGAACTGAGAACTGGGACTGCAAATGGGATTAGGCATGGCTAACTGAAGACTATAGACTGAACACTATGCAGACTATGGAAAAAGTAAAGTCTTTTGGCAGTGGCTGCCTCATTATGTGGGTATTGGGTATAGGCATGCGTGTCTAGGCCGTGGAGACCGAGACCAAGGCGATCGTCAATTAGACTTTCCTTCAAAAAAAGCACCCAAAATGTGAGCAGGCAACGCCATCGTCTGACCATTGTTGCCAGATCGGTGAGAGGGGGGAGCCAAAGGAACATGTTGTTCGACACCACAATTTGTGTTGTACTTCGTGTAAGCAGCGACAACAACGACAACAGCAACGTCGCGTCTTTTGCATTGCTAAGTACAAATGCAGGCCGACAACTGATGCGAGAAGAGAGGAAGGGAGAGAATGGAATTGGGAAGCAGGAGGATTGGCTGCTGTGCAACGACCCTGAGAGCCAAACCAGCAGCAGCAGCAACAGCAACAGCTTCAGTCTACAGCCTCCGCATTGTATTTCGCCTGCAATCAATTGTTGCATCTTGTGGCAAACGTTGCAGACAAACGACGTCGCGTCGCCACAGACGGCCACCCCCGCCACCGCCACCTCCTCCGCCTGCTTCTTCTGCATCTCGTTCATCTTGGCCAGTTTGGTTGCTTTTTGGGCCCGGTAGGTGATATTGCCTTATCTGATGTGTCATTTCTGTTTGCTTTTGTGACTCTTTGTACGCGCATTGCGAGCCTTCATTTTTGGTCAACAGTTTTTTGCTTGTTAGCGTTTTGGGCCAGTTATGTGGAAACCTCAAAAACCGTTTACTACATTGTCCAAATAATTGCCGTTGGCTGTTGCTGCCGTTGCTGCTGATGCCGCTGCCGTTTTAGCCAATTATGAGGCACGCTCCACACGTTCAGCAACTGTGTAACTTGACACGCCCAACACAAGTCTCCTAGAGCCATTCAATTATCGATATTGCTTGAAAGATGTTCGCACCAAGAGAATTATATGGAATGTAAGAAGAACTTAACTCGCGCCGCTCGGTCTTAAAGTGGAAAGAAATTCGAAAAATAATGTATATAATGTATATATAAAAATTAAAACAAAGGCTAGACAATCGATAGAACTCATTGCAATGTAATCGGAACTATCGATAGCGCCATGGACGGTTTGACAGCTCTTGAACTTTTCTGTTCTCTTTAAATATTTCTTTTTCTTTCTTTTTTTGTTGCGAATTGTGAACAATAGACTTAGCACAGTTCCATTTGCAGCATTTGCTTTTATCGTGCGATCTGCATAATAATTTCTGTTGCAAAATAATTGTGGCATTAACATTTCACCCGCTATGCTTGCAACTTCAACATCAGCTGCCACAATCCAATCCAATCTTTGCCCTCTTGACTTTATTCGCTTGAGTTGCTTCAATTGCTTTTGTCTTATTCTATTCCCTTGCCCATTCCAATTCCCATTCCCATACCCATTGCCTAGGCTGATCTGCATCATTTGTTTGGATCCATTTTGGCCACGTGTTGTGGGCCTTGTTTAGTCATTAATCAGCCAACAGTTCACAGTTTCCACATGGCATGCAAATTAGCCAGAACAAAAAAAAACTACTTTGAAGCATGTGCCACTGTGTGGCATACCCCTTACTGATTGCCTGATACAGCACTTACGCTTAGGGAAACTGTCAGTTGAGCAGGCTTAGCTGTTTGCTGTGTCATTTTTTCTTTATCAAATGTTTTGTGAATTCCTCTGATCATCGATCTTGTTCCAGTTTTTTTTCAGACTGACTCTTTTGTCTGTGCACAGCATATTTTTTATACGTTTTGTATTTTTTTATGGCGGGGTACCCAGCAGCGCATACCTCGAGGCTTTTTGACTGAAGTAAAAGTTGATTCTATTGTTTATTTAGCTACAACAATTAAAAGCTATTTCTTAATGTAGGAGTTTCCAGTATTTTGTTAAAATAAATTTGTTAGCTATTTGCAAATTAGATTTCAACAATTTATGCGCGAATTCCAATTGTAATTCGAGTAGATGTAGGAATTAAATGTAGATTTAAGAATAATAAATAAGCTCTTTTAACGATGGCTAATTTAGCCCCTTAAGTAAATATTTTTTTTTAGTTCTTTATGACTAAAATTTGGTAATAGCTTCAACATCTTTTAGCGCCTTAACATGACTCAAAAGGCAAATTAAATGAAACGTTAACTGGAGTTTAGTCGCTAAATCAAAGCCCCAATTATTAAGCAATGTAATATTTAAAAAATTATTAAAAAAAAAAAATGTAAAAAGTAAATCGCCCCCGGGTGGACTCGAACCACCAACCTTTCGGTTAACAGCCGAACGCGCTAACCAATTGCGCCACGGAGGCCGCTGAGAATGCTCGGCAAAATCGTAAGTGATAAACAAATGGAAGCATTATGACAGAAGCAAAGCGAGAAGCATGGATGTTTTGATTTTATTGTTATTTATTATGAATCTTATCAATGGCAATGCATTTCACTGATAAGCAAAATATAAAAATAAAATTTATAAATATTAATCACAAAATATATTATAAACTGTGGGAGATAATAATAAATGATAATGAACTAATTAATAAAATTAATAAAGTTGATTCAAATCCCAATAAATGCATATAAATCAAATTAATTATAAAGAACCGCAGGAAAGGTTAATAATTTTATAACTTTAATTTTGTTTAATATTCATTGGGCACATGTCAATCTATAAATAATAATGTTAGTAAGCAAATTCCGAATTATCTCTGGGAATAAAATTCAATTGCGCATTCTGAACTGATATAATTTGACGCAGATAAATTAATTAGTCTTATCTTAATTTACAGCTGGTTTCGTACACACAAGTTGATTTTGTTATTATACTCTGAATGGATTTGTGTTAAACGATGCAATTTGAATATGAATTTAGTTTTGTTACTACAATCTATTTGAATTTAGAATTCCAATCTATCTAGAGAATTTCTGTAGCATTTGTATTGGTTTCGTGTCTTCACTTTCGTTTCGGTTCGGAAGCTATTTAAAAGATTGTTGAATAGAGAAGAAAGAAGAAGCAGATTTCTGTGAAAGTATTGGTATTTGAAAGAAAAGAGATATACGAAAAATCCCCCTATACAAGCACACTTCAATATGATGACGACCCTTTTTTGTGAGTGTTGTTTAACCAGTGGTTGAAGTGCAGAACGCGTTATCTTTATTATGGGGTATCTCTAGAGTGAGATGCTGATGCTGATGCTGATGCTGTACTTGTGTATCTTTGCTGTCATGTCATTTATATGAAATTTAATATATACACATGCATATAAGTTTTAAAAATTGTTCGCTGTTGAAATCATATGTACCTCTTCACACTTTTACTGTGCCGTATTGAATTACTTGCCGACGTGGCAGTTGACATACTTAGTATGATCAGCAAGTTGTGATGAGCATCCTCATCATCCATTCAACCATTCAACCGTCCAACCATCCAACCAACCAGGGCATCAAATCGCCGTCTCAGCAGCCCCAAACTGTGTCCGAGTGCGGTACAGACGTTGCTTTTGGGTGACATTATTCAATTTAAAGTGCTTTTTTTTCTTTCTCTTGCATCGTCTGACAGTCTTTCGCGTTGTAGTTGTTGTTGATCGCAAACGTAGCGTAATTCACTTTGGACGAGACAGGAAATCTTCAATTATGTGTCTAGCCTTTGAAATTGAGAACACTGCGCAAAAGTTCCACACACACACACACACACACACACACACAGAGAGACACACACTATGATGCCTCGGGGACCACCCAAAATGTGTTTTCCTATTCTATGTAGTATAACAAAAATATAAACAAATATACAAATTATGCGCCTGCCATTTCAATTACAAATCAAACGTCAGTCAAAACTCTTTTGACGTTGCTTTGATGCCAAGCAAATAAATACCAATGAAAATATTTGAAAAATACAAAACGTGCACATGAATGAAACTATGATTACATAAATAATCAATATGCAGCACGAGCCAAATGTCTTGGGTGGCCTTCTCTACATAGAGATGTCTTTCTTCGGATCTGTTCTGATAGACTCAATTTTGTTGTATAAATGAAATTTGCAATTTCGCAAATAAATCGTAAATTCTTTGAATTATATTCTTCATATAAGAAGAATAATGTTGAGAGAGAAAATTGAACATATTCTTTATTAATTTATTAAGTTTTATATAGTTTATAAAAGTGATTTTTAAACACCGTCTTTCTATTTTATCTTAGAAAATTAAATATATTCTATATTAATTATAGCTTAATTTTTATATTATATAAAAGTGCTTCTTAATCACCGTGTTTCTTTTTAATCTTCGTTGAAAATGGGATTTATTATTGAAATTATCGAATAACATTTCACGCTTTCTCTTCGCTTTAGAAGAACTTAGGTGTTGTTCTACAAATATATACTTTGTTGAAATAGAAAATTTAATATATAGTATATTAAACTGTTTCATAATTATCGTGTTTCTTTTTAATCTTCGTTGAAATAATAAATAATAATAAATAAAATTTATTATTTTTAACCTAAATTATCGAAATAAATGTCACACATTCTCTTCAGTTTAGAATAACTTTTCTTAGTCACAAATTAAATATATATATTCTCTATGAATTCATAAATTTTAATAGGATATATAAGAGCTTTGTAGTCTCTTTCTTTTTTAAATTTTAGAACTTTTCTTAAGCCCTATAAATATATTTTATATTAATGAATACATTTCTTGTAAAAGTGCTTCATAATTAACATCTTTTTTCTTTGTTCTTCATTCAAATTATAATCACTTTATCTTATTTCATTTTAGACATTTTCTTTAGTTTAGAAAAATCTTTCATTAGTCTTACTATTATATAGTTTTTTAAGATAGAAAATTAATTAATTCATATTTTTAATAGTAAATAAAATTACTTCATAATTTCCTTATTTTTTTTTTCTACGTTAAAATATTAATTAATATTAATAATACTAATAATAATAAAAGTTTAGTAAAATATTCCTTAAGTTCTACAAAAATATAGTCGGTAGTCTTTATTATAATCTAGGTAGTATTAATTAACTTCCTTTTGAAATCTGTGTTCCTATTTTGATACATATATTTTTATACAATCGGAAACGGCAATCATTTAAGCTGTTTTTCTTATAACTGCATAAATATGTTATTTTATATAATGACTCGACACTAGTAAATTTAATGATTATTATTAGAATTGGATGGCACTAGCTCTTTAGCAATAAACGAATTCCGCTTGAATTACGTCCAATTAAGTTAAATAGTAGACTTCTAAATGACAGAGTACGAGTATCTCTGTCTCCCAAGAGGTGGAAGAGAAGGAAGCACGGATTACATGCGAATTGAATTGACGTGTTATGGCCACGTCATGGGGTAGAAATGAAGATGATCTGTGATTGCAGTTAGGCTCAATGGCGTGTCGAAACAGGCAACACCTGCAAAGCTGCCCCACTGCTGCTCTCCCTTCCTTTTGACATAAGAACCATCCATTAATTGTGTTATTATACGATGAGTTTTCATTTCGTGCAGAACCCCAAGGAAAATTAAAGCTGCATTGTGTTGCATTCAAAAGAAAAAGTACCATAAAAAAAACAGAAAAGAGCTGAAGAGCTGCTCCAATGGCAACTCTCGCTGTGGGATGACCAAGCGGCAATCGGTGTGCCCCAAGTTGTTGTAAACAAATTTCAAGTGGCAACGGGGCACAGTCTGCTTTGATTGCTTCTCTGCCGCCCTTTCACTCTGTGTCTGTGCTGTACAAAGAACCACTTGCAGTTGACGCTGATGACGTGCACGTCCACATCCACGACGTCCATGTGTGGAGACGTGCCTTCATTAGGCCATGCGCGGCGCATAGGCCAAAAAGCGTAAATACGGTCGGGTTCTTGTCCATTCCGTGTGCCGTGCGGAATTTTAATTGATTTCATTTACGCATTTTTGACTAATGCAGCGTCAACATAGTAAGGGGAACCGGGGGAATGGAGCTGGCAATGGGGGAGGGCCAACGGCAGCGGCAGGTTGTGGGTGTGCGCTGCAGCTCATTTAGCATGGACTCGAGGCGTTGATAGACAGCACCCAGTCGGGTATCAGCTCTATGAGGCATGCATCACTTGCCACACATTTCTGCTTCTACTTCTACTTCTCTGCCTTTGCTCAGTGAGTCAAAGCATATTTTTGCATATTCCTCAACCAAATCTAAATCTAATTCGGAATACCAACCACAACAAAAATAAAGAAAACTAAATGCACTTTGATCTATTTTGGCTCGGTGAGTTAGAAAAAGCCATAGCCTTTGCTTTTTATACCCTGTATGCAAACTAAATAAAAATAAAACAATTAAATATATTTGAATTGAACAACCTTCCCACAATTGAAGTATTACTATATTTTCAGTCATAAATAATGTTATTTATTTTATTACAAATGTGTGCTAAGTTCACAGTTTAAAGAGCATTTGCCAGTCGTTTACAATCTTCCTGTTTCTGTTAATTTTATTTCGTTTGGCAAAATATAAATTTTTAATTGCATGAAAAGTGCATGCGGCTTAAGGCTTTTTTCGTCTGACGACCCAATTTTTGTTGTTGTTTATAGACTTCCTATGTTTCCCAAGTGAAACTTAGTGAGGGAAAGAAAACTACTTTGTTGCTTATGTGGTAAAGGTGTCCAAGATGACACGATGGAAACAAAAGTAGAAGGACTATACTTCTATGCTATAAGAAAGTAACATATAGAAAAAAGTATATAGTTAATAGAATATCTTATTGTACTATATTGCTTGAACAACCTGATATATGTATTGCTCAGCTCAGTCTAGCGCTCCCAATTTGTAGATGAGATGCTGCCAACTTTCTAAGAAAATAGATCAGTTATTTATTTTTAGATTGAGAAAACGAAACCTTTGAGTGGAATTTATGGTATTATCCCAATTACATCATGAATTAGTGCCATTTCTTTTGCCATCAATCAATCTCTCACTTGCTAACGAAATTAAATGCAAAAATATTATTATGCATAAGAATTATTTATGTGAATATATGAATAATTGGTTGTTTGAATGATTATGAGTGTCAGTTTTTATTGTTTACCTTTATTTTTTTGCTGACATTTCGAATCATTCATTATTCATGATTCATTCTCTCTCCTCCGCTCTTATCACAAGAATCTTTGGAGTGTTTTCAATTTGACTACCGAATCACAACTTGATGGGAATAAGGGATAGTTGTTGGACAACAACAAGAATCGAGACAGACCACACCCGATTCTGGACGCAAGTTGGGTAATTAATCAAGACTTGGGTTGGGGGGAGGACGATCAAATAATTGGGGCAGCTTGCCAAATTGCATTTCGCATTCAGTTGGCATTAGGTTTTATTTCTACGTAATTGCGTTTCTTTTGATGCGATCCGATGCGAGCGACGCGAACTATATCATTGCAATATGCATATTGATTGATTGTGATCGTCACACTCGTAGTCATCGTCATCGTCATCGTTATCGTTCCCCTAACACGCATTGCTCTAATTTGTCTGTGTTGTTGCACTTTATGGTTAGACTTGTCGCCTGTTGCATATGAAATGAGCTGAACGAATGGAACCTTCTTTGGCGTTGTCCCCACTGCACCCACTCTGTGCCAGTCACGTTTTTTGTTTCTGTTTTCTGCTTTCTGGTTTCTGTTTTGCTTTTTTGTTTCTCGGAAATTACATTATCTTTTCCCAACCCCACACAAAACGGTTATTTACTGCGTTATGTCAAGCGAGTTTGATAGATGGTTTATGTAACTGCCAACTGAAGAGTGTGTGCGAAACCAACCAAGGGAATTACACACTCCACTTTGTCGTCGTCGTCGTCGCCGTCGTTGTGGTTGTTGTGGTGCAAGTGCAAAACCATTTAATCAATTAACGCCTAAGGCTTCGGCCACGCATTGAGCGATGAGCGACTGAGCGACTGAGCGACGCTCTCTCGAGCGACGTTAATGAGCGATCGCTTTGAGTGAGGTGGCCACGCACTGAGCGACATCACTCGAGTTGATTAGTTGTAAAAATGCCTTATTCTAGAGAAGTTCTACGAAATCTGTTTGAAAGCCGTTATAGTAAATATAGGCAATTAAAAAGAATACAAATTCGTAGGTTTGGCGTTCATCCTATAAATCGATTGAGAAATGAGTATGGCGAGTTTCATCACTTATACAGAAATCTTAGAAACCATCCAGATCGATTTTGGCAATACTTACGCATGTCAATCGATTCATTTGACTTGCTGTTAAGTACAATTGAAAATGAAATAAGTAAACCGAGATCAACAATTTCTGCTGAAGAACGATTCGGTTCGGCTTTGAACAGCCGAAATTAAAGTTTCCGCGGATATTTTTTGCATTGTTTGCATTTCGTCGCTCAGCTATGCACTAAAAATTAAAACCAATTCTAGCGCTGAGCGACGTCGCTCTGACGCTCAAGAACTTCGCTCGTCGCTCAGTGGCTGCGTGGCCACTCCAATGGTGTCTCATAAGCTTTAATATTTTACGTCGCTTGAGAGAGCGTCGCTCAGTCGCTCAGTCGCTCATCGCTCAATGCGTGGCCGAAGCCTTAGTCCCGTTGCCAGACCTCCAAAGAGGGTCTAAGGGGGGAAAAACTGTCTGAGCCGTTTATCAGTCGGACTGCGCAGTAATATTGTCAAATTGCTTACATATCTCTGCTTGACTGCAGTTTAAAGTAAGTGAAAATACTAGAAATTGCAACAGAATTCCCCAAGTCGAAGATCTAATACCTTGACAGCTGCTCAAGTCGATTGGTTGATTGATAGTTGAAGCAAACGATTGGATGAGCTTAACTTATTTAAATTAGCTTTCAATTATAATGTCTAAAGCTTTATGTATGTAACTTTATTGTTCTTTTAACTTATTAACAATACTTTTATTTATATTTGAAACGATTTCGAAAAGTTTCGTCAACATTTTCCCAATAACATTCAGTTAAATTTGTTAATATATTAATATCCAACGTGTTGCATATATTTTCTTAAATTTGCTTTATCCTCTGTTAGGGTAGAGCCGGAAGTTGGCCGCCGTGTTATGCCACTTATTAAAAGCTTTTATCTGCCACATAAATAATTGCCCTGCACATAATTTTTGTACGTTCCATTTGTCGCTTTCTGTGCCACCCAAAGAGTTGCAAACAGTTGGCTTTATGCACACGCACAACACTCACCCACACACACACTGGAAAAGCTCTTCAAATTAAACGCATCATAAACAAAACAGTTTTTGATAAGCTGGGTCATAGAAACAATTGTTATCAAATTGTATATTAAATTATTTTTGTTCGATTTATCAGCACCTGTTAAATAAACCAGAGTTGCCATCGTTTTATAAGCAATTTAATAACTTCTACAGTGTTCAACTTCTTCTGGTCTAAACTGCAAAAATTTCCTTCGTGACTTCTTGCCCCACGCGGCCATCTCTAGGCAGCGCGTGTTGCGTGCAACCAAGCCAGAACCAGAACGAGACGTAATCTCGTAGAGCTGTCAAAGCTTATCTTAAAGATGCGCGTGGACCCGGCATAACTGGTCTAGTCAGTTGGCAAAAGGAAGCCACAAATTACGTACTGCGTTTTGGCCAGGTTTATGACACACACTTACATTCAGCCCACTCTGTTTCTCTCTTTCTTATTGTTGGCCCACGTTCTTCCGTTTGTCTGCAGGAACTCTTGGGTTTGTTGTGTACTCATATTACAGGCGCCCCACGCGATTTTAATTGTTGTTCAAGTTATTCAAAGACATTTGCTTGGCGCCAACGCCGACAATAGCAAGAGCAAAACTCAAGTGCCAAGCAGCTCTCTCCATTTTTTGTTTGTTTACAATACTTAAATAGTACACGGATTTTCCTTTCTCAATACTTAACGATTTGTTTTTATTCATTTTTAACATTTTGCAGGCGACTTTAGAGCTAATGACTTAACAGCAGCCGAAGAGTTTACAGCTATTGAAGCTGTTGCCGCATCTATGTTAAAGAGCAAAGCAGCAACAACAAACACACATGAGAAGCCCACGGAAATCGGTGAGTGAATTAAACAGCGGGAAAGAAAGCGAGAGCTAACATTGAATTGCTCAAGCGAGTGACTGCTCTCAAATATACATTTTGACGAGCCGATACCAACATCCTCGATAGTATAGTGGTCAGTATCCCCGCCTGTCACGCGGGAGACCGGGGTTCAATTCCCCGTCGGGGAGAATGTGCAAAACTTTTTTTATTTAAATAAATAAAATACATTTTTAAATTCTATATCATACTTTAATCAAATGGGCTTTAAAAATTGTATATGCAGTTGTTTTATTCTTCATTAATTATTAAAATTTGTATTGTATACTGTTTATGTCTAATTTAATATTTAAAATATAAATAAAAAAAGAATCTTAACACTCTCCCCCGACGGGGAATTGAACCCCGGTCTCCCGCGTGACAGGCGGGGATACTGACCACTATACTATCGAGGATGTTGTTCGTAGTTCGCCAAATCGTATTCTTGAGCATAGTAATACGTTTGTATAATGTGGTAAAGCGGGTTGTTTTATTGTTATGTATAGTATGCCTTATTGCTCGTAGTGCATTCAGAAAAACCTTGGACTACATTATATAATTTTATAACAGTGTTACAGTTCTACTATTGATTAATACTATTTACATATTTCTCGATTTATATTAACTGTGTTTCTAATTTTGAACTCTTAAGTAATAATAAATATAACCAAAGCGAAATTAAGTATTTCTACACAAAGAGTTTTTTTTTTTTTTTTGCAATTTATTCCAATGAAATGATTTGGCAGGCTTACGATTGTTATAATACGCTTTGTTCGAATTTTTGTTATGACGGCGCTAATGTTATATGAACAGCAAAACATGCTTACGCTCAAAATATGTTTTTGTCAAATGGTGGGCAACATCCTCGATAGTATAGTGGTTAGTATCCCCGCCTGTCACGCGGGAGACCGGGGGTTCAATTCCCCGTCGGGGAGAATGTTAAATTTTTTTTTTTTATTTCATTGGTTGCTATTATAAAAACCGAATAAGCCTTTTCTACTTGTTATTGATATACAACTTATTCTTAAGACAGTTGAATTTAGCGTAAGTTGTTGTTTTTTTTTGACTTAGTAAAAGTCAAATTTTGCCTCAATCAGAGAAGATCTATATTAAATTGTGAAAAATCTAATAAAAGAAATTAAGAAAAAAAAGCGTTAACATTCTCTCCCCGACGGGGAATTGAACCCCGGTCTCCCGCGTGACAGGCGGGGATACTAACCACTATACTATCGAGGATGTTGAGCGCCGTTGGCTTAATTCTCAATGTGAGATACAATGTTTGTTTACGATTAGATTCTATCAGATGGTATTTGTGATTCTATTACAAATTTGAAAATTGCTCTAAGATAGAAGATCTATTTAAAGATAATCACAATTTTAATTAATTTTTACTCATTTATAGAAAATCCGTTAGCACATTCATTTCCAATGGTGTTAATGAAATATTTTTAATGCATTTACAAATTATTTTTGACGCGTTTAAAGTCCGCAACGCTCCAAAGGAGT
This sequence comes from Drosophila funebris, assembly GCA_018901825.1. NCBI lineage: Eukaryota > Metazoa > Arthropoda > Insecta > Diptera > Drosophilidae > Drosophila > Drosophila funebris. The sequence goes on from JAEIFK010000425.1 coordinate 25,152,604, forward strand.
TTACCTACACATACATTATGCACGTTCATGTTGCGTGAGTGAGTGTAAGTGTGTGTATGCGCTGGTTTACTTATGCGCAGCGGTGCGTGTAATTATAATTTATCGTTGTTGAAATTCCATAAAACTTTAACACCTCACCTTGGGGCAGTGAAGTGTCTGAAAACTGAAGAACTGAAAACGCGAACGTTGTTGCAGCATAAAGAATCAAGAAATCCGTTGCACAGGAAAGGTGAGGAGATGAATGCTTAATTGCACTTCACTTTGATGAATTTTTGTATAGGGGCAGCACTTTTGAAGTGTTAATGATGCAGATACACATATATTTCTTTAGATATATTTGTACGTGTGTAGATAGATACACAGTACTTTGAAGTTGAATTACTGACTGCAAACTGGATCTTGATTCTTTCGTTTTGTTTCACAATTTCGGATGCATTGCAAAACGTTCACAAAGAGCGGAATTTGTAGCATTTTTTGTCCACATGTTGTTGACAAACACGAAATGCCTTTGGACTTATTTTTACACACTAACAAAAGCGACTCGCCCACGTTGACACAAATTTCTGGTACAATTCCAACTGAAATTTCCATGCAGCAAATACAACAGATACAAAAATGTATCTGTATAAATATATGTAAGTATCTGTCAGATGCTAGCGGGCGGTGCTACTAGATGGAAGAGAAAGAGGGAGAGAGAGAGAGATAGAGGGTATCTTTTACTTTGTTCTGAACATCGACTGACTTTGATTTAATGCCCAGCCACACTCCAAGTGACATTTCGAACCTTTTGGACAAGACCTTTTTGGGTATTTGGTATTGTCGGACCTTTGTTCGGTTGAGAAAGAGGGAGAGAGACAGAGGGGGAGCCTGTTGCGCACATCTGTTGACCATGTTGGCCTGATGCATTCTTCATTCTGTATCTAATGTGTGTTTGAAATGATGCTGATTCGTTCCAGATACAGGTACAGATACAGATACAGATACAACTACAGCTACAGATACTTGGCCCGCCAGTTTGTCTGGCATGTTGTCTGCATCTTGTGTCTGATAGAGATTCAAAGACGTTCATTTCATTTCCATAGAAATGCTTAAAGTCTTCTATGAAATCCATTCAATTGTATACAAATAAAATGCCTTCCTCTTCCTCTTCGTGAACTTCTTGCTGTTTTTGCTTTTCCCACTACTGGTGCTGTTGTTTTTCTTATTTAAACAAAAAGAAACAACAAAAAAAACAATACAATGTTAATGGAAACTCTATCGGGTCGATTGCACCTCACTTAAAGGTGCTAATTGTGCACTGCAGCAAATCCTCGCGTCTGCTTTATTAGTATAAATAATAAAAATTTCGCGCCTGGCATTTATTTTGGCGTCTGCCTACCTCCCCTCTCCGCCCTTCGGTTCGCCTTACCCACTCAGCGTTGTATCTAAATGAACACGACTCCGTCTCCATACTACACATCCTCCCCTCTCATTCTTTTCCCCAGTTTTAAGGCAGCAGATAAACGCACAACAGATAGAGATGGCATGCACAATGGCTGCGCGTCTGCTGAAAAGAAAGAAAACAAAATCAACATTTTTCATAGTCTATAGAGAATATTAGACTTGTTGGTTTCCCTCTTTTTCCCATTTTCATTTTTCTTGTAAGTTTATTTATAGAAATCATAAATTTTGTTGTGATATATTTAATTTATTTGTATATATTCTACTTGCGATTTGAAATATATTATATTTATGCTCTAAATTAAGTTGTTGAAATTCCTTATGTCCAGTGGTCTCTTAATTGATAAATCCTTTACTCTTTAATTAACAACGCTATTTCACATTACAGTTTTCTGTTAAAATTCTATGTTAAATTTCAATCTTAGTTCAGCTTGAGTATAACTTTGTCGTTAATTAAGTGATTAAGTTTTTTCTTCACTTAAATTGCATTCGAAGCGTACCCAACGCTTTCTTAGCTTTCTAAAGGGTATACAGACAGCAGTACAGAGCAGCTTAATGCCCTCACAGGCTGCATTCAATGTCTCTGGTGCACCACAGGCCATGGCGGGCCCAATGTTGCTGGCTGTGCGCTGCGTGACTCCTACACTTGAGAAATCACACCTCGCCTGCCAGCACCTCCGACAACAGGCAACAACAAGAGAAACAGCAACCACAACAACAACAACAACAAGATGAACAAGCCTACCAACAACTTACGTTATTATTAACAACAGCAAGAGTCTGGCAATCAGTAAGCCTCTGGCCAAAGCATTTAGATAGACAAAATCAGAGCACAATCCTAAACAAGAAAAAAAAAAAAAAAAACAATAAATATAAGTTATGGTCATTTGTGAACGATAATAAGTGCATTGGGGGTCTTAGAGGATCTCGGTATCTGGGGGTCTGGGTCGAGGGACCCATAAGGGTTATCACTTGGTCGTAAACTATGCGCGAGTTCAGTGTCTGGTGATAAACCAAATGCGCTGCCAAATGCGTTTTTAATGCCAAAAATATGAAATTCAACTACCTGCAAAGCGGGCGTTAAACGTTTTTGGCCAGATACATAATTACCAGCGAGCATAATTAGCTGGCACTACTGTTTGGCTTACACGGGATCGGATAACGTCTAATGAGTTTTTGGTTAGAAATCACTGAGTGTCGCGGCGGTAAAATGCGCAGGCAGACAGATGTATCTGTGAGATGCGTTTGGGGCGTTTGGCATGGTGTTGCCACTAATCACACATTGGCTTAACAAATTCGAGACAAAAACTGTTATTATTATTTGTTGTTGTTGTTGCTGCTGTCTCTGTCGTTGGCAGTTGCATGCATATGCAAAAAAGGGCCCCAGCCCCGGCAATTATGCAGCCGACAGGCAACGGCAGCAGCACCAAACGGGCAGTTCCCTTGCCTCGTATCTAGATATGTCAGTTATAATAAGCAGCAACGAAATACGAGCACGGACGACGACGACGATGCTATACAAACGTTAAAGATCAAGATACTCGCGCACACAAACACGTATATACACAGCTACAGACACTTGAGGCATTCAAAACTTGAAATACAAGTGAGCGTGGCCAACAAAAGAACGCCAAGTGAGCGTCAAAGAGCGCACGCGTTTTTAAACGCGTACGAAACGCGTCAACGCTTTTGGCGCGCTCTCACACAAATATACTCTTTCGCCGTCGCTCTCGCTCGGTCACCCACACGCTTTCGACATAGTGACGCCAACGCGCTCGCGCAGAGTGCAGAAGCACTTGATTTTGAGAGCGTAAACAACAAATAAATACCGAGAGGGGCACTGCAAGAAAATATTATTTGTCAAAATATATTATTAAGAAAATACAAAATTAAAAAAATAATTTAGAACTAATAAGTATTTTGAAGTATAAGAGTTATAGTGCAATCTATGCATTTGCTATAATTAAAACTAAACAGATAATACAGTTACAAGTTGTAACTTACAACTTGCTGCCTATTTACGCGCAGTGTTCGTGCTGGTCCCTGAGCCGCTTTACTCTCCCTCTCTCTTTAACGCTGTGTGCGAGCATGTGTGTGTTTGTGTGTGCGCGACTCTCTCACTCGCGCTCTCTGTCTGGACACTCGCTCTGTTCGCCTGTTGCTGCAGTGAAGTCAGTACCTGATACGTCGTGCTCGTGTTGTGACGTATCTATGCATTTTGCTCCGTGGAAGCTGTGTTGCGTTTCGTGCGTCTTTCGATTGTCGGGCAATTAGCAAGAATTTTAAATGGCAAAGATTATTAACTAAATTGGCAGTGCGCATAGATCAAACGACAATCGATCCAGAAAACTTAATTAAAAGAAAATTCAAAATAATTTATTGATTGTGTAGTAGATGATTGTGAAAAACAAAGAAGAGCTAAAAATAATCAAAAGTAATAAAAGAAACTAAACGAATCGACCACAAATATTTGGCAATACCAAACTGTGTCTGTGTGTAAAGTGCCAAATAGTTTTAGCCAACAACAAGGAAAGAATAACGTCTACAGTGTGAGCTTGAAATCAAATTGATTTTAGAGGGTCTAGAGTGACTGTCTGTCGTCTGACTGTCGCAGGATATCCGACGTTCCGACGTATGCTTGGATTGAATTTCACCTGATTTGTATTGCCACCTTTCGTATATAATTATAATCAACGTGATCACGCGCTCACACCACTGCGACAACAACAACAAAAGCAAGAACAACTATACGAAGCATAAAACAACGACAACAACAACAACGAGGAATATAAAAGGCAAGAACTGAGCGCACACAGGATCAAGTTTGCCAAAACCCATAATTTTTTTTGTACACACACACTTGGAACCCACCGAAGGGGGAAGCAACAGGAGGCTCCATGGTGTCGCCGGCTTGACCGACGCCGCCGGCCAAACGACCGCAATAAACTAACCAAACCAAACCAAACCGAACCGAAAAGCCACAGGCAGTGAGACAGAGGGAGAACGAGTGTGTGAGAGAAAGGGAGAGTAGAGTAGGAGGTGGAAGAGGAGAAGGTATACAACGAATCCAGTTCTCGTTCCTCCACACGATCCATACACACAGACAAACGGCTCGTGTTGCTGCCGCATTTATTGTTTTGTTGCACGGCCGACTGAGAGCTTGAGCTGAGCAACAGGCCCCAACACCCGAAGACAACAACAACACCAAAACAACAATACAACAAAAACAACAACAACTTTCAGAGGTTGCATTGCAGCAGCAGTCACCGCTGCCACCGCTTCGCATAAAATCATCAGCGTTGTTGTTGCTGTTGCCGTTGCCGTTGCCGTTGTTGTTGCATCTCCAGACATGGCGCCGAAATCCAGAAAGAAGAAGGCTCATGGTAAATATTAATATAACATTTCTTTTAGCTTTTTTTATGCCCCTGAAATCCCTATTCAATGCATGAATGGGGCATATTAGTTGCAACTATCACTGAGGGAAATTTTAAATTGAAAAGAACTCTTCAAATTGAATTGAATTACAAAATATATTACTGCTTAAAGAACTATGGAAATGTGCTCTGTGAAATAATGTCTTCGAATCGTATTGATCAATGAACTTAAGAGAAAAGTTTCTTTCTCCATACATTTTCAAGTTGTAATATTGAATATTTTATTTGAAATAGAGCTAAGGATTATTTTTGAAGGGATGAGATTTGAAATTAACATTCTCTATGTTTAGATTACCTACAAATTGTAATCGTTGAATTGTTAGTTTAAATTGAGGTTGAAGGTTAAAAGAACTAACTAAACAGATGCCTAATCTTAAATTCAAAAAGAGTTTTCAACACTGTAAAATCAGGCGTTTAATTTAAGTTTTCATTATCAACAGTTTATTTACAATCACTGTCAATCACCGCTTCTCTATTACAGGGTAGCTCACAGTCTGATCTTTTTACTGTATATTTTACTTGTCTTTGCTGTGGTTGTCAGTTTCTTTTGGTTTGTTTTTCAATAATAATGCGATTGCTTGGGACTTTTGCCTCTGCGGCGCTGCAATTGCTGTTGTTGGGCTTTTCTATAGGGTTTCCCTTGCAGCTTTCTCAGAGCTGTCCTGTCAAACGTTATCATACTTTGAGATCGGCGCAATAGTCGCGGAAATGGACATGTCCCAAGCTCATGTCTCCATGATCATCGCCCGATGATTGTATCTCATAAGTATGCAGCGCTCATATTACAAATCCCTGAGTATATCCTGTTTAGTGTGCTCGATGTCGATGGTTTCAATTGAGAATTGAAATCTCTTTTTGCCTGTTATTTTGTTTGCTTCTAATTGCGTTTTGTTGTTCTCTCTATGCCAAGTGGCGAGCCCAAGACCCAAGTGAGAGAGGGAAAGAGAGTGAGAGAGCGAGAAAAGAAGAAGAAGAAGAAAAAGAGACCCGAAAGGCGGCTTAAAATATGCGACGTCTGACGGCTTCGGTCTGAATGTCTGCCGTCTCCTTTGCGCCTTTACGCCTTTGCCCGTTGTGCATGTTTTTCTTAATTTTTTATGGACGTGCGCAGGTAGAACGGACCAGAACAACAAAAATAAATCAGAATAAAAATAAAAATAAAAATACATATAACCGAAATCAACGGGCACCCCTTGCAAATGGGGCAACCAAAAAAGATCAGCTGTCAATTTAATGGATGCCAGTCCAGTGTGTGTATGTGTGTGTGGATTCTCGAATTTTATGTTCAACCTTGTTGTCATTCCTTTTCATTTGCTTAGATTATTTTGATATGCATCTGAGCATTTGATTTGAACTGCAGTACTCGCTTGCTTTAGGGGATTACGCGGGAATCCGTAAGGGAAAATTCAACAACGTATCTAAGCAGGGAAACTTATAAAGAATTTGAATTAGGTAAAGTTTATAAATTACGAACCCTCTTCTTATCGATCCTTTCGCAACATACAGAATAATAAATAAATAAATATAATATACTTAAATTGAATCCTTAGAATCCATCTCCGTATTATTAAAACTACACCTAGATTATCACAATAATACTACACTCTATATTGTCACTGATCTTACTGAAATATTCAGAAAACATTGTTAATATTGTATATTTAAATAAAAGTCAGTCAAAATAACTAGCAGCTTTATCATATCAAATGTGTTCACAACTCACGTATGAGATAAACAGATACTTTGATATTAAGTTTTCTAATTTGTTCAGTTTGTTCTAGTTTATATTGTGTTGCCTTTGTTTCCCACATAATCCTCAATGTCATTTGTTTACCAGGTGTAGCTTCGGTTGCTTGTTGTTCTTTGTCCGTTCTCTTGATTTATATTGTGCATTCTCTTAATAATAAATTCGCCATGGGCGGCCTTTTTGGGCGCGTCCCAGAAGTGCTGAGAGTCTTAGTCAGTTAGTTGGGCAGTTTGTGCCCATGACAAATCGCTGCAAATGCCAAACAAGCAGATAGACAGACCAACAGACAAACAGACAAAACGTACAGAAACACATAAAAATTGAAAAGACTAAACTAATGCGAAACACCTTTTGATGTGGGATTTAAAGGAGAGATTTCTTATGAGCGGCGTTTTTATTTTGAAGCAATATTTGATTGAAATTTTAAGCCGGGGCCTATAATGAAAAGATCTGAAATGGACAGCGACAACAATGGCTCCAACAATTTTATAGAGGAAGTGTACAAGTGCAGGGTATGCTATCATTATTTTCAGTTATGATTAAATACGCGACGTTTTCTCTTATCGACACATCAAATTTTCGTGGAACCACAATAAACTGATAAAGAAAACTCTTGACGTGTTCTGTGTGTGTGTCTCTCTCTCTGTGTGTGTGTGTGTGGCTCGACAACCTGGCCGGCTGTTGGTTTGTTGGTATTGCTAGACTTAATCTTATCAGCACGTCGCTAGCGTAAACAAACAAAATAATAATAATAACAATGATTGCGCGTCAAAACACTCCAAGCGGCAGATACCCTGTAATCATGGTACCTAAAAATAACTTTTTATATTCAATAAACTAAATAATAAATTTGTAAATTCAATGTAATACGAAAGTAGTTTAGTATTGTAAGACTATCGATAGCAAAAGTTGTTAATTTATAGCTCTATCAATGGCTTAGAATGGCTTATTTATTTCAAAGTATTGTTTTGTCAGCTTTTATATTCAGATTTTCTATAAATCGTTATGACTATCGAAGATATCGATACATTATACAGAACTCTGAATGCAGTCAATGAATTTAGTAGCTTTAAGGACAATGCACGACCTGAAGATATTCTGTAATCAATGCTTAATTAATATTATTAAATTAATTATGTGTGGAATAATGTTATAATAAATACATATAAATAAATCAATTAACAACTAAATCTAACTTAGTTTGTATTATTCAAGTTAATCAATCGCACGCAACTTTCTAATCATGTAAAACAGATTTTAACATTAAATATTTATGCGCATACTCGAAATATATTAACAATTTAAGTATTTTCGCCGACTTGTTTGTCGTTGTTATTTTTTTGTGTATTGTATAAATAATTGTTGTTGTTCAAGTTTTGTGCAAATCGCACTTAGCATTTAATTTTACTTCATTTAAATGCCAACTTGCCGATTTTCGTCTTTTTGTCGTGCAACACACGCAAAAGAGGTCATTGATTTTATGGGCCTGCATTTTGCATTGTATTCCCCTCCTGCCTCCCAATTTCCACCCCTTCCACTATTTTCCCCCGCTGTGTTCGCTTGGTCAGCTGAAAATACAGACGTCGCTGTGTCGCGTCTTAAAAGTCAAAACATGCGAATTTGTTTTGTCTGCTTGGCGACTTGACGAATATATATATATATATATATTTATATATATCAATATACATTTAAATATATATTTATATAGTCATTGCTCTGACTAACTCATAAGATGCCCCAACCAGCTACGTGATCTTTACATGTGAATATATGATGATATATACGAGAAATCGAACAGCGACTCTCAGCTTGATAGATCTGCCCTTGAAAAATTGTTTAATACGATTACTTTGTACTAACGGATTGATCAACACTAGTGATTCATAAAGTGTTTCTTGAGTATCGCAATCTGTGAATTTTCTATGATCTCTAGACATCATCAGAACTTTAGAACAGTTATTAGAACATAATACCCTTTCTGATAAATATACTGGATACACTGGATACTGGATATACTAGATAAACTTATTTCTGTTTAACTAATAAATAAATAATCTAAACTCAACTCACTTTTATGTCAATCAAGAAATTCTTGAAATGTTGTTAAACATTTTCAATTATAAATGTGCACGACAAACATATATCATTGATTAATAGAATTCATTCCTAGTCTATGTATAAATCATTCTATTTACATGAACTCTCTCAATGTAAGTATTTAATTAACTTTAGTTAATTATAAACTATAGATACCTGCTTTATTACGCCTGCAGTTTCAACCTATTTGTTTTGCTGTTTGTCGAATCTGATCATAATTGATATATGAATACTAGACATCAAGCAGGAATGTCTCATTCATCTCTATGTGTTAGTTTTCCTGGAAATCAAATTATATAAGCCACTTTTTATGACCATAGACAGTTGAAAGCCGCTCGTAAAAAACAGAACAGAAATATGGTGAAAACACCTCTAGATGAATGCATAAATCAAGAGCTAAGCTGGTTCATAAAACCCGGGAGAATCCCATGGCATCTACGCTAATCTTAGCGATAAATGCTTATGAAACAACAAAATGATACAAAGCAACCAGAAGAACTGAGATAATGCTCGGGTATTCACTCAAATTTCACTTCATTTATCACAAAATTCATCAACGGACTTGACTCCAAGCATACAGTCGGTGCTGTCAGTTCTTGTACCTCTCTGTTCGCTCTGTCTCTGTTATCCTAATATTATAATAGTATCATAACTGTAGGATAACAAACATAAATTTAAGTTATTATAAAATCTTCTACCATCAACAGATAAGAGTATATTTATCTCCTTTCCTTCTTCGTTTTGCACTCCCCTTCCTAAAGGAGGATATTTGTTAGTCGATATTCCCCTTTTCCTGTTTACGTAAGGCCAAAATTTTTGCTGCGCACGCGCAACTTGGAATCAACTGAAATGTATCTGCAAGATGCAAACGTATCCAACTGAAGCCTGAAGTTTTGCATCTCCTGAGTCGAGTAATTTGCTGAGTTACTTGCATTTATTTAATTTTGATTAATCGTCAACAAAATTAAGCGGAATTTGTGGCTCTTGTTGTTATTGTTATTGGATTTCTTCTTCGACAGGAAACTGTATTTACATAGGCATTCCCCAAGTGTGTGTATCTGTGTATCTTTGTATCTTGCAGATACATTTCATTTCACTTCACTTGCAGTAAATTCCATGCCATTTTCAAGCTGCGAGTGTGAGTTCGAGTGTGTTTGCTTTGACAAACAGCAACAGCTGCCTGCGTATTTGTATCTGCGTATCTGTCGGATGCAGAACGGGCCCATTTTAGTAATTTTCACGCGCGCCCGCACATGTGTTGCACACACGCTGACGACAGATTTGAGACAGATCCGTTTGCGAGACCTGCAACAGGATATGCGTACTGCATACAGATCTGCGTGAAGTAAAAAGACGAAAAACAACAAAATTGCTTCGATTTTGGGAATTCGTTAAACGTTTTGTTACGCAGTTTCTCTTATTCCTCTCTTTAGAATGAAAAACTTGAATTTATTTTATTTAAAATTCAGAGTAATATAAAAGTAGTCAATGTGGATCTGTATGAAAAGAACTAATGTACGATTTTTGAGTAACAAAACAACTGCTAATTTATTTAACAGTAATCGCTTTTCATTAACAGCGCCATTTTAACACCTAATTTCAATCAGTTTCGATTTGGTTTCAGCAGCTGTTAATTTATAGAGCAGCAACATTAGTTGGGTAACAGTGCCATGTTAATGTCTTTGGGTATATAAATATGTGGGTTAATAACTGTAATATATTTTAATGTTTTTGCACAACTTTATTAATGCTTTATAAATCTTTTAAAAGCATATCTGTTAATTCACATTTTGGCTTACAGACAGCTGTTAATATGTTTAACAGTGATGTCTATTTACTTAACAGTACGCTGTTAATGTCTCCATTGAGTTGTAGGCGTTTTTGAGTCGATTTAACAGTCGCTGTTGCGACTTCTAACTACATAAACCGATGTGTTAGTCTATAGCAGTCTGTTGATTAGCAGGTACTATGCAGACTTTGCAGTATACAGACAGCTGTTAATTTTTTTAAATGTAAAAACTATTTGCTTAACATTGCATTGTTATAGCAATTGAGGGCTGTAGATATAAAAAGATATAAATATAAAATATAGATTCAAAAGATTAAACAGACTCTGTTGTTCTATATATTGTGGTGTGCTTGTTGTTGTTTTAGTTACGTGCAATGGAAATTGGCAATAACAATTATCGTACACGTGCGCTGTTAACGCGTTTGTTTCGTGTTCGTGTTCGCATATGGCCAAATTGTTATAACTTTTTGCATTCTTTATAGCGGACGGAGGTGAGCACATTTTATATACTATATTTGTGTACCATAGACAGCGCGGCGGCAAGTTTATTAGGCTGAAATAACAACAACAACAAAAAGAACAACAACAGCAATAGCAATGAGAATGGTCAACAACTGTTTGGGGCCAGACAGACAATGTGAAGCGAACCATTGACAAAGCACATATGTATAAAAGATATATTTATATTAATATATGTATACTTGATTCTAGATGTGTTTTCATACATACATATATACATATGTATGTGCTCGCTTCTCTTGTATGTTGAATTTTTAATATATTTGCATATAGATGTTGCGTTGTTGTTGCACACGTCAGCAGAGCTCGTCGCAGCCTTAAAAGGCGAGCCAAGAAAATGCTTTTTGATTCATCATCAGGTGACCAAAACCTCAAGAAAAAAAGATTGAACAAAAATGTAAAAAATAAAATTATAATTGATATTTTGGCAGGCGCTGGCTTTCGCCAAGTTGTCTGCAACAGCAACCAGCAACCAGTTGCTGTTGCTATTGCTGTTGCTGCTAGTCGAAACGGCAGCAGCAACATGTTGCCGCTGTCAATGGCTCTGGGCAGCAACAGCAACAGCCACAGCAACATAAGCCTAGCCTTTTGCTATGCCAGGCGTGTGCTGCACATAAATTTAATTGACATTTTGACGCGGCTTGCATATTGGCCAATGGGCCACCCACACGCTCATAAACTTAGCATTCAAATTGGCCAGCAGGCTGCTGACAGACGGTTTAAATTGATGACAACTCACCGTCCAGTAGATAGTAGAGTTTCCTACGTTTCCTTTAGCTTCCTCAGCAACATCACTAATTTGCAGTCAGACCATTCCAAATGGCCGTATCTCTAACAAATCGCAGACGCCAGTTTGCCAGACATTTTGACTTTATTTTTAAGTCAGCGACGACTCAGTTTAAGTATAAGTAAAAGTTTATTTTCGTATCGCGACGCAAAGCCAAATAGCATTTGCTATTTTATATGGCAGACACATAAATTTCAACAGTTTTTTTTCTGTATTTTTTTTTTTTTTTTTTTTTGATTTTGAAAAAACAAAGACAACTTATTAGCATCGCATTTGTTTACCCTGTAGCCAAAAAACAAAGGGCAACCAAATGGGGTGGGCTCAACTAGAGAAGCAACTGCTGATCAGCTTGCAGAGTGTGTTAATCTGAACTCCTCGTAGTTGGCTTTAGAGACAACAGTTTAGGGGGTATGTCTTAGTCGAGCAGCTGCAACTTGCTTATTAATTTATCCCGCAATGACGCTGAGGGGCAGGTTTCAGCGAAGACGGCTACTGTTGAACCGACAAACAGCAACAATGAGAGCTAATCATCACCATTATAATCATTATGACGCCTTCATTTTGCGATTTAGAGATTCGCCGATTCAGCAATTTAGCGATTTAGCGATTTGGCGATTTGCATTCATCAACATCATCCGTAATTTACTGTTGAAATTGCCATAAAATAAAATCTACCAAATATTGTATTTATTGTTGTATTTAAATTCCGATTTTCAATCCCAAATAAGTTCAGAACCAGTTGAGATTTGATTTATACATTTAGTTGTTTTTATTTTATTCGATTTCTCCTCGCATTTTAATTGATGATTTTATTTGTGTCTTTGACTTATTACTAATTACTAATTAATTCCTTATCTCTTTATTTTTTTTCTTCTCTGTTTTCATTACAGGTAAGTTTCAGCTGGTTGCAAAGGCTTTTTGGATATGCAAATGGGGGAAACTGTTCGATTTTAGAGGCCGACTAAACAGAGGCCTTGACAATTAATATATGAGTTTGTCTGCGATATATGGTTCATGTTACACTGCAAGAAATCAGCTAGAACTTTAAACAAAGTTAAGCTTGAGGTTTTACAGTTCACGGCAGACGCTTTAATTTGTATTATTTTACATTATTTTATTCCTTAATCAGGTTTGATTTTCTCTATGCTCTTATTAAATATGAATTGTAGCAGATAAGTTTCTTTAAGATATTTTTATATTTAAATTTTATTGAAAACAAAGTTTAAGTTCAGTTTACTTACTTGAAGTTTACTTAATTTAATAACTTATGTAATTCTATTATATGACAACTTTTGAACTCGTTGCAGCATCCTGCCTTATTCGGTTAATTTGAAAGCCGCTAGGGATTTGTTTGCTTTTTAAATCGCCTTGTGTGGTCCAAAATTTATTGTACTGGCAGCTGCTGCAAAAATATTTCTCATTTATGTTTTTTAATAATTTTGCGGCTGCAATTAAAAACCATTAAGCCAAATCGGCGCAGTCTGCCCGGCGGCCTCTCTAATTAAAGCTGATTGTGTTGATTTGAACGTATGGGGCGTATGCAAAAGGCAAACAAAATATAATTTCCACGACATCAGTGTACACTGTACATATATGCAATTGTTTTTAATTGCCAGAGAGAGAGAAAGAGAGAGAGAGAGGGAGAGGCCTAAAGAGATACAGATACAAGTGAGGGATAACGACTGTACATAAATCTGAAACGAAATCTGAAATAAACGTTTTGTGACCATCTATGAAATGTTGGCAATGTCTGACTATTTGGGTTATTGGCATTTCATTCATAAGCAAGACTCTAAGCACAAACTTCAGAAAACTAGATAAATAGACAGGCACAAATATAGACACGGTGCGGCATTAATTATAGCCATTTATAAGGAAAAATCATTTTAAAAGTTGTCATGCTCACAGCAAACTAACAACAAATACAACCACAACAACAACAACAGAGGCTTGGCAATTCAAATACAGACGAGAAACGACAGCAAAACTTCGACCAAAACTCGTTTACCTTCGCTATCATTCTTCTATTCCATACCCTGTACTCCGATCGAAACTAGCTAAAAAATGCTGTGCTCAAGTTGAGAAATCAACAGAAATATGTTCAGAATTTCTTGCTTTAAATTTTAAGAAATTTGATAGTTTATTATACGTCAATCAAATGCTTGTTTGGCCTTTTTGAGCGCAAAACTCTTAATTGCACTTGTAAAAATCGTATTCACTTCATCGAATCGACTTGAACTATGTGAAAACAGCAAAGCAGTTCTATGATATTTAGTTCAACTAGAGATAATATCTTAACAAGATGATTATAGAGTGTCTGGAGATTCTTTACTACTTACTGCCAATTACTGGGTAACTTCCAGTCAAGCACACTCGTCTTAAAGCTTTTTCTTTGAATTTCTGTTTAAGGAAAACAATCTATTTTGGTTTGGTTTTAAGTTTTGCTGAACTGTCGATGATTAATCTATGGATATGTTCGAAGACTCAGCTGGACAACAGCTGAGACACGTGTTGGGAAAACTGGAAATCAGTTCAAGCCGACAGCAATTTACACTCAAAGGAAAGTAACATATTTGCTGGCAGAAATGTCATCTCTGAAAATGGCGAATATTCGATTGTGTTCCTTCTTTGCTAATTGATCGAGTGTAGCTGAAGCTTGGCAACAATAAGATGCTTAATTAAAGCCATAAACTTTCCACAATGGCAACCAAGCGCAGCCATTTGCATTTCATTTGTTGCCGCTGAGGGCGTATGCAAAAAAATAAAAAAAAAGAGAAAAAAACAAACACATAAAAATAAATTAAAAGAGAAGCCATTAATTACTATTGATTTACGGGGCGTATGCTTGATTTATATCTATGAATAAGTATATGCATTCGGTTGACCAAAAAGCGGCGGGCGTTTCTATTTGCTAGCTGACAAAGCTGAGTAAATGACATTAATGAAGATATTCATATTGATGAAAATGATAAAGATGATGATGTGATGACTTCATTGTCCAGCCCTGGCCATGCAGCAGCTGTGGAGCAAGTCCAAGTTCAATGTTGCTTCAAAATGTTGACTTACATATTGCTACCACACTTTGTTATTTCTCTTTCTCTGTCTCTCTCTCTTTCCCTTTTTGTGTCTCCCCCAACTACTCCTCATCTTCATGTTGGCTGTTGTAATTTATGCAGCGCTCTATGTTTTGCATTTCAAGCAGTTTCCTCTCAGAGCTCCATCGCATCGACCACAAACTGGAATACAGATTTACTAATGTGCGTGTGTGTGTGTATGGGTGTATGTGCTTAGAAACAGCATAGAGCAAACGCTTTACTTATGAACCCGGATGTGTTTAGCACAGAGGCGCAACATGAGGGGGATTCAATAGTATTTTAAATATGATAAATTGAACAATTACAATTTATTGAAAAGATTTAAAAGTACTTTACTTACACTCATTTTATTTAACGATTACAACTTTACAAATATTTCATAACTTATAAATTGCAGTCGTTCTTTAGTCTGCTGTTAACTTCTCTCATAACATATTGTGAATGTTAGATAAATGCTAAATAACATTCACTCTTATCTCTCTTATCTGATATGTTATCTGTTAGTTAACATTTCAAAGCCACAATTTAGCAACTTCTCTATTAAAAATATATATTTAAACTACGCCTCTGTGTTCCATTGAGCAAATGTTATTGATAATGCATAATTATATTTCCTCTTTCCCTCCGTTTTTCTCCGTTTTTTTTATTTAACCATTGCTTGTGCAATTCCCAACTTAGTATTGGAAAAAGAGGGTACAAGTCAGGCTCAATTACGCCCCTGTCTTTCACCGTTCGCTTCTAATGCGAATTCCGCTTAAACCTTATGTATGTAGATTAGATTATGTATGCTGATTATGCGCAGGGTTGGACAGTCGACAATTTGTAAGTCAGCCAATATGTGAGTCTGGGACGCGTGGGTGTTGTTGTTGCTTATGTGTGTGCGAGTTGTTATAGTTGTTGTTGCCTTCTGCTTTGCATGTGAAACGAGTTTCTTGAAAATTTACCAAGTCGCCCTTGCTTCACAGCAGCATCCGGCAGCGGCCCACGCTACAAACTGTTCCCTTGCTATCCCTAACAGCTCTCACTCACTCTGCCTCTCTCTCTCTCTCTCTCTCTCTCTCTCTCTCTCTCTCTCTCTCTCTCTCTCTCTCTCTCTCTGTTGCTCTTGCGCGCTCTCCTTCTCTCTCTTTTTCTCTACTCGATTGCATTCAACTTTGTTGCCCACGCATAGCAGTTTGACGCGTTTTTAATCGCGCTGCTGCCGCTTGGGCGTTATTTGATTTAATTAAAAATATGCGACACTTAATTAAAACGCATGCAGACTCTTGAAATTTAGCGAGTGACACAGAGACTGACTGACAAACAGAGGCAGCAACCTATAGACTGTAGTCTGTAGACTGTAGTGCGTTTTATTAAGAATTTTGTCAGCATTTTGATTAAGAGGCAGCCTCAGGCACTTGACCAAAGAAAAAAGCAAAAAAAAAAAACGCCCACGACAAACAGTTTTATGGGAAATAACTGGTTGGCATTTCCACAGACATAACTAACATAAACATATGTAGGTATGTATATTAACTATCTGAGAGTATAAAACAGAAAGCCAATCATGCAGTTTACAACTGCCTAACAGCGAAAACATGTTTCAGCTTATACTTTTCTTGTTGCTGTTATTGTTGTTGTTGCTGTATTTGTTACTAATGCTTTTGTTTGTATTGTCAGTGACACGTTTTGAAAGTCAATTAAACGCTTGTAAAATGCATTTATGCAAATGAATTGCATTGGAATGCAAAGCACAACAGCATAAGCACAGTATCTATGGACTAACAGGTGTTAACAGCGTTTTAACAGACTGCTTACAGAGCAATGTTATCGACTGACAAAAGTCGGAACCTCGACTGTTGTCTGTTCATCACATTACAGAGTTGACATCACAACTATCGTCTGTTAATGACCCTCCCAGCCTGCAGATATTAACAGAGAGTACATTTAGCATTAACAGTCACTTACCAGACTGTATAATGAACCTGACATATCTTTTTGTTCTCTCAATTAACACCTGAAATTGGCTATGGTATGTAGATTGATTGAGTTCAACCCGCGCATCCAGTTTGCAAGTGTTAATTTTAACACTTCAGAACACTATAGATCTGAATATCGTTAAATATTTATTCGTCAACTTGAATGGCACTTAAGTAAATTTTATTAGACATTAACATGCAAGAACAACAACGATAACAGCTCTTGAAAATTTCCTCACATTGAAGGGACTTTCCTCTCTTACTACGAGAACTTTGCACTTTCCAGAAATACAATTTCATTGTGTATGCAATCTTTATACTTGATGGTATCTTTATTGATATTTATTATGTTTTGACCACTATGAAAGCAACCTTCTTTAAATAAGGTAAAACGCAAAATGCTTTTCTAGCAACTTTCATCTTTTCCGCTGTTAAAGTTGAAGTAAAACTTTCAGTTTTTGTTTTCAAAGTGCAAGAATTGAATTGTCAATATTTTTATATTATAATTTATGTTGAGCTCAGTTTATTTTTTGCCCTTCACTTACATGAATGTAAAAAATTCGCAGCATTGACAATTGGCCATTGTGCTTAGGTCATCAGAGACAAATTGAACTTGCAAGTTGGCTGAACTTTACCAAAGACCCCCAAGTAGATAAATTTAAGAAGTATACATAGGTAGAGTAATAGATCGTATAAGAACTGGAAATTTCGAGTTACGAGATTAGATAACACACTTCCCTATACTTATGATTAATTAAAAACTTTATATTATTTATATTAATAACTATCTAATGACTTTAATCAATGTATTTGGTTGTAATATCTAAGCTCTTAATTGCTTGCAAGCTGCTGCAGCTGCAGCTGCACTCGGATCACTCGTTTGGCATATGGCAATGGTTTACAGTATGAATCAGCTAACGATTTCCGCTGCCAACGCGCATCACAACACAGCAAACACATCTGAACACATCACAACACATCACAACACATCACAAGCACATCACATGGTCGTGATGTAGGTTCAGAGTTAGGTGCAGTTCTCCACAAGTTGCGATAGTTGATTTTGCATTTACATTTCGTTTGCATTCAAGCGTTTATCATCTTGCCCTCCCCTTCTATCTCTCTCCTGCTCTCTCTTTCTCTCTCGCATTCTCCCTGTCTCGCTCTTTGAGGCGTGGGCCACAGTCGTGTCGTAAACATTACGTCAAATGGCCGCCCAATCTAAAAATACTCCCACTACATTGGGCGACACTCGCAGCGAGAGCAACAGCTCCACTGTGCCACAGTGCCACACAGCTCCAGCTGAAATGCGTGGCATGCCACACTGGGCACATCCGCTGTACCGTGCGTCGCCTTCTTCGGAAACTTTTGCCAAATGCTACAAAACTCGTGCTTCATATAAATATCTACATAAGTATCTAGCTAAGCAAGTGTGTGTGTTGGCAGGTCATGTGCTACCTAAAGATATACAAATAGGGCCACTATCTTTACCTACATACGAATACATATATGTATATATTATACACATATATGTAGATAGGTAGATACACTCGCACTACACTCACTGACGTTGGCCGAGTCGGAGGTGAGCTCATCAATGGCATCAATAGAATCAACAACAGCAACAGCTGCTTCTGCTGCTGCTGCTGCCACTGTGGCAGTGAGTCTGTAGTATGTAGATAAATGTTTATAACAAATACATGGAATTCACTCGGCATTTACGCTAAAAACTGAACTAACTGAATGCGCTCGACTAGCAGATAACTAATATTTGAAAAGGAATTTTAGCATATTGTAATATGATTCATAGAGTTAGCATGAACGGAAAGAAAGCCAGCTAAGAGCACTTTAAATAACATTATACTTTACTGTGTCATGGCTCATTATACCCTCTTAGCATGTGCTTTATGTGCTCAGGGTATGAATAGCATGGGAAACTTCCTGAACTATTCCTATAAATGTTTATGCTGTATAAGAGACTATTAGTTAAACTAAGGACAAATTAAATTATAAACTAATTCCAGAACAGTTATCTGTAGACTATCTAACTAATATTTACCTAAAGAAATCTTCCCCTCAATTTTAAATTATTTTTTTGTTAGTCAAAGCTTTTAAATAGATTTATTAATTTATACACACATTTTATTGATTATTTATTACTATATTTAATTTATTTGCCAACAAAGTAGTAGTATTACTCAATTTTTATAAAATAGTCTACGAATTCATTTGCTAATTAAAAATGATTGAGTAATAGTCTTTTATAATTATTTCTTTATATTTATTTTCTTGAATTCATTCTCTTTCTTTATTTCTCATGAACCTCGATATTTAAAATAATTTATTTAATTGGCCAACCTATTTTTTTAAAAATAATATTTATAAATCATTTGTAATTTAAAAATGATTTAATAATAATTTATTTAAAGTTTATTGCTTGAATCCTCGCTGTCGTTTCCATCTTTTGTAAATATCTTTTGACATTTTATATAATTTATTTAATTCGCCATTATATTTTTTAAACATTATTTATATTTATTTAATAGTCAGCACATCAATTGGCTAATTAAAAATGATTTAATAATATTTTTTTTATATTTTGCAAATATTTCTCAAGTATTTAAGAAAATATTCCGCTGAACGGAAACTTATTTCTGTTGCGCGTGCAGTTGGCGCCAAGTTGGAGCCGCCTGGCATCTCAAGCCGCCCGACTGGTCCGCCCCTTATGGCCAAAAGCAGGTAGCAAACAGCCCAAAGGAGTGGAGTGGCAGAGAGGGGTGCAACAATTTGGCGTCGTTTCATAATTTGGTTTCCCTTTTCATCCTTCGTTTTTTCCTCACATCAAAGGTATAAAATTTATAATTTGTCTGCCAAAGATGAAACTCAGGTTGAGGCTACTGTGCTACGTGGCCAAGGCAAAGTTGTTGGTCAGCTTTTCAGCTGAGAACTGTCTCTAAGAACAAGTTGTTGTTGTTGTTGTTGTTGTTGTTGTTGCACAGGTATTTTCAGTATATCGACTGTGAAATGAATGAACAAATACAAATCGTCGCTTGTCATTGTCGTCTGTTTGCAGTCACGTTTTGCATAATCGCGCGCACAACACATTCGACGCGATAAAAACAGCCAGCGAAACGCGCACAAGCTGAACCAAGCGACAACAAAAACAACGAGAGCTAAAACAACAACAGCTGTCGCTGCTATTAAATTGTAATTAAATTATTATCTCGCCATTGCGCCCATTGCATTGGTTGACGGGGCGTGGACCAAAATGCAAACAACATCCGCCAATTTGTTGTTGATTTTGTGTGCACATTTTGCAGTTGCAAACATCTAACTATACTCAAGTGTGTACGTATCTCCCTCTGTGTGCGTGCGTGTGTGTATGTGTATGTGTGTGAGTGTGTGGGTTGTATTTGGTATGCAGTTGTTATACCCTGTTTTGTTATTCCTCCATTTCAATGCATCCCTTGTGTAAAGTCGTATTTAATTTCCAATGAAACAAAAGAAAAACAAACAGAAAAATGTACTAGTTGGGTATACTCGACTTGCAAGTGCTGTGCAGTTTGTGCAATTCATTTTTAGTAATTTGCTTAATTGCTTAAACTGATCTAAACGCGTCTCAAATGCAATTCCGCAATAATTGTTTGTTTATATGTCACATTAGTCAAACCAAACAAAATCAACATTTCTATAAACAAATGAGGTTTCGTGTTGCATTGGCATCAACAACTGAGCCTTGTGAACCAGTTACTGCAGTTGAAACCGCCAATGACACTAGTTGAAAGTGATAAGGCAATTAAATTGCGGATATGCTAGAGGAACATGAGATTAAAATGAAGTTTAACATATTATAAATAAATAATTATAATCAACTCTTAGATACACAGTCAAACAATGTTTAGCAGGAGTCACGAATTAATCTTAAATCTTAATCTAACTCAAGTCTCACTTAAAGCTGTCAGCTCATCCCAATAATCCCATAAGAGATTAATACAATTTGTCAGCGGATTTAACTGGCTAATAAGTCTTTTGTTAGCTGGATTAATATGTTGCCTAATCGTCATCTATTGCCAATTGCAGCTAGTTCTACTGTGGCATAGGTAGATGAACAAATTGAGCTGCTTCTTGGAAGAGACAGCCATATTATTTACCTCAGCAACACATGACACACATCCGCCTGCCGTTGTAAATCTTCTGGCGAATATTCAATATTTTATGGCTTATAAATAGCCACATTAATCGGTCTCGTCTGCGTTATAAAAATGTCTAAAAATATGTTAAATAGCCAGTGCACTGTGTAGTTGTGCCGGGTGGAGAGGGAAGGAGCACAGAAAGGAGGAAAAGCAACTGGCAGGCTGGCCAAACTACAAACTACAAACTGCATAAAATTATTGCACATTTTGCACAGGCACTTAAGCGATTTTTATGAATGAACAGCAAGTGCAGTTATTGAGGTGGTGCTGGTGGTGCTGTTGGTATGGTGGTGTGTGGTGGTTCAGCAGAGAGTGGCTTTTAGCGGGTGCACAGATCAGCCATGGGAACGGCTCAATAGCCAGCTAACGGCGATTGCCTCCTTTGCCTCGAGTGTCAGTTTGCTGCTGCCAAGCAAAATGTGGCCATAAAATAAGCGCAAGACGCCCACAAAGCACACACACACACACACACACACACACACACACGCGCGCTAGAAGCATAACCAGTAACAAGGTAAACCGTTAAGCGGTTGTAACTATAAATCGCCAACCCATTGGCTGACCACCAAGTGGAGCTGCAACGGGAGCTGGACACGTTGTCACTTGACCACACATTGGAGCTTCAGCTCCGGCAGTTGGTAGCCTGTAATTAGTTACTTAGTGAGTTACTTACTTACTTAGTTACTCAGTTGGACTAGCTGGCGTGCTGCAGCGACCTGAATCAATTGCTCGAATTACCGTTGTCGGTCAACTTCTGTGTTCTGTCTTCATGCTCAGTCGCATTTTATGCACGGAAGCACGCGCGCGTTTTGCTAGCGTTTTTAAACGCACCATAGTTAGACACACACCGTTTGGCTTCTAATTGAATTGTTCATACTTATTTTAATTCCCATTATTAGGCATAGCATACATGCATGTGAAACAAACGTTTATATACCCTACAATTTAAATGCGAATGTGTGTGGTTTGACTACACCCACTACACATTGACTACTCACATTGCATGTGCAGGAAAATGTTAACAAATATTTGTTTTAAAGATGATGAGAAGTGTGTGAATGACGAAAACATTTAATGCAACTCTTTTTGAACAGCCATGATAGATTAAAATGTTTAAGTTTAAGATATCAGAGATACAAACTGCACTTAAGCTTTCGATTTGATTTAAACTGAAAGTTGTAAAAGATAAGTTTGGGTAAACAAAATACAACTGACAATAGAAAATCTTAGTGTTTATCACTACTACCAAATAAACTTAACAACTTAGCAACTGTAGTTGAAGAGTAGATGTTTGAGCTTATAGATTATGGAATAGTCTCAGTAATTGTCATATAATATCTACTTAGAAGACTACTTACTTACGATCTTTTCCAATGTTAACTGTCTCTGAGCAATCAACTGAAAACTCTGTTACTTAGCTATAGCAGTAAGACAATTGAACATCAAGTAACTTTGCTGTTTATCAACCGATCCTTATGAAATACTCAGAATATAGAGTTAATATACGTGTATACGAAATGTCAAGACTCTATCTCAACAGTTTGCAACTTTTAAACTTATCTATTTCCCATATATTTTTGCAGCTCGCTCGTTAACCTGCTACTGCGAAGGCAGCTGTCCGAACAATGTGAGCAATGGCACCTGCGAGACGCGACCGGGTGGCAGCTGCTTCAGTGCCGTCGAGGAGGTGTACGATGAGACAACTGGCACCTCCGAGGAGGAGCGCACTTATGGCTGCATGCCGCCAGAGGAGAATGGAGGTCTTCTAATGGTGAGTCTCAAATCCCACGCATCTATCGATTATCAAACTAATTCTGACTCTATTTGCTTGCAGTGCAAGGTGGCCGCTGTGCCGCAGATTCATGGCAAGAACATCGTTTGCTGCGAGGGCGAAGATTTATGCAATCGCGGTTTGCAACCCGCCTACACACCGAAGATGACGACACCGGCACCAGAGTTGCCTGTGAGCAGTGAGTCGGTGCATACGTTGGCCCTCTTCGCCTCCATCATTGTCTGCATGTCCGTCTTCATTGTTGTGGTGTTCATCCTGTGCCTTGTCTACAAGCGTCGAGAGAAACAGAGGAAGC
This sequence comes from Drosophila funebris, assembly GCA_018901825.1. Taxonomy (NCBI): domain Eukaryota; kingdom Metazoa; phylum Arthropoda; class Insecta; order Diptera; family Drosophilidae; genus Drosophila; species Drosophila funebris. Next base: position 25,175,750 of record JAEIFK010000425.1, read on the forward strand.
AACCGCGTCTCATCAATTCCATGTGCAACTCACATCTATCTCCGTTGTCGCAGCTGGTGGAGCAGAGCTCTGGCTCGGGTTCAGGATTGCCATTGTTGGTGCAACGAACTATTGCCAAGCAGATTCAGATGGTGCGTCTCGTGGGCAAAGGTCGCTACGGTGAGGTGTGGCTGGCCAAGTGGCGCGATGAGCGAGTTGCCGTCAAAACCTTCTTCACCACCGAGGAGGCATCGTGGTTCCGTGAAACGGAAATCTATCAAACGGTTCTCATGCGACACGAGAACATCTTGGGCTTCATTGCCGCCGACATCAAGGGCAACGGCAGCTGGACACAGATGCTTCTCATTACCGACTACCACGAGGTTGGCAGCCTTCACGATTATCTCTCCACATCGGTGATCAATCCACAGAAACTGCAGCTGCTCGCCTACTCGCTGGGATCTGGTTTGGCCCATCTGCATGACGAGATCTTTGGCACGCCCGGCAAACCGGCCATTGCCCACAGGGACATCAAGAGCAAGAATATCCTTGTGAAGCGCAATGGTCAATGCGCCATTGCAGACTTTGGCTTGGCAGTTAAATATATCTCGGAGCTGGATGAGATTCACATTGCGCAGAATACACGCGTTGGCACACGTCGCTACATGGCACCCGAGGTACTCAGCCAGGCTCTGAATCCCCAGCAATTCGAGGAGTTCAAGCGCGCAGACATGTACTCTGTGGGTCTGGTGCTCTGGGAGATGGCACGACGTTGCTATACCCCCATATCGGGCACCAAGACAACAACCTGCGAGGATTACGCGTTGCCCTATCATGATGTTGTGCCCTCGGATCCCACCTTTGAGGATATGCATGCCGTTGTGTGTGTCAAGGGCTTCCGGCCGCCAATTCCAGCTCGCTGGCAAGAGGATGATGTGCTTGCCACCGTCTCGAAGATCATGCAGGAGTGTTGGCATCCCAATCCCACAGTGCGGCTGACTGCACTTCGCGTGAAGAAGACGCTGGGGAGACTCGAGACAGACTGCCTCATCGATGTGCCCATGAAGATTGTCTAGACAGCGCAGTCCACAACATTAACTACCGCGTGTTAGTCTATTATAGTTTCATAGTTCCGTAGACTGTAGTCCCCGTAATACCTGAAATCCCTGTAGTCCCCGTAGGTTTGACCTAAGTTGCATTTATGTATTCGCCAAACATTTTTCTGTTTCTTTTCGTTTTTTGTTTTTGATTTTCACATTTCATTTGTTCAAATGTAAACGGTTTTTGTTCATCATATGGAAAAGCGAATTAGTTGAAGTCTCACAATTTAGAGTGAGTTCTTATAGACGAAGGTGGAGTACACTTTGTGCCTAGTAATAAGCTTAAGCGCCGTACTGATTGTATGTTAGACTAAGACGATTTAGTTGTCACTTAACTGAAAATCATTGGTTAAAAAAATGCTTTAACTATTTGAGAAATATCATTTGATATACGCTACACTATACCCTATAAACTATATATATACATATATACGCAACATGCATTGTACATACAATTAGAGCGAAAATTACATTTATGTATTTAATTAACTAACTTTTCTGTGCCAGCCTCTTTTTTGTAAGCTTTTAAAGTGTACCCCCATTTGTTTAGGTTTACACGTCGAGGAAATCACAATGTTCTGTGGCAACTGACAACGTGTAAACATTATAGATCTAGTTATACATGTATTTTATTGTCTAAGCTAGTTGCAACTTGTTGCCTTCAAGCAAGATAATGCTGCCTTATGTAAAATCCACTGAATTACCACTAAGACATAGATACACTATATGTATGTATATATATATATATATATATATATATATGTCGACGTTTATGTAAAGACGAGAGCCGGCAAATCAGTTTGTCCACCATTTAAATTACTTAGTTTTAGTTATATTGATTAAATGTTAGTAAGCATAAGCATAAGGATTTGTCGCATATAAAAATTAATCTCTTCCTTCTGAGAACGATTCGAAACTAATTTTGTATTTCATTTCATTTCATTTTTTTTTTTTTTTTTGTTCTTTTTGTTTTGTGTATATAGCAAATAATGTTTGATCTAGGCAAATAACTATATATATATAGTATATAGATTATATATTGTCGTTGAGAGCGATCTTGTAAATAATATTGATATATGTATCTTCTGATAAGTGTATAACTTATGACAAAAACACGTTCTTAAAAACTCTTAACTCTTAACTTAGATTTAGGCTCAGCTTTAGTGTTAGACTAAGATTTAGATTAGGCATTAACTATATGAAAATGTAATTATTATTAATTTTGTTTGATTTGATTTGATTTGATTTCACTGTACGCCTAAGCAACCCACAATAACTAAAGTTTAAACTAAAGCGTTTAGTTAATTTATTTAATAATAATAAAAAACTATTATCATTAAAAAAAAAAAACAAAAAGTAAATTTCACACACACTCGCGCTCTCCTTCTCCATATATCTCCCTCTCTCTCGTTATCGCTCTTGCTCTCCCTCTCTCGCTGGCAGCTTGTCTAATCGCCCGTCATCATCTCCATGAACTCTGTGGAAAATAGTTGTAGAGATTTATATTGGATTAAGCTATTGGCCATGTAGGAGTTCTTACCATCGAAGTCCACGGTGCCAGAGCCGTCGGTATCAATTTCAGCAATGATGCCATCGAGATCACTGGACGACAGCTTGTCATCGAGGGCGGCGAGAATCTCTTTCAGGGTTGAGGTGGTTATGTAACCGTTGCCCTCGCGATCATATAGACGAAATGCCTCCTTCAGTTCCTTTTGTATGGCCTCGGCATCCTCCTCTTCGAGGAAATGGGCAGCAATATTGCAGAAGCCATCGAAGTTCACCTTGCCCGTATCCTCGGGATCATTGTCATCGACCAGAGCCTGCAGTTCGCTCTCCTCGAACATCTGACCCATGCTATTCAAGATGGTCTTCAGTCGCAGAGTCTCGATGAAGCCCGTCTTTTGGGTGTCAAACATTTGGAATGCCTTGCGCATAATGTCCATCTTCTCATCGTCCTCCTAGGATAACGAAGTAGAGCGTTAATAGATCATATACATATATGATATGTTGTGATATAATACCCGATGGCATCAAAGCGTACCATTATTATTCTGTGTGCGGTTGTTGTGCTCGGATGCGCGATGCGATTATGAATGCGGTGTGTGAATCCGAGTACGAGTCCGGATACGAGTACGAGTACGAGTACGAGTGCGGGTGCTTGGCCAAGTGCTCGACGAGTTTCTGCGATGGACCGCGAGCGCCCACTAATCCAATCGTCTGGCCAAGATCATTATTTATAAACAACAAAATCCGCTTAGTGGCCACGTCACTTGCACGCAGCCTCACACACATGCTCATCCTTCAGGTTGGGTTATTGTTGCTTTGGCTTTTTCCGAAACGCTTTATTAACAACCAGCGACAGTCCCCCCCTCTATCACTGTGCCCCCATTCCTCATCCTCCCACAATCTATACCTGCTTCTGCCTCTGCCTCTGCCTCTGTCGCTGCCACTGCCACTGCCACTGTTGCTGTTGCTGTCGCTGCTCTTTGTGTGTATTGAGTATTGGAATGTGGCAGCGGAGGCTGGCCAGACACGGATTTCAGATCAAAGTGCTACAATACAACGGATGAACAGTCGGCAGGTCGCTCGATCGGGCTAAGGTCGAGCCAATAAGAGGGGGTGAGAGAGATGGTAGAGATCGTTGAGATGGGAAAGATCGGAAAGATCGGAAAATCAGAAAATATGAAAATTGTTCAATTGCATTGCTGCCACAAATGGCGACGTCACATTCAGCTCTCAACTATTTATCTTCATTTCCATTTGGCAGCCGGAAAGCAATCGTTATACAATTATGCAAAAAGAGGCAGCAATATTGGCCAGTCAAGTCAGTCGGCGATCGTCGGCCCAGTCGTCAGTCACTTAAAAGCGGCTATAAACGTCTTCACAATCAGTCACAAAATCAGCGCAATTTTCTCACGGTAATTGTATTTTTAGTACTTTATAGCAATTTTTTCCATATGATCATGAGTGGGCCAGATGTCGATGACGCTGCCGATGCCGCAGTCGATGCCGATGCCGATGCCTCAGTCGCAGTCGATGCCATGGCTGCCTCTGTAGTTTCACCCTCTCTCCGGTAGGGGGATGCGCAAATTGTTTTCTGCTCAAAAAAATGTTGATGTGGTTTTATATTTTTGCGTTAAAACAAACAAACAGGCATTTCAGGCTGGCAAATGGACATCAGAATAGTTGGACGTGCACCAAACCAGTGGACAGATCGCACGGGAGGCATGGTGCTGCAGCGGCACGTGTGTGTGTGTGTGTGTGTGTGTGCGAGTGTGCGAGTGTGTATATAACCTTCCGACGAATTGCTTTAGTTTTTGTTTGTGCCGCATTTTTGTCAATTGCCAAAGGCAAAGGCAACTTTTTGATGGTCATTTGATTTTTATTATTTATGACAAAACGTGAAGCACTTTGGAAAGCACTTGCCAATGTGTGTGTGCTTCAAGGTGTGTGTGTATGAGTGTGTGAGTGTGTAGTTGTGTTTGCCTTTCAGCAGTGAGTGCACACTCGCACACCCACTACTGCTGCTGCTTCTGTGTGTGTGTGTGTGTGTGTGTGTGCGTACCCAGCAGATACTTTGCCTCGATTGTTTTTGCAATTTTTGTGGTTTGAATATTTCGTATAAATAGCTCATGTGGCATAAGTTCTAATTTAGTTGCTGACATTTCTTTCTGTGATTGCATGAAATCGTAGGCTAGATTTACGATCCATCTATGTATGTAATTACCAAAGCGAATTGCATAATCCAGGGCCGTAGTTAATGCCCAATTGAATAGACCACGCCCACAAGTCCACAGTCCTTATACAATCGCAGCCCGCAGTAGTGTGTTAAATTTTACAATTATGTATGCTTATACCCTGTACAGTTGGTATGAGGTGTACGAGTTGTTCAGCTATTGTATAAGTTAAGTTTAATATTTCACTTAAGATAGATGAGATAGGAAAGTTTTGATGAACGATCTATCAGACAACCTTTATATGTCGAACTTATCTTATTTTTGTATGAGAATATTTGTTTCAATTAATATTTGAATTCTTCACGATATTTCTATTCAAAATTGAATTGATTAAACAAAATGCAAGTCAAATTATTAATTACCTCAAAGCTTAAGAGAATGATATTTAAACTTACAGGGTATTACTATTTGAGTGCACCTGAAGAAATAGCAATTAACTTAAATGCGATGAGAGGGAAGAATACACAATAGATCATCTTTCGTCTCAGGCTGAATGATATTTAAACTTACAGGGTATTGCGATTTGATTTCACCTAAAGAAATAGCAGTTAACTTAAATGAAAGAGAAGAAGACACAACAGATCATCTTCTATAGTCTTATTCACTGCTCTCTTCGTCTCAGGCCTCACATATTTTCTCAGTATCTTGGAGTCGAGCAACAATGTTGTTTCAACTAGAGAATTTCTAAAAATATTAAGTACGAAATACAAAATATGCGCGCACCACTGACGCCAAATTGAAAATGTAGAATTGAGTAATTGGCGTTCTAAAATAATTTCAAATGCAGACGAGTATTAATCATAGACGAAACGATTACTAAACGCAGTCCTCGTCGAATGAAAATGTATTTCTATTCAATGTTGATTAATTGCAAGCATTGATCAATCCTTTTCCTATTGAATCAATGCTGACAAGTGTATCTTAAAGAGTCTTAAAGAGTCCATTGCAAAGCCATAAAAATAAATCAATCGATTAATAATAATTTCATAGATATTTGTATAATTATAAATATATAAATATGTAAATGAAATTACAACACATTTTCCTATATGGTGCTCGTTAGTCTTCTTGCAGCTCCATTCATTTCGCTCAGCTTCTCAAGCAGTTCATTGGGCATATATGTTTTACCATCCAGTTTGCGATCCATGTTGGCAAAGTTTAAGCCGCGTGCGAAAGGTGGCTTATGATTGGTGGCCAGAAAGTAGTTGCCACGTGCAGTGTTGGGCGTATGATAGCCGAGTTCCTGTAGATTTTTGCTTGGCCTGCATGCTCCCACAATAAAGTCGTACAGATCCTTGCAGCGAAAGCCCCAGAACTTACGATACGAGAAGACGGACTCGGCATAATAATCAGCAGCACGCTTGTGATAGCACTCATGAGTAATAACTGAATGGAACTCATGAATATCTAATCGGAATCTTAAGAATACAGCGGAATTACTTACTATTATCGATGGGGCCACAACGGGGCTGCACCACGCCCTTGTTGGGATAGAAGTCAACGTGGCCCACAGGCTGCATCAGTCCATGAACGAAGATGTCTGTGTGAATCACATCCACAAAGGCGGCGTCATTCGCATCAAGACGATCATCCAGCTCGGGTGTTAGATATAGGGCCTTGGAGGGATCAAGACCCGTGATGCGAGACACTCTTGAATACATCTTCTCCAAGTTGTTGGCCGTGAAGGCGGCCGCATGTGCGCCCAGACCAAAGCCAATGAGATGGATTTGATCTGTCCGAACCAAGTCATTAGAAACAAGATCTCCCAGGAATTCAGCCAGACAACGAGCTACAAGTCGAATATTAAAGGTGGTCTCAATGTAGCATGGATCGGGTGTTAGATTCTCATAGTCCACGGAAAGGATGTTTAAATTGCGAAAGCGCAGTAACTTCGGACGCAGCTCAAGATTGGGAGTGGTGCTTCGATTACCAGCCAAACTGTGTATCAACACCTTAAGCGGCTTTGGATTTAAATATAATTCATTGATATTCTCTGGATGCAATAGACGTCCATACGGCTCTTGTTTTCTATCCAATTGGACCGGTTAAACACATTGAACATGATGTGATCCATAGGATACTTACGTGTAGAGCCAGAAGGTAACGTTCGCATTGGGACATCTATTGTCATTGACCTTAAAACATTGAGGCTGCAAATCCAAGCTGATTCCAAGCAACAGCTCCAAACTAAAACATCCTTGAGTTCAATATAAAGAATTATCTATTGTATTTGTTTGAGTTCTAAATGAATCGATTCTCTAAGTACCGAGTAGAAGCCATAATTTAAACATCTTTCCAATTCCGTTGTCCAACGGATGACAACTGAAAGAACTAACTTCACTTTACTGCAAGTTTAAACAGAATTGAAATGCATTTTATAAACATGGCTTATTGGATTAGTTAGGCTTTTATCTATTTATTAAAGGTAATTCAATTTGTAACAGACCAGTTTACATGACTATATTTATAACAATACGAATCTATAACTACTTCTTAAATCTATAAATTATAAATATATATAAATTAAATCTATAATTAAAGATTTACAACATTGAATAAGGAAAAATAAGTATTCAAAGTAAGAATATCTCTGGTTCTTATTTAACTTCTTTCTTCTTTATCAAACGTTGTAAAATAAAATATAAAAAGTAAATAATAATAATAATAAGTATTTAGTAAATATACTGTAAACTATTAAGCATTAGCATTGTAGTTAGAGGCAAAAGGGAGGTTGGCCAGTGCACTCGACGGGCTGCAGATGAAGTAATTAAAATAAATAGTAGATGGAGATTATTCGTGTTATCTGCAGAGCTGCCAGTTGGACCTACCATTATTTCTATATAGACAGTTGATGTGAGCGTTATATCTTCCAGATACAATTCGTGTAGCTTCTCCATCAGTTCAGTGCCATAATATTTGATGCCAAAGAGAGTGCGATCCATGTCGTTAAAGTTGGTGCCTCTTGCATAAGGGGCAAAGCTATTCGTCTTCAGGAAGTAGCTGCCTCGGGCATTGCGACGCACATTGAATCCCATCAGTTGGATATCATCGTTGGGCTGACATCCACCCGAAATAAACGAATGCAGATCAAGACACCGAAAAGCAGGGAAACCAACTCCCGAGAAAATTGACTCTGCATAGAAATCCGTGGCGCGATTATGAGAGCAGAGATGTGTCGTTACTGCAAAGGAGATGGAATTGGAACGAAAGAGATTTTGATTCGATCTGAGCTACTTACTCTCGTGATAAGGTCCACAATTGGGCTGCATCACACCGTTGTTGGGATAGAAGTCCGCGTGGCCAATGGGCCGCATGAGTCCATGGACAAATACATCCGTATGTATGATATCCACAAAGTCGGCATCACTGGCATCGAGACGCTCCGATGGCTCCAATGTTTGGAAGTGTGGCTTGGCCGGATCGAGTCCCGTAATGTGGCCCACTCGATAGTAGGCATGACTCAAGAATTTAGCCGCAAATCCGGCCACATGGGCGCCCAGACCGAATCCAATGAGATGAATGTCATGCGGTAAGATTAATCCCCTACTTAGAAACGACAAGAGGAATCTGGCCAAGCAACGACCAACCAAATGGGCATTGCGAACCGCTTCCAAGTAGCAGAGATTAGGCACCAGCGTCGAGTAGTCAATGCTAATGATGTTAATGCCAGGTATTCGGAGCAACGGAGTCCTCAACTGGCAACTGGGATTTGAATCCCGATTACCAGTGTAACTGTGGATCAGCACCTTGAGCGGCTTTGGAGTGGCGAAAAAATTACTGGGTGGCCGACCAGGTTGCAACAAGATGCCAAATGGTATAGCCATGCTATGAAATAGATATGAGTAAGAAGTTATTGGAATACGAGATCCAGATGAGGTGTCAGACTGCTTACTTATAGAGCCAGAACCTAATGTCCGGATGGGGACAGATTGCCGTACGCACTGCCCCAATGCATTTGGAATCCTGGGCGCTTGTCCATGGGAACAACGCTAAACAACACAAGCAACCTATAGTTAATACCTCGATTAATAATAGTTAATTGTCTCATTTAGAATGGTTCTTTAAAGTACCAAGAATGCAGTATAGTCTCAACATTTGGCTTTCTTTGACTTTGTTTCTGGATCAAAACTGAGAAAACATTTCACTTTCCATTCGGTGTATACTTGGAGATTGTGTAAACAATATAAATTACCGAATTTGTTACAGATTATAAGACAATTTAGTTTCCTCAGACCGTGTTAATTTATTTATCAGACTTGAGATCTTATGCAATACATTAGTGTTCTCACTCTCTTCTAATTCGATTTACATTACCATCTTAGAATTAGATTAATAATACATTTGATTATAAATGATACTTTAATATTATTATTTGTTTCTCTTGAAACACAGATACAAATATATCTAACGAGAAAACCTTCGTTACAGATTTACTACAGATGCGGCTGGTTATAGCTCAGATTGAGGTCTACGACAGTGATCACTTTTCTGCAATCTACGGGCTTCAGTTATGCTTATAAGTGTAGAGAGTATTACAATCTGGAACAAACCAATCAACTGATTGTGTAAATAGCCTAACTAAAACTATAAGTCATGCAGAAAGAGTGGATTTTCTGTTTAAAGTCGATCATACTGGATTCAGGGTGTCAAGTTATCAATCTGTCGGCAGTTAAGTCAGTAAAATGTTGAAGTTATGGCTAATAATTGGTACTTAATGAAATAACTGAATATACGAATATACGATTCAACTGTTACCTTATTGCAATTAAATCTAGGCTGCTTAAACTTGGAGTTGTTCATCATGATTAGAGCTGAGGTGCTGATTGAGTGTTTTCAGCTGGAGGACGACGCGTGTCCCAATTCGAATGTTACCTTTTGGTTATATAAGTAAGCATGGAATATTCTTTTCAATTGGTTCATTAAGTAACCCAGTTGAGTTCAACAGCTCTACCCTGCCAGGTGGTTTACTTATGGATACCGAGACACTGGCCGAACTCAGTTTTGATTCGATGGATCCGCTTAAGGTTTTAATACACGGCTTCAATGGGAGTTACAAGAGTTCTCCCAACTTGGAGCTGATTCCCGAATTCGTACAAATACCCAACATCAACATCATCTCTGTGGATTACTCGAATCTTGTTCCCGATCCCTGCTACGTACAGTCTGTGCACAATGCCCACGTTGTGGGTCGTTGCATTGGAAACTTCTTAGCCTTAGCACTAACTGCACACATGACGGTTCTAGAGCAACTGCATCTCATTGGCTACGGCATAGGTGCCCACGTGGCTGCATTTGCAGCCAACTATTTAGCACAAATCGAGTTAAAGGTTGCTCACATTACAGCCCTGGATCCGGCCAAACCACTTTATGTGACACCGGATCTATCAGAGCGTCTAGACCCAACAGATGCGGAGTTTGTGGATGTGATTCACACAGACATCTTCATTCATGGACTGATGCAGCCTGTGGGCCACGTTGACTTCTATCCCAACAAGGGCGTGGTGCAGCCCAATTGTGGCCCTATCGACGACAGTAAATATCAAAGTTTATTAATAGTTTTATTAACATTGAATCCCCTTATCGCTCTCAGTTGCAACTCATCAATGCTATCACGAGCGCTCCGCTATATACTATGCGGAGTCGATTAACTCAGAAAATGTATTCTGGGGTTTCCGCTGCAAGGATCTGTACGGCTTCATAGTGGGGGAATGTGAACCCAATAATGATGTGGAGCAGCTGGGGTACTTTGTTCGGCAAACAGCACGCGGCAACTACTTCCTGAGCACCAACAGCGAGCCACCCTACTGCAAGAGCAAAGATTTCACCAATTTGGATCGCACTCTCTATGGTAAAACGTATTTGGGCGATGACCTGATATCGAAGCTGAAGGAATTGGGGCCCGAAGTTAGAGTGATAACCTCCAAGATAGGCAAATAATCAGGTATATAGAGCAGGGGCTGCTAATACACCTTTCAATCATTCATATAGGGTTCCATTGCTGTTGACAGGTAGACGAGAGCAGCATCGGTGTGTCTACGCCTTGTTGCCTAATATTTTGTTGGGCACTCGCGTCGTATGCGCAATATTTATGACACCTGCCAAACAAAATGATGCCCATGCTGCTGCACAGTGGAGAAGACCTCAACTAATACGAATCTAACGAAAATTCAATAAAATACACAGGAAAATAACGAAAATTCAATAAAATACACAGGAAAATTAAAGAATTAAATATTGTAAATATAATATAATTCATAGCCTACTTGCTATGCTTGTGAGCATACCTTTGGAAAGCTCGCAGCTGTGAAACCTCATTGCAAGATAGTCAAGCATTGTTAATCGATAACAATGCGAAGTGAAAACATATTGTTTGTCCACTGTGCGTTGCCCGTGCGTTGTGCAATGCCCACGTCTCCTCGCATGGGTGTATTGTGTGCGTGTGTGTGTGTGAGAGTGGGTGAGAGTGGGTGTGTGTGTGCTTTAAAGAGTTGCGCTGCCACACAAATATAGAAAGCAATTTCACGCGCCTTTGGCTTCCATTTAATGCAGAACACAATGGAATTTTTGGCTGTCGTCGCGACGTGGACGAGAACAACAAGCGGTGAGGCGCAAGGCGTTGGGTCGGTTGCGAGGGCGGACCTGCCAACTGCCAACTGCCAACTGCCAACTGCCAACTACAACTCACGGCGATTGGCAAGGCAGTTGCGAGTTGCCAAACAAGTGGTTGCATTCCGTAACTAAGAAGCACTCGGAAGTTGTATATTAGTTTCAAATAGTGCCCCGCTGGCAATAGAAATGCAAATCAAAGCAGGCAACAAAGTTTGATCGATAGAATTCAAGCGGCTGTTAGAAGGGCTTAGCTTTTCGGCTATATAGGAACATCAGCAACAGCACAATCACACACAGAGGCTAACAGTACACGGCTGTAAAGGACCAGACATGGAGGAGCTACAGGATGCTAGCATTCATCATATGACAGCCAAAGTTATAGCCGCCATTAAGAATACAAAGTGTTATGAACCCATTTACGAGGAACTGCAGCGTCTGGTGGCCAGTCCCAGCGTCGATAAGAACGATATGCGTAATACCCTGGAGGATGCCATCAAGGCGGCGGGACTGGAGACGGAAATACGCAATATGATTTACAATCTGGTGCGCAGTCGCCTGGAGAAATTAGACGTAGGAGATGCCAGACAAACTTCAGTAAGTTCAGTGTTTGACTTGGCATTCTATTTATTCTTTCAACTTTACGTCATCAAATCCAGAAAGCGACACAAAGCGATCCTTTGGGCTATCTGAAGCGAGCGGGCGTTCTTTGGGATCGCCGTGTTCGGAAGAGCCTCAATGCAATGTGCGGGGAGTTGAAGGTTCCATTGCATGGACAGCCGCGCATCAGCGCTGATCGAGAGGACTTTGTAGCCAAGTGGAATGAACTGAGCAACTACAACATGGGTAAGATCAAATCGTTATAGCACATCTAATTGTATTTCCACATATATTCAGTGCATCTCGAAAGTAAGCAACAAACTTATATTAGGCTGTTTTTTTTTTTTTTTTTTTGTTTTAAATAGATTCCAATTTATTTCATATTTGTACTGTTGGTTTAAAATTAGTACATTACTACCTACTTGGCAGCTTAACCTAATTATACATTAATATAACAACATTGACTATCTAATAATATAGTTATACATATAATACATATAATTATTTTCATTATTTTGATATTTACATATTTACATATTTAAATTAAGAAATTAAGAAATTCTTCTGTCAGGAAGATCATGTGGATGCAGCCTTTTCAGGCGTCTTCTGCCTGCATACCTCAGTAGCCGTTGGGCAAGCGCGTTTGGATGGGAGGTCAATTTTTGACAGTAATTTTCCGCCTGTAGCTGCAGTACGCCACCAACCATAGGTACGCCTAAGTCACGTTCAATGTCCCTATTCCGCATATACCAAGGCGCATTGCACATCCTCCTGAGGATTTTGCTTTGAGCCACTCGAATTTTGCTAATGTTAGTCTTGGCCGCTACTCCGTAAACTTGAAGCCCGTATTTCCAAATTGGGCTTAATATCGCCTTGTATATGGTTACCTTGTTCTGCAGAGAAAGCTTATTTCTTGGTGACAACAGCGACGACATCCTCGCCGCCTTTGCCAGGATGGTTTTCTGCAACATTGTTGTATGATGAGCGAAGTTTAGGCATCTGTCAAGGATGACTCCGAGATACTTGTAGTGCGATTCATGACTGAGGATTGATCCCAGCATCTTCGCATATTTACTAGCATTGATGCCAATGTTCCAATTACGGGCCCATATCTCGAAGCTCCTGACTTATTGCTGCAAGGCCTCGGCAGCAGTGGCAAGAGACTGACTCCTGGTAGGAAAAGCGGTGTCGTCGGCATATGTTGCGATAAGAACGTCCTGAGGGTCAACTGCTCGTATTGCACACGGCTTCGGCATGTCGACTGTGTATATAGAATACAGTCTTTCTGAGGATTTGGCACCATCGACAATTACGCAGAACGACCTGTCAGCCAAAAAGCTGCTTACTAGCTGGAGTTGTGGGGTCAATAGCTGCTTCAGCTTACAACGAAGACCATTGTGCCAGACACGGTCGAAAGCCTGCTGTATGTCAATGAACACCGCCACAGCATACACCTTGTGCTCCATAGCCTCCACTGAAAAATTCACAACTCTATGCAGTTATTCTGGCGTTCCATGTCCCTTACGAAAACCGAACTGCGACTTTAGTATTGCTTGAGATACGCTCTCCAGACAAGGATCCGAGTTAAGATGACTCTCTCCATCAGTTTACCCAACGCCGGAAGTAGACTGATTGGTCTGATTGCTTCCCAGGCTTGGGGATCATGGTAATCCATGCAGACTTCCCCAGATCTTCTTCTTTTGGACGGCCACTTAAATCGTATTCATATTAATATTAGTTCAGCGTGAAAGTATGCAATATTAAATGTGAGTATTTCGAACTATGCGTTGTTTTCCAAGTTTTCCAAGAAATTTTGGGACTGCTTCTGTGATTCAGCACTTTATGAAGCTCCCTGAATAACCCCCCAGATTGAGTGTATGTTAGATTTGCGATACCTCACTCCCCTGCCCCCCGCCCCGCAGACACTTCTAACTTGGCACGTGCATGGAGAGCACCACATGGAAGCAATGCTGAAAGTTTCATTAAGATCGGTCCACAAATAAGAAAGAAATCAGAAAAATAAAACTGAAAAAAAATTCCGTTACTCGATTTTTCGCCCCGCCCCTTTTCAAAAATTCCGAGTTTTTTAGGGCGTTCTGTTCGGTTGGAAGGGGTGATTCGAACGGTACAAAAAAAATGTTCTAGGCGGCGGCTGGTTTTTGGAAAAAACGCTGATTTACGACATCGAGAATAATCAGTCATACTTAACGCTATCTATTGGCATCTATGTGTGATACCGGTAATTACACAACCAACCTTAAAATTAAATGCAATACAAACTGATTACATAATTTTGAGCTGAGGAAAATAGAAAATAGGTAAAATAAGATGCTGATGGTTAATCGGCCAGGAGTCTCGGTATTGCAGCACAGAGGTCTGCCAGCCCCCGCTCTAGAGTTAGAAGAAGACTGAAACGTCACCACCCTCACGACCTGCTGGACCGGGCCTTGACGAAAATTTGTTCCTATTCCCAAAAATAAAATGCCTAAACTATGTACACTATGCCCGTTTCTTCCCATAGCCCAACATTATATATACTACCATCTTCTGATTAGATTAAGCTGCCTTAAAGGTAGCAGGGCAGTAATCTGTACATATTTCGTTTAATAAAAAAAAAAAAAAAAAAAAAAGCTGATGGTTAACCAGTCGAAAAAGCTACAGTCGACCGCATTCGTCAGTATAATACCCTGCACAGGCTTTTATATTAAAATAATTATGTTGATAATAGGTACTTTGATTAAAATAAAAGTAAGAACATAACAGATGTTTAAAGAATACCCCTTTGAAACTCTCATTTTTTGCATACGAATTCTTTGCATGCTTATAGCAGCTAACTTTCACATATGTACACATAATCAAAAGCTGAGTGTTACGACACTTAATTTACTTATGCTTGTGTCGCAGTAGTTCGCTATCTCGCTCGCACAAATATTCACACATGGTAAGCATACGCATGTATTACAGTCGTTCGCTGTCTCGCTCGCACACATGTGCTGCTCTAGGATTCCGTGGAAAAATAACATGTGTTGCTGATTATCTATCTTATTTACAAACCGATCTTGATGAAACTTTCAGCGTTCCTTCTATATATCATTCTTAACGCACCTGTTAAGTTATATACTTTATAGGGTCGGAGATGCCTCCTTCTGCCTGGTACAAAAATTTTTCACAAAGTTAATATATCCCTGTACAGGGTATAAAAATAAAAGCGCACTTTATTAATGTGTAGCAGCAATAGCAGTTTCAAAACAAATCTCAATTTAAATTCAGTGATTACGTAGAGTACAAATAAATAGTTTTTTTTATCTTACAGATCTGGCAAATTATCGCCCCGTATATGCTCCTAAGGATCTATTGGAGGTACTACTATCGCTAAAGGGACCTGCCAGGGCCAACGAAAGTACTGAGTAAGTAAAAACTTGCATTTAAATAAATAGTCTATTAATTTCTGTTATTATTGTACGCAGTCAAATACCGCAATGGGAGTTCTCACATATAGCACTACCCGTTAAGAATCTCTTTGAATTGCGAACACATTATGCGGATCTGTTACGCAATGAACACTGCAGTGTGCCGGACCTGAATGTGCAATGTCAGCGCATCCTGGACAGCAGACATGCCCCAATGTGTCAGCAGTACTTGAAGAAGGGCTGTACGCCAGCTCCATATCGCGGGGCACTTTGGGCCTCTGTGCTAGACAGCAAGCTGCATGACTATGTGAGTTCCACCTTCTATTCTAATCAGTTCCACCATTTAATCTATATCTACCTCACTTCTACAGGACATTGAGTACTGGCAGAAGCTGCGCAACGTTGTGTGGACCACCGATCATATTGTGGACAAACTCGTCTTTAAGGATATACAGCTGACGGCATCGAACGATGATCAGTACTTTGTGTTTGAGGATGTGCTTTATCAGGTGTTATTGTGCTTCTCCCGCGACACGGACATTGCCAACTGTGTGGAGTACGAATCGTTTCCCGTTAAGGGAAAGACTTATGAGGGTCCCCCCTCGGGCGTGGTGCCCTTTCATGGCATTTGCATGTTCGCCGCCCCCTTTTGCTATCTGTACGACTCGCCCGTCTGTTTATACTATACGTTCCGGGCCTTTTACATACGCTATTGCCACCGATTAACTACGATCAATACGCATCCACAGGGCATCGTTAGCCTGTGTTTACTGTTTGAGAAATTGCTTCAGACCTACGAGCCACAATTGTGGTCGCATTTTCGTGAATTACAGATACAACCGTAAGTAATGTTTATAAATGAATAAACTTATTCGATGTAGTCGATATATTCACTTATTCACAGATTACGAGTGGTATTCAAATGGCTCATGCGCGGATTCTCTGGACACTTGCCACCTGATCAGTTGCTCGTGTTATGGGACTTGGTAAGAACTTTTACATTACTCTATTATTCCCGATTATACTTAACTCTCGGTTTTCTTTGCAGATTCTTGGCTTCGATAGCTTGGAGATCTTGCCACTATTTGCCATTATTATATTAAGTTTCCGCAAGGAGAGCATTATGCAGGTGGCCTCACTCGATAGCATTGAGGCCATTTTGGCCGACTTATCGTCGATTAAAGTGTTGCCATTGGTGCAATTGGCTTTAAGTCGCGACTGACTGTAGAGACATTATCGTATACCGTTCCAAATTAAAAGTATTACTTGTCCAAACATAGAACCATGTAGAACCCAGTAACTTACATTCGATTGTGGTGTAGTTATAGTATCTAAAAATTATACAACCAGAACTGCAGCAGAGTAAACATTTTATTTTTTCTGGAATGGATAAACATGAGTTAATCACAATTTGTTATTCTCAGTTTTTCATTCATTCATTTACGCTCCTCAAAATCCAACCAAACGCCGCCCTTGAGGGTTGCCATGAAGAAGGTCTCATCCAAGCAGTTATCCTTACGGGTTTTCGGATTGGGTTTGATATTAAAGTTACGCACAATGTCAACCAATGCCGCCTTGACCTGAGTAAGTGCAAAACGCATGCCTAGGGATGGCAATCAATTAGTTGCCGATAAGTTGATAATTAGTAAGTAGCTCTATGAACCTGGACAAATGCGTGGTCCCTCTCCCCAGCCAAAGAAGAGTCCCTGCTCACGGTATTTGCGCAAGCCTCCGTTCTGTTCCAGGAAACGTTCCGGCATGAATTTATCCGGCTGCTCGTAATAGTTTGGATCGTTGTGGATAGCATAGACAGGCACAATGACAACATCTCCTGGGACCACCTGCACGCCAACTCCATTCTTGTTAACGAACTCATAAGGCTCCGTGACAAGCTTACGTGCGACCAGACCAGGTGGGAAAATACGTAGGTTTTCTAAGAGTACAGTTACATGTAGAATAGAGTCGAACAGAATAGATCCACTCACCATGTATGCAAGCATCCAGATAGGGCAGTTCACTGAGCTGGTCAAAGCTGAGTTCACCTGTTCCTATCTCCTCACGTAGCTTTTGCTGTACCTCCGGGTAGCGAGCCAGTTGAAGTAAAGTGTGGGACAAGACCAGCGCTGTGGTTTCAAATCCATCTGTAAGGAAGGTCATCGTGTGGGAGGTGAGGACCATGGTGTCGAGTCCCTTTTTCTCCTGCAGCTGGAGCATATAGTTGAGGAAGTCCGCCCGGTTGCGATGCTCACCACTCTCGCGTCGCAAATTGATGGCCTTTTGCATGATGTCGAAGAAGAAGTCTTCCACATCCTTTGTGAAGAATGGCACACTGTAGATCTTTCGTATTGGGGGCCACAAAGTAGCCAACGTATTGAACAATATGAAGCTGACAGATTGCTCAAAGGCATTCTTAATCATTCGCACCAGCGGTGTTGGATTATCGGTGAAACTTCGCGACGAGATGCCCAGCACACAATCGGCAACCACTTCGGTGGTGTAGCAGAGACACAGTGTTTTCGTATTCAGGCCGTCAGGTGGCGCCATGCGCTGCTGCTTCTTTATATAGTCGACAAACTGCTTACAAATGTTTTGGGTAACTGAATACACGGCTTGCACCTGAGATAATATACAAAATATTAGATGATCATTGCAATAATCAGTTAGTAGGAAACTTTGTGTTATCTTCACGTACACGATTGGGCGACAGTCCGGGCGTTATCTCTGCTCGTCGTTCCTTCCATTTGTCTCCCAACAACAGAAACGGATTGTTCGCCAATATCTTGTCCATTTTCTCGTTGGTCTATCGAGGGAATACATTTATATAAATAGTAAAGTCAATTGATAACATTCTCAATTAAATGAGACTTACAAATTGTGACATTTCATTGTCATGAAATCTACGAAACTCGGTTACATAAACTGTGCGCGCATACTCCGGAGTTAGGACCATCAACTGTGGTGTCCGGGTGTTCATCACACCTACGATATTATCAGTATCCTTGTACTCACTAAAATGTATATAACAGAGATATTTATAGATCCATATACTGCTACTAAAATAACTCGGCGCATTATTACCGATATATGTCGAGAATATCATAAATAACATTTCTCTTTTGCGTAAAAACACTCGGAAAACTGCCAACAAAAGGCCACGACTTAACGGTCTTGATGCCTCGCTTCTTCCAATAGTTGAAGTTCCATACTAGAAATATATAGACAAGGCCTATCAAAAAGGCCAGCACCAATAGCGTAACAGTTACCGGAGACATTTTACAACATTGCCTTCAGGCAGGCAAGTTCAAACTAAATTGTAGATTGCCAGCTGTTTGTCTCGATGTTGATTGCTTGTTATGAACGAATGTGTTATCAATTGAATGCAATGAGGCTCACATTTGAGCCTCAGACCCCGAATTTTATTATAAAAATCCAGGAGCGGACTTCCCCAACAACGCAGTCGGTTAATTGATCTAGACAAAATGTAGTAGCAATTTAATTATGTTATTAACAGATGCGAAGATTGTTATTTGCTGTTAAAAGCAGCGCTTATAAGACGGGAGTAGACTTTCGTAGACTTTCGTAGAGTGGTAGAGTTTTCTGTTAGCTGTAAAAGTTTTCTGTTAGTCGCTTTCTGTTAAATGAAGCAGCTTCCAGGGTAAACCATAGGTGGCTCTTTAGCTCGTCATAGCTATCAGCCTTGTAAAGTTAGCAATATAACATTGAGGGTATCATAGCAAGTAGCTTGTGTATTAAATAAGAATATTTAGGTTATTGTAATTTTAATAAAAATAAAAAACAGCGACAATAACAGTTCAACAGTTCAACAGCATTCAGCAATACTCTATCATCTGTCACCTTTCACCTATCACCTATAAAATAAATAGTGATAGTGTGTTGTGGTACACTTTGATAGCATTTAAAGGCACAACAGTTGGTGAACACACTCAATGACAGTGACAACTACAATTAAACGGGCAACCACAACAATACACATTCGTAATATTTAATTTCATTCCCATTTGATTTATTATTTATCTTATCTCGCCTGACTTGTCGATGATAACTATTAATTAAGAGTCAGCATAGTAATCTGAAGTACGAAAACAATCTTCTCGTATGTCTGATGCCTAGAAGTGCTCAGAAATACTCTGATAAGATTAAATGACCTAGTAGAGGCAGTTTAAATGGAATTAACTATATGCTCGTATGTAAATAATTTAATTTTTGAATGCAAATTGCATGTGCAGCATATTTTTCAATGCCTATAATTACCACACACAAAAAAGGAAAACAAAAAGAAAATGGCAAAGCAAATACCAAGAGAACAGAAGAAACAATAACAACAAGAGCAAAGTGGCAGCTGGGTAGTCAAAAAAGTGGGTCAGCTTCAGCGTTATTGGTTTAGTGGATCAGCTCGACTACGCAAAAGGCAATTTGAGTTGTACACACACAAAGGATAGGAGTAGCAACATTTATTAGATCAATGTCTTGGTAGCAGCAACATCATCAACAAAAACAACAGCAAGAGCAACAGCAGCAACAACAAGAGGCAGCCCACGAGCAACGAGGAGAATAAATTGCGAATTGCATCGAAGACTGCATCCCACTCGAATCGAAAATCAAACGAATTACTAGCATTTGGCCAATATACTATAATAATGGTTAAACGCCCAGGCAACAGCAACAGCAACAGCAAAAGCAACAACAACTCCAATAGCAGCAGCAGCAGCAACATGTACGCAATAACTGCAACAGCAACAGCAACAGCAACAGAAAAGAAACTGCCGCCACATGCAGCAACAAATGTGGCAACTGCCCAAGGGGCGGAAACCCAGAGAATCCTCCCCGGCAATAGCCCAACAATTTAAATAGAATTCAACAGCATTAATAAGGAAATCGAATTAAATTTGTTGCTGCTGTTGATGTACTTGTTGTTGTTGCTCTTGTTGCTGTTCTTGTTGTTGTTATTATTGTTGGACATGTTGCAGGTTGTTGCTCATGTTGCTCATGTTGCTGCCGTTGCAGTTGCTGTCGTTGTTGTTAGTACAAAAAAAGTAAGAAATCTAATGATTTATTTAACAAGCTCAAGTCAAGTCCAGAAACAACGTAAATCCAATCATGCTACAAACATTCTACCCTCTCATACCCTGCATCTCAAAAATTGTTATAAAAGTCGTTACATTCAGTTGGGCAATTATATTTTACAACTTTATCAACAAGCGAGTCGATCAAATTTTTATAGAAATTTCTCCTGTTACTCTCAACTGGAAAATTCGTTCTTATTAATAGGATTGGTAGATTGTCTCGACGTTGCATTGGGCAAACATGTCAAGCATGTTGCTTCTGACAACAATAACAACAGCAGCAACATTAACAAGACTGATTAGCACTTTAGCCTTGCCTCAACTTGTCTTTCTGCGCTTAAGTATTAATTTATCATTAATCGCCCTTATTTTTATAGAACAAATTAGTTTAATGTGAATTACTCATGATTTTCATGCATTCGTAGAAACATTCATAACAGCATTGGCTACAGTTTAAGATACTCGATCCCTAATTAATTGATATGTGTTGTTGTTGGTATCAACTGCAGCTCGTGCGAGTGACATTGTATGAACTGTTAACAGAATTGCAATCACTTAGCGCTCTATACAAAACAGCAGCTTGGTT
The DNA here is from genome assembly GCA_018901825.1 of Drosophila funebris. NCBI lineage: Eukaryota > Metazoa > Arthropoda > Insecta > Diptera > Drosophilidae > Drosophila > Drosophila funebris. The sequence goes on from JAEIFK010000425.1 coordinate 25,196,852, forward strand.
ACAGATGATCTTGATCAGTTTCCTTCCCCTGGGGCGTGCTCTATCTCTCTCTCTGTCTCTCTCTCCCTCTGTCTCTCTCTGGTGTTTCTGCCATACGCATTGTGTCCAGCAAACGAGCGGGGGGGAATTTATGACTTCACAGTTCTCGCCTCGCAACGAGCATTGAAACGGGTTCGGAAACATGTACGGAAACGGGAACGGGAACTGCAACTGCATTGTTATCGGGAACGGGAACGGGAACGGGAACGGGAATGAACTTTTCGTACTCGTATTGTGGTACAACTACCGCAATTTACGAGCAGTTCATTTAGGTGGCCCATTGTCCGCAATGTTTATGCAATGTTTTTTGATTTTATATCAACATCTGGAATTTGTAACGCTGCCGCCTTGGTCTTTCCTTATGGGCGTTGCATGTGCATGTGACTTTCGGCTGAAGATTACAATCGTACGATTCTTCTCTTCTTCATCGTCTACTTCATCTTCATGCAATGTCCAAACCAAATATGTACCAGCCGAAAACGTGATGTGAACAAATTGTTATATCCTTAAAAAGCAAACAGATTTCCTCTGGCTGCGACAGAGTTGCAACTAAATCCTTGGTAAATTCCCATAGGGTCCGATTGGGTCATTGCCTCTGGCACTGTCTTAACTTAGAGGTTTCCGGGGGGCATTTGAAAATCAATTTGGATCCATTTATGTTTCACACGACTGCCAAAAGCACCAAAGCACCAACAGACGCCTATAAACAAGACTTGTTCTAACCATATCTGAGAATCTCACAACTTTTGGCTGACTTTCGTTTTTCAGACTTCCCAATTTCACATGTAGATTGTGTCCGATGATGCGATGTGCCTGGTTCCTGTGTTGCCCAGAATGTGTGTTAGCGGGTCTCTGTGCTGGCAATCCCAAGCCGAATCTCAATCCAAATCCCAATCGGTTGAATGTGGCACAAACAGTAACAATTACCAATTGTTTATTTGCTTTTACAACGTGTTGTTGCCGCTGCTGCTTGGTGGTCTCTGTCTGTGGGCTGTTTGTTGTGTTTGTTGGTAGCTCGGTGGCTCGATGGCTCGTTGGCTCAATGGCCCGACAGTTCGGCAGCTTTGTGGTTCGATGCCTGTGCGAATCCATCAATTGCTCGTTATCTTGATCAGGAAGAGCTGCAAATTCGCCACCGCACTCTGGTCTCTAATTTGTTTTCATGCATTCAGAAACTTTCCTTCGCCAATTTAACAGTTGGACGCTTTCTTAGCTCTTGCTGGTTTTTCATTTCACTAATGACAATTAATGATCCTACACGTTTATGGAAATGGAAATGAAAATGGAAATGCATTGAAACTAAATACCCCAAATGTGCAGGCGAAGAAATGTGAGGTTAACTTCAGAATAGGAATAATGTTTATGAACGAAAGAAAGTACTTTCCAACGGAACTAATGATGATATCATCAAGAAGATCGTTTCATCTAGCTTTTCACTTGCGATTTAATTAGTGAGATCTTTAAAAATATGCGACTGCATTGGATAAGGTTGATATTTGAGTTCCAACCTGAATTGTTCAAAGCAAACAAACATGAAACGCGAACTTCCCAGCGATTCGTTTGAAAGCCAATTAGGCTTTCAATTGACCTGCAATATTTGTGGCACTTTCAATACATTGTGCCAGCTTAAGTACCAGTCGGTTTCAGCACTCGTAAATCCAAACCCGAAACAATTCTGAAGACCAGCCCAAATACCGAATGCAGCGAACGAACGACTAGGCAAAAAGTATGCCAGCAACATTTGAAGTTTTTCTGATGTTGCTGCTGCTGCAGATGCTGATGCTGCAGTTGCTGTTGTTGGCATTGCCGTTTTGTTTCACGTAATTGTTGTTGTGGTTGCACGTTGCCTGTTGCACGTTGCACGTTGCCACTGCGCACAGAAGTTGTCATCGTCAATTAGTTTAAAGGTAGTATAAATTTATGTTAACAGCTAACAAACATAATATCCCCCTGAGAGTCCCAGGGAAAGAGAGTCAAAAGCCGCAGTAAGCCGAATCGAAGCAATTTTCCCTTTTGTGTAGCGTACAGACAAACCAACGTGAGAGATGAGCACGTGATTAGATCACGACCTTGCCACTTGGCACGATGATATTTAGAAATAATGAGAGAATAACAAGTTTACATTATTTTGAAAAGTGTATATGTTAAATTTTTTTTTTTTGTCATTTATTGTTTATTTGTTTTGGTTTATCACGCGCCCATCTCTAAGAACAGTTTCCGATCTTGCCTGCTGACGGCATTGTCTTGGCGCCTTTGAATTTGTGGCGCAGAGCACTGGAAACGAGCTGTGTTTCAGTCCAATCAGGCCCAGCTGCATGGGCTTATTATAAATCTCTTGGTTAAATGTTTTCGTTTATAATAAAAAGCTTATTGTGAGAAAAAGCTATTTAACACTTGCTATTAAGCTGATTTCATAACAAAGAGCTTTTTAGTCATCGGCCGCAACAACGGCTCGTTGGTCTAGGGGTATGATTTCCGCTTAGGGTGCGGGAGGTCCCGGGTTCAAATCCCGGACGAGCCCAAGATGAAATAATTTTTTAAAATGTATTTTAAAAATATATTTTTAATATATTATATAGCAAAATAATGCATTAATTGGGCTCGTCCGGGATTTGAACCCGGGACCTCCCGCACCCTAAGCGGAAATCATACCCCTAGACCAACGAGCCAGTACATTATTGGGGATAGCAAGTTAAAAATTTATAAAAGTAGTTGTAATTAATTAATTAAAATTAAAAAATAAACTTTTCCACAAAATAAGTGTACCACTTGGGCTCGTCCGGGATTTGAACCCGGGACCTCCCGCACCCTAAGCGGAAATCATACCCCTAGACCAACGAGCCAGTACATTAGTGGGGATAGCAAGTTAAAAATTTATAAAAGTAGTTGTAATTAATTAATTAAAATTAAAAAATAAACTTTTCCACAAAATAAGTGTGCCACTTGGGCTCGTCCGGGATTTGAACCCGGGACCTCCCGCACCCTAAGCGGAAATCATACCCCTAGACCAACGAGCCAGTACATATAATGAGAGCAAAAGTTTAAGAATGTCTTAAATTAATTTTTGTTAATTAATTTCAGTTACTTATAATTTAAGTTTTAATATACTGACATTGCTATTTGCAGAGAACATCAAGTTTTGTTTTCCAATGTCATACAATAAGTAAAATACTGGTTTTTTGCTACTTCCGATTCAAATAGCGAAATTGACACAAGTCGTTCAACTGGCTCGTTGGTCTAGGGGTATGATTTCCGCTTAGGGTGCGGGAGGTCCCGGGTTCAAATCCCGGACGAGCCCAAGGAAAAATAACTTTTTATTTTTTTTTTATATCAAACTATAAACAATGATTTATACTTTATTAAATTTTGTTGCACAAATAACGACTTAATTATAAATAATATTAAATGTGTTGTATTTGCCACTAATATGGTATGAATAAAATTCCATCAGAAGTAAAATATTTGATTAATACCAATGGTTAACAAAACAAATATATGTATGTATTTAGGGTTTCACATGTAATTAATTATACATACACACATGTACATACATATGCTGCAAAACAATTTAGATATAGTATTATAGACATAAACACAACAGGTGTATGATATGCCGTTCTATACATGTATATGCATAAATAGTTGAGCAATTTTATGGTTTAGTTGTTGTTCTTCAATTTGATTTGATTTCATTTGACCTAAACACTACATAAATAAATGACACATTTTATGGACATAGAAAAATCGGGTAATTGATATAGATACAATAATAGAAAAGCTGTTGATAAATACATAAATTGTTTGCTTTTGTTGTCAAAATGATAATCCATTTTGTGCCAATAATTGATACGGGTGTTGCTGTTGTTGTTGTTAGTGTGAGTTGTGTTGTTGTTGCTGCTGCTGCTGTTGTTGTTGTAGTTGTAGTTAGTCTTTCCATTGCTCGACGTCCCTTCCAGAAAGCATTGGAAGGGGGGTGAACAGTCGTTGTTAGTGTATAACTCAATCTCTTGCTCTCTATCTTTCCTAGAAGCTTGGATATGCTACTGCTGCTGTTATTGCTGCTTCTGCTGTTGCTGCTGCTGCTGCCAACATCACCAACATCATCTTCGTTAACCAGTTTAGAAAATGATCTTTGCATATTTACATGTAAGTATTTCCGTTTGATATTTGCATTTGGTTTAGTTCATTATATGTTAAATATTTCTAATAATTTATTTATTTATCATTAGCACTAATTATTCTTTGGTTGTTCCACTGGTTCTGTTGTTGTTATTATTGTTCGCTCTTGGTTATTATTTTTTTGCTTAAATTGATTTTCCATTATTTCATTCTCATTGTTCATTGTGCTTTTTCTTGTTGTATTGCATTGTCTGGGTTGTGCTGTTGTTGAATGTTAATAACGGCATCCGTTTTATAGATTCGTTTGTGACTGGGTCCCTTTGGATCGGGCATCTTTATTATAACTGCTGCTGCTGTTGCTGCTGCAGTTGATGATGGTGTTGTTGATGAAGATGAAGATGCTGGCGCTGATGATGATGATGATGATGCTGGTGATGTTCTTGCAGTGGATTTTCGCAAATTCTTTCCAAACGTCGAGTTGCTTTTCAGACCTTCAAAAAATATTAAGAAAACAATTTCATTTAATACTGCTTGCATAAAGTTAGCGATAGTTATACTGTTATACAGATACGAGTATGTGTGCTATTATGTGTTGTGTTAGTGGAAGCCAACAAGTGTAATACTAGAAATTTGCTTACGTCCCACACCAAAAACAAAACAGCGACAGTGAAAGACAAGTACATAAAGATACATTGAGTGGGAGGAGGGGTGTGGGGAAGAGTCTTGTTTCGCGATGTTTGTGCGAGAGATATAAAGAGAGAAAGAGAGAGAGATACTTAGAAATGTGAAATGCATTTCGTTTACCTTGTAAACATAAACGATTCTGATATATGGCAAATACATCGCTGGGTTTGTAGCACGGCTCATAGACGAGCTCATCGATGTTATCGACGCTATTGACGCTATCGACTCTATCGACGTTATCGATATTGTTGCCACTATCATAAATGTTTGCGGCAGACACTTGGTAACAATTTTGCTTATTGGAAGGTATCACAAACAGGTTCTGTTCCAATTTATCGGGCGCTCTCGATGCCGCCACTACGAGCTGTGTGTCTGGGTCTAGAGTTGTTCTTGTTGTTCTTTTAGTTGTTGTTGTTGTTGGGGTTTTTTCAACCTTTATATGTGGTGCACATTGAACAGGCTTTGGTTGTGGTTGAAAATTTTGGTAGTGGTTGGTGTTGTGTTGTGTTGTGGAAGATGGTAACAAAGTGTATTAGTTTTTGTTTTCTCTTTTGTCTAATCTTAGGGTTAGTCACAGGTTTTTGGTCTTTCTACCAGATTGGTAAAAAGCGCTTAAACATAATTATTTTTAGTTGAATTAATTGGTTTGCTTACCTCGCTATCTTCACAGGAAGCATCCTCTTTGGAGCCCGTTGTCAGGCCTTGGACAAAATGCACATCGCTGCCAGGATCATCAGAGGCCAGATGGGCGCGAAATTGTTGATTTCTGTGATAAGAACATGTTGCGAGTTAGTTGCTGTTGCTTTTCTTGTTGTTCGTTAGGGTCTTACCTGAGCTCCAGCTGTTGCATTTGCTGAAAATGCCTCAACTTGCCGTTGGCCAGATGCAGTTTCTCCTCGAGGGCAGCATTCTCTACACATTTGATGGAATACTTCTCGGAAAAAGACAGTATCTCCAGGCGCAATTCATCGAGCTCCTCTCTGTGAGTAAAAAAACATTAGAGGTATTCCATCCTACTAAATAACGTAAGCGGAAACTTACTCCTTCAGCTTGACGCCATCTCCTCGCATGTGTTCACCACGCTGTACCTGAAGTAGAAACTCTGCCTTGAATCGTGACACCTCCCGTTGCACCTCACTTTGATGCGCCTTTCGCATGGCATCCAGTGCGGCCAGTGTTGCCTAAAGTGAGAATGCAGTGTTGGAGGAGCTCTCTTTAAGCAATACTTTGTCCACTCACCTGTGTCTCCTCGGCTAGCGCTGTTTCCTTCTCCGCCAGCAGCCGTTCAATTTCCAGCTTATGCTTCTCCTCCATATCGCAGATGAGCCTGCGATGCGATGACTCCATGGCGCCAAGACCCTTCTCGCAGAGTGTCTGTAACAGAAGGCGCACTTGTTGAACGGAGAGGAATAATGAATATATCTAGTACTTACTCTAAGCTGTTCAATCTCGGTCTGGTAACGTTTACGGAAACTCTGCTCATCGGCTACATTGGCATGTTCATGGCGATAAACCTCACGGAGGCACTCGAGTTGTTTACCATGTTCCCGCTCCAACAGATCTAGACGTTTCTCCAGTCGCTTGCAACGTTCCTGCTGACGTCCTAACTCATCGTTAAGCTCATTGCGTTGCTGCAACAACAGTTGCTGCTCTTGCTCCTGCGTGGCACACTTTTCCAGTGCGATTGCCAGCTCACTCTCCCGCTGTTCCAGTAGCTGCTCACTTCGCTGCAAGTCCGTCTCCGTCTGCTGATGTAGTGCTGTCAGCTTCTCCACACGCTGACGCAGTTCACAGCATTTGTGGCAGGCATCTTGCAAGCAGGAGAGTTCCATCTGCTCACTGACCAGCACACAGGTCTCGGCCAGAGCACGTTCCAGTTGCCTGAGACCATCTTTACGTTCGTTGAGAGGGGAAACTGAACGACGACTGCGTTGACCTGCTCGCAGCTGTTGCAGCTGATTAAGACTCTGCTCCAGACGCTCCTTGGTGCTAAGAAGCACATGCTCCAGACTGTGTAGTCGTTGCAAGAGATGAGCATTCAAAGGAGACGACTGACTGCTGGAATCGCTGCTAGATTCTGTGATGCTTGCTGTGCTGCAATCTGCGGACTTGCGCTCCACAGTTTCCCTTTGCAGCTCACTCAACTTTAGCTCCAGTTGCTCTTTTCCCTTCAGTGAGAGAGAACGTCGTCGTTCTGACTTGGCAAGCTTCTGTTTCAGGGCTCGCACTTGTCGCTCCGAGGTGCTGTACTTGATGGTCAGATCCTGAATGCGTGCTGCCATCAACTGCAGCTGGGCACCATCCTCCATCTGGCAGCGTTCCAGCTTTTGCTGCAGTGCCGTCTGGATCAATTCGAGGGCATCATATTGATTCTGGGATTGCTTAAGCTCCCGTTTCATGGCTCTGATTTCATTTACCGCCTTCTCAAAGCGACTGCGCAGCTCATTGTACTCCTCGGCGAGGGAATCCCGCTGCAGGCAGTAGGGATCAATGTCGCTAATCGTTGTCAGATCACTCAGTGAATCCATGCGCTTCATCTTGTGACGTTGCAGATTGCTTAGGCTGGCCACCTGGCTATTCTCCGCCTGAAAATCACGCAATCTCTTGTACAAACTCTCGTTCTCCTCAATTCCCTGCGCCAAGCGATCCTCCAGCTGTTTAATCTTGCATTGGCTCTCCGACAGCTGCAGGCTTAAGCTATGGACCAGTTCAGCGGCACTTTGCTTGGCACTGGCAAGTTCTCCATTTAGTTGTTGCTGTTGCTCCTGGAGTCGTGCTGTCAGTTCCTGCTCCGTGCGTTGAAGAGTCGTAAGCAGCTCCGACATACGTGCCTCCCTTAACTTGGCCTCAGTTCGGAGGGTTTCGCATTGTTGCTTAAGCTCTCGATCTGGACGAATCTCCTCCGGTACGGCCATTAGGGGTAACTCATCGCTGGCCACACTATCCACTGTGCTACGACGAGAGCTGGGCGGGGAACTGCGACTGCGTTTATGGAGACTGGCCAGACTCCGATTTCGCAAGCAACTCCGAAGAACAGGCGGAGAGGGGGACAAAGGTGAACCCCAGTCGAGGCTATCTCGTCGACCGCCCTCCGATGCCGTGCGGTATTCCTCATCGGATGAGAAATGCGGACCATTCGCTGGAGTGCTGGGTGTGGCTGGACTTGAGCTGAGTGGAATCGATGGATGCTGTTGTAGCTGTGCTTTCATGAAATCCTGCTCAATGTCGCTTGTCTTAATTAAAGATGATGGCGTTACTGTTGTCGTTGCTGCCGTCGTCGTCGTCGTTGCCTCCAGTTGTTGTGGCAAACCTGCCGCACTACGCAGCACAGCTAGCCAACTATTCCTGGAGCTGGGCGAAAGGCTGGCCAAGAATAGACGCTGCTTGTCCCAAGTGATCAACTGGAAGGCATGCTGCTTACTCGCACTGGGCTCTTCCACGACATTGGATAGACTGTTGACATCGAGGACACCATCGAGTACGCCACGTTCCTCGCACAACGGATCCCGATAGTAGAAAAGCGCCGCACCACTTAATGTGAACCAATGCTTGCTCCACTCTCCCGTCCGGTTGTCCAGTTTCATTAACCAACCCTTTTTGGCATTCAGCGATTCCTCAACAGTCTTGCCCGATGACTTATTGGATACGGTGTTCTTGCTGGACTTGCTCACCGATCTCAGCTCATCCGACTTGGCCATGTAGTTGGCACACAGCTCGTCTAGGTTACAGCCACCATCGGGATCACCACGTTCGTGCTGATAATTCTTCGCCGGCTTTAGTTGCAATTGAAGCTGCAATCGACTCGCAGATTTGTTGCCCTTCGCATTGTCCCCCTGTTGCTTGGACTCTTGTTGCTGTTGCAGTTGTTGCTGAGAGACCAGAACAGTGGGTATTTTCTTGACTATTGCGGACACAATTGCCGGCGTCGAGTTGGCCGCCAGTGGTAATGACTTTGGTCTCAAATTGACAACCGTCTGTTGATCGCTGTCAGCGCTGTGAGATTTGCTCGAGGACGTCACCTGGAAATCGGTCTCATCACGCGATGTCTGGTATTGGTAATGATGTTGATGTTGATTATTCAGCGCGTTGTTGACAGCCATTGTAGACCAGCGTTTGCTCTGCTGTTGACTTAGGTTTTTTATCGTATTGGCCATATCCTTGATGGATTTCTCATCCCGTCGAATGTCCTCGATCAGCAGACACCCCGTCGGCTGGGAAACTGAAAGGAGATTAGGATAACTTTTGTTAGTCTAAGCTCTTGAAAGTAAATAAGCTTCAAGAATAAATAGAAGAGTTCTCCGTTATAACATACACCAAAGTTCTTATAATTCTAAGATTTCGCACTCTATATCAAGGACCCTAGTCTATTTCATTTTCATTAGGTGCATTAAAAAATGAGAATTGTTTATTTGCCATTGTCAAAGCCATATCAATACCTTGAAATTGGCTTAGGAGTTGAAATGGCCCTAACGATGTTTATGCCAACCATAAAGCCATAAAACGCAGTACGGTTAAGTTATTTGTGGGTAAATATAATAAAATTATCAAAACGAGTTGAATGGTAAGAGGATCCTGTTGAGGAGATGCGCGATAAGGCGAACAAGTTCTCTCACCGACTCCGACTTGCACAGGAGAAAGAAGAGTGAGTGAGATGGGCAGAGCCATAATTTTATTAACACCCAAACAAGTTGAGGATCCATTGGAAGGAGTTGTCCCATAAATATATATGATTACAAAATATATATTTAGACGTGGTTGCCCTTGTCCTCTCTCTCGTCGGGACCTGTTTAGGTTTATTATGATTATGATACGAATTTCCGACAGACCATTAAAAACTCTCAGTCTCTGAGAATCTCAGAGTCTCGGTTGTAGTCTGTGTCCGCGTCTGTGTCTCAGTTTGAGTTTGAGTGCACTTCAATTCGGTCAGTCGAACAGGTTGAACTCTTGGGCGAACAACATAACACAACACGAAAGCCGACTTTTTGGCTTTTCGGCCAATCGAATTTCAGGCATTTATCTTGATTAGTTGTTTGAGTTCTTCGCTCGCCAGGCAAACCAGAAGAGGAAGCGAAACAAAAGAGGTGACTGGTTGCTATGAACTCCTTGGATCATGTTGCCTCTTGACAGAGTAACTGACTCACCTAGCAGGTTCAAGGTTACTGTGCTAAATGGTGGGCTCTATGCCTTTAATTGGCCGACTTGTCGGTCCCAAGTCGCTCGCTTAAGTAAGACGATGGAGACGGAGATGGGGACGAGGATGGTGACTGGGACGGGGGGATAGGAATGGCGACGTCGTCGTTGATTACACACAGTTCGAAAAGCTATGAGACTACGACGAGTATGTCTGCAATGGAATTTATAATGCTTACGATATTATACATACTGGCAGGCCAAGCCAGGCCCGACATCTTGGACGGACGACAGACAACTTCAGAGATCTACTTTCAAGTCAAAGCCGAAGCGATTCTACTCTCTCACTTGTTAAGGAGAGTATAGAGTAGCTCTTGTTACTATATTTGCATACTTAATCAAAAATCATATGCTATTTAATAATTGATCATTAATACTTCACCCCAGCTAGATGAATCAGAAACAAGTTTGCTTATGAATTGTTAAGTTAACAAACCTCATAAAATCCAAAATTTTGTTGGCTTGAATTCCATGCAAAACATCTTTTTGATCGGCGTTTGGGGAATAAAGTCAATTCCCTCCTTTATTTCTGATTTCTTTAATTAAACACATTTGATTAATTATGTCGGCCATTAAGCCAGTCTGAACAATCCACTCAATCATGGGCAAGAGCTTCCTGTAACTACGAGTTGTAAACCGGCCGCAACTCCGCCTTTTGCATAATAAATAATCAAATTGCAAGTTCATTTGCCACGTTGTTGCCAGCATCTTTTGGGGCAACGAAACGAAAGCGAAAATTGCCTTTGGAATGAATCTAACCCATGCCACATACGATTACTCTATACCCCATACCTTATCATGTCTCTACTGTCCCCCTCCTCTACAGCATTCTCCTCATTGGATGGGTTGACAGCCTTGGGCACCCCTCACACGATGACTTTGAATAATTTCTAACTGCCTGGAACATTGCATAAATTCAGTGCCGGGGCACTTGGCTTCTTGGCCAGTAAACGAGTCCTTACACTTATGAATATTGATTGGTTATTGCTATTCCAAGTCGGCAACACTTCTTGGTCTCCATGGTCTCTCGTAAATCGTACAACTTCACATCGTTAGCCGTATCCGCCCCCTTTATACCTTCCGTTCTATTCCACATATCGAACTGTCCCCGTCAGTTTCCATTTGCACCAAAGTTATCCATTGGCTCAGCCCATAGATGTGGTGTACCAAGACAAAAGACCCTCTAAAGAACTGAGGATTCTATCATTTTAGAGTATCTACATAGATCTTTTGGGCATAGCTTCAAATAATGTTGATCTTTGTCAATCGCGATATATTCATTTGCAATTGCATTTAATATTCTGTATATAGGAAATCGATGATTGTTATCCGATCTTGATTAAACAGTAACATATATATTCATTTTTAGTTAACCGAGTAGTTTACTTAATTCAAGGATCTTTTCGCTGAATCATTTTTTTCTTTTCAGTAATTGATACTTATATCAAGAATGGAAAATACTAAATTCGAGGTCAAGACAACATAATTTAAGCACGACTTTTTCTCTCTATATAAATTTGAAGACTATATGTGCTTTTTTAAAAAGTTAATAGACATTCTTCTTTCCTTATGGTCTTTCTTAAGATTTAAGATGTTGCACTTTGTCACCTCTGAAACTCTTCGGTATGGTTATTTCAACACTCGGTAAGTCCATTTTCCCTCTTTCAGCCCTCCGTACTCTGCCTCATTCATGAACTGCAGCAGACCAAGATATATTTGCACTGTAATTATTCACTTTGTGGCAACTGCCGCGAAACTCGCCCATTACAAGTTCCACCACGTACATCGCAGACCGACCGCCCGACCACATATGTTCGTGTCTTTGTTCAGGTCTATGTCCAGAGGGGACTATCATGTGCCGGACTTGCCCTAGCAGGAAAAAAAACATATATCTATGCATATATATATATATATATATATATTTCAGTTTCAGTTTGTGCCGTCTAAGACAGTCGCAAAGTCCGGGGGCTATTAGGTGTAGACAGTTTACAATCTTTGTCGTTGTGCATTTTAAGAGCTTTCCCCGGGAATGGCCTCCTCATTCAGAAAGTTTCTGCCAGGGCCAATAAATTGCCTCATTTGCTGCACAATTTTGCATTCTGATGGAATGTAATTAGTTTGTGTCAGCTGTCCTACTCGTAACTCTGCAATGTTATTTTTTTTAGCAGTAAAAGAAATGTTAAGAGAAAGAGTGAAAGGTGTCAAAAGAAGTCCAGAACAATTTGAAATTGAAATTGGAAACAGAACAGAAAATAATTGCTGTTAATAAATATTATCATAGAGAAAGATGAGTAATGCAAAACTAAGCTAGGGGACAAAGAGAAGTTCAGAACAATTAAAAATTGGAATTGGCAACAGAATTGAAAAATTACTATTAATATTGTCAGAAGAAACGAAGATGATGTGTAAGAGAAGAAAGAGTAGTTAAGATAAGTTCTAACAGAATTAATTTTACATTTAATGGGAATAGAGAACAAACTATTAAGATATTTAAGTTTATTTTGTTTCTATTTCGAAGACTTTATTCATGTTATTTAGGGTAATTTCCAAATTTTAATAGTCAGTGGAAGATCATTAAGAATCTTAGGGCCAGAAGAAGGGCCAGTTGTGAAAGCATCTATGTGTGTGTCTTTTTTGGGGCAACAACAAGCATGTTGTTGTAGATACACTATAATTTACGCGTGAATATCATTTTTCCATGAACAAGTATCCTGCAGCAATGTATGTGAGAACATTCACAGTAACTGCAATTACCAGACTCAGTCCGGTCAGCGAGTCTGTTCTGAGCTGAGCTAAGACCCCTCTGGAACCGCGACCAAAAGAACAGGAGGGCATTTGGGCATCGAGTAAGTAAATGTGTGTGTGTGTGTGTAAGTCTGTGTGTGTCTGTTGGATCTAAAGAAAATTTATGAAGCCTACCATTAAGTAGGGAGCTGGCCCTGCACGTTGTGCCTTTTGTTGTTGCTGTTGTTATTGTTGTTGTTGTCGTTACTGTGTGAATTCAAGGTTAATTTTGTAGCTGCGGCTTTAACTAGCTGCACGCACTACCCCCTTCTGTCTTCCCACCCAAGTTCCAGGCACCTACCGTCGCAACCTCCCCTATGTCGCCCAGCTAACAATCTGTCTGAGCTCTTCTGGTTGATAATTTTGATTGCTGCAAGCCATAAATGATCATAAAAATTATAGCAGCCGATACAAAGAGGGCAGAAAAATATGAAGAGGACCAAAAAAAAAACTACAAGTAAAGACAACAACTGACAGGGGAGTGGGTAAGAGGGGAATAAAATCACAATCATAAAGCAGATTGTGCAAATAAATGCTTTGAGGCGAAAAGTAAAAGTCACTTTATCATCTTTATAATAAATGCTTACAATCGTAGAGAGGTAGGATCTCAGTATCATGAGTAACTTGAGCAACTGTTCGCTGATCGTAGGGTTCTTTTAATTTTTGCAATCTCTGTTCAAATGATTAATATTTAAGACCTAAATAGTTGAATTACAATTGAGAATTGATCGTTTTGTCGAAATAATTAATATATACTATATAATACATTTAAACTGAATGACTTTTAGTATCAGAATGAGTGAAAAGGTTATTTTAGCTTGGTTCTATGTTTCTTTTGAACTGTGGGAAAGAGCTTAGCTTACTTCAATTTCAATTTTATTGATCTGTATAAATCATATAATAATTTTTAACACTATACTATTGATCACTTTTGATATTACTGATAGATCTTACCTCGATTTGTAATTTCATTGCCAGCATTGCGATTGTTCTCATCCTGTCCGCCAAGGCTGCTGGATGAAGATGTGACTTTGGCCTTTCGTGACGTTGACACTTGTTGCTCGTCATCCTCATCATCTTCGTCTTCCTCATCCTCGCCAGTTTCAACGCCATCATCCTCATCATCATTCGCTGTTGCGCTGACAGTTAAACCAACCGCGTTCGTTGAGCTTGGACTATCAAGATTACCAATCAAATTGGTCGCTGACTGCGAGGACGTTAGCGTATCCTTGTGATAGGAGCTATGGCGATTACCCAACTTGATGGCCAAGTCCAAATTCGAGGATTGACGCAGACAGCTGATCTGACCACCTGGTAGCGTGGTACTGCGCTTATGACGACCCTTTGACTTTGGAAAGGCTGTCAATATATTGAGCCACCATTGCGACTCCTCTGAACTGATACCCTTCACAAAAGTTACGCGCTCTGGCGCAGTTATGGCAATGGAGTTTGTATGGCCGGTCACCTCCTCGGCGCTGCTCACTTCGAGCACTTTGGTCATATCAATGCAGGCCTGTGGCACAGTCTCAGGCTGAAGAAGACAAACAATGCGTTAGTTGAATTGGCAAATGATAACAATCTTGATATACTCATTACTTACATAATCATCCACTGAATAAGTCAGCTCTCCATCGTCATAGAGCACAAACCATCGTCTTTGCCAGCGCTAAAAGAATTAAATAAATGAAATGGTTGAGTTATTAAAGTGGAGTTTTAAGATTAAAGTTTATTAAACTAATTACAAACATTTAAAAAGAACTTCCCTTTCAACAAGTCTCTATAACATTGAAGTATTATATCAAAAACTCAACTTTTATATTGCATAATTGAGAAAACAGAGACACAACCAAGACTTTATTATTTGTATAAGCTGAATCAGTATTCCTTATCGGATATCAAGGAGCAGATATTTGCATGTCAGACATTTGCGATGGCTCGTCTTTTGTCAGATCATTAACATTTTCCATATACCCACGTTGGGATGGTAAATTATTACCATTGGCCATAGTCAAAGCAATAACCATGGCCAAGGCCTTAACGCCCCCATAGAAGAAATCAGAAATCATAATTCTTTCATATGCCGTCGTATTTTGGCCGTTTCTTCTGCTGTCATTCCCTCTGGAAATTACCAGGCAATGGCGGGGCCTTTACCTTTACACGGTTTTTGATTGTTATTGTTGTCGCGAATGAATGCAAAAATCATAACAAATGCAAGACAACAACAATAACAACAACAATGATGTCGTAGAGTCTACACCTATGCACAGAACCGAGTCTGACTCGGAATCACTGGCTGTCTGTCTGTCTGAATGTCTGATATTTATGGTGTTGGTGATATTTATGCAAATTGCTAAAAGTCAAAGCAAATTAAGGCAAAGATGCAAGAAGATGACGTTGAAATGTTGCTTATTCGTTCAAGTTCCTAAACCTTATTCCATTTTTAATGCATCACTCGTTTGTCCCACCTCCCACATTAACAGAAAACTTACTATTGTAATATATATAAAATCTGACTGAGTTTACACGCACTGTGTAAAAGAGTGTGCGTGAGGTGTGTCGAGTGATTTATTTACAAGCACAAATCCATACTTATATGAGGATTACCAAGTATTCATTACAATCCAATTGCCTTATTCAGATTTAATTCAAATTCCCAATTTAAGGCATTCAAATAAATTATATTCAAAATAATATGAAGCTTTAGTAGTTTAAACCAGTCGAAAAGTTACAGTAGAGGTAGAGGTGGACAGTATAAGACCCGGTATTCTTATCTAAGCAGTTATAAACAACATATTATTACAATAAATATTAATATAATAATACAAAGATTATTACTGGCAAGCGTGATATGTTAATTTGAGGGCAATGCTTTTCCACTCGAAAATAATTGTCTAAGCAGCATTCATATTTTCATGTAAAAACCAGTCGAAAAGGCTACAGTCGACCGCATTCGACAGTATAATACCCTGTACAGGCTTTTATATTTTTAAAGTATTTTGACAATAGGTACTTTGATTAAAATAAAAGTAAGAACATAACAGGTGTTTAAAGAATACCTCTTTGAAACTCTCATTTTTTGCAAACGAATTCTTTGCATGCTTATAGCAGCTAACTTTCACATATTTATACATATTCAATCAAAAGCTGAGTGTTACGACACTTAATTTACTTATGCCTGTGTCCCTATCTCGCTTGCACAAATATACACACATCGTAAGCAGACGCATGTATCACAGTCGTTGTGCGGGAAGGGGGGGAGGTATCAAAGTTTTAAAATAAACTTGATCTGCGTATGGTATACAGGAACCTTCATGCCAAATTTGGTGTCTCTAGCTCTTATAGTAGCTGAGATCGACGCGTTCATACAGACGGACAGACGGACAGACGGACGGACAGACAGACGGACATGGCTCAATCGACTCGGCTGATGATACTGATCAAGAATATATATACTTTATAGGGTCTGCCACGCCTCCTTTTGCCTGTTACATACTTTTTGCCCAAAGCTAATATATCCCTGTACAGGGTATAAATATATTTAAATAATTGCTAATTTCATTGGAAGGCTTGCGTCAATCACAATTGCCTATTCCTTTAGATTCCGAATAAGTTTTGAATATTAAAAATGTAAATATTTACATTTAATAATTCCTATGTTTATAATTTATTTACTATAAGTAATTGATTGCTGATAATTTCCGGCACAGCAGATAAGAAATCCGAATCGGCAGACTTCGATGAGATGTTTTTGAGTTAAAACAACTCGGGACTTGCAGTATTGATTATTAAGTTCGATGATACTCAATTGAATACTTATTTATTACTTTGTAATTTATGTGTATAGTATAATTGGGTCATTTTACCAGCGAAAAGGTCAGAATTATAAGTGTTTATTTACATAAATTACATTGAATACGATGTTGATAATTTCAATCCCAGTTGACTGATAACCTTTCTCATCATCAAAATAAACATGCTGTAATAAGACTGGAAATTGCATTAGAATTGAAATTGCATTACTAAGAACATTCCATATATAACGATCATCTTTATGGCCACTGAATTAAATAAAACATAATATTCTAATTTTGGGAAACTGATCAATCATTTACCATCAAATGTGCGAAAATATTGTTAAATAGTATAATTTCGGCGTGTGCTTGAGCCTGATAAGACCCCATATCGCAGGCAGACGTCTGACCATTACTTTTGGGACTTGTTGAGCTCATGTATGATGTAAGTTTGTTATGGTAAATAGATTGCAAAAATAGAGCAAACGTATGTTACGTTCCACATTGAAAACCCCTAAAAGCTTCAGCTGTCTATAGAACTAATTATTATATTATTAGACTATTTTAAAAATCGCCAATAATAAATATATATAAAGCACCCAATGCAAATCTACAATTCTATTTAATCTCACATTTATATATTTATACAAAGTTTTAAATTTATTGTAATATTGCATACTTTGTAATCAAAAGCACATTAAATTAAAAAATCTGATTACTTTATAGCACTAAAATACATAGTTGCAAACTATTTTATTGGTCTATTTAGATTAGCAAATACAATGTATGATTTCCTCGCATTTTCTGCCTCTGTTAATTTTTCCGTGTTCCATCTCTTTCTACGACTCTACACCAGAAAAGAGAGACTTGACACTTCTAGAGTAACATTTAGAATTAAGGTGGGAAATTATCTTAAAATCTAATATATTTAAATTATAACTAATAACGAATAAAATTTATAACAGTAATTCTCATGCAATTTTTATATTTTTTCGACACTTTTGCAGAGATAATTCTATAATTAACTAATTTCAGAGACTTTAATGTTTGGGAATATGATTAGAATTATCTAACAGGTCACAAATAGCTATAAAGCCAGGTGTCAATTGGGGTTACGTCTTGGCTCTCTATGCACAGAGCTAAAACCGCAGATTCTGCCGTTCTTTGGTGATTGTGGGCTCGGCCACTCTAGGCAGAAAGGGATGCGATTCGCCGGGAGGGAAATGCTCTCCTCCATCACACTCTACTACTGCTGATAGACCAAGCGCTGTTAGGCTATGCAAATCAGTCGATGTTCAATTTCGGACCACAACAAAAGCATCAAATCATGTCTGCGCCTATTGCTTTGACTTTCAGCGAAGGTCAGAGCGTCGAGTGTATTGCTCACTATGGTATCACTATCTTCTATGTCTAATTATACCCTGTACAGGGATATATTAACTTTGTGAAAAAAATTGTTGTAACAGGCAGAAGGAGGCATCTATGACCCTATAAAGTATATATATTCTTGATCAGTATCAACAGCCGAGTCGATTGAGCCATGTCCGTCTGTCTGTCTGTCCGTCCGTCCGTCTGTCCGACTGTATGTACGCGTCGATCTCAGCAACTATTAGAGCTAGAGACACCAAATTTGGCATGAAGGTTCCTCTATACCATACGCAGATCAAGTTTATTTTAAATTTTGGATACCCATCCCGCGCAAAAAATTAGAGTTTCAAAAGGGTATTCTTTAAACACCTTAAACACCTTCGAAAAGGCTAAAGTCGACCGCATTCGACAGTATAATACCCTGTACAGGCTTCTATATTAGAATTATGTTGATAATAGGTACTTTGATTAAAATAAAAGTAAGAACATAACAGGTGTTTAAAGAATACCTCTTTGAAACTCTCATTTTTTGCATACGAATTCTTTGCATGCTTATAGCAGCTAACTTTCACATATTTATACATATTCAATTAAAAGCTGAGTGTTACGACACTTAATTTACTTATGCTTGTGTCGCAGTAGTTCGCTATCTCGCTCGCACAAATATGCACACATGGTAAGCAGACGCATGTGTCATAGTCGTTCGCTGTCTCGCTCGCACACATGTGCTGCCTGCCGCTCTACGATTCCGTGGAAAAATAACTTTTATTGCTGATTATCTGATGAAACTTTCAGCGTTCCTTCTATATATCATTCTTAACGCACCTGTTAAGTAAGAAGTGTATACGTTGAAAAATGTGGCTATTATTCGTTTTTTTTTCAATTTGCGGGGGGAAGGGGGGGAGGTATCCAAAATGTAAAATAAACTTGATCTGCGTATGGTATACAGGAACCTTTATGCCTGTACAGGGTATAAAAAGACGAATAACGATGCTGAATATAGGCATATCGATCCTGAGATTGATCGATGAGACTATCATCCATTTAGGTTCAAGTTTCATTTCAAAATTATGTATATAGTCTATAAGAAGCCGGTATCAATATGACTGGAAAAAAACCAAATCAAACGAATCAAAACACGAAGACTGCAGCTGAATCGACGTCGGCGTCGACATCGTGATCGACGTCAACGGCAGCGTTCACATCAATGTCGCCGTCGCTGTCTCAGTCGACGCTATTGATAAGCCGTGGCGGAAAGACACAGTACGGGAAGACTCGGAAATCTACAGGCAACTATTTCACCTATAAATACAAGACTTCGACTGGCAAATCTAACAGTTGTTCCTCCTCAGTTCAAACAGGTGGAAAGACAGTGAGACAGTCGACAAGTTAAACTATGGCAATCGCTAACAAGAACATCATCTTTGTCGCCGCTCTGGGTGGCATTGGTCTGGACACGAGCCGGGAGATAGTCAAACAGGGCCCTAAGGTAGATAACGAAAGGTAGAGGTCCTGGAAGAAAGTCTTAAATATATGTATACTCTTTTAGAACTTCGTGGTCCTTGACAGAATTGATAATCCTAAAGCAATTGCCGAGCTGAAGGCACTCAATCCCAAGGTGACCGTTACTTTCTATCCCTATGACGTCACTGTTCCGCTGGCTGAAACCACCAAACTGTTAAAGACCATCTTCGCCAAGCTGAAGACAATTGATCTGTTGATCAATGGCGCTGGCATTCTCGATGATCATCAGATTGAACGCACTATTGCGATCAATTTCACGGGCCTGGTTAATACCACCACAGCCATTATGGAGTTCTGGGATAAGCGCAAGGGTGGACCAGGCGGTATCATTGCTAACATTTGCTCTGTGACTGGCTTCAATGCCATCTATCAGGTGCCTGTATACTCCGCCTCAAAGGCAGCGGTTGTCAGCTTTACTAGCTCCCTAGCGGTAAGTACAGAAAGAGCGATTTCTTTTTAGAAGAAACTCTTCTTAACTTCTTAGTTTCCATTCCATTCCAATAGAAACTGACGCCCATTACTGGAGTCACTGCCTACTCCATCAACCCAGGTATTACCAAGACACCGCTGACCCACCATTTCAACTCCTGGTTGGACGTTGAGCCACGTGTGGCTGAGCTGCTTGATGAGCATCCCACGCAGACAACCACACAATGCGCCCAGAACTTTGTCAAGGCTATTGAGGCCAATCAAAATGGTGCCATCTGGAAGCTGGACGTGGGCCGACTGGACCCCATCAACTGGACAAAGCACTGGGACTCTGGCATCTAATCAGTTGCCAAATTGTTCAAATCATCTAACATCGTTTTGTGACACAAAGCAAATAATACGTAGTAGGTTAAGGTTCTACATATCTCTCACTCCACTCATTTAATGTTCGCTTTGATTCGTTCTATTGAATTCTGACTATGATAATAAAAATACCAAAAGAATCCACGAAATTGACACAACAAATGTGAGATAAGCTTGTCCATTTAATTAAATAGATAAACGATGGACTGGACGGTTCGGTTGTACCACTTAAAGGCTCAGTGGTAAAAGAGAACTCGAATCGTCTAGTGTACAAATAAAATGTTCGATCTTGCAGGCAAGAATGTCTGCTATGTGGCCGACTGTGGAGGCATTGCATTGGAGACCTGCACAGAGCTAAAACCGCAGATTCTGCCGTTCTTTGGTGATTGTGGGCTCGGCCACTCTAGGCAGAAAGGGATGCGATTCGCCGGGAGGGAAATGCTCTCCTCCATCACACTCTACTACTGCTGATAGACCAAGCGCTGTTAGGCTATGCAAATCAGTCGATGTTCAATTTCGGACCACAACAAAAGCATCAAATCATGTCTGCGCCTATTGCTTTGACTTTCAGCGAAGGTCAGAGCGTCGAGTGTATTGCTCACTATGGTATCACTATCTTCTATGTCTAATTATACCCTGTACAGGGATATATTAACTTTGTGAAAAAAATTGTTGTAACAGGCAGAAGGAGGCATCTATGACCCTATAAAGTATATATATTCTTGATCAGTATCAACAGCCGAGTCGATTGAGCCATGTCCGTCTGTCTGTCTGTCCGTCCGTCCGTCTGTCCGACTGTATGTACGCGTCGATCTCAGCAACTATTAGAGCTAGAGACACCAAATTTGGCATGAAGGTTCCTCTATACCATACGCAGATCAAGTTTATTTTAAATTTTGGATACCCATCCCGCGCAAAAAATTAGAGTTTCAAAAGGGTATTCTTTAAACACCTTAAACACCTTCGAAAAGGCTAAAGTCGACCGCATTCGACAGTATAATACCCTGTACAGGCTTCTATATTAGAATTATGTTGATAATAGGTACTTTGATTAAAATAAAAGTAAGAACATAACAGGTGTTTAAAGAATACCTCTTTGAAACTCTCATTTTTTGCATACGAATTCTTTGCATGCTTATAGCAGCTAACTTTCACATATTTATACATATTCAATTAAAAGCTGAGTGTTACGACACTTAATTTACTTATGCTTGTGTCGCAGTAGTTCGCTATCTCGCTCGCACAAATATGCACACATGGTAAGCAGACGCATGTGTCATAGTCGTTCGCTGTCTCGCTCGCACACATGTGCTGCCTGCCGCTCTACGATTCCGTGGAAAAATAACTTTTATTGCTGATTATCTGATGAAACTTTCAGCGTTCCTTCTATATATCATTCTTAACGCACCTGTTAAGTAAGAAGTGTATACGTTGAAAAATGTGGCTATTATTCGTTTTTTTTCAATTTGCGGGGGAAGGGGGGAGGTATCCAAAATGTAAAATAAACTTGATCTGCGTATGGTATACAGGAACCTTTATGCCTGTACAGGGTATAAAAAGACGAATAACGATGCTGAATATAGGCATATCGATCCTGAGATTGATCGATGAGACTATCATCCATTTAGGTTCAAGTTTCATTTCAAAATTATGTATATAGTCTATAAGAAGCCGGTATCAATATGACTGGAAAAAAACCAAATCAAACGAATCAAAACACGAAGACTGCAGCTGAATCGACGTCGGCGTCGACATCGTGATCGACGTCAACGGCAGCGTTCACATCAATGTCGCCGTCGCTGTCTCAGTCGACGCTATTGATAAGCCGTGGCGGAAAGACACAGTACGGGAAGACTCGGAAATCTACAGGCAACTATTTCACCTATAAATACAAGACTTCGACTGGCAAATCTAACAGTTGTTCCTCCTCAGTTCAAACAGGTGGAAAGACAGTGAGACAGTCGACAAGTTAAACTATGGCAATCGCTAACAAGAACATCATCTTTGTCGCCGCTCTGGGTGGCATTGGTCTGGACACGAGCCGGGAGATAGTCAAACAGGGCCCTAAGGTAGATAACGAAAGGTAGAGGTCCTGGAAGAAAGTCTTAAATATATGTATACTCTTTTAGAACTTCGTGGTCCTTGACAGAATTGATAATCCTAAAGCAATTGCCGAGCTGAAGGCACTCAATCCCAAGGTGACCGTTACTTTCTATCCCTATGACGTCACTGTTCCGCTGGCTGAAACCACCAAACTGTTAAAGACCATCTTCGCCAAGCTGAAGACAATTGATCTGTTGATCAATGGCGCTGGCATTCTCGATGATCATCAGATTGAACGCACTATTGCGATCAATTTCACGGGCCTGGTTAATACCACCACAGCCATTATGGAGTTCTGGGATAAGCGCAAGGGTGGACCAGGCGGTATCATTGCTAACATTTGCTCTGTGACTGGCTTCAATGCCATCAGGCAGCGGTTGTCAGCTTTACTAGCTCCCTAGCGGTAAGTACAGAAAGAGCGATTTCTTTTTAGAAGAAACTCTTCTTAACTTCTTAGTTTCCATTCCATTCCAATAGAAACTGACGCCCATTACTGGAGTCACTGCCTACTCCATCAACCCAGGTATTACCAAGACACCGCTGACCCACCATTTCAACTCCTGGTTGGACGTTGAGCCACGTGTGGCTGAGCTGCTTGATGAGCATCCCACGCAGACAACCACACAATGCGCCCAGAACTTTGTCAAGGCTATTGAGGCCAATCAAAATGGTGCCATCTGGAAGCTGGACGTGGGCCGACTGGACCCCATCAACTGGACAAAGCACTGGGACTCTGGCATCTAATCAGTTGCCAAATTGTTCAAATCATCTAACATCGTTTTGTGACACAAAGCAAATAATACGTAGTAGGTTAAGGTTCTACATATCTCTCACTCCACTCATTTAATGTTCGCTTTGATTCGTTCTATTGAATTCTGACTATGATAATAAAAATACCAAAAGAATCCACGAAATTGACACAACAAATGTGAGATAAGCTTGTCCATTTAATTAAATAGATAAACGATGGACTGGACGGTTCGGTTGTACCACTTAAAGGCTCAGTGGTAAAAGAGAACTCGAATCGTCTAGTGTACAAATAAAATGTTCGATCTTGCAGGCAAGAATGTCTGCTATGTGGCCGACTGTGGAGGCATTGCATTGGAGACCTGTAAGGTTCTAATGACCAAGAACATTGCAGTGAGTATACAAAGAAAACCTCGAGAGGAAGTCTCCCATTCCGAACTACTTTTAGAAACTAGCCATTCTGCATAGCGTGGAGAATCCTCAGGCAATTGCCCAATTGCAATCGATAAAGCCCAGCACGCAGATCTTTTTCTGGACCTACGATGTGACCATGGCACGGGAGGATATGAAGCAATATTTTGACGAGGTCATGGTTCAAATGGATTACATCGATGTGCTGATCAATGGGGCAACGCTTTGCGATGAGCGAAATATTGATGATACAATCAACACAAATCTTACTGGAATGATGAACACTTGCGCCACGGTGTTGCCCTACATGGATAAACAGCAGCTGGGCAAGGGTGGACTGATTGTGAATGTAACCTCTGTGGTCGGATTGGACCCTTCTCCAGTCTTCTGCGCTTACAGTGCCTCAAAATTTGGTGTCATTGGCTTTACACGCAGTCTGGCGGTAAGTTATAATATCAATTATGGAAACTAATGAAGATTATTGAGAGCATTCGTCTTGTAGGATCCTCTGTACTATACCCAGAATGGTGTCGCTGTGATGGCTGTTTGCTGTGGACCCACGAAAATGTTTGTTGATCGGGAACTGACCGCCTTCCTCAGCTACGGACAACCCTTTGTTGATCGCTTGCGTACGGCGCCTTGTCAATCTGTTACCATTTGTGCCAAGAATATTGTCAAGGCCATTGAGTGTACTGAGAATGGACGGATTTGGATTGCTGACAAAGGGGGACTTGAGCTGGTCAAGTTGCATTGGTATTGGCACATGGCCGATCAGTTGCTCAACTACATGCACAGTCCGGAGGAGGAGAAGGAGGATGATTAAGCATAGCAGGCGAAAAGCATTCATATGTATTTGATAAATACATAAATATAAATAAATATATTCGTAAGACACTCGATAGATTTTGGATGCTAGGGTTGATAGGAATGCATTCAAAGTATGCCCAAACATTTCGATCCAATAAAAAACTCCACCGATCATGAACCGATTATTAATTTGTACGCATGAAAGTATGCAATGATTATTTTAAAGCAATATTATAAATATATATATAGATTTTACTTAATGATTAACTAATTAACAAAGTTTTGAAAAGGGGTTTTTTGTCTTTGGAAAGGGTAACCTTTTTTCCCTAAACCCTCCCTATTTTTTTTTTTTTTATAATAATATAAAAAATTTTATATAAAAATAATTTTTAATTTTTTTCTATTTTTTTTTTTATTTAAAAAAATTATTTTTTTATTAAAAAAAAAAAAAAATATAAAAAAAAAAAAAAAAAAAAAAAACCAAAAAAAATAATATATATAAAAAAAAATAAAAAAAAAAAAAAAAAAAAAAATTTATTTTTTATTTTTTTTTTTTTAAAAAAAAAAAATTTTTTTTTTTATATAAGTTTATTTGTATATTATTATGGAAAAATTAAGTAATGCTCTTTAAATCTTAGTCGTTAAATGGTTTTTTGTGCGATCGTCGTTTCGCAACTTCGTGTGAGCTCTCTTTCTCTATCGACCTTCTCTACCGGCTTCCAGATCAGAACTCTCGCATTCACCTCGAGTTCAATAACTCTTCGTCTCTCAACTGACCGTGGTGAGAAGGCTGAGCGGCGATGCCAGACCCATTCCCACAACTCGGCCATCCTTCTATACATTCGTCTCGAATGCATCATCTTCATCTTCGGTAGGAACCCATGGCTTCATATATTCGGCACAGGTGGATGTGTACCTGGGACCTTCGTTGAAATACGTATATTTGACTACATCGTAGGTATCTTGCGCCTTAATTTTGGCAACACGATACGGGCCTAAATATTTGGGCTTCAGCTTTAGCCCACCACCAAGCTGTGTACGCTTGATTGCGACAAGATCACCGACTTTGTAAGTTACTGCTGGTCTGCGTCGCAAATTGTATGACTTTTTGTTTTCTTGTTGTAACTTCAGGATCTGTTGCTTGGCGTTTTTGCGTAGTTCGTCTCTATTATCGTTGAAAGTCTGAATCATTTCTTCGTGAATAAGTTGCTTGATTTGAATATCGTCTTTGTTTCGCATTTTTATTCCAACGAGCAGCTCAAACGGCGTCATTTGAGTGCTTCTGCAGTACGTCGAGTTAATGGTTTGTTGAACTTTGTCAACAAACTGGTACCATTTGCTTGGGTCATCGATGGAGAGCTTGGACAGTACGGATATGATGATTGCGTTGAGCCTTTCAACCTGGCCATTCGCTCGTGGCAAGCCCGTTGTTACAGCATGATGTCTAATGTTCTCCTCTTTGCAGTATTGTTGAAACTCATCAGATGTGAAAGCAGATCCCCTATCGGAAACTATTTGAACTGGATTGCCAAAGGTTATGCTTTGAGTTTGCAGCCTGGAAACTACTTCCTTCGCTGATGTCGTCTTTGTTGGGTACAGCCAGCAGAACTTAGTGAAACCGTCGATTACTGCCAGGATGTGCTTGTACTGCTTATGCGTTGACTCAAGAGGACCTAAGAAGTCGATGTGTAATATTTGTAATGGAGCTTCTTCTTTCGGCAGTGGATGCAACTCTCCTTCCTTTTTACCAAGCTTGCGGTTTGACACTATGCATGGTATGCAACATCGTATCTGTCGTTGAATCTTGTCTTCGAGCTTTGGGATATAGTATTCCTTACCAACGATCTCCTTAGTTTTCTTGACGGAAAAATGTCCTTTCTCGTGAGCTTGCTTGATGATTTCGCGTTGCAAAGCTAATGGTACTACGATTAGTTCGTCGTCGTCAATTAGTTTATGTAGTAAGCCAGATTTCATGCAGTAGTTGTTGTGTATAGTCTTCTCAGCTAGGATGTCTATGATTGCCTTCAACTCGTCGTCTTGATCTTGGAGATACTTGATTTTGCTGTGCGTACTGTCGTTAGAGACCATCATGACTGGATATCTGCTCAGAGCATCGGCATGGCGTATGCGTGTGCCAGATCTATGCTCGACATCGAAATCAAAATCTTGAAGATGAAGAATCCATCGGGCAACTCTAGCGCAGACGTCTTTCTTGTCGATTGTTTTGGTAAATGCGTTGCAATCACTCACAAGCTTAAAATGTAATCCCAGAAGATAAACTCGAAACTTGTGTAAAGCCTCTACTACCGCAAGGATTTCCAATTCGTAACTAGAAAACTTTCTTTCTGCATCTGTCGTCTTTTTACTCATGTAGTACACTGGGTGTACTAGACCATCGTCGGGAGATTTCTGAAGAAGTACAGCGCCGAAACCATCAATAGAAGCATCCGTGTGCAGTTCCGTTTCGTGTTGAGGGTGGAAGATCTTCAATATCGGCTGCTCAGTAATCAGTTTCTTCAGCATAACAAACGAAGTGATCTCTTTTTCGGTGAGGACAAACTGGGCATCTTGTTTCATCAGGTCGGTTAAAGGCTTGGCTATAATTGCAAAATTTAAAATGAATTTACGAAAATAACCAACAAGGCCTAAAAAACTTTGTAATTGCTTTTGGTTTTTGGGTACTGGAAAATTGGTGACAGCTTTAGTCTTCGTCTCAGAAATTTGTATTTTCCCATTCTCCACAACGTGTCCTAGAAACTCAATCTTTGACATAAGAAAACGACATTTCTTGAGATTAAGTATAAGTCCATAGTCTTCACATTGCTTAATGACTTCCTTGAGATTTGACACAGCTTCGTCTTCGGATCTTGCGGGGATAATGATGTCATCAACGTATGGCATGGCAATACCTCGCCGTGTCAGCTCCCTGAATATTGCATTCACATGTCTCTGAAAAACTCCAGGAGAGTTGGTTAAACCAAAGGGTACTTTGCAGAACTCATATTGCCCATTGTGTGTTACAAACGATGTAAATTTTCGGCTGTCCTTTTCGATGTCAACGTGAAAGAATCCATTCTTCAAATCGATCGTGCTATATATTTTTGCATCAACAAGTCGGTCTATCTGGTCTTCGATCAGTGGCAGAGGAAAATGGTCTCTCACTATTACCTTGTTTATTTTCCTGTAGTCGACGCATAGCCTCGATGTACCATCTCTCTTCTTTACCAATATCACAGGGCTAGTGTACTCTGATTCGGATTGTTCCACTATTCCGTCTTTTAGCCACTGGTCTACTTGGTCGTCAATTATGCAGCGTTCGGAATATGCAAGCCTGCGTGGTCGCGAATATATCGGAGTTTCGTCTTTTATTACGATCTGCATCTTCACATTTGTCGATTTAGCATTTCCCGGTTTATAGTTTTTCACGAGTTCATACACTTGACTCTTGGCACTGGGACTTGCTTCTGGATTTATTTCAATTTGCTGTTCCTCAATATTTGTCACGTCTATTTTCATCACTGAGTTTATTTTCATTTCAGGGTCATCATCACATTTGAGTTCTTTAATTGTTATTCCGTCGCGATTTATTTTAATTTCAGCTTCTTTGCAAAAGTCTTCTCCTAAGACGATTTCGACATCTAGAAAGTTATCGGAGACAACCAAGAAATTAACTTTAAACTGCTGATTGTCTACATTCAACGATTCAATAAACGATCCGAAAGGCTTGACTTTGTTTTTTGAACCGAAACCGACGAGCAAAACACTAACGGGGCTTAAACTCAAATTGAATAACTTCTTGTACGACTTTTGACTCATAAGATTGTATTTGCTACCTGTGTCTATCAATGCAACGTAATTTTCATCTTGAACGCGCACTGCTTTACACATCGATATATGTTGAGCTGTTATATTACGCGTGTTACTTTCCTTAGAGTCTACATCTAGCTTTTTAAGAGAACACTCTCGAGCGATATGTCCAAATTCATTGCACGTAAAACACTTTTTTCCCTTACTTTTGTTTTCGCACTTTTCTGATGTATGTCCTTTCATTCCACAATTATAGCATCTTACTTCTTTATTTTGTTTATTCATATCATTTTCTTTTTTGTTATGTCCAGATTTATATTTATCGTCATTGCCTTTATAATTTTCAAATTTTCCGCGAATTTTCTCATAACATTTCAATTTTTCTTTAAATTCTTTTAGATCTTTTGCATTATATAAAATTGCCTTGTTTACACTTAAGTCGTTTATTCCGTCTATCACGTATTGCATTAGAGCACTGTTCTCCACACAACCGCGTGATGCCAACTCTTTCATATTAAAAAGATATTCTTGTACACTTTCACCTCTCTTTATTTTTCTGTCGGCCATCAGCTTATGTAATTGTGCACTATTAACTTGTGTATCAAATTCCGTGATTAGAGATTCCTTGAGCATTTGCCAGTTTCTAATTCCTCGTTCGCTCATTATGTAGATTTTAGCAATTCCTTTTAGAGATCTTTTAGCAAAAATAAATTTTTGTAATTCGTCCCAATTCATTGCAGCAGCCATGTCTTCAAAATCGTTTACCCAAATGTCGACTGCTAAAGAGTCATCTCCGTTAAAAGGTCTGATCGAATCTTCAATGTCGCGAAAATTCAATGCGAATCTTTGCGTCGGCATGTTTGACTTTGGTACTATACCAATATTTTCCTCAAGGGTTTTAACGTGTGGTCGCGCATTGTTGCTTCTGAATAATTCGTTCGTTCCGGCTGTTCGAAATGTGTTACTGCTTGCCGCTCTGATGCTGTCTCTGTCTACCTCAAGCGCGATTACATCTTCTTCGTCTTCGTCTTCATCGTCGTCTTCATCGTTTTCTTCATTTTCGTCTTCATGCGCGTCAGCTAGCAAATTTGATTTCACCAGATTGTGAAATATATGCGCAGTCAAATTGGTCTTGTCATGTTGCAGCCCTAATATGCTGCAAATTACAGCAAGATCGTTGTTAGTCAAATTATTTGTGACATAATCGACTTTTGCCTCATATGTTCCCTCGTTGTCGTCAAATCCTTCAAAATTTCGTAGGCGTTTACGATTGTCTCTATTGCCTACCGATTCGAATACAAATTTATGTAGAAGAACAATGTTATTTTTCTTTTCGTTCTTCAGCGCGTCGCGTATTCTTTCAAAATCAATGAGTCGTGGCATGTTGACTTCGTTGTGTATGTATGTGTGTATTTTACAATTGCTCGCAATTTATGTTAGCGCACGTCGTTGTTGCAAATAGTGTACATACAATTTTCACTTCTTTAATATTTCTGTTTTAAACTTTTCACTTATTTAAAACAATTTTATCGTCGTTACGTCGTTTACTTGTTTTCCGTAGGTTGAGCCCCCCATATTTGTGGGATTTACGTTATTGTCTTAAGTAAATTCACAATGTTTTTTATTATATAAGTTTATTTGTATATTATTATGGAAAAATTAAGTAATGCTCTTTAAATCTTAGTCGTTAAATGGTTTTTTGTGCGATCGTCGTTTCGCAACTTCGTGTGAGCTCTCTTTCTCTATCGACCTTCTCTACCGGCTTCCAGATCAGAACTCTCGCATTCACCTCGAGTTCAATAACTCTTCGTCTCTCAACTGACCGTGGTGAGAAGGCTGAGCGGCGATGCCAGACCCATTCCCACATATATATATATATATATATATCTATATATATATAAAGAACCAATATATATTTGATAAGTATGTAGTCCTCATCAATGCAATAAATAATGAATTCTCAAATTGAAATAGAGAAGAAAGAGTAACAATCCCAATATGTTCCTGGAAAAGAAAACTTTTTACTCTGCCTCTGTCTCTCTTTTAAAAACATGATTCTGTTTTCCATTCTTGCTTTAGAAGTTTTTCCTAACTTTGTACATTACTGCACAGTTTTTTTATTCCCAGTTTAAACTGTTTATTTATCGAATGGAAAAATATTTGTGAGTGCTCGAAACCATTTGGCAACGCGACGAATGGAGTGCAACGAACTTTGGCACATTTCCAATCTGCCAGTCGCCAATCGCAACGTCACCAAGAGGCAGACGAAAGAGACCAGACGAATGGCAAGCAAATAAATCTGAAAAGGCTGGAAGCCCCTTAAGAGGCAGAGAGATGTGGGTTGTGGGAGGGACAGCTGCGCCAACATTCCTCCAATTGCAGCCCAACTCTTGCTCCTCAGCTGTTAAATAATCAATAGCCAATGGCCAAAAGAACACGTCCAACAAAAAACCTACGGCAATGGGCAATGGCAAAGTCCAAGTGGCCTGCTTCTAAGTGGCTTTTCATAGATTTTCTTTTGCAGGCAGCTAAATTCATAAAATCGATTAGTCACGGTTAACGAAACGCGCAACTGTTAAAAGTTTTGGCAAAACACTTTGCAGCACATTTGTGGCACATGTCTGATTAATTTGTCAGAATTGATTATGTTGAAGAGGCAGGCGCAATTCAGGTGCTACTCATTAGGCGATTAATTTAAAGATATTGTACAAAAATTAAAAAGAGTTCTTAGAGAAGGGATAAGTGCAATGCAAAAAGAAAAGCAAAGACATAAATGCAAGTTTTTCCAGACACCGCAAGTATGATTATATGTTCTTTTAGTTTTAAATTATAAATAGAAAATAAAATTATGATCAAATAATCTTCTTTGACAATGAGATATGTAATCCGTATGCAAATTCAGGTTCAGTATGATTATAAAAATGTTTTTTGCAAATAGAAGATTTGTAAAATAATATAAAATAAGTTTGTGGAAGTAAAAGTCAAGAAAATTGAATCAATTTTATTATTATTTTTTAAACAATCAAATTGAATTAAACGCAGAGCATTCCTTGTTCGATCATCATTTTCAGGCCGTTTTCATTTTAAATAAAATATTGCAACGGCATCTGCGGCACATCACTTACATGAGGATTAGCCATACTCATAAACATGCAACCGGTTGAACAGCAGCCGCAAATAATTTTATGTAATAATAATAAAGAATATAGCGAAAAGAGAGAGAAAAAATATGTATGCTGTTGCAGTAGGTGGAGATTAATCAAAATGCTATTTAAATTGCAATACGTGCTTGGTCACCAGCTATTTTTACTAATTAACCTGACGGATGCACGCCACGAAAGCAAAAGATTACAACTATTATGAGAATGGGAACGGGGTATCATGGAACGGGCCAGACGCCATATAGCTGATGTTATGTATTATAATGGACAACATGAGTTGCAATCTCTAATAATACATTTGATTGCTTGAATATTCATTTAAATTTTAAATTACAATTCAGTGACATAGAAGTATAAAGCATTTTACGTTGTCAATGCAAGTTCATCTATCAACGTCAGTTATTATTTTATTATTTATATGTTTTATATTTATTATATTCTAGAAAATTTGCATCTGCATGTTTAATTCTCCTAACTTGTTTGCCTATTCTTTTCAAGTCTACTATTCAAATTATTCACTTCTTATATACTCACTTAGTTTGTTTTCTGCGCAAACTCGACCAATCGGCCCAATAACATGCAAACCTGATAACATATGCAGCACAAGACTTTATGTATAATTCGCGCCATTTGTACGCCTAGCCTGTTGTCGCATAACGAGCAAATGGGTTTCAAACCTAACCAGAAACACTTGCAGATAATCTCAGTCTCAAGGCGTACATGGTAAGTGGGTAGCCACGATTACAATGCCGCAATAGCAAGTGTTACCCAAGGAAGTTGATAGATAACACAAGATATACACTTCAAAAAATATTCCTTAACAAAACTTTATTATGTTTAATGAATTTAAATTTGATTAATTAAGTTCAAGCAATATTAGATAATAATTTGTAAACTATTTATTAGCTTCTCTGTTATTTCAGCATAAAGCATTCTGTCTTCAGACTTCTTTACTTTTCATTAAGTGTATTATCAAACTAATCAGCAAAAATACTGGAAAGTTGTAAAGAAACAGAGATCGAGTAAATGAGCGATGCAGTTGGCATGGTAAATCTCACGTTGTTGAACAATTCTCGAGAGGTTCTGATTACCTTTAAGATGGTCACGTGTCTAGAAGATTTGAATTTGTGTATTGTTGAATTGCGTACAACGCTAATCATCATCATATGGTCTACAGTTCAGATTAGGCCCAATGCGGCGAGGGCCACCAAGCTAGAGTTATTCTTTGGCTTTGTATGTAGAAAATGATCTTTAACCGGTCTGCAGAATCAGGAAGTAAGTTTTATTTCTATGCATCCGTAGCATGTGTCGTCCCCAAGTTCATTGTCAGAGTTGGGCAATTGATCTGGCCAGTAAGCAGAGATCGTCGTCCCAAACTTGATGATATCGATGATGCTGAACTTGTGTCGGCGTGTCCCTAAAGCAGTTTGCCGGTCTCTGTTTTGGTCTCTGTACTGTATTCTATTCGGTATGCGTGCTGCTGAGGGAATTGCCTTACTGCAGTTATCTTATGTGCTTGCAACAGGCAGCTGCATTGTCTATTCTGTGAGAGAACTACCATTCTTGCAGATTGTTGATGATGTAAGACGCAATCGTTGCATCAATCTTGGCCAGTAGTTCAACATTTACTGTTATTGGTTGCACTTTTATGCAATTCTTTTTGGGTGTGGAGGAAGACATGAAAATCAAACTGGCAAATATCTTTCTACACACTCGCGTGCTAAGAACAAATTTAAGCTGCTGTCGAGTTATAAAAAAATACAAATGAGTTATAGGTAATAGGCTGTGATAAATAGCATAGAAAGAAAAATATGTAACCCATTAGATTTCACAGTAACTAAGATTAAAACAAAGTTAATATATCCCTGTACAGGGTATAAAAACAGCGGGATAATTGATATCAACTCTTTCTGAAATATGGCGATTAAGGTATTCCCTCCCTCTTCTGTTCTACTGCCGATAGTCTCACAATACTATTATAGGAAAGACATTTAGCAAATCTATTTTTATCGCAGTTCCCTCTATTAATATATAATATGTATGAATTATCATCATCATTATAATCATGTATTGCAGATTTCTCTATACTCAACAAACCCACTCTAATATTAGTTTGTTTTTCCCATAAATATTTAAGCTTTTCCTACAATTCTTTAAACACTTCGTATCTCGTATCTTTTGAGTTTATGATTTCATTTTTATTCAATATCAGTTAAAATATTGTTGCTTGAAGTTATTTTTATTGCTTTAATTGTAAAGTTAGTGCAACTGTAGTCGGTTCATAAGGAAACTGCAGTGAGAAACCACTGAGGCAGAACGCCAATCAAATGTTGCGTGTGCTGCACATTATCTGGTATTTATCGATAGTGTTTACTCAAATTCAGAGTCGGAAAATGTATTGCGAAACGTTCGTTTCAAACAAGCGTTGCCCCTTTCCCAAGCAGAAGGAGGCAACGATTTCCTATTATACTTACTATACATAGATAAAGAGACAGACACACACCCATAAATGGATACCACAGAATGTGGCCCCAAAAATAAAGTTATCGATGTGTTGCATACATATGTACGTGCAACGCCTCGTGTGGAATGCTGCAACTGCAACTGCAACCACCTGGGAAATGGCATGGTATATATAGTACAAAGTACGGAGTATACCGCAAAATGCATCTACCGTTTGGTTTTCTACGTTCGCTGTTCGCTTTTCGCTTCTCGCTTCTTGCTGGAAAACTCATTCAGTCATTAAATGCCGTTATCTGCTGATTACACAATAAAAGCAACCATAACAACAACAATAATAACAACAACAAAAAAGTAATAGCAACAGCAACAAAGCTACTGAGCGCCCAAAGCTAAGAGACCCAATTGAAGCGCATCTGTAGAAGAATTACGACAACAGCAACAACAGCCAACAGACAACAGACAACAACAACAACAATACTATAACGTAACATTTAGAACATCTTTGTTGTAGCCATCTCACAAACACACACACACACACACACACACACAAAATGCATCAGAGGCAGCAACAACAATTTTCTTGCTGGCATCATTCGAGTTGAGTTGCTTTGGAGTTTGGGGTGGGGCATTGGGGCATGCGGCATGCGGCAGGCGGTTTGCTGCCTGCCAGATTTGTTACGTTTGCTGTCTGTTTTCGTCTGTCTTCCTGTGCTGTGGCTGTCGCCTACCCAAGGATATGTCAGAACAACTTCCCGAAACTGCCACACAACTTGAGCTGAAGCCTTTCACCACGCAATTGTTGCTTCTGCCGCTGTTGTTGCTGATGCTGCTGCTGCTGCTCTCTCAACTGGCTATCAATGTACGCAATATTAAACAAACTTACACACACAACAACACTCTCATACACACACAAATCACACATTTTAGTGCGCATCTGACGGAGTACAGTGGTTGAAAAATAAAAGTGTTAGAGCATTTTGGTTGCATTTAAGATATAACAATAACATATATTTAATTATTGTTATAAATTATATAATTATGAATATTAACTTGATAGTTATTATTTACAAAAATTAAATAATAATATTAAAAAAAAAACATTTTACCAATGTTATTATTTTTAAGTATATTTTGAATAATAAGAAAAATTATTTAATTATAATATTAATCAACATTTAAAGAAATATTTTTTTAAGGTTAAAGGTTTTGTTACATTAAAAGTTATCAGAAACTGTTAAGGAAATAGGAATTTTAAGTATTAACCCAACTCCAAAAGATTTGAAGGCAGTATATTATGTATGTATACACTCTCTCTCTTATTAACAATAAAGTTATATATAACATATATTATATGAATGCAAATGTGTGTAGATATCTTTCAAAATGGTCTACAGTTTATTTGTTTGTCGCACAATTAAAGTTTTCATACTCAAATTACCTCAATTCACACTGCAGTAAAACTAACAACTCACAGCTATATAGACAGATACTTTTGAATCATATGCCAACTGACTGAGTACTCGTAACATCCCATTGTCCATGGACAGCATATAGCCTGAAAACTAGCGGATGTTTAACGTGTGGTATTTTGGCATGGGCCAACGCGTTGCTCGGCCAGTGGAGCCGATGATGATAACGATGATGATGATGATCAGCGAGTCATGGACATGGTTCTATTGAGAGAGAGAGCTAGAATGAAGTTGGCTAAACAAAAGGCTTTAAGGTCGTTCGGTCGGCTTTTTGTGGGCTGACATCAAAATGCTGTTCGGGTATTTACCGACTTGTTTCTAGGTGCTAGAAATCGAGTCTGTACATTGCAACGCCAACTAAATCGCTGATCTCGCTGCTTTGCTCTTGGCCATTAGTTATTAAACCTGGTCAATGTGTGCGAGTATACGTGTGCGTGTATATATATTGGCATTTCAACAAGTTTTGTGCTGCACAAAATGTTAAAATATGATATTACCCAAGCAGGTTGCCTTCAGTCAGCCGAAAAGGCAGAAAATAAGTTTCCAAATGCCTCTGCATTCGATAGGTTAATAAACTTTTGTCATATGGCGAGGAAAGGGGGGTGCACTTTGTTTATTGACAAATCAAAAAGTCTACGAAGTGTAACCATTTATTGAAGTAGCACATTGAACTCATTTATACGAATCAAGATTGTGCATTCATACGCTAAAAATTAAAATTTCCGAAATTATAAAGAAATAAAGTTATAAGGAATACATTATTTTCGTTAATCATTGATAGCGGAAACTGCTACCGGAAAAGGAGTTTTCATTATCCAGCTCATAGACATAAACAAATGCAAAGTTATTTTATAAAGATATTAATTCAAATAATATGAATTACATGATATGTAAGTGTAATCAATGCAATTATATTAAGTGAATATTCAACAATATCCCATTTAGTCTTTTATGATTTCTATTGTTTTTCTTAGTGTATGCAATAATTGAACGTAAATGAACTTTACGCTAACGAAGGTCAATTGTTTTTAGCAAGTCTTATGTGTCTTATGATGTTGTCATAGAGCTATAGCACCAGACATCTGGTCGCAAATTCCGACAACAGCATATAGGCTAATTACGAGCTCTGGCTATACCGCTACCCGTCCCCGTCCCCATTACCGTCACCGTCCTCGGTCTCTACTAGTTTTATGTTCTCCGATCTCTAAAAAAAATACTGATTGAGTCGGTAAAAAATATTGAAAAATATAAGAAAAAATGGCATTTAAGAGACCACTAATTGCTTCAATTAGTAGAGTAACAGAGAACCTCAAAAACAGGTGTGCGAATGAACAATCGCAGTTCGAACAGGTTGTGCAATGTTTCGTAACATACAAAGTATCTTGGTTAACAATTGTTCTCAGAGTTCACGATATTTGCGGTCGCACCTATGGGATGTCAATTAGACTACGAGCTGACCTTGGATTTTATACAATAGTGAAGTACAGTGTACTTACTTAATTGGCGGGAGGGAGTGCAGTGTAACTTGCATCACTCGGGGGCTGAGTTACTCACCTGAAAAGGTAAAATGAAAAGCGCCATTAATAACTTGTAAAATGCTGCGAGATGTGGGCCCAAAAAGCAGAACATTTCCTCATTGCCAAGAGCCAAAGAGCCACTGTGGAAAAGAGGCAAGAGGCAAAGAGGCATCAAAAGCTAAAGAGCCAAGAGACAACAGACCGCCTAATCTTACAAGCCATTAAAAACAAGCACAGTATCCAGTCTGAAAGACCCAGAACGCCTTTCCAGCGCCATAGCCATAGCCAGGCCAGAGTCTGAGTCTGAGCCAGAGCATATAATGAATTGTCAATCATTATGTAATCTTCGAGTAAAAAATGATGCAGCAGGTTTCTGTTTCCGTCTCTTCACTCTCTTTCTCTAAGTTTTCCACAACAACAACTGAACTGAACAATGCGTGGGCCGCCGACATTTAGACAGAAATACAGAGAGATACTCGTTCTACGTCCAAACTGTGGAGCAATACGTTTTAGATCTTTTGCCGTGTGGCATGTGGCATGTGGCGCTAACTCAGATCTCGAGAGAATGTCAGACCGAACATCATTTATAATACGGACAGCAAAAGCTGCATCATCAGTCCCTACTACACCAACAACAACAAGCAAAAAGGTCTTTGTAGGGTTTTCTTATGGCGGGTCATTGATTCGTGTTTGCATGACGATAAAACATAGCGCCAGAGCCCTTTTGCCACATCAGACAAGACAAGACGCAACACGATGATGAACGCCATAACTAGACCTCATAGATCCAACTTATTCGGCAGTTGCATCTCCAAGAGGAGGCAGCGTGGCAGCAATTTGGTTAGTGGTCTGTCAACGCAGCTTACGTATCTAAAGAGGAAGAGGGAAATGCTGTAGCCCAGTCCCTAGAGTCTAGACCTCAGTGGGTGAGCAAGGCAGTAAAGAGTTGGTAGAGGAGAATCACAACAACAGACTTTTGCAGAGTTGGAAAATCGATTCAAATGATGGAGATAAATATTCCATAATCGTTAGTTGCATTACGAATCAAATTAAAAGTTTATTGTTGATATAATGATACTAGTGTATCATAGAACTATCGACTATTTTACAACTGCATTCAAATAAATTATATTTATTACTTTATATTCATTTTTAATGCTTTTCTCTCTTGAAATGAGATTATTCAATAATTTTTTATGATTATTCTCTCATTATTATAAATCTATTGCCATGAATTTCGTGATAAGTAAAAACGCAAATCCCTAAGTTTGTTTACCCAAGAAATCTAATAACTTGGTTTGTTGGGCAACTGAAATTATCAAAGCGGAAAGTCGATTATCGATTATGTCATTAGTGGAGCGGTCTAGATTTGAAAAGTGAATTCCTATATTGATATTCATTCACTTGGTTGGCAGCTGGAGAGCAGCTGTCACAACAGCTTCCTCTGGACTATTAACTTGTCAGTGGGTTTTTTTTCACTCTTTCAGTAATTTGCGCGCCTATTGCAACAACAACAAGCTCAGGTAGGGGGTCTCACTTCGAGACCCCGATGGTCACCTAGTCGCCCAGTCGCCCATTCACCCCGTCACCCAGTCTTCAATCATTTTCATTTTGTTAAACGTGCCAAATAGCCGGCAGCGGAAATCGCTCACTTTTTATGGCTATGACAGCGAGTTTATTAAATACACTTTTATTTTGCCAAATGCGGTTGCAACATCGCTTCACTGCAATGCAAGTGAATGCCACGCCCAACAGAGCGAAATGGCTGACACTCAAAGTGGGCGGTACGTATTAACATGAAATATTAACATTTTGCAAAGAATTGCAATAAAAAACAAGCGGATCAGTCGAGCGCGCGCGACAGTATAAAACCCTGTGCAGTTTTCTAAATTGAGTATTTTGATTATAATAGAAATAAGAACGTAGCAGGTGTTTATTGAAGAATACTCTTTTGAAACTCACATTTTGCATATGATTTCTGCTTATTTCTTGCTTATATCAGCAAGCTTTCACATATGTATACATATTCAATCAAAGCTGAGTGTTACGACACTTAATTTACTTATGCTTGTGTCGTAGTAGTTCTCTATCTCGCTCGCACACATATGCACACATGGTAAGCAGACGCATGTATCACAGTCGTTCGCTATCTCGCTCGCACACTGTGCTGCCTGCTACTCAACGATTCAATGGAGAAATAACTTTAATTTCTTTGCTGATTGAGTCATGCCAAATTTGGAGTCTCTAGCTCTTATAGTTGCTGAGATCGACGCTTTCATACAGACAGACGGACGGACGACTCGGCTATTGATACTGATTAAGAATATATATACTTTATAGGATCGGAGATGCCTCCTTCTGCCTGTTACATAAATTTGCACAAAATTATTATACCCTTTTTTGCCCATTTTTAATGGGCACAGGGTATAATTATGTACAAGTTAAATGTTGATACATTATGAAGAGATCTTAATACATACCTATATCATAAGTATAGTTGCATCTTTCTGTTAATCGATAGTGATTCGTACTTTGTACTAACTTAGCTCATTAAGTATTAACATATAGTCATAGCTAGTATTAAGGATTGAACTACCAGATACCCTGTATTCAGTTGTATACCTATCGCAAGTTTCTTTTATACGCTTTTCTCTTACGTGTGATGCACACATTACAGTTAGACTACTTAACCTTCTTTCCTACTTAGTCCATCTTTCCCTCTCCCTCTCCCCTTCACTCACTCTCTCTCTGTCTCTATCTCTTCTCTCTCTCTCTCTCTCTCTCTTTCTGATTCTAAGCCTTTTCTTGCTGTCCCTGTCTTTGACAGTTTGTCAATGTAACCACATGAGCTCAGTTACCTTCCATGCTTGCCCCCGTCTACCCCTGCAGTCAGCTTTGTGGAGCCGCAGTGCCCCGTTGCCCAATGACAATGACGGCGTGGAAACCGAATACGCGGTTCCAAGTCAACGTCATCTCCGTTAGACGCAGAGTCTATGTCTGTCTTCCGTTTATGTAATGGAAAACGAGAGGGAAAAAACACAACAGGCAGATGCGCGACCACGTTGAGAGCTGGACGCGTTGTTGTCATCTTGAAATATGACTAAAAACCATATGGAGGTGGAATTTTTGCGTCAGACAACGGGGATAGAGTTGTGTTTTTCTCTATGTGTCTATCTTTCTATGTATTAAGTGAGTGACAGGCTGGACGCAAGACGAATGCTGCCAGGCGAATGGTTTTTCTTCTTTTCTCATCTATTGTTTTTTTTTTCGTTTCTAAGTTTTTTTGGTTGGTCATGCAACGCGTTGGCGGTCTAGAGTTTACCGTTAGGCACCTAAAAGCAATTAATTAACACACATCCCAAGTACCGCCCACGATTTGGTGCCTCCTTCTCTCGCGCTCACCGTTCACCGCACACCGCTCACTTGTTGACAGTTACAAATATATTTGGCTTATAATAGGGCAATTGTCTGAATAAGTGCGAGCTAATTTGCAGTTGCGCCCAAGTTGCGTTAGGAATTACCATATAAATGTACAGCCTTGCATTTAGATTTATGAATGAAACTTGAAGAGAACGCTGCAGAGCAGTGTGAATAAGCATGAATTCATGCATACATATCGAAATGAATCTTGTTTTCTAGTCAAGGTTGGTTGGGGGTACGGTTGGGGTTCTGGTCCATTCCGTTCAAGTAGCAGCCATTGCAGTTTATGGCAAAGAGTTTAGCACGCCAAGATCTATTAGCATGTTATTCTAATTGCAATTTATTAGCGGCGGGGGCTTGTGGCAGCCTCTGTGCGAAGTCAAATGGACAGACAACCAGACAAATCGACAGACAGATAGACAGACAGTCAAACCGACAGACAGTCAATTCGTCAAGCTCTCTGCGTCATGCTGTCAAAGCTTCTATATGCAAATTAGTTGCATGTGCTTAACCCACTTGCCGCTTGATGGAATGACGAACAACTCAACAGCTGTTTGAAAACATTTAACTACAAATATTCCAACATATTTTTAAAACAATACTCTCTGACATTGTTTTTTATTTTCTTTTATTTTAAAATTAAGCTCGGAATTATGTTGAATATTTTAATTCCAAAATGATAAATAATATGGACAAGATTCAGACTGAATTTGTATTATCTATCTATTAAGATTTGTCAATCACTAATTCAAAGATTTATTTCTTGTATAAGTTCTTAATTTAAATATTACATCATAGTCTTTACTTTGATATCAATTGATAAACCTCTAAAGCTTAACAATTAAATGCAACGGAGTCTCATCATTTGATGTCATTAAAATAATATATATTATAGTTTAAAGTAATTTGTGCTCTATTAATGTTGATTAAGTTTATGTTTAGCTATACTCATTACAGCTTTTACCAAATTCTTACAACTTTATTAACACTATTTCTATATTATTTAATTTAAATTGTAAATCGTCCCACAACAATTATTCAAATGTTAACTTCCTCTATTCTCATTAAATATGCATTAATTGCATTTCCTATGTTCCACCCACATTCTATGCCATTTCGTTTCGATTCGATTCGTTCCGTTCCACTTGGTACGCCCACGTACAGTCTGTGGTCTGAGGTCTGGCTGTACATAAAATTCCCTTGCGAACCCTCATCCCCTCCAGTTTTTCACCTCACCTTGCCGTTACCGTCACGGAGGCAACTGTTAATTGCGTCTAATGAAATTGTTTACGTTATTTGGATATCCAAAACGTGTTTCACTTGTAATATTCATTAATAAGCGTAACCGTTTCCCTACCCTTTTCTCTGTGAGATAGGAAACTATCTCCAGCCAGGTCTAAGTTTATCCCCTCTCTAGAGTCTTGTAATTAGTTTTTCCAATCACTTAACAGGAAATTACAACTACGCACTGTGGGCGTATCATAAAAAAGAAGCCAAAATGGCCCCTACCTAAAAAATCGTAAAGCTTTTTATAGTAAATTCTGCCATCAAGACGACTATAAACTGAAACGCCTCAAATCTCAAAGAGAATATACAAAAACAAAAACAACAACAACAACAATATAAAATGCAACATTTTGTGTAATTTTCGTAATGCAAACCATTTCCTTAATAAAGGTAAGGCATTCTCCAAGAGCGTGCAAGTGAGACAGAGACGGAGAGACGGAAAGATAGACAGATAGAAAGAGAGAAAGAGGGAGACGTTCCACTAATGCGTGCATAATTTTTAATAAATATTTGAAGATCTCGGCATAGCTGCAAGCCTAGCTGGGGCCTGGCCTCGTCGACAGCCCATGGAGGCCTAAGAAAACGCTTCCTGGTTTAATTAATAAGGCAGACACGGATCGATGACCGAACCGGACCAGGCCAAGCTGTGTTGGACTGGACTGGACTGGCGCAGGCCTCGGGACTCGGGACTCGCAGCTTGTCAATCAACAACATTTGTGGACAGTGGCCAAGATAATTGTGATTATCATCAACTGCATTGCTTGCATCTGGAATCTGGACTTCAGAGTCTCAGTTCTTGTGTTGCAAACACTTCCGTTTTGCCGGGACCAGGTACGTTGAACCTCTACAGTTTTCAGCTTTGGTTATCCTTCAAAGCAAAGACCGTTTCATCTTCCGTAGAAACCCCTTCGCTGGTCCACCTCACAGAGCCATAACCGAACTCATCTGCATGTTGGCTTATCGGTTGCTGCTCAGCCAGCGCTTAACTTGGCCCACGTGTTGTGTCTCCGGTTGTGTTGTTATATGTGCGTCCCTCCCTCCCTTCCACCATTTGTCCATCCCGGCTCGGCAGGTTTTCTTTCGAATGAAAATTGTGCACTTTGTATGCAGAAAAGCTGGCGCGCCGATAAAAATCTACATAATTCTGAGCTGTACGTTTATTGCCGTTTCCTAGCGCGTTAAAAAATGCACTCCAAGGGGGGAAAGAAGAATGGTTCAGAGTGGTAACCTGTTGTCGCAAGTCGAGAAAGAAAGAAAGAGAGGCAAAGAGAAGGGGAGCAGAAGAGTGGAAGAGTTGGAGTGAAAGAGTGCTACAAAGGGCTGCTGTATGGCCACGGGTTTCAATGCATTCATAATTGTAATCAATATCAAGTTATATGATAAATTATCTCCACCAAATTACACCATTTAAGTTGTCAAACGAAATTATCAGAAATTATGCAGCGAAATTTTTAGTACTCTACTTCGAGAGTTCAGATCTTAATTTATCTTATTGCTTATAAGTCTTGTTTCAGATTTAATGCGCTGTCAGGCTTTTAGATTAATAGCAGCAAAAAACATCGATACTTTTGGCAATAATAAGAGTTGGTATACATTTAAAATTTAAAAGAAATACAATATTCTCTCAATTCGATATAATAACATTTCCAAATACTATAATTAAGTACATGTATTTCCATAATCTCCTTATTCAAATATCATCTATAATCATCTATTCCTTACACATTTCCAAATAATAGTTCACTTACTTTTACCACCAAAGACGAAACTCTAGGCAAAAATCTAGAATACTTTTTAGGCTAACAAATAGCTGCTAGCATTTACAGTCATTTCTGTTTGCAGTTTGTGGTGGAGCTCGACAAAGATTGGCAAAAAGACAAAAATAAATCGACTGCACCTGCAGCTGAAAAAAAAACTGTGAAATGTTATAATTGCTCAAATGCTCGGCTGCAGTTGGAGTAAATGATGGCTCTAAGGGTTTATGAGTAGATCAAAAGACTGACGACCAGACTGTAAATTGCAGTAGGTAACCCAGAGCTCAGAGCAAACCGTGGTTGAGTACTTACTTTCTAAATATGCTAAAGAAACAGTGGGACATTGGACTTGAACTAGCTAAGCTGTTACCATTCGCTGCTTAAGAATGTTTACAGAATATTTTGTATAGATATGAGCGCTTGACAAGATAAGAGCAAATTTATAAGATGTGAAAAAGAGTGAAATATTTGAATGTGTTTCTGTTTGCTATAATATACTAATTAATTTAGTAAAATATTCATTTTAATATTAATTTAAAATAAATTAAAATAAATATTTAGTAATAATAGTTTTACTAGAATATACTAGTGTATATTTAGTATTATATTATAATTGATATGATCGTGTCACGAGAGAAAACACGACACACGCCCATCTCGAATTTCGCTTCTCGAAAGAAAGTATCCTCTACATGCACATACCTTACAGTTACCACGCCTCCAAAAATCACTTGTTTGGTCGGATAATTCATAGCAAGGTAAAAAGGCGAGGGAGATAGAAAAAGAGGGAGCGAGAGAGATAGAGAGAGAGAGAGAGAGAGAAAGGGAGAGAGAGAGATAGACTCACACATCCGGTTAATACGCTGGCTATGGCTATGGATCTATGAAGCAAATGTTAATTAAATACCTGTCCAACCATTAAAAACATACGTAAATTTATGTTGTTAACGAGGAAATGCGCAATGCTCATGTGCACACTTTTATTATTATCGTCGCTGTCGTTGGCAACCGCAACGGCGACGTCGATGTGAGCGTTGACGTTGTCGTTGACGTTGCTCAAACTCCAGTTGGACACTTGGCCATTTCCACAAAAATTTTCCCCCTGGCGAATTGCACCGCACAATGCCCCTCTAGAGGCATTTGCATACGAG
Organism: Drosophila funebris; assembly: GCA_018901825.1. Lineage (NCBI taxonomy): Eukaryota > Metazoa > Arthropoda > Insecta > Diptera > Drosophilidae > Drosophila > Drosophila funebris. The sequence goes on from JAEIFK010000425.1 coordinate 25,241,240, forward strand.
TTTGTCGCAAATGCTGGCGGCTTTAACGATGCGCTGCCTGCTGCCTGCTGCCTTCCAGGTCGCTACGTCATTCGCTAATTGGTCGAGATACAAATCGGCACGAGAGAGTGACAAGGAGAGGAATAGGCGTTACCTGGCCTGGACCAGTATAACAGTACCGAATACCGAATACCGAATACCGGGCGGGTTGCGGGTATCGGGTACCGGGTACCGGGTATGGTGTTCCAGTGTCAGGGCCATAACATACGCCGTTGTCATTACGGCCAGTGGCACTTTCTTTAACCAAAGAGACCAAAAACCAAAGCGAAGCTGTCAAATATTTGGCCAAGTGCTGTTCACCAGACAAGTCGAGCAATTTGCTTTATGGGATTTACTTGTACGATAACCGATCGGTATTTTGGAAAGTGAACAACGTAGATTTGTCTAATGCATTTGCCGGTCACCTATAACTAGGGTGTTGATGCTAACCTATGACTTGATCAGTATTTCTCTCCTTTTATAGCATTTTTTTATTGCTAACATCGATTCTTAGAGATTTATCAAACACTTTTAGTTGCTTCCCTATGAGAAATAGTTAACTTACCTTTGTTCTATACAACGGATTGCTGAAATCCCAATCCGGGGCCACAAACAAATAGCCGCATTTGGAGACTTTACGCGATGCCTGGAAAAAGAATAGAACAATAAATTTAGATTTAGATTTAAATTAGAAATTATGATGATGATATATAAAACTTTAATTATTTATTTAACTATTTAACGAATGGTAATTATTGGAGTTTTATCGAAATGCATCTAATATTGAAAGAACTTTAGTATAAATTGATTATTTCATGCAAATATGATATGTTTATGATATTTGGGAAGTTCAATAACATTATCTGATTTGTATGTGCTACAACATTTTTAATTACGTCAGAGAAATGTATTTAATAAATGTTCAAATCAAAACCCAGACAAATTGTAGGTTATGAATCTGATGATTGATTGATTTTCCCCGACTTATGTGAAAGATCATAATACCAACAATTACTAGAGTTTCTTTGCATATTGCTTACAATAATCTGGATATTTGCCTTCCTTTCCATGGAAATACAACAATGTATCTTGTCACGTGGCACAAAAAGCTTTAACGAGTTAGCACCCTACAGAACAGCAACGTCAAGCATGACTAATGTTAATGACGTGTGCCAATTTAACTATCTGCGAGGTTGTTTTGCTTATTTTGGGCGCTGCCAAATACCATAAATTACCAACAAGTTTAAAGTATTCTTGACAAATAGATTAAATGTCTTATAACTTGCCGCCTTCACTTTAGTTGTGAAGGAGACGCAGGGGAAAGTGTGTAGGGCTGTAAGACAATAAAAAACAATTGGTTGCCCCAAAGTGGATTTTGTCATTGATCGTTTGTCGCGCCCCTCGATTTGTGGGTGACTCGATAAGGCTGCAGAGGGAATGGTCAGCGTTTAAATGTGCTTGTAAATGTAAGTTGGTGTGGTCAGTTGACCAGTCTAGTATTTGAGCTGATTTTTAATTAGATAAATTAAATTAAATTCCATAAGATTGATTATAAGTCAGCATTGGCTGAAAGGGTCAGCTTGCTCAAAGTTTTGTCTTTGGAAAGTTGAAGAATGATCACAGATCATAATTAATCAGATTTGGTTTACATTTTAAATTGTCTAAAAGAGTGTTCAATGGATTGATTCGAATTTAATTAGATTTATATTTTAATTAGTGAAACTTTACCAGAGCGAGAAGATTTAGCTACTAAACTGTTCATATCGATCATTTTGAACCATATAAAATCTAAATCAATTCTTGGAATAACTTGTTTAGCTAGTGAATCATTAATAAAGTCAGTACTATTATTTTAAAGATTCTTTTGGCTTATAAGTGAATGAATATTATTTTTAGCCGACGCAGAAAAAAAGTTCAAGAGTTCGGTAGCTAATGTAGCTACCCATTGTTCACTCCATTTGGAGGGAACTTCCGGGCCAATCTAAAACATTTGGTCGCCGGGGTCTTTAGTTGCAATTACGCTGGCTAATTTTATTTATCGTATCTGACAATGTTGCTGCATTTTATTGTTATTATTTTGCAATGTTTGTGGGGCTCGTTTAAGTGCGCCATTTACAGTGATTTATGTGAAAATTCGCACGTTTTGTATTCAAATGGGCCGCCAGAGAAGTCAGTCTACCTCAAAACAGTAGCCAGACTTAGCTACTGTAAGCTGGCACTTTGGGCCAAAGGAAAATTTCAATTGCAGCCGTGGCTATCATCAACTAACTCATTGCATTTGCCAACTGCATTGAAAATTTAACACGTTTTCCACATTAATTGCAATGGAGCTGCCTAATGGGTGTCAGTGGCAGTTGCAGGGAGTGGGCAGGGCAGCAACAGGGGCCAATTTACTTTGTACGCCTTCCAAAAACAAATACTGCCCCTCCAACAACTCTTTATCGCGATCTACTTGTGTCACATTTAAAACTAAACACTGCAACGTGTTTTTGCGACGAGGACTGACAATTGGCTACAGCAACTGCGTCATCAGGTTAACCTGGCCCGAAGTGTCTGAAGGTTAATACGACTGCCACACAAATTCTTAATAAAAGTTTAACGCAATACACAAAAATTCGTGACTAAATGCGACACAATTGTTGCCAATGAAATGAAAACATGTTTCTGTTCACATAAAAATGCTAACTTTATTTAAGTTTATGTCAAGTTTAGGTAATTAAAGGTGCAATTTAAGAAGTTAGCAACAATTTATTAATAGATTAAGATAGAATTGAAATCAAAGTACTGCAAGACAATTGATTCAAATGAAATAAATTTATTTTACGTACAGAAAAGAACACTAAAATTCTAGAAAAAACTAAAGTTAAAAGTTCTTTCAATTTTCTTAAGCGATTATTTGATATCTTAATAATTCAGTTACATTTTCTATACAATTTTTCAGAATCCATTATTTCTTCGTTCTTCTTGATTTGTTTTTCAGAAATAATTACAGTATTAAGGGGGGACTTCAATTCAGTCTGGGAATGCCCAATTCTGGTCATATGATGGCAACTTATGGATCGTTCACGTCTCGACGACTCACATAAAAAATCGCTGGAGGCCTTGTGGGTTGCGCGTGCAGAATTTTTTGAATTGAGGAGGCAAAGGGCGATACGTGGGCGTGGCTGACCAAAGAGAAATGTAGGTTGCGCGCTGACTAATAAAACGAACAGCCAGCCCCAACACAATAATGTGGGCAAAGAAATATGGACTAAGTAAAACCAGGGCTGAGCTCGAATCGAAATACGCTGATTAATCGAGGTTGATCGTATGAAATGAACAAAAGAAATACGAAAATAACAAATAACACATTTATCACGATTTTTAGAATTACCCTATATATACCCTGTACTGTTGCTGTATTAACGGAATAATTTTTGAATCTTGAAACTCTGATAAATACGTTGTACATTCGTTTCAATTATAATGAGAAATTGTAAGAAAGAAAGTATACTATAATAATTATTAATACGTTACCAGCATAAAAGTAAAATTTTTTACAACTTAAGAATTATTATAAATTCAGGACAATCGGAATTATTATTGAGACAATTATACAATTGTAAGAGAGAATTGTTCATTTGTGAATAAAACAACTTGTGTTCAGTAATTTTTCATAATTTATTTTCAGGTGCTGCAATTGGGTCAGAATTGAAATAAAGAAGAACTGACAGATATTTTGAGCATTGCAATCCATAGTTTCAATATAGGTGCAGATATTATTATCGATATAATATTTACATTTAAACTAATTCCTAAATAAATAAAATACATAAATTGAACGAATGGTGCAAATGGAAAAATAAACAATAAAAATATAAAATAAATGCGATTCTCACATTCCATTCAAATTGTCTACATACGCGATGCGATCATGCAAATGCAATTATGTATGACTGGAACAACAACAATAATGACAACAACAACAATGACAACTAATCATAATTTGTTCTTTCTTCAGCTTTTACTTACGAGTTCTGCCAGAGTCTCTTGAGACTGTTGCGCAAGCGTGCAAACGCAATAAAGAATGCATTCGATTAGTATTAGAATATATAAGTATACATATATAAATAGAGAGTGATGGTATAGGAGGGGGAGTATTACCGGGTGGGGGTGGGCTATTAGCTGCTGTATAAGAAGATGATGATGATGCATGACATTTAGCCAACTCTTCGCAGAGATGACATTCAGGTGGCGAGCCTCGAAATGAATTTCAATTGCCGCCAACTTGTTTTCGATTTAATTTGATAACGAGCCACAACCAACCCATCGTCGTTGTTGTCGTCTTATGACTGCAAAATGTCAAATCAAAAGTCACGTTTTCCGCTAAGCTTAGCCTGGCCATTAACAGAGCAGCAGCACCAGCATCAGCACCAGCTCCAGCGCCATCTCCAACTTCAACTCCATCTTCATCTAGCAGCCGCTTTAGTTTGAGCTCTGCTCATAAATCGAGCTGTTGCTCGAACAAAATTTCACTTTTCCTGCTGCGGCAGCGTCTAATACACCGATTGACAAATAAACAATTTGTGACACACACATAAAAGCATACACACACATACACATACATATGCAATAAAGATAGATACCTATACATAAACTAAGTATACTTATGTATAAAGATATACTATGCTTAGACATATCGAGAGAGACTCACGCACACGTGGACGTGTCCAAGTCCAAATCAAATCCATCTCTAAACTCGCCACAGCTGGTGGAAAGTTGTTGGCATTGTTGTTGTTGTTGCTGTGGTATCTCTTGGGCTTTTAACTCAATTTGAGGCTGGTTTTGTCGTCGGTTTGTTTGGCTTGTTTATTTACACACATGTCTCTGTATTTTCAATGTTGTTGAGTTTCTAAGCTGTGGCTTAACAAGCAACCAAGGCAGTAGCCAAGCCGATTCACACAACAACCATCAGCATCACAACAATAACATAACTAATAATAACAACAACTTCAACATTTACCACAGACACCGCAACAACAAGTTTGATCACAAGTATGATCATATAATTAAGTTAAGTTCAGCGAATCTTAATAGATATATAAAATCAAGAAATTAACTACATTGTTGTAATAATAAATGCTAAAACCCAACAGATTTATTTCTATATTGCCTTCAGAATGATTTTATCTTATAGTAGACAAAAGAATACAATATCAATAATACTCAGCATTAGTTACAAAACTCGTTAACAATCCATCTCCAAATGGAATAATGCTGTAATAATGTTGGAATGATCGATTCTGGTGATTGAACCATCAAATTGTAAGTGAAAATTTGTCAGGCAAGTATACAAAATAACACAAAATATATACAAGGAAAAAACACGACTTGACATGCAATTTACATGGCAATAAGTGGAGCGGATACTTAATTTCAAAACGAGGGTCGCACTTGAATGTGGAGAAAAACAGTACAACGATCCATGGTTTCATGAATGAAATTTGTTGCAAAAATGCCATCGCATATTTCAGTTGAGGATCGATGATTGCTGTGCAAGTGCACGTGTGGTCACAGACCAGAGATCGGGCGAACAAATCAAAAAAACAAGAAAAAAATATTTAAAAAACGAAAGAAAAACAAGCCTTATATTCGTAATTAATGACGGAGCAGCTCGCTGTGACTGTAACTCTCTGATCTTCATCTCCGGTCCGAAGACTGACCATGACTTGAAATAAAAATGAAAGTGGTCGCCCGACAGACAAACAGACCGCCAAACCTCTCAGTTGCCGTTGATCAAGGGCCACTCTCGGCTATTAGTCGCGATTAAACCGAATGGAGGCTAATCTTGGCTCATTCATAAATACCACACATGAAACTGGAAACGTCGTCTGGCAATGATGTGATATGATTAATAAGTTTCGCACGCCTATTAAGGCCCCCCTCTGAGGTAGGTAGAAAGTATCTGACAAATCTCTTATGAAAAAAACTAAGAAAATAAAGTGAACCTACTGATAAACTGACAGACAACAGGTTGATTGACTGTGTAGTCCCCGAGGTCAGCAACCATAAGCCCATAAGTCCATAAGGCGAATAAAAATAAACGCAACGCATATAAAGTTAAATAACATTTTTTAATACATTTATTTATTTGAATAATTACGAATTGTGGAGTCTCTCTCTCTATGCGGAAGGTTTAGCTGCAGATAAATTTAGTAAACAGTATCTCAACTAGATATCTATCTATCTATTATTATAATAGTTTTTAATGGTTAACATTCACAACGATCATACCCTTTTGCATTTTCAAGGGTATTAAAATCGAAAGCATAAAAGAAATCGAAAGCGAATGTGGAACGCAAACTCGAACTGAACTGTGGAACGCAGCCGAAGTCCAAGACGAACATCAAGTGCAACAAACGAATGAACCGATGAGCAAGTGCATGCCAGCTGAAACAGAGCGAGATAGAGAGAGGGAGTGAGGAAGAAGAAGGAGAGGTGTGGAATGAAGTGGCAAGGCAATGGCACGGCATGGCAAGGCACTGCACGACATCATGGCAAAGTCACAAATGCGACTGACCATCAGACGCGACTGCAGCGCGAAATGAAAGCGAATGTCGTCGTCGTCGCCGTCGTCGTCATCGACGGTTGTGGTTGCGGTCGCTGTGGTCGTCGCCCCGTGGTGCGCTACAGTTCAAGCTCCATTTAAAAAATTGCGCAGCTCTTAGACCCCGCCGACCATTCGAGGGGATCGATGCCAGCGATGCGAGCGATCTACTAAACGATCGATAAATCGATTGACCAGTTCTCGTGCATGCCCAGAATATTGTCCCTCCACTTGTACGCGTCGCGGGGTTTACTCTTCTCCCCTTTTCTTTTCATTTTTTTTTTTTGGGTCTTTGGACCCTCTGTCGTTTCGTTTGTCTCATCAACAAACCGAACCCATTGTGTAATATATGTATAGGTATATAAAAAATGACTCTTGGGCACCAAACAACTGGGAATCTTTGAGTTGAGTGCATTTTCACTTTCGTTTGCCTTGCATGGGAACTACATGTGGATGAGGAAGAGATGTTGATTGTGAAATAACGTGATGGTGTCATCAAGGTAAGGACTGACTATGTGTAAATATGGATGTAGATAAATCAGTCACTTATTAGGGAACAACTAAACAAGCTGATCTAAACAAACGAATAGAAGATCTAAGCAATACCTAGAAGATTGTAAGAGTGAAATAAAAGAAATTGGTTTGATTTCCCTTTTTTCATTCTTAAGCTAAAGACTTATAGCAAGTGTTCTTCTGAATATATTCATAAAATCAGTCCAAAAGATGTCAAATAATTTAAATGTGAGCGAAACTCTATATTTCTTTGAGATAGCAACTTGCTACGAGTTCAGATATTCATCAGTTTAATTGAGACTAGAATTATTTTAGGTGACTTAAACTAAACAAATAACTAAACTAAACTTGCCAATTTAAGACATTTAACAGCCTTTACAAATATTCCCCCTGTAAACATTATTATTACTTGGAATTTAGGATTACAAAAGGCAACCGCAGAAACAAATAACAACAGAAAATATAATGTAAATGACTTTTTGGCGGACACAATGGAATAATGGGGTCTGTAACGCCCCGCCATTCAACGGAAATAATTGAAAATTCACGTAAAAAGCAGAAAAAATGAAAAGTGGAAAAATTAAAGCGTAAAAGTCATTGCTGGCCACACACACAGACACACACACACACTCACAGGCAGAGACAAAGGGGTTGGAAAATGCGTTTGTTATCGCCTCAGATATTATAAGAGAAAAGCTGTCAGAAATTGATTTTCAACTGAAAATGGTAGACAGTCAGTGTAAAACAATGATAATAATAACAATGGCAAAAAATAAACAAAAACAAAAAACTGAACAACATTTCACTTTCGGTGAGATGCGAAGCGATCTGAGAGTAGCCCCCAAAAGCGGGCCTGAGGCAGTTGTAGATACATAGATATTTAGTAGGTAGCTTCATCATCTCTGTCTCTATTGCTCTATCTCTCGTATTTTTACCTTATGCGTAAAGTTATTGTACAATTGTTGTTGTCTCTTCATTTATGCCATTTGAAAGTCGAAGTCGGCATTTGAAATCGACGTTTTGGCTTGTGGAAAATCGTGCACATGAGCTTTACTAAGTAAAAGTAAAAATCACCTCTCCCCAACACCAACAACAACAACAACAGCAACACCAACACCAGCTTCGACTCTAACATCAACTGTTTGACTGGTTGGTTGTTTGGTTGTTTGGTTGGCGGGTTTGTTGTTTGGTTTCGGATTGTTTCTCTGAATTTGGGCGCCGCATGTGTTTGCATTTGATTTTTATTTTTACTGTCGCACATGAGCTTGCAACTTGTGTGTGGAATGGCAGAGTTTTTGGCTCTGTCGCTGTGTCTCTGCCTCTTGGGCAATAGATAGGCATCACAGTTCGTGCCTACCAGCGACAACAACGCAAACAACACCAATAGCAACAACAACAACCGCAACAACAACAACAACAACAACAACGTTGCCAGGGCGATTCGAAGTCATATTACAATTCATTTAGAAATGCATTTAAAAATACATAAAATACTTTCAGCAGTGCATAAAACGAAAGTGAACAGAATGTCAAATGAAAATGAAAGTTTTGCAATCGCAAAGTGTGACCAGGCTTTTCATTTGGCCAGGTGAGTTACACTGTCGTCACATTACAAATTGATAATTCATTTTGCATTATTCATGCTTCAATGAAAAGGAAAATTCGACAAAGCATATGGTGTGACCAGTTGGGCCAAGGTTTTGTCTCGATCTTTGATCGAAACATAATCATAGCTTTCATCGATACATCGATGCAACTGGTCACATTGAAGAAAGACAACAACAACGACAGCTATCATCATTATTTATGGCTGTTGCACAACGTTTTGTCTGTAAAAGGACCACCCGGATAAATGCTCAACCAGTTCAAATTAATCATCTGTCCAAGTCGAAAAACAGTCAACAGTCAAGAGACAACAACAGATCACACAATCAGACCCCGTAAATAGCAACAACAAAACCGCTGTCGTGCCCTTGTGTGTCAAATCCATCATTAAATGTCATCGCTTCGGGGGACTTCATGCGAAAGTCGGATGAGTTTTTTTTTTTTGTTGTTGGAAAACGGAAAAATGGGTAAGTTCATCTAAAAAGGTCAACAGCTCGTTGCCAATTGAGTAACTTAACAAGGCGGCTTGCAGTGCTCAAACAAACACTGAAAGTTTCATATGAGCCAAGTCAAATATGAAATACCCTATCAAAGTTTATAAAATGTGTAGGAAGAAGTCCCAACGCTCATATTATGCCAAATATACGAAATATATATTATGAAGTTGTTGTTGTATTTGATCTTTAATAAAACACTTAGCTGAACCCTTTCAAGATTTTGTTTATAGTAAAGATGAGTAGGCAGAATTGATCTCTCTCTCTACATTAATTCACCAATTGATTGAAAAGCTTATAATAAAGAAAGGGTAATTTCATTAATGTGTCAAGCGCACTTCTCTTCCGTTTATTATAAAAACCTATATCATACATTCTTAATTATATTTGATTATTATTATTTATTTTATATTTTTGCATACTTAATAATTTTAAAATAATAATATAATTGCTATAATTTTAGTCAAGTGTCACACAAGTCTACTCCTCTACTCCTATTTTACCGTAGTTAATACAAGTTTTCCATCTCTGTTTAACAACGTTGTGACGTCTTTCCTAAGACAACCTTGATTAAACATTTAAGATAGCCTCTCATTGAGCAAAAAAAATAACTCAATAAATATACAAGCAGCACACAACAAGGTGTCTCGTAGTGTATAAAAAAACAAATCGAAAAAGCGAAAAACAGAGGAAATAATTGCGCGAGTGCATAAATTTTCGCAGGACGGTCGGTCTGAGGTCTGAAGCAAAGCTACTTTCGTTTTCAATTTAAAAGACGAAGAAGGAAAAGCGAGAGCACTGCGTTTTGTACGACGACAATCGCAATCGAAAAGTGGCAACGAACCTTCGATAGGCAAAGTCAAGTTTTGCACATAAATTTCACAGCGATCGATTTGCGGGATACGAGGCCGCTGACGCTGAAGTTTGAGGTAAGGGGCGAGGTCGCCGAACTAAAATACAACGCTGCCTGCCGATGAAGATCAATGATTATCATCGTCAGCGTCAGTTGCAGCTGCAACTGCAACTGCCAAAGTAACAGACACTGCCTTGTTGACACTAAGTGAAAGTGAACTTGATGGGACGTCGTCATCGTCATCGACATCGTCATCGCCGTCATCGTCATCGATTCATGATCGTTGCATGGAAGAAGGGAGCTTTTAAATATTTGATGGGAGAGAGTTATAGGTTTCTTAGCTAGCTTTTGAGTTCATATTTATTTGAGTTGTCTTAAATGACTACTAAAATATTTTATATTGCTTATAAATTATAAATTACTATTAAAATTAAAAAAAACAAATTTAATGTCATTTGTATTTAAGTCTCTTGTTATAAAGATCTAATAAACTACTAAAATATTTCATATTTATATAAGTTATAAATTACTATTAAAATATATAATAATAAATTTAATGTCTTTTATATTTAAGTCTTCTAATATAAACATCTAATAGACCCGCATTACTATCGATCGTGTGAACTTTAAATATCGTATATTGATTTGCAACTTTGCAGCTGCATAAACTAATAAAATGTTAATGTTGGAGTACTTTCATAGAAATATTTATGGTATGCAGATATAGATTGTTGAGCTTAGGCTCAAAACGGATTTATATGTTGCAGATAAAACTGAAGGCATAATAAATATAATGCTTTACTTTACACCTGTCGCATATATTGTTACATAATATGCATACCAACAGTCAAATATGTTGTACCACGTCTATGGCAAATTGTTAGATACCAAAATTCTTAAGTACTTCGTATTGACCGACATAGATAAGCCTTATGAATGGCATTATCGCATGACGCTTGGATTTGTATGGTGCGCTTACCTGCAAAGAGATAAAAAGTAAACAAAAATTAGGTGGGGGCCATGATAGAGTTGTGTATGTAAGTAGAAATGAGTGTATATGTATATGTATGTGTACTATGAAAAGAGTGTGCTGCAAGCGGGCCAACTGACCGTTCCGACCGCATTGAAAAAGTGGCACAAATATCTTTATTTGAAGCACAACCCGAAAAGGTTTGTTCGTTCATTCGTTTTGACCGCCTAATGCCCGGCCCGCACAAACATGGCCCGTTGATCCGATGCCGGGCCATGGCCGGGGGTTTTGTTGTAATTAAAAAATTGGCTGTGGCGCGTCTGCATTGAAAGTTGAGCTTCTTCCTCCTTCTGCTCCATCCCCTCCAGCCAAACCCGAAACCACCGCAATTCTTATGATTTTTATGAATGAAACCAAAGACGATAACCAGACAGTCGGGAGTCTATTTATGGCTGCTGCATGACTATATCGGTTGGATAGGATTTCACATTTCATTCACTAGAAAATCAGTTGATCAATTAGTGAGAATCGAAAACTGGAACAACACACAACAACGACAACGGCGACGACGACACGCGTGTCGTTTACTTCCTTTTGGCTTTTCACTACGACTTCACAGCAATTTCAACTCGAAGTCGGACCATTGTCATTGTCTACTCGTACCTCGTAATTGCTAAAAAATAAAAATAGTTTCACAAAGTTGCGTTAAGTGCACTCATAAATGTTTAACGTTGCTTTTTGAACTCCAAACTCCAAGTTTTTCCGTCTCTATCTCTTTTTGTCTATCTTTCACTCTCTGTGTAGATTGCTCATTCGACACGTGGAACGCTGAGCGGCGGAGGTGGAAAAGAGATAAGACAAAACTCCAAACAGGTCACCATGAAAGCGATCTCTGCAACATTACATGGTCATGCCGCACTATTTTTATGGGCTTAATCGCGGTCTTTGTTATTATTACACTACAGATGAGTATAAATCATATTTAAAGAGGTTTGCCATTAAATTCTATAATTTATAGCAGATAAAGGTAAAGGTAAATACTTCTTCTTTAAGAAAAGTGCATTCAGGCGTCGACCTAATCTAATATCCCTATTTCTTTTATTTTTTGTTTAATTTGGCTGTTTGGGGTTTCAAAGCTTAATTCAGATTTTTAATTTTTGGCGAGTTACATACTTAGCTGGGTTAGTTAGTTAGTTAGTTAGTTAGACTCTCTGCGACATTATTATGGTTTAGGCCATTCTGGTCTCCAGTTACTTGACAGCCAGTGTGTCAGTGGGTCGAGTCAAATGAAATTAAATTAAATGAAGTGTAACTGCACTTCACTTCATGGTTAATGGCCTTTGGAGCAATGAGAAGGAGGGCTTTGAAGCTGGTGCAATAAACCTGCTGCATGGTTACATAAACCTTTAAAGTGTTTTGGGGACTTAACTCGGCTTTGGCTTGTAGACCATAGCCCACATACTTTCGCTCTTATTTATGAGCGTAAACTAATTTGAAATCCTAGAGGCAATAAAGATAAGAAGCAAGAACCTGTTGAACTGAAGAGGAGGAGGACTTTACACTCGACGAGAATGTGACGAGCACTTGTAAGCAGCATATACAAAGTTCGCTTTAAAAATACCCTACAAACAAAGAACTGAAAAGTCGTAACACATGTTTGTGCTATCAAGCTGACAATAGTTTCTATTATTGTTGTTAAATACTCCCAGACAATAACCGTGTAATAGCAGGGTATCATTAACCTACTGCCAGGCAGCTGAAACTCGCATGACTTCCGTCATTTACATACATGAAATACAACATGACAGTTGACTTCTGTCAGTGATAAGCCACAGAATTTACCACTGCCGAAACGAATGCCAGCGCCAAGAAGCACCACATATCAACAACAACAACAACAACAACAGAAGCAACAACAACGACGTCAACGACGACAACAACATGGTACGTGCAACCACGCAAATTGTGTGAGATTAGCAGGATTGGATTATGTCCCAGGTCTCAAGGCTATCGCTATAGAACATTGTTTGCAGCTCGCTTGGAAAACCGTTAAATGTTACAATAGTTGAATTTACTTTTATGCCACAACGATGATGATCCTCATCATAATGATATTGTTGCTGATGATGAAGATCATTTGATGGTTAACCGGTTGACTGTGCATCTTTGTAGCTCCTTTTGCATAGTTGCTTTGCCTCTGGGGCTTCTGCTCCAATGTCAATTAACCAAATGTCAAATAAAACGCGACAATCATCAGCTGGCAAATTGAAATAAAAATGGTTTTTATCTATGATAGAATTTATCTATGATATTATACACATGTATGCACAAATTTATTGGGATAGATAAGCGTTTATATATTTCAGGTTTATGAAATACTACTAAGTCCTAATTCATTTACGCTCTAAATATAGATTCGTTGTATAATATTATTAATATTATCTAATTTAAAATTCAAAATAAATTATTAAAATTATTTAATACTGTGACATTTATTTAACCTTTTGGATAATATATAATTTATCTTTTCCTTAAAGGCATAATTGTCATTAACAGCATTTGCAACAGATCTAAAGTTGTTTTCTTTTTATTATAACCAAATTGGTCGTTAAAATATTGGAATTTAGGACATGAAAAAATTAACTTTTTGGGCTAGAGTGCAACAGTGGCAATAACAATACCTGAGGCAAAATGTTGTTGACGAGGAAGAAGAAGAAGAAGAAACTAGCAATTCGAAATTACCAAAGCGAGAAAATGAACCTGCTGCCAATACTTATGACCGTATTTGATATTGCCTAATGGTTGTTGTTGCTGTTGCTGTTTCTGGGCTGTTGCTGCTGCTGTCAGGTTGGTTATTCTATTAAATGGTTTTCTTAGGCCGTGTAAAAACAACTTGGATATTTTGCAGCTAGAAGTAGGAGTTGTTGACTAGAATTGCTCAATTTGTGTCTGCGGCGACAGTGACGTCGACTGCGGCAGCTGCAGCGGCTGTGGCAGCGTCAGCAACTGCGTCTAAATAAGCCAACAAACAGATGACGACAACAAGTTGACGCAGGCAGAGAAGCTGGTGACGCTAACGCTGACGTTGACTGCATGCCAGCCAACTATCAACGCCGCGCCGTTGTATTCAGTCACAATTGCAACAACAACAGAGGCAACAACACCAACAGCTAGTAAAAACAAGTCAGCCCAACACCAACGTGTCGCGCGTTAAACAAGAAACAACAACTTCTGTTGCAAATGGTATAGTTAATTCTATTATTCTTTTCTTCTATTTCTAATTCTACACTTGCTTCAGAAAGGGGTATCATTAAATTTGTCAACTCGTTTGCTTCTTTGATCAATCGATAATCACAATATTGATTCAAATTACAAGTATTATTTCTTTTCAGAGGGAAATGTACTTTAAACAGGTTCAGAATTGCTTTTAGAGTTCTTTAAACTAAATCAGAGCTGGTAGATCTCTTAACTATTGAATTAATCGATAACAACTATCGTAGGCTCAGCAGCAGTAAGGCAAACCAGAATGTGAATAATATCCAACTGTTATTTATTATTAGAGTCTTAGATTAGATCACTGCTGATCCCGCTTGTAAGTAATATTTGATTACATTGAATTTTGAGTATTGCCTGAAGCATAATAGAGTATTTAGAAGTATCCAAGAATTCTCATTTATAATTCTTGTTGTCACGAACTAAGCAGGTGTCTGATGAAATATTTCATAACGAATAAGAAACTTTACAGAGTTTGCACAGTTTTATTATTGTGACAAGAACATTTGCATAGCATGAATTCTGAAGTTCCTGCATATTTATTGATTACTTTAAGAATAGAGTATTTAATTATCGGATATGCGTGGTAACTGCTGACATTTTGTAACTGTTTTGTTTTTGTTCGGAGTCATTTTTAATTTTAAATTGAATAAAAAATTGTTTGCAGTTTGCTACTTCTGTGGTCGCACTCGTCTCGTAGATCGATTCAATGAATTTAAAATGCATTTAAGTTGAAATTTAGGTCAAAAGTTGTTGTTGTTTTATTGGTAATACGGTTGGTGTTGTTGTTGTTGTTGCTGCGAATGCTGGTTACCGGTTGCAAGTTGCTAGCTTTTGCTGGTTGCAAGTTGCTTGGTTGCAAGTTGCAAGTTGCTAGCTTGCTGGTTACTGCTTACTGCCGCTGCACGTTCATCAAGTATAAAATATTCTTGCATGGCATTTGAAAAACAACTTGCAGCTTAGAATTACTGGCTTGGGCCTGACTGCCGACTGGTTTCTGTGGAAAACTCTGATCTGAGAAGATTGCGTAGTGTCGGTAAAGTGCGACCGACTGCAAACTGTGACTACAACAACGACTCTGACTCTGACTCCAACTGAGATAGACTTAGACTGAGACTGAGACTGGCACTGAGACAGGGAGACTATTTGCCCTACGCCCCCGTCCTCCTTCATCTCTTTTGCTGAGTGTTGCAGCTCATTCTAATTGCACTTTTAGCACAGCCTTAACTCACCGGCCTCACAGAGTAGAGCTGAGAAGAGCTCTAAGTTCGAGTCTATGTTTGAATCTGACTCCAACTCCAACTTCGCCGACTGTGTCCATTTACAGCTGGGAAAACAAGTTTGGTTTGGTCAGCGACTTGCGATTGTGTGTTGGCCGTAAATATTTATGAGTTGAAGTCCGACTTGGACTCGGACTAGCAATATGTCTCAGGCGTATAGCGGTAGCCGGGCAGCCATAAAAATAAATCAACTAATATTTCGCTGATTTTCAGCTATTCAAACGGCAAGTGAAAATCTGTCAGTAGCTTACGCTTAATTAGACGAGTTTCATGTTCTATTTGTCTTACCAGAAAAATAAAAACAACACAAACAAAAAAACACCAATACAAAACTGGAGTATAAAATCAAATATATCAACGTTAATTAGTGGCCTGCTGGCAACTTTCACACTTTCCAGTTTCACACTCGGAAATTAATCAAAAACAAAAAATACAAAACGAAAACCAACCAAACGACGCTTTATCAATGCATTTCAAAAACAATAACAAATAACAAATATTTGTTGGAATTTCGGGGCAAAGCAACAAAAGGCCAACACACAATGCAGCTTTGTGCCAAATGGAAAATTGGAAAATTAAACAAGCGTATAGACAATACGACTGTGGAATACACTTGCCAGTTGTTTGCAGATACCAACAAAGATATTTTAATCATTAAATATTTTGATTTGGTAAAACTGCAGAGAATTTCTATAAAAATTGCATAAAGTTGAGTTTGACTGAGACTCATTAGCTAACAAATTGTGGGTGCCGATTCGTTGCATTCTTTGGAATTATGTTGTCTTTGAAAACAATGCTTTGAACTGTAAGTAAACATGGAATGGAAACGCGAATGGGGAGATTGGAGTTCGGGCAGAGACAAGAGGTAAGAGGGTGTTGGAGAGGTACTGCGATAGCAAGAGACATAGAGAGAAAGACAGGGAGAGAGAGAGACAAAGAGACCAGGAAGTAAAACAACTTCCCAGCATAGACAAGATCACATTGAAGTTGCTGCATTATCAAAACAGTAAATGCTTGCTGAAGCTTCTGCTGCGTATCCCCAGCCAAAGACGATGTTGACGAACCGACTTGTCAATCAAGCGATTGACTTTTGCACAAAATCCCAAAGACAATCTCGATGCAGTCGTCCGAACCAAACGATGATGATATCTGAGTCGCAGTCGCAGTCTCGGTCTCAGTCTCAGTCCCAGTCCAAGTCCAAGTCTCAGTTGCAGTCCAAGTACCAGTCCTCGTATCCATACCAGTTTTGGGCTCATGTCCAATCCAACAAACAGTCCAACACAGTCGGCATAGAGCATGCCATTTCTTGGTCTAAAGCAACACAAACAAAACAAAATAAAAAAAGAAGATATTCCTTTGCCTAATTTGGTTAAAATGGAAATTCCGCACACCATATTGTACCGAGTACTTTAAATGACAATGACTTGCCGATCAGAAACGAGAGAACGCTCTCAGTTCCTCTGTCTAGCTAAACTATTTTTGGTATTTGTATCTAAGTTTCTACAGAAAAGAATCACAGTCTGCGATTCGTGTTAGAGTCCACAGTCCACAGTCTACAGTTGAACTACGCTAACGCGTACATACCAAAAGTCTACATCTTTAACTCGATGACTTTTAAAATTAATTTCTATATTAACCCAGACTATCCAATCTACTCATATTAAACGCTTTAATCTTAATACATTACTTAATAAAATACGAGAAGAATTCATGATAGCTTTATATAGTCTTTATCTTTGATTAGCAAATCGTCCGATTTCACACGTTCCCTTGATAGAGCCAAGAGCAAATAATTGGAATACTCGAATAACTGAAATGATTCTTTAACCTTTCGTAAATTTGTCATATCATCTTGCCTTTCTTTTGCTCCGTCCATGCCCATTCGATAATATATGAATGAATTATGCAAGTCAAGTCAAATTTCAATAAAAATGCGTTTAATCCCCCCAAAATAATTTATAACTTGAACCAGGCAGACCAGGCAAGGCAAACAAAAGTAAAAGTAATGCCAGAGTTACAGAGCGAGCACTAAAGCCTATAAATTTGTGCACCGAGTCGAACTCGGACCTCAAAGACAGATTGAGATACCTTCATAAGAAGAAAGGAATACAGATCCCTGACCAGAGCCCAAAGCGATGTAGACCCAACACATATGGCAAGACACATTTGAACTTTAACACACGATCTCGAGAGACGTGGAAGAGGAACGACCCAACGAGTGGTCGACGACGATAAAGTACAATAAAAATTTCAAGTTTGCCAGACGGGGGCCACATGGGCCAGCACATGGCCTGTCGCCAGATCCGCTGAACCGGGGTCAACATTATAAAATCGCGCCAGTCAGCGGGACAGAAAGAAAAAAAATACTATAAAAAAATTGAGAAAAATAAAAAGACAAAAAAAGGCAGCAACAATCAAATAATTTATGACCAAGTGCATGGTGGCTGCTTAAGTTATGGCCCAGGCCCAGAGAGCTGGGTCTGGGACTGCAGACTACAGACTGGAGAGTGGAGAGTGGGGAATGGTGGGGAGTGGTGAGCCGGGGGGCGGGGGGTGTAGAGTGGAGAGTGAGATCTGAGGTTCGGGGTGTTAACTGCCTGATCAGCAACTACAATTGCAACTGCAACTGCAATTGCAATTGCATTTGCAATTGCTGCAATGGCAATGCTCCAAACAAAACGATGACGCATCGTCTGCGTCTGCATTAAATATGCACTTTTGTCGCTGTAGACGAACGGTCTTCAGGGTATGACAGCCAACTTAGGGTGGAGCAGGGAGGGGGTCCATGGGAGTTGGTGTGCATCAGGAAAGCTGCAATGTCTGCGACGGTCTGTTCATTGTTTTCATTTTGTTGTCCGTCGTCAAAATGGAAAAACTGACAAATGCAGCTGTCTGCCTAACTGACTGACTGACGGACTGGCGAACTGACGATTTGACGCCGATCTGATACCTCCAAGTGGGCGTGTCACAGCTGCCATCGCTTCACACAGCTTTGGAAATTGTTAAGAGACAAAAGGCAACTGCAATGGATCATGCAGGCAACGAATTTATGAGAAAATTCAAAAGAAAACTTGCCGCATATTAAGTCAATATATTTAGCAGCAAAACCTACTTTATATTAGTATCGATATAGTTGAAATACTTACAGAGAGTAAATTTGTATTGAGACTATTTTCATGGATCTTTTACAGAACATGTAGAATTTTACATGCTTTTGAAGAAAGGGAAAATGATGATCATTCCATGTTAAATCTGTTAGACTAAAGACAACTTAAAGAATGTCTGGAGTTTTGGAATTACATTTCTGTTGTGTGTAGCTGTCGAATGCAAAGGCAAGACATTACGCAAATATCTTAGAAAGAGATTTATGTGAAAAGGCAACAACAGCAAAAAGAAACACAAACGGAGTAAAAAATGCACAGAATCAGAAAAATCATTAAAATAATTGCATTTTCATAGGCTGGTGTACATATTTCGCAACTTAGGAGGGGGGATTGTGAAACAAACGCTGGAAAAGACACAGAAAAACAAAATAGCAAACGACGAAACATAACAAAAGCACATTAAAATTCATGCATGAAACGCAGCCAATGGATCACGACGGAAAAGTTGGAAAAACGTTTGTGAAAATGAGCTCCAAAAAATAAGATGAAAATTTAAAATTAAAATCACAAATCACTTTTTCTGTTTTGCAGTTGTTTCCAACAATTATGAAATCTCCTTTCGCAATAAGACTGTAAGAAGAAGAGGGAGAGAGAGAGAAGCAGACAGAGGGACTCAATGAAATACACAGAAACATTGTGGAATATTATAACATTTGGCTTATGCGATTTAGTGGATGCCACATGTGGGTTAATTACCAACAACCCAACGCAGAAGCGAACGCATTTCACTTGAATCTGTATCTGTATCTGTTTCTGAATCTGTGTCAACGAGATGAGCACAGAGCTGATGCCAAATTTAATCGAAACAATGCAAAGTGACAGCCCAAAAAAACGAGAAATGAAGCCAACAATATGACAGCGCTAATAATGAAAACAAATGTTTTATTTTAAGCAAATGTTAACGGCGTGTCGAACATTTAATACACTTTATATCTTAAAGTTAACTAGATATATAGGTTTATCAATATACATATATATTATGATGATCTTATATCAATTTCTTCATCCACTCATTAAATTCAAAAGCCCAATTGGAATTGATCAATAGAACAAATCATCAGTTTATTTTCAATATTGATCTTACTAAACTTTACCTCACTTTATTTTAAATTTATAATGCTCTCAGTTAGAGTATGAATACACCAAAACGGACAAGAAATATTACATTCACATGGATGCTAATTATTTAGACAGTTGCCGCTGCTGTTGCGGCTGCTGCATTAAACAACATGTTTATTTTTATGCGTTGCTCATAAAATGGGCACAAAATGCATATTAAAATGTCAGCTCGTTTAGGTTGACTACATGTTGATAAGGAAGACAGGCACAGGCCAAAAGAAAGGAATCCCAAATAATAATATGAAAAATAACATCAACAACAGCAACAACTGTCAGCTTCTTATTGCCAACATTTTTGGAAAATTACCAAATTTGGCAACGAGGAAAAAATAAAGAGAAAAAACAGGCAAAATGCCAGAACAAATAAATAAACAAATGCAGGTTGAGTTCGTGCAGCCTAAAGACAACAACAACAACCGCAGCTTTTTGATTCAAGATATGAGCAGAAGGGAGAAGCTTTAAAAGGGGTTTAAGGGGAAGCTAGAAACCTTCTCTGCTGATGGAAGCTGTAAGTGGACAGTGTCCAAATGGAGCCATTGTCCGACGGGCTTTGTTTCAGTTGCAATTGTTTTGCAGCATCAACTATTGGTTAATCAATTAACCCCTATGACTGTCCACTTAAATAGATAAATGTATATATGCTAAGAGACACACAGATATAGATTTTATTATGAAATGGGAGATATTACTTAGTAGAAATATAAACGGGATATTTCTACAAAGTATCGAAATAATATTAATTATGCACACAAATCTGTCATATCTATTATGAACAAAGATACCTTATAAAATTTTCCCAAATCGAAAGCTTTTGCGCCTGCTAACACAAGGGTTAATAGAATTTGATACTGTTGTAACTTGGCGCTAAGCGGAAACCTCCATACGCCTTAGTCAACCTGGTGGTGTCATGAGGATTGCAAAAGACTATCATCAATTGACAGGGAACCGCTATGCCTTGGACATTGACATGATTGGCGACTTAAAGTTAAATGTTGAACGCTACGAAGAATGGGCGAAGTCTAGGCGTTGACTTGGTATCTCGCTCAGCTGTAAGCTCTTTGGCTGGCAGCTTATCGGTTCGCATAAATCTGGATTTCTATTTCCGCAAGAGTCGCGTAATCGAATGGCGAACCTGAATCGCAATTTGTCAGCTTTTGGTAATAACTTTGGACATTTACCGTAAGCGAAGCGACGACGCTTGCAACTTGCAACAAGCCGTTGCGATAAATTGAACCTGTTATATTATGGGGGGCTTTCATTTGGTGGTCGGTCAGATAATAGCGCCGCAGATATGAGTTACGAGTTCGTTATCCATAAGATACATTTGGCTTCGCTTAATTGATTTTAACATGCGACGTGACCGCATCTCTTCACATTTTTATGCCACACTCGCAATTATTGTCATTCATAAATCGTACGCTTGTTATCTACAACTCGGGCCTCGGGTCGCCAGATAAGCCTTGCCTTGCAGCCATCTGCGATTTATGAACAACACTTTTGAAACACGCATTCAACGGTTTATATTTCGATCCATTTATGTTGGCCATAAAGCGTTTAGCTATATTAATTGGCCAACTTGTGATTATGGACATGAGGCTGATGAAATAGCTCAAGTGAAATGGGAGCAGTTTGCCATAATAAAATTTGACCAAACTGAAGAAGATAACTTTGACTTAGAGATAGATACTTGTGTTTTGAATATAAAAAGCGATTATTGCAGAGCTTATGTAAATATAGTTCGAAGAGTAAAGTGAGGAAATTCTTTCCATTGGACATAGAAATGCCTTAGTTCAAGCATAAATATGTAATGAAACAATATTTATTTAGAATGTTTGGTAATTCATAGTTCTCCATATTGTGAGCAACACTTAACTATGTAATATTCTATACTTACGAATGATCAGTGGTTATAATAATATTTATTGAAAAAGCATTTTCCTCTTATAAAATAACTTATTTAGATGCTAAGAGTCTCCTTGAGATGCTTTGTAAGCTTTCAATGTTTTGTAAGCTAATCTTAAGTCAACATTTAAGTTGGTTAGCAATTGAAATTGCCTAAAGTTTAATTGCAATGATTATCTCTAGGTAAGCGCATCCCGATTACAAAATCTGCATTCCGAGATGCAATTCAGCTAGCGAATTCACTTTCGGATACTGTGAGTGTACTGCAATTGCAAAAGCATTTTTAACATATTTGTTCAGTGCATGTGGAACTATCTTATTTAAGTAGTTTGTATTAAGCAGACAGTTTTAGTTTCTTTTTTGTTTTTATTTCGCTGATTTTACTTATTTATTTATTTTATTTGTTTTCGATGTGAAAAAAAGTCAAGTGAGGTCGACAACGACAAAATGTAGCTGAGGCTAATAACAACTACCTTCAGACGTTTGTTGTTGCAGTGGCTGGTGTTGTCGTTGTTGTTGTTGCTGCTGCTGTTCGCTGATGTTGTGGCTGTGATTTTTTGCTTGTACTTTAAATTGTTACTGCATTTATTTTTTGCAGCTTGTAATTGTTGTTATTATACAATTGCCCCCTCAAAAAAAAAAAAAAAATAAATAAAATAAAATAAAACAACAATGTAAAATGCAAACGACACTAAGACAAGTTTTTTTAGTTTTAACTTGTTTTTTTTTTTTTTGTTATTTCAGCTGCTTCTTATTGCATATTTGACATTTTACTTGTGCAGCAGCTGAAATAAATGTGTCTGTGGGGCAGGGAAAGACGCCAGGGAAGGGTAGGGTAGGGGGAAGGGTAGCATCTTTCAATGATATTTGTGCAATTTTTCATGGCGAAATATTTAAGATTTTGGCTGCCAGATTGGCGCACTCTAAACGACCTCAGTTGTTTTTCGAAGGCTTTGTTCAAAATTGCGGCTCTGATTTATTGATTTTTCCAAGAAGATAATGTGTGATTTTTCTCATAGCTCTTGTTGTTGTTGTAGTTGTCGTTTTCCTAATGTGAGAAACTTTTTGCTAGTATGTCAAGATCTTTTGTTGTTATTGTTGTTGTTGTTTTGGTTGTCGTTGTTATTGTGGTTGTTGTTGCTGCTGTTGCCATTGTTGCATAAGTTTTTCGGGGCCTGGCATTGTCAGTGTAATCTGATATATGTAGGTCTATGAGTGTGTATGTCCATTTATAAACATGGCTAAGTAATTAGGGCCAATAAGACATAAATGGAAGTAATTGGGCATTTTGTGTGCTTACAGCAACAAACTTCATTCGAATTGAAAGACATTTGTATCTGTATTAGAAGCAATTCAAGAAAGGAACTCAGCTGACTTTAAAAGAGTCTATATATCAATGATTTGTAACTAATTAAATGTTAAGGGCTTAATTAATGACTTCCTTTTGTTCAAAGGTTCTTCCAATATTCGAGATTTCCACAGGTGAATCAGAATGGTAATTAATTGATTTTTTATAGCTGTTAACAATTTAAAAGATGATTTGATCATATATATAAATTATTTACGAGTATATTATTGCATTGGGAAACTATTATGTATTATGCCTACAATTGCCAACTTTAACACCTATTAATGTGTGCACATAGTTTAGTTACAACTCTTACTGTTACCACAAAACTCAGAGCCTTTTACCAACTTATCAACTAACCAACCAACCAACCAACCAACCAACCAACCGGCTAACTAACTGGCCAACGTAAGCGGCGGTCATAAAAGACTGAGATTTGAATAATTTCTAATTAAAATATTTTTACAGTCCTATTAAACTAGCAAGAGATTGAGGCACAGAGAATTGGAATTGGTTGGCGAGAGAGATAGAAAACTGTATTAAGAGAAAGAGGGAGAATAACCCGTCGGGTAGGTTTTTCTAATCTCTTTGGGCGTAGATAAAATTTCAATTTATTTAAATTTGATTTTTATAGGCATTCACCTGCAGGAAAAAAAGTTATCAGCGAATGCCTGGTTGCCTCATGCATTCGTAATTAATTAATTTGCCTTGAGTTTTGTTTTTCTTTATTTCTGATTCAAATTGGCCCAAGGGGGAGGCGCTGCAGGCTTTTCTCTGGTGTGTGTCAATTATTGAGGCAAAGTGAAGTGAAAGTTGTTTCAATTTCCAATCAAAACGCGTTCGATTTTGAAAAATTAAGTATTTTGTTGGTAGCAAAAAAAATAAGAAATACAAAAATAATAAACAAATTGACTATTTTTCGTGGGTTGCCATTAAAAACTTGTTACAGTTACAGTTACAGCTATAGTTTAGGCAAAATACAGCCTACCTGCCACAGAAACATCACCAGCAACAACAACAAAAATAATCATAATAATAATAATAACATGATAAGATCATTATCATCACTTCACCTGTTTTGATTTATTTTTCGTATTTGAGTTAAGTATAAATTGAATATAGACTATTCAATACCGTGTAGAAATGTTGCCATGAAAAAAGTAAGGAAAATCTAATTGAAATCAACAATTTATATTGACTAATATGCCCTGTTAGCTTTGAGTGAATGATTAATAAGTGCAGCATCTCAGGTATGCTGGCATTATTATGATTCAACTAATAGTATTCACTCTTAATTGCGCTCACAGATTTTACAGGGTATTTTGCAGTTGTGTACATTAGATAGATTCGCTTTTTGCCTGTAACTATTTATATTTTCGTACGCAGGTCCATTGTCTGGCAATCACCCCACGATCGCAGTCACTTGCCGACTCGTCTTTTCTTCATTCAATCGCCAACATGATCAGAGTTTTAAGTGAATTGTTTATTAATCAATAAAATACAATTTTTTAATGAAAAATTATCATCTCTTTTAGCTTTCAACTTAAGAAAAATACTTCAAAAATGTTATTTTTTAATTAAAATAATAACACGAAAACTTGCAGCTGAGAAAAGCAAAATAATTACGTGGTTTTATGACATGGGTAAAAGTTGCACATGCAAATTTTGTACATACGTCTCATTCCCTCTGTCATCCTCTCTTTTTGACTGCTTTGGTCTACAAATATGGAAATGCAATGCTCAACAATGGTGAATGCTTTACTATTATTTATTGCAACCGTAATTCAATAATTCAAAGTGCATGTGAAAGTGCAGTGCAGCGAAAGGTTTTTGAAGAGCTAATTAACAATGCATTACCTATAACAGCAACAGCAACAGCAGCAATAGCAACAACAACAACAACAATAACAACAACTAGTAGAGAAATAGAAACGGTAACAAACAGCAATGGAAACTGGCCTTATTAAAGCTAATTAGTTGCAGGTTCACGTCGCAACCAAATCGGGCAAAAAAAGTAAAAGCCCCCCACCAAAATGAAATGGAATGATTTCAAAAGCGCTGCAACCGCCGAAATGATCAGTGGGTGTTCCCCAAAATAGGTCATGGCAATGCTAACGTTGACGTTAACGTTAACTTTAAATGTTAACCCAGCAATTGGTATGGATTGTGCCCCGTTGTTTTGTCGGGGGCAGAGAAAACCACGCACTCTACTCATCACACCCGCTCTGACACACTTTGTACAGATCGTGACCTCGGACCGAGCATTGTGAATTGAAATCGGTTCACAATTAAGCTAAGCATAAGTAGATATCAATGGCAAATCTTATGGTGTTTACTAAATAAAGATTAATTTTAAAATTCATACTAAAGCCCATATAAATATTTGTTTCAATAATTTCCTGATCAAGGAACAGTAGCATTAATTCTTATTAATGGAAGCATAGATTCTGGGTCTCATGTCTTTAGTCTTCCTGTTGTTGAGCATTCCCTAGATAATCTGTGGATATTCAAGGGTATCATGACTGGCCACAAAGCAAAAGTGAATGAAATCCAGATTTCAAATATCATTGCTACGCCCTACCACAATATCTTTCCCCTCATTCCTTCCACTCCTCCCACTCACCCTCTCTCTCTCTCACATACTTTCCTCCTCTCAATCAATCTGCTATCTCTGTCTTTGACTGCACAATGCATCTGATTGAATAATAAAGTTGAAATAATGGTAAAGACAAACAAACGCCAGAGTAAATAAACAAATGATTTTGTATTTTGAGTATTTTTTCGGTATTAATCATACTGAAAATACACACAAAGTAGTTACAATTTTTGAGGAAATTACATAAGAGTTGTGAGGCATGTGGGCAAACACAGTCGTCGAGCGATTTAATGAAGTGGAAAATAAACATAATCATACTCATATAATCTCTTTCTTTTTTGGTGTGAGGAGTTTACGACTGCCTGGTACGCAGGAGGTACGTAGAGTTTTCCCCCACTCGAGGGCGCGTCGTTAGCAAAGCGGAAAATGAAATTAACCAAAAGAGTTAACGACAATTTTCCAAGATTGCATAACATTTGACTGTCATCATTACGCAGTATACAGAGTTTTCCTCTTTTGTTTATTTCTTTCTTGTTCAGTTGCTCCGAGGTTGTTGTCATTTCTCTTGTTGTTGTTGCTGCTGTTGTTTCAGTCACGGTTGTTGTTCTAGCCAATTGTATAACAAATTGCCAATGTTACACTTGCTAGTGTGTTTCGATCTGTTGAACTAGAAAGTCAGCGCAATGCTCAAAGCCAATGAATAATTGGCCTTGTAATTCGATTCAACAATTGTGTTTTCGCGTTGTCGAAGGGAACATAAGGGGTAAAGAGAGTCGAGCTATCTAATAATTAATCTATATACTCTCCTCTTTATGTAAGTTCAGCTGTTGCTTCTCTCAATTTGCCCAGTTGTTGTAAAATTTAAATTGACAGAGCTGAACCCTGAACTCTCATATGACCCAAGCAAAGTAACTCTAATCGATACATCACATTTACAAGTCTTTTTTCTCATATAAACCGTGACTAAGAAACTGCCAGCCGGTCGGTCAGTTAGCAAGTTAGCCAGTTAGCCAGTTAACTGGTCAGCTGGCCAATTGACACACACATTTCAACACAATCGAATAAAGCACCCGTTGTTTGTGGCAGCCACAGAAAAAAGGCTGCAACAATTCCCACAGTGCCCCACACTGGCAGACTCTTATGACATTTTGCTTGAAAGCAATAAATAATTTATGCATTTTATATTTCATTTATACTCGCACTTATAAAATATTTTTATACAATTTATTATTTCTGCTTTTTGTGCAACACCAAAAGAAATTAATAGCAATTGACGGGTTGCGAGGCATTTGATTTATTGACAGGGAGGAAAAAAACTTGGTTCGAAAGGCAAAGAACGCAAAGGGGGACAAAGGGGACACACAGAGGTTAACTGAGATGATTTATTGGCACGATCTACTGTTAAATGTGTCGACTAAGAATGTGCAGCGGGTATACAACTCAACACGTGGCCAGGCCCCAAATCGACACCTCAAAAAGCAACCCGACTGGTTGATGATCTTGACCATTTCTCAATTACCAAACTGAAGAATAGCTTAATTGCGGACCTCACTGTACTTTTCTCATCTATCTAATGCCAAGTTAATTATGAAAACAACTAATTATTGAGGTAAAAGAAAAGTTCTCCAATCTCTGTTACCTTGTTAAACATTATTGAAGTGGAATTCGTAACGAATTCGATTTCAGATAAATGATATCTCGGGGAAAAGTTACTTAATTCTAATAGTAATTTCAATTAACTAGAGATTGTTTCTTACGAAAAACAATAACAATTGTTATTTAGTATCCATTTTACCAGGCAGAACTATTAAACCATTAGTTTCCACTCCTCTAATTGTAATAAAGCTAATGCTCATTATCTTCAGAGGCGGCTACAAAAAGAACGCAATTAATTTGTTGGAAAGGTCAAAAAACGTCACGTTTTTAATTGACCCCGTGGAACGACGATGCCAACGTCAAGCATTTCGAGTTTGTTATGCCAACAGGCATCATTGAGATTCCACAAAGCAGCTGATAATACCTCAGAGGTCAGATGAAAGCAAGTCTCGGGAACGCTGATAAGGCAAAACGCCGGCGTCTAAAAGGGGCGCCTCTTAATTGCCTTGTGTTATTCTTTTTATTATTTATTTATTTGCTTTAATTCTGTCTTGTGGCATTAATTGAACTCAGCCTGTGCGATAATTAATTTAAGGTTTGGACTTTATTTCTGTGGGCTATTTAAGCTAATTGAAATTGAGCCAGCGATAAAACACAGCTCAGGCCAAAGGTGTCGAGTTTAATTGTTAAAAATGTTAGATAGATGTCGTTGTCAGGACTTCTTTAGCACTTTGATGAGATTTTGAAACCCCGGGATATTCCAATTAAATTAAATTCCAGGTAGCAAGAGCCTAAACTTGATAGTATTAACTCTAAACTTATGTTCGATCTGTTTATATTGGATATACTTCACCAATTTACATATATAATTTTTGTATTAATCTAAAATGCAGAATCCATCTCCATTTGAAACTACATTTTTTCTGATCCAACTAAATTAGTTTCAACTCTCAAATCTAAATTGTGTCTCAATAATTGTTGAAATTTTGCAAATCAATTTGCTCAACTCAAAACAAGTCGTAAAATATATAATTTGAGACGTTGCGTGCAGACAATTCGTATGTAAGAAAATTGAAAAAAATCAATAAATTGGGGTAATAAATTTGGCTGAAATAATATCATAACGTTGTTGAAGGATGTGAAACAGAGTTGCAGAATCTGTACTACAGATCGACTTCTATATTGTTTATTAGTTCCAAGTTAATCAGAGATGTACGATTATTTTACATTGTAGATAAAAATTAGCATAGGAACAGAATAGAGTTCTCTGACTTTCGGTTTGTCTACTCTCTACGTAGAATATAACAGTAAAAATGTGTGCACAAACAAAAGCCCAAGAGCGAGTAGAGTACATAATAATAATATAATTTTCTATAATAGAACTCAATGTACGGTCGGTCTGTGGGATGGAGAAAGACGGAGGGAGCGTCGAACAGACAGATGGACGGACAAGGCACAAAAACGAGCACAAAAGGCAAAGAACAGGCAACTGATTGAGGGAACAAAATTGAAACCAAGTTGTACAACAAGTTCAACAACCTTTTGAGACGCTTGTGGAGAACGGGAGAGGAAAGAATACTTACAACAACATTTGAGGCCAGAGCCAGAGTTTCTGCTCTCTGTGGCTTGAGCCGCAACTACCTACCGATTACTTCACACACACACACCGCACACACGCACAACTTAGCAAGAGAGCTTCAATAAGAAGACTGTCGATGTCGATTTCGATGATCACGATGAAGACGGGCGCGAATTGCCTGCGAAAGGGCGCCAACGGTACATGAAAGATGCTTCAAGTAGAGTTCTCATTCTCAGTCGCAGTCTCAGTCGCACACTCATTCCCAGTTCTCAGTCATCTGAGGCCCGGCAACTTCACAAATCGAATCAAAGTAATTTACCCGCCGCGAAAATTGATTCCTATGCGCCATAAGTACAACGAGCTGTAGATACTTTACAGGTTCATCATCCAAAGTAGTTGAACTTGTATCTGTATCTGTATCTGTAGTTGTTGCATTTACCCACAGTAGCCTTTAAAGATAATTATTTGATTTTGGCAGCAAACATAAATAAGAAGAGCACGAAGAGAAGGAAGAGGAGAAAAGTGTAGCCTACAACGGAAGTTGGTAGCTCGCTTTATTGTTTGTTCTTTTGCCGCAATTGAAGAGATGGGAAAAAGTCTTTCTTTTGTTTAACTCGCATGGACTTTCTATTTAAAGATTACTTAGTTTAGCCATCACAGCGATACGATATTCAAACTAAATGCTTTATGTGAATTACCATGAACCGCGCTCACACACAACTCACACACACACTCACACTCGTATATTCACTGTTCCAATGACGTTGCTCGCGCGTGTGAGCACTGCAAAAGAAATCTGAATGACAGCCAATCCAAAGTAAATATAAATTCAAATTGAAATCTGTAAAGCAATCAATTGTCCAACGCTCCAGAGCGCTAACTGTTTGTCTGTCTGTCTCACTGCCTCACAGTCCGTCTCTCTGTCTGTCTCAGAGGCTGCACCTAGACCTTGTCAATAGTCAAAAGCGACTTCAAATGCGACTCTAATGAACACAGAAAAACAATGAGAATTGATTTTTAAAAAGTTACAATTACCAATGCATATAACAAATTTTATATACTCTATATCAAATTGTATACATTCATTTGTTCTTTACTTTCGCTATGCACATTTAAAGACTGTTAATAAACAATTCAGACATTTAATGCGTATAATGTTTATAAAAGATAATCGATAGAAAGTGGAAAATGAAATAATATTATAATTTCAAATATATATAACAGTAATTATATTAAAATATATTATAAAACTGTTAAAATATCTAAAAAATTATTATTGATTCCACAACTTCTTTATATTATTCTTTTTATATTCTTTGTTTTCCACGCTCAATATTTATGAAAATACACAAATTTTCTCTGGCTTCAGAAAAACCTTTTCCATACCTGATAATCTAAAATTTAAAGAAAACTCTAATGACATTAAGAAGAGTATTCATGTCTCTATACGTTACAGTTTTCTTGTCATTTTCTTCTTACTGCTTCAACAGGCACCTAAACATAAGCTAAATGATTGGAATGGAATGGAAATAAAGTAGGCCACATACAACGACCTAAACTTGTGGACATGTGCGAGTTTATTATTGTAACTGATGTTGTTGTTATTGCTGCTGCCACATTTGTCAACTGAAAGGAAAATGAATGAAACGCATTGAAATACTACGCCGTGTGTGGGGGACTTCGATTAACAATTGAATGAACAGCGAGCGAATCGAACTGCATAGAAGGTGTCCCAGTGAACAGAAAGCCAGACAGTAATCAGTGGGCCACGCCCCTTTTTGTGTATCAATAGATGGCGCGAAAAGTATGCTAAATGAAAAATAATTTGATTAATTAAATGAAAATTACTTAATTCGCGTGAAAATGTGAGACACGACGATGTGAGACGAGACGGCGACTTTCACACGAAGCGACATTAGCCCAATTCGCCATCATGATTTATGATATTTTCTAGGTTCTGTAAATTGTTTTTACTGCTTTTTTCTTTCTTTCTCTATATTATGCTACTTCTACTTTATAATTTTTTGCCATTTTTGTCTTTTTTCCATTTTTATTGTTCGTCATTGCAAATTAATTTCTCTTCGTTGCTGCCGGAAGTGGGTTAATAAGTGATAACGTGGCGAAAATGTAAACACGGCGAACAAAACGTGAAATTCGCCGCTAAATGATAAACAGTTAAATGGCAATGGTGTTCGAAAAGCGCACAAAAACCAATACAAACCCAATGAAAATAGCTGATAAACCGCCGAGAGAATCCAAACAAGTTTGACACAGTTTTTCCCTTAACTTTAGCACTCACACACTATTTTGGCCAACATACAAGTGCTTTGGTCCCGTTCTTGACAATTTATATATGGTCAACAACAACAACAGCAACAACATCTACAATATCTGACAACTACAACAACTGTCATCGCTCAGTCTATGTATTTATCTATTTATTTGTAGGCGTCTGTTTAATCTGCGGCGCACGTATCTCAGCATTTTTATGGACATTGGACATAATTAAATTTAATTATTATTGACAAATAGGCAAAATAAAAGACTTCTTAATTTTGGCCAACAAAATTGTATAGCCATACTTGGACTTTATAATTTACAGTTTTAATTAAAATGAATAAAATGAAAATTAATTTGGTAATTGGTAAAATGAAGTCAGTCAAATAATAATTCTCTGTAGTAAACATTTCATTTCAAATTTCCTCTCACCAAATCCAAAAAATCTCTGGGTTAAGATTAATATTCAAAGTGTACATACCTGAGAATAAAAAAAGAACATAAAGAAAAAGGCATTAGTAAATATTTTGAAATGGTCGCAGCACGTTCTAAAGCCAAACAAAGCTCGAAGGCAAATAGACAAATTGCAATTTGGTTCAGGCAAATTAACCACAAAAAAAAAAAAACCATCAACTGTTCCATCCAAACCAAAGCCAAAGCCAAATGGTTCATAATTGGGCAATAAGCTTGGATATTTGCTTAATAACTTGACCGAGAAAAACACTTGCAAATTGGTTAAGCAACGAGAAGAGCTAATTATGGCCCCAGATTGTCCGTCTGGCTATCTGTAACTGACCTGAAATGACCCTGAAGTTGCCATAGTTCAAACATGGCAGCTATAAATCAGGTTGCAACTGAACTGAACTGAAACAAGCAAAGCTATGTCGACTCATATATACTTGAAAGATCTGTGACCAAATTTGGGCAAACAAGAAGTATCGTTCGTATCTGTGAGATATCTTTAATTAAAAGTACAAACGTACAAATTATGCAAGACGTGCTCAAATACGGCAAACACCTAAATATTTCATGAGCTGAATTCCAACTCCTCCATCTCCTCCTCAGCCTCCCCCGTTACTACAGCTTATGCACACACACACACACACACACACAGTCGGATCGGGTGTGTCTATCATGCCACATGGTCTCTAACAATTGTGCATGATTTGATCACCTAGAGCTCGCCTAAACCACATTGGCCATAGCTATAGCCATCGGCGGTGGCATAGTTATTTGTTTATAGCTGTTTTTGTCGCCACCAACAGCAACAGCAACAACATCAACAGCAACTGCAACAATAACAAAAGCCTTCGCTACGATTCGACTGCGACCCACGTACATGAACCAAACAAATCGAAGACAAACTTTAACATTGTTGGAGGTGGTTAGCAAGGAAAGACGGATGAGATTGTGGGAGAAAGAGAAGAGGTGATCGTAGACGCACCACCCACCCGCTGTCTAAACATGCAGCATAGAAATTCCTATTAAAATTGCATTTAAAACTTGTTTGTGATCCTCAAAAAAAAAAGACAAAGATCAAAACAGATTAATTGAATTTACTATAAATCAAATATGATGATGATGAGTATAATAGGGTTACAAAATCATGCCGATTGATTGTTAGAAATAGATCTACTAACGACTTAAGGAACAAAGAAGTAAGAGCAAACACATAGTTCTCGTCAAAAACCGCAAATCTTTAACTAAAACTTTATCCTCACCATCTTTCTTGGGCCTTTTACTTATAATATATTACATTTATATAACAATTTTTAAGCAAAAGAGGACTTTATATATACCAGAACAAACACTCTACACTCTAGGCATATCAGTTAACCTAACAGATTGTGTTTTTTTCTAGACAAAGAAGTGTTCAATAATAGTTTAGGTAAATCTGGCCCTTTTGGAATTATCTGTCTGGTATCGTTACCCATTTTACAACCAGTATTTATATTTGCCTCCATTGCCGCAGCTTTGCCCCTTGGTTACCAACAGTTTCCCCCTTGATCTATTAGTTGTTTGTCTGTGCAAATTTACAGTAATTGCAGTTTGCGCTCTTTTTTTGGGGCAGCAGACAACAAATTTATTTTATTTAAATAAAAATTCGCCCGAGGGCAGCGACTGTTAACTATGTTGGGAGGGGGAGAGGTATGGAAGGAAAGGTGGGGATACGTTGACGTTTCTGCTGTTATTTTTTGGGCGCGACTTGGAAATCTGTTTTTGATTCGTCTGGTTCGGCGCTGGGGGAAACCTTGGGGGCCTCTCTCTGACTCTCCGACTCTCTGGCTCCATATCAGAGTCTATGTTTGGAGTGTCGGTGTCTGCAAAACGAAATTATCATGTCCACCTACATAATTTAGCATGTGTTGTTGCTATTTCTGCTATTGTTGTTATTGTTGTTGTGGTTGTTGTTGTTTTGGCGGTGGCTGCCTAAATTATTGGTTGTAAATAAAAGCATTGCCTTCGTTGTGGTCTGTTGTTCATTTTGTCTATTTTGAGACCGTAATTGGCAACTCTTTATAATGCAAACTCATACATATGAGAAATATTGGAGTTAATAACTGTCTGTCTGGCTTTTGTTTGTGTCTTAAGAATTGCAAATGTAAAACTTCAAATGGAATTTCGTCCCACTAAACTCAGTTCGGGGCACGTCCCAATCAGTTGAACAAATCTTTAGCAACATTCTCATTCGATATGCCAAATGTCTTCTAAGAAACACACAAAAACCACTACGAAATTGCCTCAAAATGCGAAAGATTTTACGCATTTCAAAACAACAGAAACAGCAACAACAATAATAAAAAACAAAGAGAACATAATCAAATTCTAGACTGCCAAATAAGCGTTGGGGTTTTTTAGATGATTTATCTGCTTGCTCTTTGAATACCAAGCAACAACAACAATGAGAACAACAACATCAACAACATGAGCTCAAATCGCAACTTCTTCCTGGAAGTGTTAAGTCCATGTGCAGCATTCTGCCCGTCACCTGCTTCGGGTCTTAATCTCTCGGTTGCTCCCCCAGCTCACTCACCTTGACCGCACAACAACAACAACAAGAACAATAACAACAACACGAGCCAACGACAACAGCATGAATATCAAGAAACAACATATAAATTTACATATCGTCGCATACAAAAGCCCAAACGATATTTACCTGAGACGTTCGACCAAACAACAAATTGCTAAAACATATTTATATTTATGTTGTTGTACACAAAAATAATTTGATTGAACCTGCAGAATTGTTGGTTCATTCAAATTTACTATAATTTATAGCTAGTTGCTTTAATTTATTGCCACTTTACGTAGACGTAAGATTCCATAATATTACGGGTCTTGTTCTCGTATTTCTCGATTATTTCTTCTACTTTATATTAATAATCAAACCCGATTTTTACAAACAATAAAAATAATTGCATTTTAGTAAAAATAAGAGATATTTTAATTATGTTATACTTAATAGAATATCTAAATTCCATAATTATATTAGTTAAGGATCTGCTGATCTATCTAGAATACAATTTATACATATCAAAAGATAACAGTACGTCAAATATTTAATAACATTTTTAAATATATAAATATAAATATATAGTTCTACAGTCAATAAGTGGAATGGAAATCACAAGATTATGTGATTAGAGAATGTAATATAAATTATAGCAGTTTTTTTTTCTTTAGATATTTTAAAAAGATGAACTTATACTCAGAGCAAACGCTTCTCTAATATGAAAGATAATTTCATAGCAATTTCATCAATTTAAGATTAAGCGAAAAATGCAGACATGGTGTGAAATTCAGGCCGTGTTTGCAGGCCAGCTCTCGATATTCTCGTTAAAGACTATTCAATTAAACGGTAATTTAAGTTAATGAGTTTTCACCAAGGAAACTCTGCGGACAATAATACAGGCCATGGCGATGGCAGCAGTATCACAATTATAAACTAATCAACGTGGCATCAAGTTGCCCTTCTCAACACGCCATTATATCAAGAAATGCCATCCTCACAATCGCTGGCAATCTAATGCCGCCAGCTATTCTCAGGTTGTTGTTGTTGTTGAAGGTAGTCCAGGTGCAGGTTTAGATGATGCCATAACTCAGACTGGCAGCGGCGCTTCAACTGCAACTTGGCTTCTTGCCACTGAATGGAGCAAGAAAAAAGCGGCGCAAAATAAGAATAAGAATTCAATTATGTAGCAAAGTGTCACAGAACGCCGGAAAAGGGGTAGAAATAAGCTATGAATACAATAGAGAGCATAAAAGAACTCTCAAGGTAAAAACCAAGAAGAAGTAGATTCGCTTGAGATGTTGATGTATGAAGTGGCAAAATCATTGCAACAAGTGGAAAAAGATGCGGATGCAGCTGGCATTATCAGGGAAATAGCTGACAATTCCTCTACTCGATGCTCGAGTTTAATAACCCGTTTGCAAACGAAAGAGCATCGTTAGTCGTATAGACAAATGTCAACTAAAGTTAAACTTGGAACTAAACTTGGGATTAGCTGCTGCCGGTTGGCGGCATCTTTTAATAATGGCCAAAGATGAAGCTGTTGGCGTTAAGAAGTTGATTTAACTTGGCTTTTGCATTGTTGTAGTACTACTTTTAAGACTCGTTGTTGCTGTGGTTGATGTTGTTCATGTTTGTTGTAGAGTTGGCAGTGGCAAGAATGATTGATGATTTGTTGTTTGTGTAGCGCGATAAGATTCGCTTGCCCAAAGCGACTGACAGTTGAACAAAGCTGGCAACTCTGGCCATTGTCTGGGGCAACCTTGCTCATGTTGAGTGACAGAAAGGTTCGTGCTGATAATTGCTGCATGCAAAAAAAAAAGAAAAGAGTAAAAGATACGAATACTTCAAATCCAAACTTCAGCAAGGGAAACTCGAGAAAAAGCCAAATTCGAAGACAGAGCCGGAGCCGGCATCTTTACTAATTGCAGCAGGAATACATAAATGTCAGTTATCAGGCAACGACAACAAAAACACGATCAACAACAACAAAAGCGTTTGCGATAAGCAAACAGCATAAAAGCCGTATCTTATCTGCAGACATAGCTTAGAATCCAACGCCTGAAGAAGTATTTACAAGTGTCTGCCGAGTATCTAGCAGCAGTTAGCTGCCTATGGATACCCTGTTATCGAAAAATAGTAAAAGGAGGGTATACAGATCAGTAGTTGAAGTAGTTATTAGCAGACACAGCTTTGAATTAGCGATAGTTAGCTGCTTCTTTAGACCCTGTAAAGTGGATAATTATATATGAAAGCCTTGACTGTCTTGATAGACTACAAAAAACAGAAATATAATATAGTAGTTCTCATAAATACTTAAGTTATGATTTGATCTAAGTACTGCAGTATAGGGTATCTCATAGTCTCTACCCCTATTCCTACTTGTTTATACTTCGTTTAACTGTGGATCGCATCTGGTTTTCTTTTGTTGTTAGTTCACTTGCACAACTGCATTCAACATTGACTTAGTCATAGTTTATCTATCAAAGTTGTTGATTTTAGTGTTGTCTTATGCTGAGTGCTAGATACAAGATAATAGATACTAAATACGAGATACTAGACAACAGATAATGGATAATGGATAATTTTAACGTTGTGAAATGACCCCAAAAGGAGTGCATAGCTGAATTGGCTACTCGTTAAAGTTCAATGCACCTGGCCAACTAATTAACCTAGAAAAATGCAAATATTCTTTTGCACAACAACAACAAGGCCCACAACACGCCCACTTCAGGGTACAACAACGGCAACTACAACTACAACAGCAACAACAACTTCTAAGCCAAACAATCAATCAACGCTGTCGCAACAACAACAAAGTTCACTTGAGCACGTCGCATAGACGTCGCGCAGAGAGGCCAATGCGAAACTTTAAGGCACACACATATACAACGGGCAAATAAACACACACAAACAGACGTACACACACACACACTTTGACACACAGCTAGGAAGAGTGGCATATCGCATGGAAGGTGTGTAAAGGTAATATTTATTATGTGTATATCTCGTTGACAAACAACAGCAGAGGAAAGAGCCAAAGGAACAGAACAACCCACGATCACAAAGGGCAATAGAGGATACCCGACTCTAGAATAGAATCGAATTGACTCATGGCACATGGGACAACAACAACAGAAAATCCAACTGCAACTACAAATACAACTACATCTCTAACTGCAACTCAAGCTGGCATGCTGCCAATAGCTCAATAACACCCCGGGGATCAATTGAGATCTTTTCGGGGGATAGCCCAACCGATGGACGACCGGCACAGACAACCCAAAACACAATGGGCCAACAACAGCCACTGACAACCGACAATCGAAACAATGAAACAGTGAAACTCAGCAGGGAAAGTTATTAGCCAAGTTAATTAGAATATATAAATTAAGACAGCTGACTGATGACTAGAAAAATGTATTTTAAGAGATATAAACAAATAAGAAATGGAAAGCATTCTCTAAGTTAATGAAGAATCGTGGGAAAGAGTATTAAATCTACTTCTAAGACCAACTTTTTGTAGGGCTTAGTTCTAGTAGCAGCGCACAAACATTGAATCTTAATCTACAGCCTTCTACATGTTTGCTGTAGTATTTTTCATTTCTTTCCCACTGTACTAGTGGCCTGGCAGACAAATAGTGGGTTAGATATTGACCTGCTGGCTATTCAGTGCCCAGTCACGACGACAAGTCTTCGTTGTGGCAAGCTCCACTGTCAACGTGAACAGCCTTTGACCTAATGTCAACCTGGCCTCATCATTCCGCAATTCCGACCATCATCATCATCAACAACAACAGCATCACAATCGGAGAACAATTATTAAGGCAGCAATGTCGCAATGTATTAGGGACTAAAGAGAACTCATTGGAGAGCTGATAGATGTTTTCCAAAGTTATTTCACACTTCAACGGGTTAGAAAACCTTTTTAGATTCGCACTTAGGGAAATGTCTTTTAAGTGGTCCTGTAAGCCGCCACCGTTGACTGCGACTCTCGACTGTCTCTACGGTAGGTGGTCCACATGGGTAACCCGAGAGCTGACTTAGCTGAGTTAGCTGCCTTC
Source organism: Drosophila funebris (assembly GCA_018901825.1). NCBI lineage: Eukaryota > Metazoa > Arthropoda > Insecta > Diptera > Drosophilidae > Drosophila > Drosophila funebris. Next base: position 25,279,490 of record JAEIFK010000425.1, read on the forward strand.
AGATGCAGATGCAGATGCAGTTGCATACAATGCAACAATTATGCTCACATTATGCTCTGCGACAGCCAAGACAGCGAAGACAGCGGAGACAGCGAGAAGACAACTTCGAGGGCAGTGAAGAAAAAAATGGAAAAACAAAAGCAAAGTGCTTCTAAATTTAGAAGAAACGCCTAGGGGGCCCGGTGAGCTGGGGCCCCAGTGCCTAGGGTCGCTCTTCTAGGTGATTAACCGCACAAGGCCCCAGCGAAAACCCGCCAAGAGACCAAGAGACCAACAGACTCTGCCTCTTGACAAGCAGATGCGAACGCCTTCTAATTGCAACCCAGTGAGAGAGCGGATGGCCTGCGACATCTATTTTTATGTATGCCGATTACCCGGGAAGTCCAAAGAAGAAGTGTATAATTCAGTGAATGACATAATAACATTGACATTATATTAGTAACTCAACTAGAGATCGAGTGGGGATTAGATGGAAAGTGTGATCAAATAAGTTATTATATGTGATTTTGATATAAAATAGTATATAACTCAGCAGTTAATAGAAAATATTGTATAGTAAGTTAGTAAGTTATTTAAAAAATAAGGGAAATGACAGTTAAATTAGAGAAAACATATCTCGAACTATTCTTAACTTACGTATATATATATAATAAATATATTATATTCTGACTAGATTACAGCTAACCATTAACTAATATTAAAATGCAATTAAAATAAGTTGAATATTACACCAACATTTATAACAAAAGCCTACAATATTTACATATAATTTTCAGTTTTTTCTCAGTTTGAACATCAGTTTTGTTGGGTGCCAGATTATTTATTAATATTTCTTCGCTTTTTTAACAAAAATGTATTTTTAGCAGCTGACCCTAATAATTTTAGACGCCATTCTCGTTTTCGGTCAATTTATGCAGCTCTTTTAATAAGCCGAGGGATGTCTTAAATTTTATTGACAGTTTACATGCAGTTTTTCTCTTCATATTTTTATTTTTGTTATTTTTATTTTGTCGCCTTTGTTTATTTCTGGGGCGCAATTAATTTCGTGTGTCAAAAGTTTGAAAAGTTGTATGTATTTTATTTTAGCTGGTCTTTTAGCCGACAATTGGGCAATTGGCATAATTTTAATTGATTTGAATTACAGTATTCAATCGCCTCGAGGCGAAACTATTTTGGCGAGACGAAATGCCTTTTTGTGGGCTAAGTGTAGAAATCAATTTTATGGCCCAGACAAACAACAATAAAAAAGCTGTTAACCAAATGCTTTAAAAGTGTCCATGAGTAGAACACTTCAGTTCAATTCACTTCACTTCAGTTCACAGCACCACTGTTGAGATGGGGAAGAAGAGTGAGAGTATCTTAAGAATATCGGTTAGATGACCCCCAGAAATTAGCACAAACACAGCAATTGTTATGTTGGGGGATAGGAAGTCATAGACCGAACCCGAGGCCATACTCTTAACACCAAATAGAGCACTAAGCAAATAACTGAATATTGCGTTTATTGGTATAGCTGCTCCTCAATTTACATACTATAGAGGTAATACAACATACAGTAAGATATTTAACATCATGCGTGCGGGGTAAGCAGATATACATCACGATTCAATAGAAACTCATTTTAAGTCAACAGCTGAGCTGGGACAGCAACTGTATCAATAGAAGACTCGACTGTGAAGCAGTTAAGTAATACTATCGTTAGAATAGAATATTGTTTAAATAGTCTGAAGATTTGCTCAACTAACAATATAACAATTGTTGTTTTGTTTCAACTGTTAGCTGTGGACGCAACTGAGAGAGCATTTCCTATATTCTCGACTTGCAAAACATTATGCCAGTTCAAGTTGTATTTGGGAATCATATTCTTGAAATAAGAAAGGAATTAATATTTATAAATACAGAAAAAGTAAGAGTATTTGTATATATTAATACAGCATCATCAATATAGAAAAATGATTGATACTTTAAGTGCTCAAAGATCAATTTCAATAAGATTATTTAGCAAATCAATTACTCATCAGTTTCTAATCTGAGTTACCAATACGTATCAAATATTTTGGTTCCACATGTCAACGAACAATCTTACACTCTCACTTTATTTTGCAAGATCGATTTCAGACTAATGCGAAAGACTCAAGATCATATCTTGAATGACACTGACGAAAAAATATTGGTCGCTAGAGTTCAAAACTTTCGTTCAATCAATGTGTCAAACACATCTCGAAAGCCAGCCTATATGAGTGCGGTATCACAAAGTCAAACTCTCGCTTTCTCGCTATTGGTTACTCGATTCTCCGCGCGGGTTTCTTAGAATTAGGAGCCGGTCAGCACGTCTGCCACTGATAACTAATTAAAATAACAAAAAACCAATCAAAGCATAGAAACATAATACCCACAGTTCAGGGGGAACCCTAAATCGCGTTGGAAAAAAAGTGAAAATTGTTTGTGTCACCGAAATTTACGACAAACTGAAACTAATCTAAGCCCGCTTTTATGCTAGATACGTTTATTATTATTATAAATGCTGGAATTTGTATTTAATAATCATAAAATCGTCGCATTTAATAACATAAAATCCACAAGGGGAAAATGAAAAATGTTTTACTACTTTTGTGTTTTTGACGTGGGCAAAGGAAATTTTCGGCATCTTTTGTGAAAGTCGCAGCTTCAGTTGGAGAACTATGCAAATGTCAACAGCATTAAATGGGGACAAAGCATTTATAAGCTATCTCAACACTCAGATAAGCGTAATCTTTGAAAGTTCCAAAACGTGTGATAAAGTGAAGACACAGAACTTAGATCGATCCAACTAAATAATGTTCTGTATTTATGTTTTCTACATGCGACTATGACTATGCTCTATAATATGATTTCATACGGTTAGAAATATCCGGCTTAGAGAATAGAATGTGTATTTCTAATTAAAAATTCTTTATACACTATTAAAATCTTACGGATTATGATAACATAAATACATATGTACTTTCGAGTTTAGATAAGATAGAACAATGTACTCTACTTTTAAGTTATTATTGTGTCTTCAATAATATTTGTAAACAATATTGTCTGATCAAAAAGAATGTTAGGTACAATAAGAACGTGAGAAACCCAATTTTTAAAATAAAACAATAAGCACAATCTGTAAATTATAACATCGATATAAATATTAAACTTAGGAACTGTCGTTGACATGATCGAGAATATATATCGTTAAATATCATATAGATTCGAAAATGTTTTCTAAAAATGAATAGGAAAACTTTCAAATGAAACATCTTCTAAACTTACATAAAATCTACAACAATTGATCCAATTCCAGTTCTCAAAATCAACATAAATTCTAGTAAATACCTTCAAATACATGCACATCTATTTACATATGTAGAGGAACGTGGCAGCCTCGCCTTCAACAACATAAGAAAACCATTATGGACCATGCTACAAGTCTATAAAAACAACCCACAAGATATACAAACTGCATCTAACAATAAATTTACAGAATCAGCGAAAGAAAGATTGAAAGAGATAGAAAGATTGAATCTAAGATCCACATATGTTGGCCCGAATTCTTATTTATCAGCGACACTAGTCGAACTCTTCTTTTCGTTAGCCCCCTTCCCCACACCCTTGTGTCGTATACTCACCCTATTGCATTCCAAGGCAGCGGCGCTGTGCTCCTCCCGCTGACGAAAACAGTGGCTGCATTTACTCTTGTTGAATATATTTGGTGAGAATTTACGACAGTCGGCGGTGCGTCCGCCGCTCGCAGTCGACGGGGGCGTTGGAACTGCCGTTGTCGCTGCTGTTGCTGCTGCTGTTGTTGTTGTTGTTATTGTTGAAGTTGACATTTTGTGCAGTTGCGTTTTGATTTTTCTTTCTCAGCTGCTGGACGTTTGCAATTTAGAGAGAAAGATAGTGAGAGAGAGACAGATCGAGCTCAGCTCAACGTTGTTGTTTTTGCTCAGGGCTAAGCGGCATTGTGTTCACACAAACGCACACACAAAAACGCACACGCATACACACACAACTGCAAATGCGCCGAAAAGAGCAACACACAAAAAACAATTTGAATAATTTTGCACAATTTGTGCTTTTTATCTCTGCCTCTTCTTCTTTTTGTTGATGTTTTTCGACACTTGATAAAAGGTAGAGCGTAAACAGGCGCAATGGAGGTAAAGATGACAAAGGGGCGAGGTCTGACAGCTTCACATATTTATGCAAATGCGCCGACCGTCGACGCAATTGCTATTGTTGTTGTTACTGTTATTGTTGTTGTTGTTCTTGCTCCACAGACGCAGCGGCGCAGCAGCCGGTACGGCTTTAACGTTGCTCTTGCTCGTACTCTTGCTTTTTCTGCTGCTTCTGTTGTTGTTGTTTTCGCCGTTGTCGTTGCTGTTGTTTTTCTTTGCTAATTGCTCCAAAAATAGCTGCACAATCGCTGAGTCGGCTCCTTGTTGTTGTTTCAATACACTCTTTAACTTTAATTCGCTAACTGTTATGCACGTTTGCTTTGCCCTTTAGATTTTGATATCAACTTTATATTTTGGCATGGCAAGCAAAAAATAATATGAATACAACCGAGAAAACGGAAAACACACAATCACACACTCACACGCACACGCGCACACACTACAAAAATTATTCAATTTTTCAATTTTGCTTTGCACTTGGCTTCTTCATTGGGACACCAACAAAACACACGGTTGAAGTTTCGCTAGAAGCTGCTGCTGCTACTGCTTCTGACTGACGCGCGTTCACTAAATTCTGCTCTCGGCACAACGAATCGGTTCGAATGCACACACGATACTGACTGTCAGCCCCAACAAGTCGAGCCACAACCAGTCGAGCGCCAAAAACGGGAGAGAGAGCCAAACAAAAACGAGAGAGCGCTTAAGCGCTGTATTAACAGCAAGATGTTGAGAGTGGTAGGTAACGCAATATGGAGTACACAATGTTGGCTACTCTCGCTCTCGCTCTCCTACGAGCTATCCATGTGCGTAACGTTAACAAGGCTATAGCTGTGCATTTGATAATTGATAATTTGCAATAGAATATGTGCGTACAATATAAATCATTTATTGATATTATAGAATTTTTGTGTCAAAACCATTTGTTAATTTAATTAATTGAATGTAAACATACACTTGAACGTACAACATACTAAGCTACATTATACATTTGTTTACAATTTAAGTCTCAATTATCAGTTTATAATGCGTACAAAAACAAATGTAGAATGGATCAAACATCTCTTTCAGTGCCTTTAAGTGCTGTGACATCACGCTCTCTCGCACTCAAGTATAAGAGAGCAAATACGATCTGCTCAAACAGCTGATTTTGAGGTTTCAAACTTGGTTTGATTGGAGCTTATACAGTGAAGCTGCTGCTGTTTTAGCGGGATTTTAGCTCGAAACGGCTAAATGTTGAATGCGCCGGTTTGCATTATCAGATACATGAGTATGTACATACATATGTACAACAGATTTACATACATTGTATGTAGATACGTGAGAAAATGTAATACAAAAGTAAAGTGAACAGATGTATATGAATGCAAGATGAAATACATGCATAAATTTTACTTTTAAAGTAAATAAATATATGGTTTATATTTATGTATTTTGTGTACCATTTGTAAATATTCGACGAATTAATGAGTTTTTTGACCCTCTCTTCTTACTGGGGTTACCAATAATAAAATGCTAAGGAAAATCAATGCAACCGGCAATTTGGTATTCTCTCCATTCGCTGCACATCCCAAAACGATTTGTTTACAGCAACCTCAACCTCAATCTAAACAACAACAATAACAACAACATCAACAACAACAGCGACAGCAATAACAATAACAACAATTAACTGCACGCTTCATTAGGAACCTCGCGCAACAAATTTTCAAGTGAGCTACAACAGGAGAGAGTGTGTGAAAGAGAGACAGAGAACAAGAGAGATCCCCAACGAATCGAACCCTTTGCACGCAACTTGTGCGGGCAGCACACAACGGTACAAGGGTAAGGCAAAGAGAACGACAGAGAAGAGCGGTAATGAGAGTAGAACAAAAATTGATTAATTGCGCTTGTCGCTTTGATGGGGAGAAGGCTGGAAGCGGATAGACAAAAGGGCTGGCAGGGGGTGAGCACAGGCTGCAACTAGCAAGGGCAACGCAATACTCGATCAAATATTTTGACTGACGCCTCTGGGGTCTTGGCGCTAGAGGTAGCAAGACTGTGCCTGAGAGTCTTTATGAATACCCTACGACAGGGCGTTTCAATTGTGTGAAGAAATATGTAACTTTGAGATATAACAACTTGTAACGAAACAAATTGGTATGGTTATACTTAGTAAAAAAGTGGAATGTTATTATTATGCTGTTACACTGTTATACTGTGTGTAAGTGTATACCGTAATGTCTGTCAAACTCGTTGTAAAGTATACCGGTGATCATAAAGAAAAGTAAATACAATAAAGCTATAGCAATTACGGAGCTGTTATACGGTCATACTAAGTATAAATAGGAGAGTGTAATGATTGAAATTAGAAAGAAAATCAATACATTGAGAAGTGACTTAACATATGTAGACACTTTTATACTATGCTACTGTTATAACTAACATGCCTAAATGTACATATTCTGAGGAAAATCAAATTCCAGAGGAACTAAACAACATACGATATACGATGTACATGTTGTGCTATGCTACTGTTATACATATGTACATACACAACTCAATACATAACTGACAGGCCTTTCTGTCATAATGGCAGAGTTCATTGGCCAGGAAAGAGAGCTGCCTGTTGGGTAATTAGTTGCCACGTGTTCGTTGAATCGACTTCAGCATTGAGCACATTCCCAAGGGGCATTCAATTTTATTGCCTTTCAGTCAAAGATGCCGAAACATGTTGCATGATAATGGCTTCTTTTTTTGGCCATTGCTGTTGCTGTTGCTGTGGCTGTGGCTGTGGCAGTTGTTGCAATTGCAATTGTGAGAAATACCTGCAGCACGGCTTTAAAATGCATTACCGCATATTGATTTTTAAGGTGGTCGTTGCTGCTGCTGCTGTTGTTGCTGCTGTTGTTGCTACTTCAGTTGTTGCTGTCTGTCGCTCGTTTTGTACATTTTGCACTCTCATTCAAATGTCAATCGAGTCACGCGCGTCTTTGCACCTCACAAAATGGAGACAATAACAAAACCTACTTCCCCAGTTATTTCGATACCTCCCCTTACAGGGTATTTTAATTGTGTCACGATGTGTCTTAAAAGAGGTATGTTAAGCTCGATGAAAAATGTGGATCAGAGATGAAATAGATTGAGCTCACAACTATATTTCTATCTCTTACTATTTACTGGTATTAGTAAATTTTATCAATAACAGTATCTTTAGCTCTGTGAGTATCTTGATCTGTGTCTGTTTGTATGAGTATCTGTGTGTAACTGCATCCGATTCTATATTTATATCTATATATGCATATATAATTATATTACCCTATGTATCTAACTTGATATCCGTATATGTATCTATATCTACACATCTATATCTTTATCTGTATCTTCTTCTGCATCTGTATTTTGCTTTGAATCTGTATCTAGTATCGCATCTATCGCAGAATCTGCTTCTATAGCTGTCTCTGTAGTTTTAATACTATCTTTCTTTGTATATTTACTGCATCCAGATATGTATTTGAATATTCCACTCTATATGTATCTATATACTTAATAAAAGCTGTATCTGTATCTGTATATCTTGGATAAGTATCTGTAATCATCTCTCCACCTGTAACTGTATCTATAGCTTGCTTGTATCTAGAAACTTGTCTGTTTTTGTATCTTTTGCAGCTATTGTATCTACATCTTAATAATTCATCTATAAACTCATAAAAATCGTGCCCTTTAAATTGATATCAAGACCGGAGGCATGGCAGCTGACTTAAATGGACTGCACTTTCGTTGGGGCATTTTAAAAATTATCAACACTTGGAGCCCTTTTGACAGCAGCTCGTGGCTAATTTTGGTGCAGCTTGTTTGCGAGTTCAATTCCCTGATGGCAGCAGGAGGGAACGTTAGGGGTAAGGGGGAGGAGAGGCAAGGCTAAAATGCTGCACATGCCACATTGCAACTTGTTGTCGCAGTTATTGTTGCTGTTGCTGTTGTTGCTGTTGCTACATATTAAATTCATTGCAGCTGCAAGCGGCAACCCACCAAAACACCAACCCGAATCACACTTTCACTTTTCTATGCTAATTTCAAAAGCGAAAAACACAAAAATAAACAATTTTTTTAAGGCGCATTTTATGTTTTCGAAATTGTCCTTTTACGGGCTTTGAGGGTGCATTGACTTTGCAGATTTATGAATTACCATATAATTTTTATGGCTGCCACTTTCGAATATCGCCTAGCGTTTGATGGCTTTTTGGCTTCTTCCTGTTGCTGTTGTTGTTATTGTTATTGTTGTTGTTATTGTTCGTTTCAGTCACGTTAGGGCCGCTTGATTAATTTGTTTTTAATTTTAATGCCGCTTTTGAGAATCTAATCAAAATATTTGTCTTGTTTCTACAATAGCTCAGAGCGTCGGCATTTTTGGGTTTATTCTTTAGAAGTTATACAGCTTTGTTGGTGCCCCACGTGTATCGAGAACTTAAAAAACAATGATTTATGTTGAAATTGCGACTTGTGTTTATTAAACGGCTGCCGTGAATGAAACAAAGCCCACAACATGAATTATACCTAAGAGGGGGCGGAACTTGAATAGATTATATTTTTGGAGATCACTGCGAGACTTTTAAACAAATTTGTTGACTTCTCCTTGAGTTTGAGTCTATAGCATTTTCATGAGTTTAAGAAATACTTCATATTGAAGTTAATATTCAGAACCTAATGAGCAGTAATGGGGGATTACCTAATGATGGGCTGCGAATTCTCAACAGCTTTGCCAAAGATTTAATAGATTTATTATATAAGTGAATCTCTGTTTACCTCTTTTTGCATATTCTTCATTTTAGATCATGGGATTCTTTTACTATTTTACTATTATCATGTTCAATAATTCATAAATTTGAGGAATTGAAAAGGAAATATTAAAATATCAGAGATTAAATATGTAAGTAGACACTTTAGTATAGAATTGCTAGGAGAATATTTGCCTAAAAAATTCCCTTCGTTACGTCATAAATCACAAAACATTTGGCAAATTTAAATATAATATTTTAGAATATTTTATTCATACATTTTTCGTGACTTTCTACTTAATATTAACATATATAAATAAATATATAAGCAATAATTTTGTAATAAGTTTAACCTTTTAAATTGTATGAAATAAAAGTAATAAATGTATTAAATATATATAAATATAAATTATACAAACTCTAGGCCAACTAAGCCATGCGATTCATAGAATATGCAGTTGCTAAGTTACCGTTGCAATGGATGGTTGATACTATAAATTGGCAATCTCCAAAACTGGCTCATCAAAAACTCATTGGCAGCAACACTTCCTCGATGAGGAAGCACTTTGGCAGAGCCAGACATGGGCGTTAGCTCAGTCAGCCATGGGCTGATCAGGCAAACTAAGTCCAAGCACATTCAACTAACTAACCAAGCGACCAAGCGATCTCTGACCATTTGCCTGTCTGACGGCAACCACCTGCGAACAATTTCCCATAAAAAATCAAAAAAAAAGTACAGAAAAAACTCGTGAAAAACGCCGCAAATCGACGGCTGACAGTCTATGGCTGGTACCAATTTGCCGTCGATTCGCGACTCACGTCAGGCCGGGTGAAAGAGGGAGAGAGAGAGTGTGAGAGAGAGAGGGGCAAACTGTAAATAGAAGAAGTTACGTGGATCAAGAGGAAATCGGGGGAGGCGTCCATAGACCTTTTGTGAAAGTGAAAATTTTTCGCAAAGTGTGTGCGGCAACGGCAACGGCAACGGCAACTGCAACTGCAACGGCAACGGCAGCGATTGCTACCTTGTTTCGAGCATCCTGCAACAAGTTAAACTATTGAATACTCTTTCTAAAGATATTTATTTTTAAATTATGAAAACTTAATTAATAAAGTTAACATTATAGTGATTTTGCAATATAAATTGTACATCAAATTCAGTCGAATTCGAAAAAATAAACTAATTTAAAATTTTAATATGAAATAGTTCTGTTGACTCTAAAGTGTTCAATGTAATATTAGGTATTTTTTAGATTTATATATTCAGTTATTTATTTATGTTTTTATTTATATTTTTTTAAAGTATAAATTAATTAAATTATTTATAATACAATTATAATTTAGATTAAAATTAGATTTAAATTAAAATTGAGTTTAAGCTTATTTTAAATATATTATAAATATATTTATTTAATTTTTATTCCATATATTTGTGTTTTATTAATTTATTTGTTTATTTATTTATTTACTTATTTATTTATTTATTTATTTATTTATTTATTTATTTATTTATTTATTTATTTATTTATTTATTTATTTATTTATTTATTTATTTATTTATTTATTTAGTTATTTATTTATTTATTTATTTATTTATTTATTTATTTATTTTTTTATTTATTTATTTATTTATTTATTTATTTATTTTTTTTATTTATTTATTTATTTATTTATTTATTTATTTTTTTTTTTTTTTATTTATTTATTTATTTATTTATATATATATATATTTATTTAATTACTTACTTATTTATTTTGTATTTGCGAAGCCAATTGGAAGAATTTTAATTCAAATTTACTGAAATAAATTATATTATTATTTTTATTATTATTATTTATGAAGATTTTATTATTGAACACAATGCATTTTCTTTCTAGATATGTTCTTGGGAATTTTATAAAAATAAAATAAAAAAGTATTTACCAAGTGGAGTATTCACTCGTCGACTTGCTGAAACCAAATTGTCAATTGTCAAGTGAGGCTTTTGATAATTGACTCCAAGCGCGTGAATAATAACAAACAACGGGCAGTTAGGAAATCGCGTTTCATTAACATGGCAAAAGAAAATTGAAAATAGAAAATGGTAAATGGAAAATGCGGCAAAAATTTGTTGGCCAAAAAGTCGAAAAGTCGAAAAGTAGTGAAAAAATAAAAGGCAACTGACATGTGACGTGCGGCGTGGTGGTGGCAGTGGCAACATTGCCAACTTAAGCAACTTTTCGTTGAGGCGATTTAATATTGCGTATACGACGTGTATTGCGCTCGCTGAGGCTAAAGGCGGACACTGGACACTGGGTGCTTATCTATTTGCCAATTGACATTACCGGTTGTTCGCTTTTTTTTGGTTTTGTTTACAATTTTTTTTTTTTTTTGGGAAAGTGCATCGAATCAGAAGACAAACTTATACATTTAACGTTTGTTTTTTTTTTGGCCAAGGCGACAACAGCATAATTTACCGTTAACTCTTCATCATATGCTTTGGAAAAGCTCAAACTCAAAGTGAAGTTGTGCACGCAGAGGCAAATCTAAGGCGATGGTGTTTCCTAGTTTGTTTTTCGGCCATTTGGCGTGTCTTATGATTTATTTGACATGACAGTCAAATGAACAGAGATTTATTTTTCAATGCTGCATTTTTAATGATTTTCTGTTCAGTTCGTGGGGCATTTCAAATTGAACAGCCAGACGAAGATTGAGACACAGACAAGCGGATATTGAGACGGAGTCGGAGACGGAGACGAAGACAAAGACGGAGAGACATTGAAAGAGACACGCAATTGCCGCCCAGTCGCCCATGTGTCCAGTTTCAAGCAATACATATTACTCGGAACTCTGCCCAGTACCCAGCACAGAGTACCTCGTGTACCTCGTACCCGGTACCCACTACCCGGTACCCAGTTCATGTGCTGCATGTGGCATGTGGGCCGCTATGGTGTAGCTCCAATTTGTGCACCTGCTGGCAAAAGCAAAAATCAATTATAAATCGCTCGAGTAATTTCAAATCAAAATGCAACAGACGCAATTGAAAAGTGTTAAACTAAATAGCAAAACACCGATATCTTGTTACACTAACTTAAACAAATGTAACGAAACTGCTTTGAAATGTAAACAGTAGACTTCAAAGGAATTGAATAAATATTATACAACTAAATAAATAATTAAATAAAATGTAAAATGAGTCGTAAACACAAATCAATTATTTAAAATATTTATAATTATTGAATGAAATATAATAGATTAATTAAATATAAAATATTTATACTTCAACCGAAAAATAATATTATAAACATAAATAATAATATTTAAAGAAGGTTTATTTAATTAAATGAAAACGTAATAATAAAGATTTAATATCTGTTTAAGTTTCATAAGATTTCTAAAGATTTTAAGAAATTCAAATTCGCTTGAGTTTTTGGGCAATTTAAAGTGAATTTTATTGTTTACTTTAATCTTAAATTAACATACTTTCTTTATCCAGTACTTAAGCACATTACATGCAGATTAGTGGACAGTTTTTTAAGAAAACCAGAAGAAGAACTGCATTTTGTGTGCGCAAGTAATCCGACGAATCAATACCCTAACAGGCATATTTATAATTGCAATAGAAGTTGAGAAATGTATGATCTATATTTATTTATTATTATTATTATTATTATTTATTTTCATTTTCATTTTATTTCATTTGTATTGGTAAACTATCGATAGTATTTGCAATCGATCGTTTTGAAAGATTTTAGCTGCAACAATTATTAGTATCAATAGCTATACATAATTTCGAATTCATCTCAAATGCAAAGCTATTAGCTTAAGCAATCGATATTATAACACGATAATTTGATCGATTATTCAATTTACATATATATTTTGCAACTTTCTATTAGAAATGTAAAGTGTTGAGTATAATATTAGTTATTATACATTATTAAGTTCAAGTAATAATTAAGACTGAAGTAAAGTAAAGACTCATCATCGATACTATTGATAATACATACGAATGTAGACAATTATGGGTAAAATAAGGTAAGGAAATCCCTATTAAAGGAAGCTTCCAAAGAATATACAAATAAGTTCTCTTCTTAGCTTTGATAATACCATTGTAGAATTGGCTTACTCACGGGTATCTAAAAGGGTATTAAATGTAAAATATTAATTTCACTTTTGGCTGCACTTGACCCACTCTCAACTTAAGCGAAGTCGAAGTGCGAGTGTGCGAGCGAGTGTGAGGGGAAGACAAGTGCGTTGTCATGTGGTGGGTGGGGGGGGGGGTATAAATAAAAAACAGGGAACAGCTGCGATTACTTGACAGAGTTTGCAGATAAATCATATAATAAACCGATCACAGCGGGATATTCGCCAACGGGCTTCAACTAACTTCCACTGCTCAGACTTGGCTTACAGATTCTGAATCAGGCTGAGGATTCTAGAGGTAGAAACTGAGACTGGATCTCTCTCGGCTTAGGCTGCGGCTGCTGAGTCACGGATAACAAAATTGAAAGCCAACTCTATAAAATTGCACAGAAAGCAGAAATGATGACAACAACAACAACGTTGAAGCGAAGAAGCTGGCAAAGTTGTAAAACAAATTAAATTAAGCAACGATGCGATACGAAATGGCAAATGCAAAGTAAAAGTCAAAGTCAAAGAGTCTAAAACGTCTGGGCATTAAAATTTGAATTTCATATGCGTATTTAATTGAATTTTTACGATTCGATTTGGGAAAGTGACAACAACATGCCTACACACACACACACACACACACACACACACACACACACACACACACACACACACATACATACATGCACAGACGCTCACACAAAGCCAGACAACCTCCTGGCAGATGCTTTTACCACTCTACAGGTGTTTTTCCTTCTGATTATACCCTGTAGCTTAATGGAAATGGGAACGCGGGGTTGTCTGTTTACTTTGCTTTGCCTGCAACAGACACAGCATATAAAGACACCAATTGTTGTTATATATTTGTAATGCTTTTGTCTTTGTTATCCAATTGTCTTGAAGTTTATTTGCATCTGCTTCTAATGTCTCTGACTCTTCTAATTTTCATGGTTAAAGCATCGCTGCATCCTAGATATACTCATAATAACTTCTATTATTCGGGTTGTTATTGGACCAGCATCTAATGTTTACATTTTTCTAGTCTCTATTAATTTATATTTGGGGTTATGCTTTCATTCTCTCGTCTCTTTCATCCTACGAAATAAATAATAAATACAAAATAAACTGTCCTTGTTTTCTTTCTAAAGAATTGTCTGAGTTTTTTGTATGCTGGGTAGCAATAGGTCTATCACTCTCACCTGCCAAACTCTTGCTTGCTTTTACATAAGCAAAGTGCACAATGTGGCAACTGCATTTGAATACAATTAGCAGTTATGATTTTCACTTTTTTTACAGCCAGCAATTTAGCTATTGTTGTTGTTGCACATTCGAATCCATGTGCACAACAACAATAACAATAACGACAACAATAGACAAACGTCATAGGTGCAATGGCCAATGGACACGTGTGTCTCAACTCCCATCTGGGATGATTGCCTGGGATGCTGGATTGTCTGATTGCTGGGCATGGTAATTTCATAAGACTGAACGATCAACACAGCTCGAATCATTTTCGATTGCAAAACATGTTGCACATGGGGCAAGCAGGCAAAATGAATGCCCAAAATGATTGTTATGCGAGGTTGCAACAACGCCAAAGGTGACCAATTGCCTAAAAAAACTAAAATGAATGATTTGACTGAACGATTCGATATGTGAACATACATACATATGTAATATGTAGGCACATACGTCTGCATATGGAGATGTATTTGCTTTTAGCTCACTAATGTGAGCGGAAAAGAAATCGAAAAGGTCGAACCTCAAAATAAACTCGGTAAATTATATTATATTATAACTATCATATTATATTATTAAATATTTATTATAATATTTATTTCACGGAATCCTGTAAATTATATTATAAAATATTATATTATAACTATCATATTATATTATTAAATATTTATTATAATATTTATTTCACGGAATCTGAGATTTTCTTATTTGCAGTTGATTAGATTTATTTCAATTGAATGCCATATTTAAGTAAGCACAGTCTTAATATAAATAAACAAACTAGAGAAAATTTACTTGATGTAAACATTCGTTTTAAAATATCTTGCAATTGATATGAGCAACTAGACTAAATTGTTCTTTTCAGTGTAAAACAGTTGGTAATACTATACATATATACTATATATATATTTCCCATTTTTCATCGTGCTCTTATAGCTGTGAGAACTACACTAAACAACAAAAGTTCAGTCTTCTAATCTTCAAACAAATATCGATAACAACTTTCACTGTTTATTGAGTTTCATTTGTGATTTTCTTGTTTTGTTGTCAACAAATAAAGAAACTAAATAAATGACACTTCGATGGCATCAAAAATGTTGTTAAAAGAAAATGAAAAAGAAGAAACAACAATTTTGAAGTGTTAGAAAATTGTTTAAGCCAAAGTCTTTCGACATTGCCGACATCATTGTCGACATCGTCAACTTGACCCAAACACCTCAGTTAAAAGCGTTTACAAATTACGACTTAATCGCGTGCTGCTTGAACCCTACAACAACAGCAACGATAACAACAACAACAACAACAACAAAAACAAGCATAATGACAATCAACAACAACAAGCAGAACAAGTTGCCAAGTCAGCTCCAAGTTCAAAGTAAGCCACACAGCAAACAAACTTGGGAAACTGTCTACGGCTGTCTGCAGTCATTGAAATTCTTTCAGTCTACAGTCTTTTCATTCAGGCAGTCCGTCAGTCTGTCAGTCAGTCAGTCAGTCAGTCAGTCAGTCAGTCAGTTTGTCAGCCTTTGAGTCTTACAGTCTTGGACCTGAACAATGGCAAATGTTTTTCTAGACTTAATTTACACGAACTTGTAAATAAGTACAACAAAATGACGAGAGCTCGAGAGACTGAAGCTGAGGTTCGACTTGGGCGCCTGATGCCCAACTTGACCTTGTCCCATGGACCACCAGAGCTCAAAAGACCTGTGGAGCTGAGCCCCAGCCTTTCCCAACCCCTCCCCCCACCTCTTCCTGCATCACTACATAGATACAATGCTTAATTATTCTAATTGTTTTGCGGTTTTACAGGCGAAGACGGAACTCTACAGTCTCGATTCTTTCCTCCACACAAGTTGGCATTGATTGATGAATTTGAAATTGGTTTGGAGCTGATCATCATGGTCAGGCGTCAAGCGTCAACTGTCCTCCAATCAACCAAGGCAAAGTGAAAATAACAACAACAACAAGAACAACAACAACAACAACAACAACAAGCACAACAAGAGCAACAACGACAATTGTAGTGGCCGTGACCATTTCACTTGTCCAGTTGACCAAAATCTAAATATATGCCAGGCCAATTTCACACGTCAACAACAACAACAACAACAGCAATGAGGAGAGCACTACACGAATATGAATACATTCGTGAATATGAATACATGATGAATGCACTGGAGAACGAAGACGTGCGAATTGAGTGAATGAATGACTGAATGAGGTGGCACTACGTTTAGGCGTTTGGCACACTAGCAGAGCGGATGCACAGTGGAGCAAATTGCTGAATTCATGAAGAATAACCCATGTAAATGAAATTAATGATCAAATCCTAATAGATATTTTTATTATATTATAGATAATTTCAAATAATGTTCTGTGTATTATAAGGCCAAGTTTTAATGGGGTCTTAGAAGAACAGATGAACAGACAGGTATATATATATAGTTACTATATATATATACTTTAGTTACTGATCCAGACTACATTCTATATACTTCTTAACGTTGCAGATGTCTACTTGAATCAGATACATACAGTGCACAAAGCTATAACACTCACTTAAATCATTGGAATAGTTTGTAAGCAGACTGAATTGCATTCAGTTAGAGGTTTTATTTTCACTCTCATTTGCATAGCCTTGTCCCACTGTAAGCTGCGAGTGGAGGTATCAAGTGAAGTAGCCGTAGCCGTAGCCGTAGCAACAACAGTAGCCAACCGCCTTTTGGGGCCTGTCATACACCAAAAAATGCCGACCCCCAGACGACGATGAGGCAGTTGCTATAATTGAATCGAAATTGGAATTGTGGCTGGCAAATGTGGTACATACACACACGCACACACACAAACACAGGTGTCACAGCAACAGGTATTCATACATCTGAAGAGTTTCCCCGCGTATTTGCATGCTTTGATTTGAATTTGGATTTTGATTCACATTTTGATTTGAATTTTGACAGAGGAACGGCCGTGAGTTGTCATAATACCACTTGTCCAGTTGAAAGTGTTTATGGGGTTGGTGGGTGGGAGGAAAGGAAGAGAGGGAGTTGAAATTGCAATACATATATGTATGACGTTGACTTTGAGGTCTCTGAAAAGTAGTTAGATGACAAGCTGACGGCAACTTGAGTGCTCTTTAATTAACTTCAATGTGTGTAACAGCAACAGTTTTTCGGCATTTTCCTTTATCTCATTTGCATTTTACACGTTTCCACTTCATATGTCACAAAGGTTTCAACTCGTAACATGCTAAAAGATCTCTGCTTTATGATAAGCCATATGTTAACTCACGCCTTTCGACACTTGTCATGAAAAGAATCCAAAGTCATAAATGCCACACCCAAAACACCTAAAACTCCCAAACGTTCAACTATCAAATTATCCATTCATAGCGATAAATAAATAATCTGATCGAATATCAAAAAAGTAAAAACAAAAGCCAAGTTCGCTCTGTTTTGTGCTTACACAAATATTCAAGTTATTAGATATTCAGAGATAGTCAGGTTCAAATTAATAGGCTTGTGTCAAACACTCTTCAACGTGTTATTCAACTTGTTAATCTATTAGAAATGTCTGTAAGAATTTTTATTTAATTTCTTAAGAGCATGAATTTGTTTAAATGTTGAACCAAAGAAATTTCTTAAGTGTCTTAGCAATTTTGATTCCGTTTCAATTATTGTATTCGAATTTTAATTTAAATATGTTTTTTATTTATTTACTTATTTATAGTAGTTTATTTACTAATTTATTTTTTTATTATATATTTATATATTTATATATTTATATATTTATATATTTATATATTTATATATTTATATATTTATATATTTATATATTTATATATTTATATATTTATATATTTATATATTTATATATTTATATATTTATATATTTATATATTTATATATTTATATATTTATATATTTATATATTTATATATTTATATATTTATATATTTATATATTTATATATTTATATATTTATATATTTATATATTTATATATTTATATATTTATATATTTATATATTTATATATTTATATATTTATATATTTATATATTTATATATTTATATATTTATATATTTATATATTTATATATTTATATATTTATATATTTATATATTTATATATTTATATATTTATATATTTATATATTTATATATTTATATATTTATATATTTATATATTTATATATTTATATATTTATATATTTATATATTTATATATTTATATATTTATATATTTATATATTTATATATTTATATATTTATATATTTATATATTTATATATTTATATATTTATATATTTATATATTTATATATTTATATACTTATATATTTATATATTTATATATTTACATCTATATCTGTTAAGTATGGAGGCGGTCGCTCTGTCTCGCTCTCGCAAATTAATATTTCTCTGCTATATATTATGCATATTCTATTTCCCGCATTTTTTTATTATTATAAATAATTACAAATGTAATATTGATATTAAAAAAAAAAAGCATTCTTAGGCAACTTATAATTTTAAAAAATCTCAAAATATTCCCAATTAACGTATTAGTTTTAGAATTTAATCTCTCAAAATTGAAAGATTTATTCATATAACTTTAAAGTGTTTCATAAATATGACAACTGCTTGAGAATGAGTTTAAAATCAAATTTGTCATGATTCATGCACAGATCCCTTTTCATTTTCCATTTTGTGAGCGGTTCATGTGAGTCCATTAAGTGCTATAAATACAACAAATATGCACATAAAAATTATTCACATAAACAAATAGAAATCTCAGCCAGCCGCAGTCGCAGTCGCAGTCTCGGGCCCAAAACAGAATTCAAACCCAATGAGAAATGCCAATGTCTTGATCATAAATTTAAAACATGTTTCAAATGCAGCCGTCGACGCGCAGTACGGCCAGATGCAGAGGGATTGGGAAGCGGACAGCGGGGAGATGCAGGCGTCGGCAGCGTCCAAAAAAAGCAATAATAAACGCATGAAAATATGCCTGAGGCGTGCGCCAAGCGATTTCACCTACCCAGGTCTTATGGAGGAGGAGACGCTGTAGGGGCAATTGGAGGTGTGGATGCGGGAGGAAGAGGGGGGAGGGTTGGTTGTCACTTTTTTGCATAAACGCACCCAATTTTCAATGTTGCCGGAGAGGTGCGTGCCGCAAAGAGGCAACCATTGGCCACATGCCAGTGCGTATGCTTGGCGAACTGGCGGAGACTCTGGGTTGGAAAGAGAGGGGGGTGAGGAGTAGGCTTGGAATTGGAAATGGAAATGGGTTCGGGGGCTTGCAGAGCCGCGCCTCAACCGTGGGCGCAGTCCGCGTCGAGTCTATTGGAAGCCGAGAGCTCACTCCGCGCCATTTCGAACTACTTTGGGTTCGGTGTGTTGTTAGTTTGGCTTTAATGCTTCTGTAATGGCGCACAAATTGCCATTGTTGTTGCTGCTGTAGTTGTTGTTGTTGCTGTTCTTGCTGTTGTTGCTGTTGTTGTCGAGAGGTCTTTGAGCTTGGCTGGGATCGTACCCATCGCCATGTAAAAGGTTCGTGATGTGCATTGCCAATTGGCATCATTTGCCGCACAACCAAAGCCTCAGACGTCAAGCAACTGTGGCAAATGCCACAGAATTTTTTCGTTAGCCAAAGTCGAAGAATGGATTGGTTTACATGTGAAGACACATATACTGTGATTACACTCTTACGAGTTAATCTGGAGAACAAGTCAAGACTGTAGACGCTTTCCCCATGCAAATCGGTGAAGTATTAAGAAAGTTATGCTAGTATACAGCTTAGGGTGACCGTATTCCAAGAAGTCAATCAAATTAGGAAGCAAGTTGAATTAAGTATGTGATATGATATTAATATATTCATTTTACACATATATATTACAGAAGATGAGAATAAACTGGAATATTTGGAAAGATTAAGGTGACCATTTTGCAGCCTCATTAACTATTTAAAAGATAATATTAGATTTTTAGTTTTATTATTAAAATTGCAATGTAAATTAAATAGAATTATTGCATTTAAGATTCAGTTCAACTAAAAATTTAACAGATGTTAAAGAACTTGGAACAGACGGCAGCTTTTGGGGTGACCATCTTGCACTTGTAAATGATTGAAGTGCGACTTTAGATTTGAAAGTCAGCTAATGCAATTCAAATAATATAAATCGCAAATGAACTGAACAATTCTAGTTTTCTTTCTTAAGATTTAGGGTGACCGTTTGAAAGGAAAACATGTATGTTATTCATTAAAATTGATTCAGTAAATTAATAAGTAAATTAGCAGAAACATTGAAAGTTGTTCTTAAGAGCTTATACTTAAATTCAATCAGAAAACTCTGAATGACTTCCCACTGTAACTGAGGAGCACCTGCATATGGAGTAATCCCCGCCACTTCACCTACCCATCTCCTTATTTGTCTATCGCCTATGAAAAACATATGTTATACATTTCACTTGAATTTCACTTGAGCGGCAGACGAGAAATCAAAGGGATTGAGATCGAGATCGGCATTGGCAGCGGCAGCGGCACGGCAGCGTCAGCGGCATTAGCAGCAGCATCGACTTATGGGATAATTAGAGTAAACATTGCAGTAGCGAGTCGAACGCAAAGCGCATTATGTTGCAGGCGGGGGCAATTAAGGTGACCATGAGTGCATAAAGAGAGAGACAGAGAGGCGACGCAGACTTTCGTGCAGCACTGTGCCCGCCCCGCTTCTAACGAGCGAAAGTGTTGTTAAATATTTGTTCACTTTTTATATGGATTTTGTGAGTTGAGCTAAGTTGAGTTTTAGTCGCAAACGCTTTGTGTCTTGTGTTCCAAGTTGCACATTTTCCCATTTTATTGTTGTTTTGTTTTTTCTCCATTTCCATTTCCATTTCGATTTTTTAATTGCATTTTTAGTTATTTTTTGTTATTTTTTGTTGTGCTTGTGTGTGTGTGTATTTGCTATGGGCTTGGCTGCGATCCCAGGCCCCGCTCCAATTTGTTGACAACAAACAGTTAACATTTTTCACTTCATGCGATGCGTCACAGTTGATCGGATTGGGCAACAGGAGGAGGGGGATCGGGTAGGTGCTATGGTGTTGTTTGGATAGGGGGTGTGGGGAAGCAAGGGGTGTTGCAAAGCAGCTTTCGTGTTATTTATGTGCTTAATTAATTTTCGTCTTTCTGTTGTGAAAATGAAGTGTAGAAATGCAATCTTCGGACTATGAAAAACTTGTTGAAAATCGCTTGTCCATACTCGTAAGCGTTTCGGGCCAACTCTTTGGCCAAATTGCCAACAATTACTTTCATTTTCACAATGCGCATTTTACTCTTACTGTTACCATTACAACTGCAATCGCAACTGTTGTCAGTTTTTTCCATTTTTATTTCTCCTTTTTATTTTTTATTATTGTTATTACTATTTCTGAGCTGCTTGGCAAAAGAAAAAAAAAACAGCTGCCAATTACAAGCAGCGCCTATTCCCAATGATTCAAACAGATCTGAGTGTTTTGTGAATCATTTTCCTATTTTCCAATCGCAGAAAACTCATTTGTTATTTACATATATTTAAAATCTCACTTATATTATTTTATATCTTTTGTTATTCTTTAACTAAGAAAGAACTCTACTTGATGCAGAAGCTTATCATTTGATTAACCTAGTGAGTCAAACAGATTGAATCATTGTTTTATAAGAAAGGATTTCATCTTATTTATATTATATCTTAAATCTTATTTATATATTATTTATTTGCGTAAAATATGAATCAATACTCCAGATGTCTAAATTTGTCCACTTATTTATAATTATATAATACAAAATATATTATATTTATATATATATATCATATTATATTGATCAAAACTTCAGCATTATTTGCTTCAATATTTAAATTAAATTATATTATTGATTCGCATTAATTTAATCAATTTTAAGTGAATTTCTTGTTGTTTGCTGCATGATCTAGAAATTTATCCAATTATTGTTAATATTAATAACTCAACTAAGATCTAATAACTGTAAGTTGATTAAACAATATTCATACTTGTCTGACAATATTATTATGACTTAAGCTAAGTAAATATTAAAAGTTTTCTTTTACAGTCAAAACATTTTAATCTAATTTGGAACAATTCGCATTAATTGTTTTTAATTTGAAATAAATATTACACTAAGTTTAGCAATTTAAACAACCTGTCTAACCGCTGCCTCTGCCACAAATATATAATTCCCAGAACAATCCATCAAACCAACCAATTCCATAGTTTAGTTTTGCCTGTCTGCAGACTGCGGCGTTGGCTTCTTCTGCGTTCACTAAAAAACTCAATTTCAATTTACTTAGCATTGCCCCCTCGCCACTTGTCTTGGCTATTGACAGGCACCTCTGTGAAGATGGAGGCGGGTGTCAATTGGCGGCCATAAATCTTCATAGAACACTTGACTGCCGGCGACAGTGTAAATTTTCATTAAAATTTTTGAATTATAGAAATGCAATAAATCAAAATCTCGTTAACTGCACGCGACGTTTGAGTTTCGTTTCAGTTCGCTTAAGATTAAAAATCAAAGAGTTGAATAAAAAAGGACGCAGAAAATAGCGAACGAATCATAATTGAATATATTCAAATGGCAGTTGGATTGCGAAAGGGGAATCTGCGAGTGTAGAAAACTTGGAGCATCAGTAAATGTGTCGCTCTGTTTAGCAAGCAGCTTCCCCCCTCTCTCTCTCTCTCTCTCTCTCTCTCTCTCTCTCTCTCTCTCTGTCACTCTCTGTTTGTCTCTTCCCATTGCTCTGCTTGCTGATTAATGCTGTCGAACGAGATAATGACAAGCAACACCCAAAACCACCCAGTGGATGTGATGTGGTTGCATGTGCTCGCTTGCCCAGTCGTGTGTGTAGCATCAACAACTGCATCAAGTTCCCGTTGCAGCGCCATTGCAGTTTGCTTGTTGCATGCAACCCATGATTAAAAGGCGCAGCTCCAAACTTAATTCTAAGGCATTTTCACTGAATTGTAAAATATAATTTCCAAAGAAATTCTTCATCTTCAAGTTGCAATTACTACGTTTCTCTTGTTATTTTTCTGCAATACCCTGTACCCATCAAATTGACAATTGAGGGCATAAGCAGCTAGGCGGCAGCAGTCTAAGCCGTTTCTTAGAACTATCAATAGTATATAATTTATCGGTTAATTAATAATTTTGTCTAAATTAAATATTGCATTTAATTTGCACAATTTATAAAGGAACTACATAAATTTAAAGTGATAATAATTTAAACGTAAACTATCATAATTATCGATAGCATTCTATATAAATCAACATCATATATGTGTATAATATTTATGTATAACTATGATACATATAAGTAAAATCATTTATTATAATATACTAAACTATACTTATCTCCTTTTAATTCATATTATTGGATAATAATAATTTCGTATTAATTGGAAATTATTACAGGGTACTTACAAGTCGATAGCTTAGTTTGTTTATTTATTTTTTTATATTTTCTCAACTACATATTTTGTTCTGGTCTCCATGCGCGACTTCATTTAACTGTGGTTTGCATGATTATTGCTCCAGTTACCAGCGACAACAACACTGACAACAACAACAACAACAACAACAACAACAACAACAACAACAACAACTACAACAACAACAGCAACAACCACATCACAAACAACAACATGAGCAACTCTTAAGACAGAGGCCAAGTTTTATATGTTGAACAACAGCAACTACAAATACTCCCGTGTGCAGCAGCAGATTGGCCGGCATTAGTATTTGTTTGATGAGGAGCACTGCAATCTAGAGAAAACCAGGGTTGTCAGGCTATTAAAAAGGGAGGGGGAATGTTAGAAATTTAACTGGAATTCATTTTGAACCAACTCGCGTATCTTATTGATTTATTGTTAAGATATTCAATTATGAATTCTAGTTGACGACGCTTAAGTTATCAATCTGATAAGTAAAAGCATTTCTCAATAGATTTCTCTCAAGATTTTGCTCGAAATATAGTTTAATTCATCTGCCAATTAGCTTAACTCTCAACCCATTAGATGTCTGTCTCCTTTTAATTAAATGCACATATCAATGAGTGTCACATAGATCATGTCCTGCACTTGGGTGGGTCGTTTTGGAGCTCGTTTACCTGCTCGTTATCTGTAGTATTTATGTCATCGTTAAATTTGGCTTCCAGCTGGTTTTAACTTGGCTCAAAACAAGCGCAATGCTCCCTCCTTGTTATGGCACAGGTGTGCCACAAAAAATATTTAAACACAACATGAAAATTAAAAACTAGTCTAATCACAGAGCACAACTTGCTGCAGTTGCAGTTCTCAAGATAGCACACAAATCATTCACAATAGGCGAGACACGTTGCAAGCTGTACTTTGGAAAGTTAACAAGAGAAAGGAAACTTCAAAATATAAAAGAGGGGAAAATCTAGAAATATTATTTAGATGAGTAACATGAGTAAATGAAAAAGAAAAGAATTTAGTTAATTTGTTTAATTAGTTAAATAAAAATACATAGCATATTTTATAACTTATTTTCTATTATTAAATAAGAAAGAAATATGAATATTCTGTTTTTATAATTTTATTAAGACATTTATTATTTATTATTCAGAATTTATTATAATTATTATGTAAGTATAATTAAATTATATCAATTATCTTAAAATTATTTGCTTTTTAATTTTAACGAGTAATGCAAACATCTTTAGCTAATATAAAAAAATGTAAATGCAAATTAAAACAATCTAAATTTACTCTGTATTTGTTTTAGAGTATGTTTTCTAATTTAAACAGCATAATTAATAAATTAATTCTAACTAACCTTTCTCTAGTTTAAGCAGTAAAATCTCAGCCTTGTATTGTGCTCCTATTCAAAATAAATAAGCTTGGCTCTTGTAAAGTGTTTGGCTCAGAAAATAAGAAACTTAGAATAACTTAGCCTTAATTTTAATAGGTTTAAAAGGAATCCAACAATAGGCCATAGAGAGAGACATGCTAAATGAGGTTAATACTTAAAGCGAACACCAAGTTTACGGCCAAGGCGGAGGCTGAGAATCGGCTTGTTGCAACAGGTGTAAATGATGGGCGGCATTAAAGTGTTTGTGGTCGGTTGCACGGTCAATGGCAATGGCAATGGCAATGGCAATGGCAACGTTATCTGCAGCCTTACAGTGCGTTCCACAATCTGAGAGATACTAAAAAACTGGTTGCCTTAGTTAAATGCACTCGTAATTTGAATTGGTGAATAAACTGAAAGAGAGATACAGAGAGAGAGAGAGAGAGAGAGAGAAAGAAGGGGAAGCTGCTGGCTAACACTTGACACATTTCCCGAGGCCTCTTCGATCCCCTCTTGGACTCTGAAGTTTTATGGGAAATTGTGTATCTGGGAATACCAATAGTTGACCCAATTAAGCTTAAGTAAAGGGCGAACCAGAATGACATCAATCATTGCATTATGAGACACTCGCTTAAGTCGTACGTTATGTGGGTCAATTAGAAATGACTTGGCAGCTTCTCTTGTCTCTTTTTTCATATTTTTTGTGAGTAAAAGTCGAAACTGCATTTCAAAGGTTTTCTCTGATGAACCCACATTCATCAAATCCACATAGCGGTAGCTAGTGACAATCGATTAGGGTCAGTTGACTGCTGCAACATGCGGCAGCAACAGCAACTGCATCTGCAACTGCATCAGCAACTGCATCTGCAACTGCAACTGTGCCTGGGAATGGGACGCGAAAGTTGCCCAAGATTCGCCAGCCCAGCAAGTGGCGCCCCCAAAAGGCACTCCAATCAACCAAGCGTGGTTGTTGGCTGCTCTCAAGCTCACGCTTGGTCGGATCAGTGGTGCAACAAGGAGTCGCCAGTCAAGTAGGCGCAACGGCGACGATTTGCATGACCGGATCACTGGATCAATCGTTTGGGTGCGTGTGGCGAATTTCCAATTCCAAAAACAAAATGGTAAAAACATCCACAAACCAAGTGAAAGAACAAAACTGGAGCACTTCCATCTCCTCGTCTGTCCGCTCGTCCGTCCGTCCGTCCGGCCGTCCGTCCGTCTGTCGTCTGCACTCATGCAAACAATTTCTACTAGCCAAGTTGCCATTGCAGTTGGCCAAAGATTTGCTGGCACAGTGAACCACTTGATCATTTGACCATGGAATTTGCATACTCCAAAACTACAGCTTCAAGAATTTAATGTAGATTTTCTGTTTGTCCAATCCATGTTTGATCAGCAATTGTCTCGGACTGCAAATTGTTAGAGAGATATCTGAGACACTTGTAGATATTTAAAGCTCTGTTAGCTCTGATCTGTATAAATCTAACTAAACCAACAATTACTCTACGCTTTTTTTACATAGATTTCATCTATTTTAATTTTATTTATTTAATCCTATTAATTTTACTTAATTATATGAATAAAAGGTTGTGTTTATATAATAAAGTTTCCACTTAATCCAGCTTCCAATCAAATCTAAATTATATAAATGTTTATAAATAATAAATATAATGAAATATTTAATGTAGTATATAATATATTTATTTAATTAATTGGGTAACCATTTTTTTGCGGCAATAGCATTTAATTATTTATATTAAGGTTATTAATTTTAGAATGTAGAAGATTAAAGACTTTAAGAGATTATTATGTATATAATTTCTAAGTAATTAATGATATCTGAAAAGTAGTCACTATGTGTCGTAAGATGATATCAAGAAGAATAAACAACAATTCATAATAAATAATAATAATAATTACTATTCCATTTTAACCTATTAAATATTTATGGCACTATAGGTCTATGATATATTAGTCCTATTTAATTGAAGCCTGTTAAATGTATATAAAATTTATTATATTAAAAAAGGGTATTGTAATTTTGAGCAAATGCATGTAACAGGCAGAAGGAGGCATCTCCGACCCTATAAAGTATATATATCCTTGATCAGTATCATTAGCCAAGTCGATTGAGCCATGTCCGTCTGTCCATTCGTCCGTCTGTCCGTTTGTCTGTATGAACGCGTCGATCTCAGCAACTATAAGAGCTAGAGACACCAAATTTGGCATGAAGGTTCCTGTATACCCTCTCCAGATAGAGTTTATGTTCGATTATGACCGCATTTCTCAGAGTAGACTCTTCTAATATCATATAAAAACAGTCCTGAAAGTTTCATTAAGATCGGTCTATAAATAAGAGAGATAATCAGAAAATAAATGTGGCTTTGCCCGCAGCACATGTGTGCGAGCGAGACAGCGAACGAGATGCGTCACAAGATTATATGAAGTGTCGTAACACCTGTTACTTACTTCTTACTTCTGTTATAATCAAAATACTTAATTTTGAAAACTTCACAGGGTATTATTCGGATCCGCTTGTTATTATATAAATTATATTGTTAGTTATAGCAAAATATCTGCATAGTCAACAAGTTTTAAGTGAAACAACTTGTTTTTTAGTCAGTTCTTTTTAAGACAACTGTTGAAAGAAGTCCGAGATGGCTTTCCCATGCTTTAAAGCGATATCAGCTATGAAGAGTGACTAGTTTGCATAGTCAGTTCAACGCAGTGATTAAGAATTCGTCATACTCTCTAGATACTCTATTGAATGAACTTTGCTTAATTTGATGATAATAGATTAATAGTAGAATTATTCAAGAAGATTCTTTTCAATTCTATATCAAAGCCAAGATCTAGAGAATCAAAATAATTTGTTAAATACAAAACTTAAGCACTATTTAATTATGAATATTAATGATATCATAATTATTTTCAAGTTATTAGCAACAGCTTCTGCTTCCTATAAAGCAACAGAAGTTTCCCGATTGAAAGGAAACCCTTTTAATTAAATGGCATTTGCATTTGAAAGCCTGTTAGATCTGGGAGTAAGTTGGGCTCCCTTCAAGCCATTTCCTCAATCAGCGAATTATAAATGGCTGTCAGTAGCGCGTTCTGCAGTTAACTTTATACGAGACTGGCCAAGAAGCATGGCCAATGCTGTTTGGCCATCGTAGTCGTAAGTTAAATATGCTGGCAAGTTGCCAGTTCTAGCCACGTTTTGTCGGGTTGTCGATCTATTAGAAGATATGCTAAAAGCCCAGCGAGCACTTGGAGGTGCCTGCCCTCCTCCCTCCTCCCCTTCCCCCTCGTACCCCTTCGCACTCCATCCCGTTTGGGGGCAGTGGCTCAGTTTTTAACTGGCAAACACTTGGCTTAATGACACTCGTCTCCAGCTGCTTCTCGGTGTTAATTTGCGGTCATTAGCCAAGTTCTTTTTCAATGTTTGCTTGCACGTTGAAGTCAGAAGACTCTCTGCGCAGACTCTCTACAGGCTCAATCAATTTGCGTCTCTTAGACGACACGTGCATTTTTCTTTTTGGGTAAAAGCCTTTCGCAGACAATAAGCCTTTGCCTTTGCCTTTGCCTCTACTTCTGGCCACACAATGGGCTTTTGTTAACGCTTAAATTACACTTGATGCTGTTGCTGCCTTTTGGGCTAATGATGCGTGTGTCTGGGAAGCCGATGATGATGTACAAGGGGCCAAGGGGGCGACTGAGTAAAAATGCTAATTCATTTGCACTTTGGCTTGCGACAACTGCAGAAATATTAACGATGCGGGAGACACAATAAATAATGGAAACGCAGCACACAAAAGTGAATGTTAACAATACTTTTTGGTAAGAAATGGGTCAACGATACAGTTGGGTCTCTCTCCCCGTCTCTCTCCCTCTCCCTCGCTCTTTCTTTGCTCCCGATGAGTGTGTGTGTGTGTGTGTGTGTGTGCAGGTGTATTAAGTAACGACACGCCCCGTTCTAACCCAGTTTACAATTGCATATTCTCCTCCTCCCCACGAAAACGGCCAAAACACCTGCCGAGTTGGCCAACAAATTTCACTTATTGCCAATTTGCTGCCAATGAAATAAAATACTTTTTATGCGCACTTTGCCGATAGCCAACCCGATTCAAGCCCCCCGCCCATCTCCCCTCCGGCCATCCTCCCTACTCCTCTCCTTGGCCAAGAAGACTCCCCTTTCTCGACTTGAACAGCAGCCAACAAGGCTGAGCAATAAATAAATTGCAAAATTTATTTGGCAGCACTTATGCGTCGCTTTTTTCATCGAATGCATTTTCCACATTGATTTATTTGCATTGCCGATGGATGAGCGATAGAGGGGCTCTAAGGGGCGAGGGGGGATTAAAAACTGGGCAGTGAAGTCTAAAAAACATATCTCAAAAGGAAGAAAACATATTCTAGTCTATAAACTGTCAGAGATGAGACTGTTCCTTAACTGTTACTCGGTCACTGTGACTAAGCAAGCACGGTATTCTGTACTTTAAATACTTGAAAACTATCTTAGACTCTAACTAAGTATAATATTATTACAGCAGGTGTTTTACTAACTGTGGATCTAATTGACAGATAGATCAAAGATAATTTCTCTACCTGACAGCTTCTTCTCTACTTCAGCAAATCTATTTATTGCTGAGATCTTTGGCCTATGTATGCGCATTAATTTTGTGCATCTATTCTGAAAATTTGATACAGATTGGCATATAAACACAGAAGTTATTCACATATATATTATGTACAATTCAGAGCAATCAAAACTTTTACTAGCGCCATCTATATTACGTGACTTGCAAGTCAAAGGGTAAACTTTGAAATCTTTGAATTACTATAATAGAATATTATCATATGCCTTTAGTTGTAGCTAAACAACAACAATTGCTGATAAAGTGGGGAATATAGATGATAATGTAGGGAATATCAGTTAATTATGCTGCTGCCAGTCACAGATACGTCTAATCACTGGCTGAGTAGCTTGGCCGTGACTCAGCAGTTCATCGCTGGCACTCAGAGTAGATATTGTAGGCAGCTTCCAGCTGCTTTTCCGCGAATCTGTCTCCTTGACTGCTTGGCGCGTCGGCCTTTCGGGCAATTTCAATTGATTTTTGAATTTATCAAACAGGAAGCATCTTGTGAGGACGCAGCAAGCGACGACGCAAAACTCGTTGCAGTTGTAAGACGCGCAAGACGCGCTGCGTCTCCATTTAACGGCACTTAGTGGCGCAGCGACACCAGAGACTTGGCCAAGTGGCAGACGTGCCGCAGAGTTGAATTGGCCAGTTTTCTGGCCAAATGGCAAAGTGTTTTTCGCACCTGATTGATGTGACGAGTTGTTGTTGCCTTTATTGTTTTCAAGGTCTTTAATACTGTTTAGATCATAATTTGTCAGCTAATTGAGCAAAGTATGTACAAAATGTCATTTTATTTAAATTTCTAATAATTAATTAGTCAATTTTGCACTTATCATACGGATAATTTATAGATACATCTAAATTTTACTGCTATTCCAGTTTTTACTCAAATACTGGGTGTGCAACACAACTAAAAGCACTGCGGGGGTTTGTGTCTTTGCTTAAGCTTTTAGCACATTTCAGCATGTGAGTAAAATATATGCGCAGCGTGAAGTTGGCTGCGAAACGCAACATGTTACTCGCGTGAACTCAGCTGTGCGCACTTATTCCACACAGTTGAAGTTGGCTGCGCGCTGAGCCGTTTATTGCGTGAAGTTGGTCGCGGGATGGCATTCATTGGCGCCAAAAGTTCATTCAAATGCAATGGTTAGTTGTTCGAAAATAATTTTTAGCATTATTAGTGCTAAACTTAAACTAAAATGTAATATTTTTTATTTAAAAAGAAGCACGCATATATTTTATCAATTTACTTATTTCGCTTATAACATCCCTTGTCACTTGCATCTGTTAAACAAATAGATTGATGAGCTAAAAAGCAACTCCAATCTAAATTCCCCCAGTTTACTTTCAACCGACATGCAAATTAAAAAGCATATGCCCCGAATCGTGAGGCACTTTTGTTCGGTGGCTTGTTGCAACACTTCTCGTTGAACTGCCACTCCCACTCGACGAGCATCGTTTCATCCAGATGGGTGGCTTTTCTTCCGCCTGTCCGCGTTCACGTCCGGGCTGACGTTGACATTGATGCGGCTGTTGCTGTGAGTTGTGAGTTGTTTTCGTCGTCGTTGTTGTTGTTGTTGTTCGTGCTATACGCCATGCGTGATGGATTCTAGCAGCTTCAACAGTGCCACTCTTGTGACTCTTCTCCCCGAATTCTCAAAATGATTAACGACTTTTGAAGTGACTTGCAGCAAAACCCAGTCACATAACGAGCAGGCATCGCAGTAAGGATCAAATTTAGCTGCCAACTAAAATAGTGGGCGTAACCATCAACAAATAAGTCTTGGCAACAAACAAGGACCTAGACAGATAGCATCCGCCGCACCCCCCTCTCCATCCCCAAGAGCCACCTTGATTTTGCGCATCCAAGTGTGCGTGTGTGGGCAATGTGAATTAATGATTTAAATGACTTGGGAGAGGGGCAACTTGGGTCGATGGTTGTCATGTCATTAGGCAACACTCGCTGTGCCCATTTTCACCTGCAGCTGCAGCCATTTTTCAACACTACTCACTAACAGTGAAAGAGGCGGGGCAGGAGGTGGAGAAGCTGGGGAGCTGGGGAGCTGAGCACATCCGTTAATTGCAGGCAAACGTCAAAAGTCGTCGTCTGTCAGCTGCCCCAAGCCAAAAGCTTCGGCGTTCCCGTCAGTAGCTGTCAAGCTCCAAAGTATACGAGTATATATACGGATGGTCATGGTCGATAGTTGTTGTTGTTGTTCCTGTTGTTTTTGTTGTAGCTGCCCACTTTTGGCAACAACAAAGATTGATGTGTGTTGTACAGCGGCGGCAGGCAAAACGGAAAATAAATGATGTTGGTGATTATTTTTCTTCATTGAGCGCAGAGCTCTTCCTATCCCCTCTCTTACTTTCCCCTCGCTCTCTCACTCTTTCTCCCTCTCTCCACTCACTCTCTCCCTCTGTGTTCGTTGTTTCAACAGTCATTTTGGCCATCAATCTCGGGAGCGTCAAGCAGGCAGCAGGCAGAAGGCAGCAGGCTAACGGCTGCCACATCGCGTGTCTCGTTCACTCCACCATTCACTCATTCATTCATTCATTCATTCGTTCATTCGTTCCTTCATACGCAGCACATTTGAACAATCTATCAACTTGGCATTGCGTCGAGTTCAAGAGGTGTGAGAGAATCTCTGTTAGTTTTCTCAATCTACAAATTCTCAAATATCCTTTATCCGCTCGACACTTTGCAGTGTTGGCAAACATTGCAATTATTTAAAATATAATTAAATATAAATTTAGCTTTGGAATTAATTATTTAATTGTGGAATTGATTACGAAATTGTTCATGACTTATGAGAATTAACTGCCCATTATAAGAGGGAAGACAGGGAGCAAGAAAGAGAGATAGAGAGAGAGAGAGAGAGAGAGAGAGAGAGAGAGAGAGAGAGAGAAGAGAGAGAGAGAGAGAGAGATATTGGTAAATCAAAATGTGGCAAATTTTACAACTATTTAAAATGCAATTAAATAAGAAAGTGTAACATAACTTGTAAGAAATGTATGTATTAAATGTATTTCTATACTTTATATTCATTTAAATCGACTAATTTACTGATCAGACGTAATGAATTTCCTATTGAATATATTGCAATATTTTATTTAAATATTACATTATATATACATACACTTTATATATTACACTTTTAATATATTTTCACTTCTTTTACAATGTTTTAAGTCTAATATAATGAAATTAAAAGAGTAGGATTTCTCTCTAAAAAAGGTACTACAACAGCTCAATTGTATCTACCTTAATATCTTCCAACAGAATCTATTTTCTTAATTCAATTTTCAAAATCAAGCAAATCAACTCTGAAATTGAAGTAATTTAGTATAAGATAAAAAGAGAATGGTTTTCCTTTATTATTTTCTTAATTTACTTGTTTAAATTGACATTTCACTATTATTTATATTTATTTATTTATAAATCACACAATAAAAACACAACTTTAGTGTAATTATTATGCAATCAAGGAATTTAAGTTAATGTAGTTATAATAGTATTGGATGAAGCTCATTAAATAGATATTTCAGTTACTGAGTTGATCTTAGCAGTTGGAAGTTGCCTTCAATTGAAAACCATAGAGAGAGAGAGAGCCAAACAAAAAGAAGGCCAAATGACAATATTTTTGGCTCGAGCTTATTTGCAGTTGATTCAATTCGGGAAAAGTGCAGTATCATCAATTACTCGACAAATTTAGTGCCATTGAGGCTGAGACTGGCGCTGGAAACGGAGGGGGGGAGTGTGGTGTGGCGTGATGTGATGTGGTGTAGTGTGGAGAATAGAGAGTGGCAAAACGAAATGTCCGGATGCAAACAATAAAATACATTTTCCGGTTACTTGTCACCCACTTTTCCAACGCTTCATTTCCCCTCCAAATCCCCAACAAAGTTGACACATGCTGTTCCTCCAGCGAAGGCAGACAAGGGGCAAGACCCCAAAGTCCTGGCAACTCCTCAGCAATTGCCAACAAAGCATTTCACTTTTGGCCAACTTTGCTGTTGCTGTACTTGTTGTTGTTGTTGTTGTTCAAAGTCATGTCGACAATGGCTTTAGCTTTGCTTTTGACACTTGGTAAATGGCGCCGCCCGTTGAGTTCGTCCACTGCTGCAACAAACATTTGCCCAACTGGGCGTGGTCCCGCCCCTTTGTTGGCGGGATGGCGGAGAGTTCATGTCGAGTTCGGTTCCAGCTTCTGCGTCGAGTTCAGTTTCTGGACAGAGACTTGTTTACCGCTCCACTTACGCGTCGCACTTGAAAGCTGCCGGACACTTTTCTTCTTCTTGGCCCGCCCAAGAGGTGGGGGGGAGGCAGGGGAAGATGCAATACTTGCATGCACATTTCACTTCTTCTCCTCTCCTCTCTTCTTGTCCTTTTCGCCTTTTAAATATAAATTGTGCCCGAGTGCACACTTGCAGCTCCTGCAATTCCTTTCCATCCGAAAAGTTCTCTAGTCCTGACTTGTCCTTTCATCGCATGCCACACATAACAATTTATCATGTGCGTGTCAGGGAGCTTGACGCAGGATTTGATGTCCTTGTTGTTGTGGGATGTGTCAAGTTAGAATGCCAATCGATGACAACTGATAGATATAGATACACACACATAGAGAGAGAGAGAGAGAGAGACAGAGTACAAAAAGGATATAACTGCTTGAAGCTGACTCAAATCCTCGTTCATTTGTCATTAGTCTCCAAGTAAGTTGACAACTAATTCCGAGCATATCTTACGCAATTCCAATCAATCATTTCAGCTTTCACAACACTAATCAAAAAAGGTAAATAATGAAAGTAGATCAACAACATAATTAAGTTATTTATGTTTTCACAATCTATGAAGAATATATATTTATTTTATTATTTATTATTATTTTTATTATTTCTTACATATTATTTCTCATTCTTCACCTTTACCTATGAATTACCTATTAAAAGCTGTTACTGAAAAAGGTTTTCTTTGGCGAGAATAATTTTGAGTAAATCAATATTTAATCTGCAATCAAATTTCAATCAATTTAAGTTCATTCTGCAACCAACATAAAATTTACTCTGATAAATCTAAATATCATTAATTTTCGTTCAATCTTTTATCATTATGGAAATATTCGATAATTGTTCAATCTACGATCAACCTGCAACTGGAACTCTAACTGACGATTAATCTGCAATCATTCAATCAAACTATGTTCAATCTTCCATCAGACTATAATCACTCTTCAATTTACGTTCAATCAAGCCTTGATTAATTTCCATTTGAAACCTTCAACAATCTTCGTTTAAGCTTCAATTAAGCTTCAATTAAGACGATCAATTCTCGATCAATCTACAGCTTGTTATCGTAAGACTTGAATAAGTTAGAGTTGCAGCTCGTTAACTTGGCCCAAGTGGAGACCGAAAATGTTGAGTGAGCAAAATAAACTGACCAAAACAGAGAACATCTTCATGGATCTGTGAGTGGATGTCATAAAAGTGTAATGGCCATGCCACACTTGCTGCAGTTGCACTCCACGTTGTGTCCAGAAGATGAAAGCGAAGGAAACAAGCAGAAGGAGAATGAGTAGGAAATGGCGAATGCGAAGGCGAAGGAGAAGGCAAAAGAGACGAAAAATGGATAGCATAAATCTTAGCGGAAAGTAGTAAATTTTCATTTTCACACCTTTCAACACTCTTCACGCTAACACAACCAGAAGGAACATTTTGCTGTCAAAATGTGAACGAAGCTCTGTGAAATGCATAAAAAAAGCAGGAAACTAGTCTAGTTCCTCTATCTCTACATTTTACTCTCTCTCTCTCTCTCTCTCGCTCTATCTCTCTCTATCCAACTGTATCGCTGTCTCGCTTTCGCTTCACAAATACTGTCATACGCAGCGTAAAAACGGGAGTTGGGGGTAAAGGACAGCTGAGGCGGCAGCGAGTCAGACAAAGTGCCTCTGAGCGTAAATAAATTGGAAATGTCCTTTGGCCTGGCACTGACTGGCGTTAGCCGTAGAGCTGAAGCCGTAGCTCTCGTTCTATCTGGTGTATCTGTGAGGTCCTTGCATTGCAATGCGTCCGATGCTTCCATTTTAATATTAATTTTACCCCAAAGCGCAGACGGGCCAACGGATAGCATAGAATGGGGATGGGGACAGGGGATTGGGATTGGGATTGGGTTTGGCTTCGGGTTTGGGCTTGGGTTTGAGTTTGGGTTTGGGCTGGGCGAAGGCCAGGCGAAAAGTTATTGCCTTGGCAGCCGGCAAGCAAGCAGTAATCATGGGGCAAGGTTCCTGGTAGCTGCAGTATCTTTATGCCCCTTCTTCCTCCAGCTGCCTCTTTGCCGCCTCTAGTTGCCTCTGTCGTTGTCAGTTGAAGCAATTTATGTCAGTGCATATCCGACAGCCTGGCAGTTGCAAGCCCTGCCATGTGCGGGGCACAGCTCCTACTCCTTGGACCAACACCAAAGTGTCCTTGTTGGCAACACAACACAACAACTGAACACAACGCAATACAACAACGACGACGACGACGACGACGACAACGACAACAACAAAGCAGCACCTATCAAGTTATCAAGCTGGCAAAAGTCGCCTGCCCACAGCATCCTCAGCTCATCCTCATCCTCATGCTCCTCCTCGTTCACTTTTCCCACTCTGTCCGCGAGCCTTGTTGTTATCCTGGAAACGACATCGAGCAGGCCAAAAGTTTAGTGCAACCTTTGATTTATATTTCTGCTGTTGCTTCCTTCTACCCTCTACCCTCTACACTCTACCCTTCCCCTTTACCCACTCTTGCACCTCGTACCAACGTGCTGCTTCGCCTGGCAAAGGAATCGCTCTATTTTCAGTGCGACATCCCAGAATGCAGACTGCAGACTGCAGCTCTGCAGAGCTCTGCTCGCATATCCTTTTTAGCACACCGGAAGCCAAAAAATATTTATTAGTTTGTTAAATTGTGAATTGCCCCGGCACGTTGTTCATTCTTCGCTTTTCTTCGATTGCTTTCTCCTCTCTGGCGTCCTGCTTTCTCCCTTTGGATTTAATTTTTTAGCCTCTGTGTCCTTTGGCTTTTGGCCCTTCTTGTTCGCTTGTTGTAATGATTCTTGGCATTGGCATGCCTTTCGTTCCCGCCCTGATTTGTACACCAAAAGGGATTCCAATATTATTTTTCATTGGCGTGCCCTTTGACACCCAATACTGTAAATTACACACACCCACAAGTTATTGTTACCAAAATGTGCTGTGTGAGTCGGTTCGCTTGTGGAACTGCTTATCTTTTTAGACAAATAACGATTTGGCATGGAACTAGTTTATATTTGAAACTGTTTTCTATGTCCTCTCTAAATTATAACACAATAGAATGTGGATTAAGTTAATTTTCTACTCTAACATCAAGTTCAATTACCGAATCCTGAGGGAAGATACCTATTGATAGGTAGATAAATAAATAATCAATAAATCTGTGATATGTATTTATAATTCTCGGAACATTGTTAAAGTAAAATATAACTAAAATTGTATTATTATGCTAGATAAAATACAAAAATATACATTTATAATAATTATCTTTTTAATACTTTAAGATATAGAGATTGTTTTTGGATGGAATGTTATTCAGCTATTCATGTGGAACTTAATAATATTAATATTAAAATAGAATAAAGTTCACTCTCTGAAATGAAGGTTTTATATCTGATTATTTCTTTGGTTACATATCAATATCAGAATAAATTCATATTAATTGGGAATATATTTAAACTTATTTCTTGACTCAATTTTTTTATAAAAAAATTTCAACTCATACAGATAATCTGTATAATAATAGTTTACTGTCAATCTGTTAAAGTGTTATCACAACATTTGGATTATTTATATGAACGATATCAATGATTAACGCGAGATTCGAAAAGCGAATAACTGTTTAGGATTTATCTGATAATCTGAATATAATCTTTGGATAACATACAAAATTAAGAACAGTAATAGTAATAAAATGTATGTTCAATAAATATGTATTCTATATGCAACTGTATTAAGTTTCGATAAAATTATGTTAATGGAAATGGCTCATTAAGTGCGAGAGCTGGCTCATTTTGATATATAATATTTTAATTAAAATGTAAATCGAAATGATTAAGTGTTTCCAATTTATAAGTAATTTTTCATAAACATAAAGCACTGAAAATTGTCGGTAGAATACAAAAGGCTCATAATTAATTACTGCGCCCCGAGCACGAACGAGCGAGCGAACGGGCGAACGAGCGAATGAGCGAATAAGCGAACGAATGAAGCGAAGGGCAACAACAACACAGAGCTAATGACAAACGAACAGTCGAAGTCAAAGCTGTCCCCCCCAATCTCTGCTCTTCCCTATCCATTCAACACTCTTCACTCCGCAACTCTACACACCACTACTCTCCACCGTTTGAATGTTGGGAACAGCAGCTGATTAATGATGGGCAAGGCGGCATAGCATGCTAATAATGCGAGTGCAAGAGGGACGGCAGATGCGACTGACGAAATGAGCACAACATCATCATGATAATGAGCATTATGTGATAAATCAGAGAGAAAGAGAGAAGAACTGCAACAACTACAATAACGAGCGCCGCACAATAATAAATTAATATAAATGATACTTAATTTTATGATTAATGATATTGATGAGTTTCCACTGGACGCCTCATGGCCTGCCCATTGACCGCCAGTCGCCAGTCGCCACTCGGCAATGCGAAAGGGTCGAGAGTCGAGTGAAAAGTTTCGGAAATTTATCAACGATAAATCAGTGAAATTGTTGGACCCTGCTGTAGGCTCCCTTTCCCGTATAATGTACAATAAATATAAATAAATAATACATAATTACAGCGTTTGATTATACGGTCTACCCGTTCCTCGAATTGATGGGCTCCACTGACGCCATTGACGCCTTCGTCTGATACGAAAAGTATTGAAAGACCGCAAAAGGAGTTTCGGTCTTTGGGCATTTCATATTTCATACACTTCCGCGAGCCCCCCGTTGTGTGCCTGACAAATGATGTGCCCCATTTCGGACACATGACTCTTTACTCTTTACTCTGTGCTCTCCCTTCTCCTTTCGTTTATATTTCAAAGTGATTGATATAAATACACCTAATTAATATTTATCGTTTTGTGTATTTTGTATCCCCCTCATAACAAATTCATTTCTCATGAGCATCAAATCGAACGAAATGTGTCTATAATAATATGAGGCTTAGTTCTAATGAAGTATTGTAAATGTTGCTAGAGTGTTTATGAAGAAATATGAGGAGGTTGCTGATTCTTTTTTATAACTCAAAATATCTAATAAAATATTAAAACTGAATACGATCTGTTATTAGAATTATTGACAAATGAAACCGAATTATTTTGTTTAAAATATGGCGATTTATTTGATATTATAAACAACATTATATGTAATTCGTTCTTAATGAGATACATCTTTCTCCTCAAGGGAGTTTAGCACTGAAAGAAACAGAAGCTGTATACCTAAATTTGACATTCCCATAAATTATCTGCTGCAGTTTATAAACATTTATACAGATTGCATCTACTTAGTAGGAACAGCACTAATAAAGTTGAAAGATCTTCATTGATGTCATTGACTGAGCAAAGAGACACACTGATTATTAAGTGCAGCAGATGGTGAGGTGACAGCTGACAACTCATCATGTTCAAGGCAAAGGATGAGGAGAGCAACTGGCAGATGGTAAAGAAAACACTAATTTCGAGATTGCGTAACTCGCACAAGAGTCAAACTGTCAACGGCAGCCAGAAGAAAAGTTGTTGCGGATTTGGTTGGAAAAGTGAAAAGTTAAGCGAAATGAAAAGGAAGGTTAGACAAATACGCAATCCCTGAGTCCTTCATGGCTCGATGGTAGCTCAAGTGGAAAAATGTTTTGCTTTTGGCATTGTTTCTATCATTTGTACCAACAAAAGTGCAATTTGCACCCAACACAGCCACAGCTGGCAGACTGAATGAGTGCGAGAGAGAGAAAGAGAGAGAGAGGGTTAGTGGGGATTTTGGTTGATAACGAGACAGAACAGTGTTGACAATGGCAAATGGAACAATGAAGAAAACAACAAACAACACACAACACACATGACAAAGCAAAAGCAAAGAAAAATCTCTTTTGTGCTGTGTAACAACAGTATAAAAAATCACGAAAAACTTTTCAAAATGCCAAACTTCGGAGTGTGCATGGCATATGTTGTAGGGTATGTGTGTGTGTGTGTGTGGGAGTGTG
The DNA here is from genome assembly GCA_018901825.1 of Drosophila funebris. Lineage (NCBI taxonomy): Eukaryota > Metazoa > Arthropoda > Insecta > Diptera > Drosophilidae > Drosophila > Drosophila funebris. The sequence continues at coordinate 25,319,536 of JAEIFK010000425.1, forward strand.
TGTATCAGAGCTGCAATGGGAAAGCTGCTATTGCTGCTGCTGCTGCTGCTGGAAACCAGCGATAAAAAGGCACAGACAGCACGACAAACAGCCAAAGAAAGTAAGGAAAACTGCAAAATTGCAGCAACAGCAACAGCAGCTACAACAACAACAACAATGGCAACTGACAGCAACAGAGACAACACGCCACGCCCCCAAACTCTTGAACATTTCGGGTGGAACAAATGCGTACGTGACACTTTGGTGGCTCAGATATAAGAACGTCACATAACTCAACGTGATTAACGTCTTTTGACGCTCTCGGCTAGGCCAGGCCAGACCAGGCCAGGCTAGAGTCGAGTGTCTCCAGTTCCCTACTCATTCCCAATCTCCTCCTGCTCTTTCTCAATGCTCTACGTCTGCATGCAAAAATATTGCCAACCATAAAACAAGTGGTTCTCGGTGGATTCTCAGTGGGTTCTTCGCGCGTTTCAAACACTCGCGTGGGGTTGTTTGCCATTTAGCGACATTTTCTATTATGCGATTGCGCTTCTGTCTCCGCTTTGGTTATTTATGAGTCTCAGGCCTTTACGCTATTGACTCTGTCTGCTGTAAATACAGATACATATGTATACACTCTACAGATAGATGTGTATGTGTACATCTAGTTTAGGGCAGCATAAGGGGCTCAACGGATATAGCAGCTCGTAAAATCTAAAATAATTAATTCTCAGGTTAAAAGACAATTTCAAAAATCATTTATAATGGAAGTGTTAAGTTGGTTTAATCCAATAAGTTAAATACTGGTCTCATATAAATAAATATACGTAAGCCAAATTTATGGAATATTCTCGTGGAGGATAATTGTTTATTAAGCTCAAAGTATAAGACTCTTTTATTTATTAATTGATCGTATTCAACAAATACCTATATTTATATTTTATTAATTTTACTAATAATAATCTTAATGGTTTCTGAATAATTTAGTTGGGCTCAATTGATTGCTTCGGTTATATTAAACCATTATCCACATTATGATTTGATCATAACAATTAGTAGTTAAATATTACAAAGATTAAAAAGCCCTCAAGCTTGGGAACTGTTTTGAATTTGAGAAAAAATTGTTTGATTGGAATATAACAAAATCTTTTCTTTATCATTTCCGACATATTTTTCTTAGGTTCCATCATTTTAGAATATAGTAAATATTAATTCAAATGATTATTAATTTAAATCATATATATTTAGTTGTATTAATCAGTATATACAATAGTTCTATGTGAAAGTACGAATGGAGTTTGAGTTTGAGTTATTACTATGATTTATTTAATCTAATTAAATTTGCTATAGCAACAGCTAAAAAAAAACTACTTAAAATGCGAGCCATGGACACAGTTTTCGCTGGTAAAAGACTTAAGCATTTAAGTTAGTTGGCCAAGTAGCATTAAGCCATCAGGCAAAAGCTGCAGAACGAAACTGAATTAAATGATGGCAAAACTAACTGAAGAAAGCCATACAAAAAGAGTTTCATAAATCGTGGCAAGAAATAAAAAATGCGCATTATTGTCATGTTGTGGCAACCGGAAGACCAATAGATACAGCTAGAGGGAGGGAGAGAGAGGGGGACAGGGATGCAGTTGACTGGCCCCAAATCATAGCTTAAGTCAAACGCTCACGCGCGTTACAAATTGGATTTATTTACGCCCCGTCAGCGAACCAACGATCCAAAGACGATGATCATGATGATGATGGAAATGGAGATGATCATGCATGATGTATGAGTGTACAAATGAACTGGTAGAACCAATTATCAGGCTATGGTATTGAGTGTTGAGTTACATCAAATCGCATTCGACATTTCTCCGCTGGATTCTATTTAGTTGGCAAAGGCAAAGAGGATGACTTCCAGTTTCCAGCTGCGCTTAAGTCAACTTTAATGACACTCGGATCGATCGACAGCGCCGCATGGCTACTGAATTTTCAATACACACATACCTCTAAATCAATACACACACATAACTCACTCAAAGTGTTCATACATTAATCATTAGCGATGTGGTCCCAGCAGCAGTCAAAAGACTTCAACTCGAACATTGGAAACATCGAGGGGAATCGAGGCGAGGCATTGAGACATTGAGGAATCGGGCAATCGGCGAATCGGTTTGTGTGTTGTTCACACATTTCAACTTGAATTAGTCGACGGGTTTCATGAATGGAAACTCAACTCTCAATATGGTTTTAGGGCGTCTGCGGGACTGGTCTTTGGGCCACATGCGGTTCTCGCACAATAATAAAGAAATCTGCCGACAAAAGTGCCCACAGCTTTTGGTATCATTGAGAAATCAAGAAATGCGCAAAAGTAATGCACAGCAATCGTCATCATTATTATTTTGTAACGTTTCACGTTGAGTTCGAGAAATTGAAATCAGCGTGGGGCCAGCGACCAGAGCAGCCATCGACCAGTGAAACGCAATGAAACCCCGAGACCCAGAGACCATCAAAGACCATCAGGCCCATCACAGATCCCAGTCAGCCAGCGGCAAATGGCTTTGTGTGTAATCGGTTATACTCGAACTCGTAAGCATTAGCTGCGGGGGTTTATTTTCTTAGTCCCAATGTTGGGAAAATGCAAAGCTCTCGATCCAAAGTGGTTTCATTTACAATGCGAACTTCTATTGTACTCAAAAACTACTTTAACGGTCATCAAATGGGCAAGGCACAAGTAATTCAAGTAATTTCGACTCTTAAGAATATTAAAAATAATTTAACAACCTTTAACATTTATAAGTATATTAATCTAGAAGTTGTAAAATCAATCTACGAAATGATCTATTATCAATAACACATTAAGCGAACTAATTAAACTAAGTCAGTCTTGATCAGTTAACTTATAACAAGAGAATGAATTTCTAGAATATTAATTAATATATTGAATTTATAGAACAAGTAACTGACTATATTTGTAAACAATTGGAGGTTGATAAATGCGAGCCAAAAGCGGGAATAAAAATCGTTGGCCATAATAAGTTGGTATTGATGCTTTCATATTTACAGATAAATTATTCGGCCATCAATAAAGCGGGCCAAGCAATCTGGCTATCGAAGTCTGCTGCTGAGCGGTAAACAGGCTCAAAACGTTAATAAAATAAACGTTTGATTAATGATACTTGCTGGAAGATTTAAAGAGGAGAACAGCGAGTCGAGGCGAAGAGTAACAGCAATAGACCAAACTGTTACTTAGTTCGAATCTAAAAGTATCTATCTAAATATCGCCCTAAATTTGTACAGCATTTGGCGTTAAACTATCTGAAGATTGAATGAAATAAATAATACTTATAGAGTACTCGAGCAGTCGGTAAATGTGGATGATACGGATATTTATGGGTCGTTCTATTCGACATTTGTTAAATATTTGTGGGCGCATAATTCATTTTGTAATTTAAGTACTTGCATATTGCAGAGAGGAAGGATAGAGGCAGCGAGAGTGAGAGTGAGAGCGGGAGTGGGAGTGTGAGAGGTAGCATGATCTATGACAAGGGGCACGTTGGGTAGATCGAGTGCAGCAAGTGCTACAGCTGCTGCTGCTGCTGCTGCTGCTGCTGCTTGGGGCTCTTGTGGACTGTGGCAATGTTGTGTGCTTTTAGGAATTAAGCATGTAAAATACGAGCACATAAATCTATTCTGTACGCATTTAAACAACGGCAACGCCAGGCATAGCTCTTGGCACAGCTCTGGTGTAATCACGCCATTCACCATTCACCATTCGCTATTCGTTATTCGTTATTCGCCATTCGTTACTCACCGTTTGCCAAGAAATGTAATTAGGCCTGCCGCCATGTGGAACGCATTCGCATTGCTAAGCAGAAGCTGGAGTGTGGCAGCACAGTGGTGGGGGAAATGAAGGGATAACTGAGGTAGGGAGGGACCAGTTAACAGATGGCTTCAAGCTTCGGACTGACCGCACAGGCAGTCGAAACCGACCTGGGCAACTGCACTTGCATTCCCTAACACGGTGTGCACTGCAATTTGGTTAAGCAATAACGGAACTAAGTACCTCAGCACCTCTGTTCCCCATACATTCCCGTCCCCTATGCAACCCTGGCTCCCCTCCCCTCGTAATGACAATATTACGCCGAGCGCCATGAAAATATATTAAATTATTATTATGGCCGCACACAGTCAACGAGGAGACTCAAGTAATTGCAGTTTATTTGCACATAAAATGAATGCAGAACAAAAGAATAACTGTACTGTCTAATAGGCTATAATCGACTTTAAAATACTCTGCAGTTAAGTATAGCAAGAGATCTTAAATAAATCGAAAAAAAAACAATATAAATAATAATAATAATAACTAAATGTTATTGCATAATATTTTCAAATTTAATTATTGAAATTACATAACGATTATGTATTATATTATATTTTATTAGCAAATTATGTGCTATGCTGAATACATATAGTATGTTCTCATATCCACATTCTCATCTACTCTGCAAAAACGGGTATAGCATACTTTTTGGAGCAGCTATGTTCTGAACTATATCTAGTACAACTGAAGTAACATATCTAAATATCAGTAGAATGATCATGAAAGTAGAATTCGTACTAAACCTGATAATGTAAACTACTTGTAAGCTCAGCATTTTGATTGTTGCATTTGATTTATTGCTTTCAAATGAAATTTAAAAAAGCTGTCGCTAGTACAATTAATAAACAAATTCGTAGCGACTGCTAGGTCTTATGTACTATATAAAATTTATATGATATTTTAATGAATTGCACAGCTTATTAGAAATAAATACAATCGATTGCAAATCAAATTCTACAAAGAATTTTTACAATTATTGCATCACAAATATTAATTGAGAACTGTTGAGAGCTTAGGAAATGACAATGCAACTTTGACTTCCTCGCTGTAAACTTCATCTTGATGAGATTGTTATGCACTTCATTATAGGTAACTGGAAAAAACAATGTGGTCGCAGCTCAAAGTGAAAACCAAAAGCTGAAAATGTGCAATGTAAAGTAAGTAAAACGATGCAAACGACAACAGTAAAAAACAAGCACAAAAGCTAAACTGACGGGAAAAAAAGGAGAAGGAATACAGAAGAGGGAAACGAGTGGAGTGATAAAGAATAATGACCACTTTGCCATCTCGTGGCAAATAACCATTCATCAAATTGTCCAAATTACAGACATTTCACAATGACGCGAGCTCTACCCCTCTGTCAACCCGTCTGCCCAACAATTCCTCTGATGAGTTGGCAGAGCCGCCGTCAGAATGGCGACTGCAATTCGTTTACACCAATTTTATGGTAACAAGCTTCTCTGGCCTCTACCTCTACCTGCCCCCCTCCCTCCCTCACTCTCACAATCGTTGCTTGACAGGGCCCGTGGCAGCTGCTGGCGAATAAGTTGAGTTGAGCTGAGTTTGAATCCGAGTTGAAATGATCAAATTGCCGGCTGCATTTTGGATTGTCGTACTCGTATTATTCGGGAACAGTCCACGACTCACGCCTAAAACTATGCAACAGCTGCTGCAGTTTCTACACTGAGAAAAATTCATCACATTTGCATGTTTAATTAAGCAAAATATTCGTTTAATATAAATTACTTATAATAAGGAAATAAGTTATCAAGATTTATGTAAATTATTGAATATTATAAATTATTTATTTAATTTTATATTTCAATCTAACTATCAATAGATTTTTGTTTAATAATTTAATAATACTAATGCTATATTAATTTAGATAATCTCTAAATAGATAATAACATAGTTCGATTTTAAAAAATGTGTTCCCTAATGGATTGAATCTTAGTCTAAATTAAACTGTTATTATATTTACAGAAATAATTTTATTATAATCTGATTTTAATACTATTTGAATTGAAAGGCGTTCAGCTTTTAAAATTTGAATAAATAACACTTGAATTAATCAGAAGTAATTGATTTATAATCAACGTTCTAGAAAAGTATGTTGAACTAAATATTCAGAATCTTATTTTGCCTGAGTGCAATGCAATTACACCGCTCCCACTTCTTGCACTCCCTCTTTCTCTTTCTTCTTTACTCTCTCTCTCTCTCTCTCTCTCTCTCTGTGTTTCTCTTGGTTTCCTCTTCTTCTCTCTCTTCAACACCATTCGTCTGGGGGCAGGACAGCATTCAATTTCATGGCTCGCCGCGGGCAACAACTGCAATTTGGGGACATTAAGTTTTGACATTGAATAATCACTGTTGAAGGCGTTGACGAGGCACACAATATTAGTAGCATGCAACATACTCAGTGTCGCACTCTCTCTCACTCTCTTCTGTCTCTTACTCTCGATGCTTGTTCATATGAAATCGCATCAATTTCTGCGCCTATAATAAATTCAACTCACTCATCAACGCCGCAACGCATATGAAATTCTCATAAGGGAGCGTCGATTTAGAAGCAGTGACGGAAAAGGGGGTGAAATAATAGGGGAAAAGGGGGGCATGCTGCTGCTGCTGCTGCTGCTGCTGCTTAGGTTGTCCGAAGCCAAAGTCGGTTTTTATTTTGATTTATTTGCCACAGACACGACAGTTAATTTGATATTTTGATTAACTGCAGCAACAACAACATTGCATTGCCAATGGGATTGGGATTGGGATTGGGGAAACGTTTCGTTTCGTTTCGATTCGTTTCGGAGGTAAGCGCAAGGGCAGCCAAGGGTCACTCAGCTGTTGCACTCAGCTAATCCCAGAGCAATAAGGGCACACAAGTGAAGCGGACATGTGTATCGTATATTTTAAATTGTGGATTGTTTTCGGTTCGCTTCTTTCATGGATTCCACATAATTTTGTAATTTTTATTCACTTTGCGAAAATGTGAGAATAATTGCAGTGCAGTTAATTTATTATGTCGCTGCCAAGTCAAAGATATTGTATGGGATATTTACCCCCAGATCTGCTTAACCATGTCACGAGTAGCCAACGCACAGTGGGCCATAAGTTGCTGAGAATATTTTTTTTAATTTAATTCACTTTTTCCCCCTATGGATAAAGGTAGAAATAAATTGGCTTAGGCTGGATTTTTTCTCACTTACCAAGAGAGGAATATATAATAATATTTAAATCTATTTAAATCTAATCGGGGACAATCATTAGTTCTTCTAACAACTTAGCCCATATATTGCTTATATATAATATTATTTACAATTACAAAAATAAATAAAATAAAACTGAGAAAGAGAATCAGTTTAGTTATTTGATTGTAATAATTTGAATAAACTTAAATAACTTATAATAATTTCATAGTATATTAAATAAAATAAAATACATTAAGCATTCTTTTAGTTAAAATTGTAAGCAAAAATATATTAATATCAAAATCAATATAAATAACGTATTTTACAACTTTGTAACACGTTTAAATTGTTGCTCATTAAATTGATTGATTTCGTCACACTGTGCACCCTGGGCACGCCTGGTGCTGGCAACTGTTTATTGTGAAAATTGATTTATTATCGCGATGGTCGGGTTTCTGTTTCTGTGCCTCCCCATACACACTCACAGGCACACACACACACACAAACACACACACACAGCACATGCATACAGCTGCCAGTCTGTCATACAAAATTGGAGTGGCTGCCGCTGTTGCATGCACCACCGGCAACGTAGCGTCGCCATTGCAGATTGTTTATGTTGTTGTTGTTGTTGTTGCATATTTGCATCGATTAAAATAAGAATTTTACATGCGATTCGTGTTGTCGTCGCCTGGCTTTGTCTGCCACTCATTGGACCCGACACAGACCCCAGACCCCGAGCCGAGGCGGCTTAATAAATTTATAAAATAGCGCCAAGGAGTGGTAAGAAGGGGGCTGAGCAGGGCTTTGAAGGAGTGGATGGTGCAGGGGGGTGGGGGGGAGTACTGCTAAAAAATGCATGTATGCATGAATTTTAACGAATTGCTGATGAAAATGTCGCATCATAAATTATTTCATATTTAGGGCTGAGAAAGAGAGAGAGAAGGAGAGAGGGAGAGAGTGAGTAAGAGTGGAGATAGATAGAGAGAGAGAGAGGGAAGAGATTGGAGATGGAAGCAATGAATGGAGAGGATATTCTGCAATTCTGTTGGGCAAAAAGCCGCGTGAGATAAATTGCCCTGCTGCGTCCAGCTGGATCCTTCTCCCGCTCTCTCCATATCTATCTCCATCTCACTCACCCTCTCCCCCCTCTCATTCCCTCGCTCGCTGTCTCTTTCGCTGTGTGCATGCATAAATTAAATTTATATTTTACTTTCGAGTTATGCGTCTGGGTAATTATTTTATCTTTCAGAGCCCCTGTACACAATGCACCAAGGGCTACGTGGTCGTGCATGGCATTCAAAGGTTAATTGGCATTTTCGAGCTTAATTGCCTGCCGAGTGGCACATGCACCATGCAACCATATACATGTACCACACACCCAACCCCAAACACACAACACACACAACACAATACGATAACATCATCGACATCCCCGTCCACCTCAAAACATCACTCTGAGGATGACACTTTGTTGATTGATTGCCCGGCGAAAGTTGCTTTGACTGCGCCAATTTATATGAGTTTGGCCTTCCGACTGCATTTCATTGACATTGAATCCCCTTCTTGCCTCTTTGCCTCGGGCTGCAGTTCGGACAAGGGCAATCATGAACTGACTGCAGCTTGTCGTCAACTCAATTGAGTTCTCTTCAGTGTTCTTCTCATAATATAGTTAAGTTGGAAGGTTAAGATTTCTATATAATTAGAAATGGTAATATTATTGTAATAAATATAATATTGTTGAAGTAATGCAAGCATTTTGACTTAACTGAATACGGTAAATAGCCATACAATTTAACCTTGTCGGAAACAGGAGTTATGAGAGTTAAGAGCTACATCACAATCCATAAATGTGTAGCACAAAAAATCTATAAAAAAACAAGCGGATCAGTCGAGCGCGCGCGACAGTATAAAACCCTGTGCAGTTTTATAAATTAAGTATTTTGATTATAATAGAAATAGGAACGTAGCAGGTGTTTATTGAAGAATACTCTTTTGAAACTCTCATTATTTTGCATATGAATTCTTTGCTTGCTTATAGCAGCTAACTTTCACATATGTATACATATTCAATCAAAGCTGAGTGTTACGACACTTAATTTACTTATGCTTCTGTCGTAGTAGTTCGCTATCTCGCTCGCACACATGTGCTGCCTGCTGCTCAACGATTCCGTGGAAAAAAAATAACTTTAATTTCTTTGCTGATTTTCTGTCTTATTTATAAACCGATCTTGATGAAACTTTCAGCGTTCCTTCTATATATCATTTTTAACGCACTTGTTAAATTAGAAGTGCCTACGTTGAGAAATGTGGCCATAATACGTTTTTTTTGAATTGCGGGGGGGGGGGAAAGGTATCGAAAATCTAACATAATCTCGATCTGGAGAGGGTATACAGGAACCTTCATGCCAAATTTGGTGTCTCTAGCTCTTATAGTTGCTGAGATCGACGCGTTCATACAGACAGACGGACAGACGGACGGACGGACAGACAGACGGACATGGCTCAATCGACTCGGCTATTGATACTGATTAAGAATATATATACTTTATAGGGTCGGAGATGCCTCCTTCTGCCTGTTACATACATTTGCACAAAATTATTATACCCTTTTTTGCCCATTTTTAATGGGCACAGGGTATAACAATATAAATAATTCAAATATTTAAACAGATAGTTTGATATTTTCTTAAAGTGGAATATAAAGTAATACTGGAAATCTATAATTCGAACAGTATTATTTAGATTAGCTTGAAACAGTTTCGAATACTTGTTTGAAGATGTATAAATATAAGAGAAATTTTATTTAGAAGGTGCTATATATTCTACACTACAACGTTTATACACTATATACATTATATACATTTATATTTATTTATATACATTTGTATATGTTTATATATATATGTGTTATATGTATATATGTTTATATACATTTTCCCCCGTCCCACTTCTGAGTTAAAATAACTTTCCAACAAATCTTATCTCTTTCATCATCTTTATTTATGCCCACAAAGTAGAAATCTATAGTTAGATAAGCACATTCTCTACAGGGTATCTAAGAGTCGATTACTATGGTGTGCAAATTTCCTAAACATCATCTTTAATTTTTTGAGCGCATTAAGTGTTATGCATATTCAGTAACTGCACTCAAAGCGAACTATTGCAGTTTAATCTGCCTAAGAGATCTTTAAGTTATTATTTGCGAATGTATTTATGTATGTATGTAAGTATGCATATATGTTTATTGTATACATCTATATGTATTTGTGTATTTGTATATGCATATTTTATGATATTTTCGACATGGCATGCAACGCCGAATGAGCGTCATGCCCCTTACTCACAAGATCCATAAAATTGCAACTTAGCGCAAAATCGAGAAGAGTAGATAAGAGTGGAGAAGGGAGAAGAGAGTAGAGTGAATAGAGAAGAGTAGTGAAGAGATCGGCAGCAATGGCAATTCTTAAACTGTGTGTGATGGCCGTGTCGAATTTTGTTGAGGTTCTTGTTGTTGTTGCTGTTGATGTTGTTGCTGTTGATGTTGTTGCTGTTGATGTTGTTGCAGTTGATGTTGTTGCTGTATGTCGTGTCTCGGCAGGCGTCAACACTGGCGCGCCAGAATTGGCATTAATGAGTAGACAAAGAGCCAAAACAACAGCAACAACAAGAATGGCCACTTAGCAGCGGAGCGGCGAGGAAAATGCGTCGATCAAATTAACAATTTAATTTCTAAGAAAACTAATTAAAAATCACGCAACGCGCCGAGCTGTGCAACTGAAGTGCTCCCCCCCTCCCACCTACTCCTCTTATATTCGCACTCTGCTTAACTCCCCCTCTTGCTGCACCTCACTTCTTTACTCCTGCTATTTGACTGGATGACTTGGCTGAACTGTCTAAGCGTCTTCGCCTGCCTGCTTGCCTGCCAGTTGCTCTTCGAGTTGTTGTTGTTATTATTATTGCTGTTGCTGTTGCTGTTGCTGTCCGTGTCTGAGCCGAGTGCCTGCAACATGCGTCAAGCATTCGCAATTAGCGGAGTTGCAGCCATCAGTCGCCCATTAAAAGCAGGCAAACATGCGCACACTTGATTTTCCAATCAGAACGCCACAAGACTCGACGAGACCCTCACTTTACTCTTGTAGAATAGAGCCTCAGTCAGAGAGACGTCAGCAACATTTGTGCCAGACTCTTGGCCCAATGTAACAACAGCAACAACAACATCAGCTCAATTGCTATACGAGTAATGGAAACCAAGTGTGAGTAGTAGAATATATAATACTCTTTAAATGTTGCCTCTTTCTACTTTAAGATCTGTTAAGAAAACACTTTCAATGAGCAAAAGAAGAAAACTTGCAGAAATATAATGCATAATGTGCGATAATAAAATGCATAATTTATAATTAATAGATCAGCAATCAAAAACCAAAGAAAGCCTTATAATTTGTGAACTAAGAAAGACAAGTTTCATTTTCTGATGCTAATGCTTCGACTCTTTTTCAACTAATCGAGAACTTTTTTCTTTGCTTCGTCAAACGTTCCAGCATACCCATTAGCCCCATTTTAGTTAGGGTATGCCACATCAACGTGCAACTTGCAATTGCTGTCTGCCAACGGCTGATGGATGGATTGCCTGTTTGACTGGCTGGCCTGTAGCCTCGCCTCAGACTGGATGCGTCTTGCCTCGCCTCAGCTTTTGCCCTCTGCGATGCCACACATGCTAAACTATTTGCTTCTCGCCACCCTCCCCCCCGCCCTGTATTTATACACGCCCCTTGTTTGTTCGCGCTCGTGTGTTTGTGCCTTGTCAAGAGTGTGTGGCAGCCACTGGGAGCGGCATTTGTGCGATCGGGTGGACAGATCGACCAACGAGTGAACGAGTGAACGAGGCGAGCTGCGGTAGGGGGAGGGGGAGGGGGAGAGGGGCGAGGGGCGAGGGTACACTTGGGTGTCTCTGGTACATCGTCAACGTTGACTGCTAATAGACGCTCACGCTCACGACATGCCACACATCAGTCAGGCAATGCAATGCAGTGTAGGAAGGGAGGGAGGTAGGGAGTCTCAGGGGAATGCAACTTGCGATTCGAGTTGTTGATGTTGCATATAATTAATTTATTATGTTGTTGCCGCTCTGTTGCAGCCTTTGGCCATATTTTGCGACGTCGCCTCGCATCGCATCCTCTCAATGGCAGCTTGTGTTTATGACGCATTTATGGTTGCATTTATAATCTTGGCCAACTGAGTGGATCTGTGTCTGTTATTAGTTTTGCATTTGAAACCGCACACAGGAAATTGACTAGAGAGAGCGAGACAGTGCAACAGAGAGAAAGAGAGAGCGAGAGCTGGGCTTTCAGCCAGCAGCATGTGGGTTGGCCAATAGATGACAACATGGATGATGAGTTGATTTGCAGTTGTTGCACTTGAGTAGTTAATGGGCAATTTGTACACATTACTTAAGCAACGCTCGACAACAGCGAGTGACAGTTAACGGGGCTAACTCTGTCAGGCCCTTGGCGAGTCAACGCAGCTGACAACAACTTGGCCAAAATGGCAGGTGCACTAATTGTGTGTACCCATGTAAGGGTACTGCTTATCTAGACCAACTCTCTTTCGACTTTATACAAGATATTAGAATGAATTCAATTGAATTACAAATCATTTAGAATGGAATATTTATAGAGTTACGTTTTTGGAATATCCTTATTCCTTACTTTAACTCATGTTTAGAAAGTATTACGATTTCTGCAATTTCTTTGGAAAAGTTAAACTTTATTTCGCGATTATCTTAGCATCCAATTTTAAGTATAGGGTATTTGTTTAGGGTTCCTTTTGAGCGACTCTAAATAAATCTAAGACTAACGAGTTTTACAGAGTTTTGTGTGGTCTTCATAATAGAAAAACTCTTAATTTGAATATCATAATACATAGAATAGCATACTTAATATATACTTAAAAGATACTTAATAGAAACTTAATAGATACTATCCATTATTGGCCCAGTTCTCTATATAAGAAAAGCCAATCTCACGATCGCACTATTTCCTTGACAGCTACAACAACTTTCCTATATTTGCTCAATGAAACTTGTTCTCTTTAAAGAGCTTCCTTCACTCCCTACCCCTTCTGCAACTATCAGCTAATCATATGCAACTGCAATGCCATGTGGCAACTTCCCGTGTTGGTCAAAGTGCAAAGGTTATCGATAATTGCCGTTAAATTGTGCACTTTGCCGACGCCGCACACTGTCTGAGTTGAAACGGTTGTCGCCGCAATTCAGCACCTGCTCAACGTTGCAACGGCAACTTGTGGCAAGTTTGGACTGCAGTTTCAATCAATCAAATAAGGCGCTGCCAAACGGACATGGCACTCACGACAGGCCGCAGCAAAAGGTCAAAGGGCGCGTCAAGGGGCATGCAACACACAAGCTGCCACACACAACAACAACAACAACATCGACAGCGACAGCGACAACAACAGCAACAACGGCAACGGAAATGGTGCATGCAACGCGCTGACGTGGCCTGACTAAAAGTTTCTCTGCATTCCGGCAGGAGAGGCAATTTAATTGAGGGACTTTCAATTGCGAGATTGGCCGAAACCACAGAGCTTTTTGGTCGGTTTATTAAGCTGGAAATTGGATTTGTTGGCAGATTGGTTCCTGGCAAATATTTGCACAGCCAATTTATCATTTCATTAAATTGCACATAACTGCAACTGCATTCGACAAACATTAATCATACGACATGTTGACAGCCTGTCAACACTGTGCCGGATTTCGTTCCCCCTTTTAAACTTATTCCAATCCCCACTTCCCCTCACAGTCAGCTCCTAACAAATTGCCAGCTCAACTGGGCAACATTTTAATCCACACTCAAGCGTGAATTGAAGGAGAGGGTATTACTTGTTGAGTACTAGTTACTGTTACATCATAAGTTACAAGGCGGTAAAGTGAGTTATCAGACGGAGAGAGCCTTGACAATATTGTTCAATATTGAAACAATATTATTAAATATTGATATAATATTATTAAAAATAAATCGATATTATTGCATATAGAGAAGTCCTTTAAGCAACTGTTGCTATTCTTAGCTGCACATAACTTTAATATTTAATTGATATATTTTAAAATATTCTGTAATTAATCTATTTAGCGATCTCCAATTTATGCTACTAACTGTTACAGTAGAACCCTGATAATTGCTGTAATTTATGTATATCTTTCTATCATTAATATATTCTTTCAATTTAATATTGTGTGTAGAAAGAAAGGAAAGTATGAAGAGTATTTGCTAATGCTCCTTCAGCTTACGTAAATACTATAATATACTATAATATAAATCACATTATCTGTTTATTTCAGTAAACAAATCGTAACTAATAAACTATAAGGGTATCTACTTGTGTACTATTTTATCTTTTTACTGCGCTTCTCTTATGTAACATGGTCTTTATGACTTTCCCCTTGTTTTCGCCATATACGAAAAGCCATTTTTGATGCGCAACCAGCTCATCGCTCAGTTAAAGATCTTTATAAATTGTTGGCCACACATCAAAATGAACAATGAAGAATAATGAGGTTTCGCCAAAAAAAAAATTCAAAAAGGAAAGAAGAAAAGAAGAAAAGGAGCCAGGAAATAATTTTGACTTGAGGAAAAGTGCAAGAGTACATAATAAGCTCGTTAATCATGTGGCACATACACTCCCGCAATTTCTCATCATCATTTCATTTCTGCTGTCACTCGGCTTAAATCGTGCGGCACAGCTGTCGAAGGGTAGAGGGGAGGGATAGCGATGAGAAGTTCTAGACCAGGGAACGAGTTACGAGTCTGCAATCATTAATTACACGAACAACATTCAATGAGGGCTATAGAGTGTCATTATCATCTCGTATCGGAGCAACATCATTAGTCGGACAAATTGACAGAGCAACAACAACAAGAGTAAGAACATCAGCTGGGATCATCGCTTCCGTCGAGTGTGGAACAAATCTAATAAACTTTTCCAGCCATTTCCGTTTTGCTACGGATTCTTATGAAATTTTTCACAATTTTCACATTTTTCATCAGCTGACAGGACGGGCAAACAAGCAAAGAACATCACCATCGTCATTGCCAACTCCGACTTGACTCATTTATAAAAGTTTCAACTGGACAAAGGCACCGAGTCGAGATGTCTGTCAGTCTGGCAGTCTGACAGTCTGACAGACTGTCAGTCGTGTCAGTGGCTCAGTGCAAGCGATGAGATTTTTTGATTGATGTCGAGTTTCACGTTATGCAGTTGCTCTTAAATTTTTATAAATTATCATTTTCCATCGACGCAGCCAGCAAACATATTTTACATGTCAGAGGCGAGCGCCTCGCCCCACTGTGCACACTGAGTCCACCCTACGCCGACCGGCAATTGATTGATGAAAATGCGAGGCGTGTTCGAAATAAAAGAAATAATAATATTAATAATGATATATCTATGCAAATTACGTACTGAAATTATTAGTTTCATGTTTACTACCACGACCCCAATGCTCCAACGCTCCGTCATTCAGACTCTGATGAATTTTATATTAATTTGGCAACCATTTATCATTCCTCCCATGCGATTGGCGTGGGCCTCTGCCTCTACCTCTGCCTCTGTCAGTCTATTTGCTATTTGATTTGATATTTGGAATAGCTGATAAGGGAAAAGTACATAATGCATTGGATCACAATGCAAACATTACTACAATTTTAGCAAACAACAATAGAATATTTTATAGAAAAACGTTTTGATTTCGTTATTACTGATTTTATTCTTAGCACTGGTTAAGATTACACTTTTAAACAGAATTTTAATTGGTGAATAACAATTATAGATAGATAAACGAGTAAATATAATAGAGCTTCAACAATTTAATATTTTATTGGCTTAAAATAAATAAATAAAATAATTGTAAATATCTAATAAAATTAGTTTGCTTAAATAATAATATTTTAGTCATATGTAGATTCAAATACCAGCTAGCGCAAATGGAAGAAAATATCTAGCTTTTCTCATTCCTTTTGTTCTTCAATATTTTCACAATTTCTTACAGCTGAATATGAAAGCCAACATACAAATTGATTTGCTTGATATGCCTGCATTCTGGGCTTATGTGGGAGGGACGACAAGTCAAGCGACATTCTTTAGACTAAATCTGTGTGCATTTCAACAAGTTCATTTTGTGGTTTTTCTGCCAAATGCAATGGCAACAAAGTGCCAACCACATCAAATTGTGGTGGTGGTAGTGGTGGTGGTGTTGGTGTTTTAAAAGCAAAAACAATGAACGAATCAGAGCTATTTCTGTGTCTCAAGTTGCATAGAGTCGGATGTCGGAAATCGGGAGTCCGGTGGTCGTTAGTCGGGAGGGGGGCAATTCGTATGCTCTGTATGCTCGACTTGTGGCTTAAGGGCAATAAAACTATTTACAGTTCAATTTGCTATAATATTTGCAGTTGAAACCACAAACGACAAATATGCCGACAACAACAGCAAAAACCGCAGACGAGCCAAGAACCAGACCCAGAATCAGAGCCAGTCTCAGAGACAGACCCAGACCGTGTGCCCAGTACCCAGCCAGACCCAGAACACAACCCAGATCCACATTCAGATCCAGATCCCGATGCAGACACCCTTTTGCTTAAATGGCAACAACTTTTTAGAATGCGTTTGCGCGTTGGCCAAAAGGAATCAAAGTTTATAGACTAACAAATAAACACACACGCACACACACAAATACACATGCACACATACTCTCTGTGTGGCATATCAGAAAATCTACAGACAATAATCCAGTGTATGGCAAAGGGATATGCCACAAAAGGCAACTCCGGACACTATGGACACTACTGGCACTCTCGACACTTTCCATATCAAAACCCCATTCGAACAACAACAACAACAACAACAACGATAACAACGACAGCAAGCAACGAGCAACCGCAGCAGCAACAACAACAACTGGCAAGTTATGCAACCAATTTACATACAAAAACAACTCAATAAACGTGCGAAATGCTAACGATTTGTAAAAGTTGAATCCTCTACACAAACAGAAACACAAGCACACATCCATGTAGGTGCTTCCCCGTGTGTGCGTGTGTGTGTGTATTATTGGATTGCTTTCCACTTGGGGCAGGCATGGTAGGAGGAGACAGGAGACAGCAGGGGAGGCACTGCCCAGGCAATTTAGCAAAGTATTTCCTCGTCGCCCTAAAAAGTTGGCCACTTTTTGCCACACTTGCACGACGATGACGTCGTATATGTAACTTCCCAACCTCCCCCGCCACTGCCACCTTCCCGCACCACTCCCTCACTCTGACTCGTAAACTTTGGGCTTATTTCTGTGGCCGTGCCCGACCATGAAGCGGAAATTGTGCATGAAAGCTACACCCCAATCCCCTCCTACAAGTCTGGCGCAGCACACGGCAAACGAGAATCTAACTCGATTATTATAATATTCAACTATATAATCCAATGAGAAACTTTGCTAATAAGCTGCTAGTTGAGTGCACCACTTGCCACTTAACATTGCCACACACACACATACACATCAGGATTTTCGAAAACGTTCGTTTTTATTGTTACCATGCCACATGCCACATCAAGTGGCTGCTGAACTGAACAGCCAGTTAGCAGGAGTCTATCATAAATGCTACAAATGCGATTTCAATTCAATTTGATGGCACAAAAGACGGTAAAGAACTTCAGTTCCATCAAAGCTCCTTTTCATTGCTCTACTGCTCTCCTCTTCACTCTTCACACTTTTTTCCTTTTACTATTTTCTCATCTTACTCAGTTATAAGCCTGGAGAGCCATATTATCTTTTGATTTTCTTGGTTTTATTTATTGATACGCTTATTCTGATTTTAATTCAATTGACTAGTCTATACCCTATAAAATAGCTTAAATATAGGCTTTAGATTTGTGAGATATTAGAATTTAGTTCAAAATTTTAATTGACTTCCTGAATATAGTATAATAAAGTACGGGGTATTAAGTTTCAATTAAGTTTTATTTAAAATGCTTTTATTACATTGTAATTCAATGAAATCGCTTATCATAATTGATAATACGATATTTTCTAATGAAAAACGTTGTTGTTTAAATTGATATTTTTAAATAATATAAGCTTAATGGATTATTAAAAGATAAGTAAATCAAAACTAAAGATAGATTTTCTTGAGTTTGTTACGGAACACAGAGTATCTTTAAGCTGAGCATTACTTAAATGCTGTTAAGAATTTCGAATTGTATTTGGAAATAGAGGAGATGACGTTGAAACCCATGACTAATTCAGAGAATGTAATAATGGAATACAGGGTACTTTCTAGTCGAACATATGCAATTATTATTGTGACCTCCAAATTTACTAACTTAACAGCAAATGATGAGTATCTTCCATTCGATCATACACTGATAAACGCATTCGCTCTATTTGCTTTTGCTTGACCAATTCAATTAATTCGTATTTGTATTGCTCGAAGTGCTCAAGTTTGAAGTCTCCGATACACATACCCGATAAGCAACATTTGCTAGTTATGGCCGCCCACGCAGTTGGTGTTTAATTGCTGCTAATCACACAACACACAACACACAACGCACATCAACAATAACAACAAGAATAACAGCAACAGCAACAACAACGAACAGCGACAGGCAACACAAGTCTTTAAAGCAACTCGAACGACTTTCACTAAGCTACATGGCATGAAAAATGCCTCAAATGCAACGAGCACAACAACAACAACGACAACAACACGAACATGAACAACAACAACAACCATAACAACGCCAACGCCAGTTGCTGCTAACGGTATTTAATGACACATAAAGTCGTCAATCACTCAGTAAATCTCGACATGTCGCCATTGCCTGCCAAGACTCGCTGTGTGAGTCGCCATCGTCGTCGTCATCGTCGTGGTCTCAGTACCCACATCTCCTCAAGCGGGAACCGAGCCCCAACCCCAAATCATGCCCCGAAACTGAAACGAGACAAACGCTCCCGGTAGCAACAATTTGACAGCTGCCCGACAGTTTAAATTAATTGATTTATATGTGCAAGCGAGATGTGTATAGAAAGACAGAGTGAGAGAAAAGGAGAGAGAGAGAGAGAGAGAGAGAAAGAGAGAGAGAGAGAAAGAAAGATAGGGATAGAGAGAGGTGTGGCGCTTTTTTTCTCGTACTTCAACTCCTACACACTCTCTACCCCCTTTTCCTAGACCCTCTCTTAGCCAGTTCACAAAACTGCCAACACTCTTTCAATTAGACAAGTGTGGAGTTATATGGGCCACAACATGCTCTAAAGAGTGTTTAGCAACTTGTCAAATGGAGTAGGACGAGATCCCGGGAGAGTCCAAAGGCAGCAGAGTGAAGAGAGAGAGAGGAGAGAGATGGGAAAAGCGTCAAAGTGTCGTTTTTATGGACAGTGTAATAGCATTGTCGATAAGTTTAATTATATGATGGATTGTGTTGAGATCTATTTCTCATGATTATCTTTATCGAGAACTGCTCTCTCAAGTGCCCCGCGACGCCTGCTGTCGTGTCGTGTCGTGTCATGACGTGTCGCGACGTGTCGTGCTGTGTCGTGTTTACTGTGCATTTATAAAAACCTTTTCATGTTGTTATACGTAGTTACATTACATAAATCAAGCAGCTGCCAAGCTCAATTGACCCTGTCGCGCCATTTGACTGATGATGTCTTTACCCTGCCAGATCGACGCAACGATCGACAACCAACTCTCAACTCAACTCTCGAAAACTGGCAACCTGACAACCGGACAACCTGGCGCTGCATTGCGCCTTTCGATTTTGTGGCTGCTACCTAAAAATGCGTCAAAACTAACAAGATTGATGGCACGATGGGGATCGATTGATCGCAACTGATCGACGCGACGCGTCGCTCATCGATTGCCTCGTGCTTGCCGCTGTTCCACTTGACCAAGGCGATAGAAGGCCTCGCGACATGGTAAAGTATTCAAAATGGATTCGAAATGGTTTCTAAATGGATTCATATGGCGGCGGTGTATTCGCTTTTGAAATGCCGCCGTCGATTGACAAGCAGCTGATTGATTGACCATGTGATCTACCAAGGCTTAACGATGCCCAGTTCTATGTACTTTTATTTTGATTTTGAATATTAATGAAGAGATTATTGCTCTGCTTTGTGCCTGAAGAGAATTCGGTTGAAGGCAAGCAACAACTTTATTATAATAATAATAATAATAATCAGCATAATCCCAGCCGAGATTGTGGCCCCTTTTTTTGGGTAAGAGCCGCAACTCTTTAGCAACAAATCCCATTTGCATGGAAGCAACGAATATCCTTTAGTCAGCCAGCGTCATCATCATCATAATCATCATTATCGTCGTTGACATCGTCTTGTTAATCCCACTCGTAAGCATTTTGTCACATTTCAAAATCATTTATCATAAGCTTTCACAACAGCCAGAGCCATGGCAACCCTCACGCCCCTGGCACAACGACAACCCATTCCGTTCCCATACCCAATCCCAATCCCAGTCGCAGTCGCAGTCCCATTCCATTCCATTCCGGTACATCTCTGTCATTGCAATGACAGTTGGGCACATTAATTTTTCAGCACAGACTTTAGAAAATTTGTTCAAGCAACAAATTTCTCAATGTGAATGGAGAGATGATACACAAGAAAATAATATACAAAGTAATCGTTCTCTTTCCCTCTCTCTCTCTCTCTCTCTCTTCCACTCACTCTCTCGCTCCCCTCTCTCTCTCTCTCTCGGTCTGTGTTGAGTAACAAGTAATTTTTCATATCATAAATTTTCGAGTCAGTTAATCCCACACGCGGCGTTCGTTTGTCAGCCATGCTTTGCTCTCGTCTCAGTCTCAGTCTCAGTCTATCTCTGTCTCTGCCTCTGTCTCTGCCTCTGCCGCTGTCGCTGTCTGTGTCTTCCTCTGCTTCCCGGCCTCGTATTGTATCTTATTTATGCCTTCCGCTTGCTTCGCTTCAATCTTTATCGCCGTCTCTGTCTTCGCCAGCTGTGACATTTTGACATCTCAGTGATAATTCATACTTTTGCATGTCATACTTAATTATGCCGACAGACAGTGTGTGGGTCTTTTATCATATTTAATTTCTCTCTCTCTCTCTCTCTCTCTCTCTCTATCTCTGTCACACTCTATCTGCGTCGCCTTGCCAAGCAATTGTTGCACATCATTATGGGGCATACATTATGCTTAGTTCTCCTCCATCAACCGCTCTCCCCTCACTAATTACCCCGAAACCTTTACTGGAACATTTCATTTATCACATGGCAACGGCAACAGCAACAGCAACGGCTAAAACTCGCTGCATGATGATTAATATTTTGCCAAACTCAAATGACATTTCCACATAAAATATGTTTCGAGGGCCCAGCCAGAAGAAGGGTTTTGCCATGCAGCAAACACATCAATCATCGTTGGTCCAAGAAGAACAAAAAATCAAATTTGCAGCCAAAACAGAGGGAAAAACACGCTTAGAGAACCTGAAATTAGTGACATGTCAACAGGCGGCGACCGGACAAGCCACAGGAGAATCTGCTCGAAGTTTCGAGTTTATTTGAGTTTTTCTATACCCTCTTCATTGTCAGGGTATCATTAATAAAAACTTAGCTTAGCTCTGAAATATTAACATTATAATCAAAAAAACTATTGTATTATGGCATTTTCTAATGTGATTTGTATCTTTAAATATGATTTCCCTTTCATTAATAATCTCATCAGAACTGGTTCTTGAATGGAACTACCTTGTCAGTAAATTCATTTAGGGTATCTAAGTTTCAGTGTGGCCAATTCAAACTGAGTTTCTGTTGGTTTTTTTCGCTGTCTCTACCTCGTTGAGTGATGTGTGGCCATCAATCTAAACTCTTCATTTTGAAGGCTCGCTGTCAACCATAATGACCGGACCAGAGCAAAAAGCGCCGCACAAATATACAAAAAATACCAGGCAATAACTACGTGGAGCCTATGGAATAAGGGGAAGGGAGGAGTGGGATCAGGGGAGAGAGGGCACTTATTACGGGTCACACAATTCAGCGGCGAGTCGTCAATCATAATTTATAAATTGTTGCTGTGCCAAACGATGTATGAAGCAGCCATATGAAGTCTATCCACATGTATGTGTGTATGTATGAATGTACGTCTGTAGTATATGAAATGAAAATACATAGAAAAGTCTATTTGAGTCATTTGGCTTGTATATCCCAGCTAATTATTCAACGTCTCATTAAACAAATAAATGTGTCAAGAGAACATTTGTTTGCCATACATCACATCAGAGCACAAGATAATTTCATTGAGTAGAAGGCCACAAAAATACAGAGTCTAAAAAAAATAATATCAAACAACGAACAACAAACAACAAACGGCAGCAAAAAATAAAAGTCACATCATTTGAAAATGACAAATCAAATGAGATTAACACATAATTTTGTTTTCGAAACAAACAGACAACTGAAGCGGAAAACAGATATAAATATAAGCGGAAAGAAAAGTCTCTTTAGCTAAGATCTTTACTTTCAAAATATTTCTGTACATTAATCACTAAGTTCACCTGACAGCAAATTATTTCAGCCATGAAATTAAAAAAAATTATAAATAAAATCTTTTATAATTTATTCACAAATATCATGAATTAAATGGGCAACAACTTATGCACAAGATTAAGCATAAGGCGATAGGAATATAGCTTTTTTAATTATACATTTTTTACATACCTTTAAAATATAAATTAATAATTTAAATAAATATTTAGGTAAGAAAGTTTGAAAATATTATTTTATATTTACATTTTTAAATAAAAGCATAATTAAATCACAAACAGCTTCATATACTCTGAAAGACATGAAGCTGCCTGCTGCGCAAATAGCGATTAACTACAAAAGCTGAAAGTTATGACAGACAAGGAGCTGATTGCTACATAGCATACTGTGCTATGTAGTTAAGCTATGCTACAAAATGATCTAATTGCGTCGAAAGCTGTCCCGTTCTCGGCTGTCACCTTTCTTATCGAATACTCTGCTCTGCTGCGGTTCTGTGACAAGCGCAACAACAACAAGAACAACAACAACGGCAAGACAACAACGACATCATCAGCTTCAACACTAAAAACAACATGAACAACACTCACAATGAGCTCGTCGTGCAATTTATTGAGCCCATCAATCAAGTGGCCATTCCATGGATACATTTGTGTGGTGTTGTGATTCTCCGCAAATAATTGTTGCCATCGCTGCACATTGCACACGTCTGTCTGGCAGTCTGTTCGACTGCCTGGCTGTCTGTCAATGGGTGTGGTCACAGTTGCCTGCACATAGTTTATGGTTCGAGGTCCGTTGCTCAGCAATCGTCACTCAACGTCTGCGTCTGCCACAAAAAAGGCCAATCATCGATCATGGTCATCATCATCATCATCATCTTGTCCCAGTCCCAGTCCCAGTTGCATTCGCATTCGCATTCGCAGTCCACGTTTATGTTCACGTTCACGTTCACGTCCACAATCTACGTCCATATCCATATTCCCGCATTCTTCATCGCCATCTCCTCGTCCTTGTCGTCATTATTGATGAGCTACAGCGAAAAGCAGTCGTCAGTCAGCTGCCTGCAGTCGACGTGCCCCTTTCCACTGTGCCAAGATAATATCTTTTGCAACAAATTTTTGACAGCTTCGATGCGGCCTCGTATGTCGTGTGCATTGCATTGTGTTGGCCTCTGCAACTGGCCACAACCCGATGTGGACTTGGACTCCAGCTCGAACTCGAACTTGACTCGACTGGACTCTCGACTGGGCTGCCTGTTGGGCCCTGTCACATTTATCACAAATTCAATGAATAATAATTTTTGCACGCTGTGTGATGTGACGTGCTAATGTTATCTGATTGGAATCGCTGATGAAGCAACAGGATGGTACACGATCGGGTTGTGTTTGAGGGTTTGAGGGTTCGAGGGTTATAGGGATGGAGGATACGTGCCGAAGCCGGTCAGAAGAAGCTCTTAAATATTAATTATGTTGCCCATTGGTTCGGCTTTCGTCTGCCATTTTGTATTATAAATTGCATTCGCGATAAGCGGCGAGTTATTGCCATCGAGATCATAAATTCAACGGCTCGATCGTTTCCGGCTTTAATCACGATCAACATCTCATTCACAGTCAACCAGACGATCAGAGAGTCAGACAATCAGACAGCCAGTCAACTTAGTGTAGTTCTGCTCATATATCATTCTATATCTGCCACATGTAAGAGCACTACAAACACTGCGAAGTTATGTATATACTCATAGACGACTGAATTAAGGCACAAAATCAATATCAATAGAACATAAATATAATCAATTGATTTTCGGTGTTTGATATGTAGTAACTCTCCCTAGTTATGTTTGTACTGGCGCCTACTGGTATTACACCCTGACAGCTTTACCATGGGCTCATCGATCACATTCACATTGAGAATGTCAACAAATGAAGTTGATGATAAGGAATGCACTTCATCTATGGGTAGTAGGGTAGATATCTTAGCTTAAGCGAAACCGATCATTAAAGTTAAATACTCTAAACTGATATATAAGTTATATTTCTCATTTTTAAGGAAAGATGCGAATTAAGATAACTAATTTCTGTAGGTTTCTCAAATTCCAAATCATCATTATATTTTGAAAGCAAAAAACTGTTATTATTGCAGAAGTGAAACGATGTGAAAAATGTACTTAAATGTTCACACGTAGAAGTGAGCAGCGGATGATCGTTTCAATTTCGTGATCAATCAAATTGAACCGCCTACACAATCACAACAAATCAGGGCGTCATTAAAGCTATTTGTTTTTGTTTCTGTTTCTGTTTCTGTTTTAGTGTCTGTTTTGTTTTTATCTGTGAACCCAAATGATCTTCAGTCGTCGCACACTTGGCACTCCTCACGTTTTCAAATTGAATTCGACATGCAATGTCAGCCAGCTAACCCCCAGGCTAATCAATTACAAAGAGATGCCAACTTGTCAGAGAGCCAATGAGAAGGAAAGAATGAACAACAAATGGGGAATCTGAAGAACGAGAAGCTAGCGCCAAATTACTTTCAGCACAGTAAATCAACTCGACTGCTAAGAATTCGCCAACAATTTCAGATATGTTGTGTGTACAAAAGACTGTTGACAGTTCTTAATTGCAAAGGATTTTCGTTTCGAAATGCTCTCGTACTTAGCCAAAGTGTAAGCCGTACAATGTCTATATTTATGTAGGGTATCTACACGAAAGGTCGATGAAATGATGAAAGACAATGCTTTTCGGCTTTTCATCAACTTTGATGAGTTGAATATTTCATTATTTCAGCGAACCATCGAAAATATCTCGGCAAACAATAAGAGAAGCTGTCTATTATTTATTTACCCTGTACTTGCAGTTGCACTGGTCTGAAACTTTATCTACACTTATGTTACATTATCAGTCGCTTGCTTTACTCTTTCTGGAGTACTTTTGCTGGCAATATAATTTATATATGATGCATGATAGCTGCACTTTCCTCCATACAGGGTATTTTAAAGTCGAGCAAGACCAGTCGCTTGCTTTACTCTTTCTGGAGTACATTTGCTGGTAACGTAATTTACATATGAAGCATGATAGCTACACTTTCTCTGTTACAGGGTATCTTAAAGTCGAGCATTTCCAGTCGTTTGCGTCACTCTTTCTTGAGTAAAGTTTCTAGATGAATTTGCTGGCAATGGGATTTGCATTGGAAGCATGACAGCTGTCTAACTTGGGTGCAGGGTATCGCCAAGTCGATCATTCGGTCACACTTCATTGCGTTAAGCTCCTGCCAAAGTGATTTGCATATGACGCATGATAACTGTCAATATTTTGGCAGAGCTCAACTGACAGCTGTCACGCGCGTCGTCGCTTGAGCCGGAAACAAATTTGTAAAGCGCTGAGAGCGTAAAAAAAGAACTTCACAACAAAAGTATAAAAATTCTCTTTGTATTTGTTTTGCGGTAGATGGAAAATGGAAATTGAAATGAATGCGTCGTGCGGTATACGGTTCGCGTCTCACAAATGGCAACTGGCAACGCGCCACGCGCATTTCTCCACTCGCAACCAAATATTAAAAACTGTGCCCCAGGCCAACAACAACAAAGGAAAGCCCTACAGTAAGTAATATGATAGGGGCTCTTGAGGTAAGTGTAGGGTAGTGGTAGGGGGTATGTGCTCGAGTACGTGAGAGACTCGCATGTGTCGCCGCCTGTCAAAGTGTCAACATACGCAAATAACGGTAAAGGATTTGTCACTGCCAACGCCAACTGAAATTCCAGCAACAAAAACCACAACAACAACAAAAAAGTACACTCATACTCGCACACTCTCTCGCACACACTCTCGCACAACATCAACAGCAAACGGAAAGCAGAAAAGTGAAATCTGTCGCAGTGTTGACAAAATTCAAAAGCAAACGAAATAAACAAATAACAAGAAAGAACAGTTTGCATTTGCGTGCCGAATATTAAATACTCTTCAAACTCTTTGTTTATGTTAAGATGCATTTCATATTATGTTTACAATTTTCATAAACTTCAAATTTTATTTTAGATTTTTGTAACTAATTATATATACATTTCAAAATCAGACGAACATTATAGAAATTCTGAAAAATAAGTCATAATTTTTGTAAATATATTAATTTGTAAAAAATGCAACTTACATATGTTACTGATTATTTAGTAACAAACTATTTGTTCTTGAAAATGAATATTCACAACTCGCTTAATTAAAAGTACGTTATTGTTGTCTCATAGTTAAGATCTAACCTTCATTAAGTCACGTAATTGTAATCAGAAAAGAAACCACAGAAATTCGATTGAAAGACCGTAAGAAATATTGCGCAGGTTTCTGTTTGTTTAGAATATTTGTAAGTGGAAATGTCTGTCAGCGTGTTGATATGACTGATTGATTGATTGATTGACTGAGTGACTGAGTGACTGAGTAAGTGAGTAAGTGACTGACTCAGTGATTGATTTAACGAATACGAGAATTTCAAGTGATTGCAGCATATGACTCACTTGAGACACGTAAACAACAAATAGTACACAGACACAAATAAACGTTTAATGCTTATCAATCTTATCAGAAATGTAATGACATTTAACATGCCGCATCCAAAGAGAGACCCCAGATCCTACCACATCAACCGAACGACCTCAACAGAATCGAAAACCCAAACAGGGCTCTCTTGTGTTGTGTTTGGTGTTTGGTGATGAAATTGATTTTCCAATTGCTGCCGTTTGACATGTTTGCCCGGGCTACTGGCACGCAACTCAGACAGTATTCCATATCTCTACTCTATGCCGAACCCGCTTTCCATACTATTGCTATTGATGTTGTTGTTGTCGTTGTTGTTGTATGTGTAATTTATGCGCTAGCTCGTTCATTTGACATGTCAAAAGTTGTGTCGCTTGATTGATGACTGCTGTCAACACATATTTTCTAATTTTTTCCAAACTTCTCTCTTTATACATGTGAGTGTTTGTAGATACCTCAAATATATATATTTGTGTGTCTGTTTGTGTGTGTGTGTGTGTGTGTGTGTGTGTGGTTAGGCCGCAAAAGGGTTTGGCTTCTAATTTTTGTTTGCTGTTTTCTATGGTTGTGCCCCCCTTTGCCCTGCCTGGTTTATCGATGCTCGCTTTTTGCCGCAATGTGAACACATTGCATATTTTGTTTAGGCCCCGACACGAGATTGATGAGCTCTGCCCGCTGCCTGTCACATGCCTCAATGGATCGCATGGGTGTCTACACAGCGCCTGACAGCAGGCGCAGAAGAAGCAGAAGAGTAGCAGGCGGTGGCGGTGGAGGAGGAGGAGGAGGAGGAGGAAGGTGCACGGGTCGCAGTGGTGGTCGGTAGGACGTCGCTTTCACATCTTGACAGCGGCGCAAACAAATTGTGGCGACAGGAAGTGTGCACAAATACAAGTGACTACAAAGAGCGTCGAAACGGGGAAAGGGAAGGGAAGCAAAAGAGGGGGTGGGTAAGTTGGAGGGGTTTCTACGAGTTACGAGGATTACATTTCTGGTGTCTGAATTGATTGATAGCTATGCCAATGTTGTCTGACATGCAACTAGGTGAGCCCAATATTCAATTCTTTTTCAGTCTGACAGCTACGGTGAAGCCAACAAATAAACAACAACAAAAATATAACAAAAATATCTGAAAAACCCATTATCCTGGGGTTCCAAGTTATCGCCTGCTATTAATTTTCATATTTATAAATGTTATATAGTCTGTTGCATGACATTTTCATACTTATAAAGAGGACTATGAATAGTAAGGAGGTAAGAAATGCCATCCAGTAAAATAATATAACTGATTGCATTTTGCCTTGATGGATTGAAGGTTTCGATCAAGGGTAAAATATTTACAATTAAGAAGTTTGAGTTTGAAAGCTTTGCCTGAATTTGTGTTTTACTAAGTACAAAGCGTATTAGAGTTATTTATATTTAGCACTCACTGTTATCTGCGATAATAATTATTAAAGAGCAAAGAAAGGCTGTATAAATTATTTTCTTAATTGCTACATTACTGCTAATTTTGTAAATACTATTTTGAAAGAAAAATACTATTTTAAAAGTAAAAATGAGTTAATATATAATATACTTTCTGTTAATTAAAATTCTGTTAGTAGTAACTTTTAAGCTCTGTTTGGAATTATTATTAAATTATTAAATAATTATAATTATATCTAATACCTTTACTAGATTGATAGTATGTAATTGCAAATAACGCACATGTTTAATCTGAGATATTATATAATAAATAACATAGTACTCATCACATTTATATAATCTCCCCCATAAGATATTATCGACTTTACGTTGATTCCTCGATAGACACCTCAAGTGCAATTAAGTTGGCAAATACCGCCGGCTAGGTAATAAATGATTATTGTGGAAGGAAACTAACCTCATGTCGAATAAAGAAAACAACAACTACAACTACAAGCACAACAACAAGAGGCACAATTAACCAACAAAATTTAGGGGCACACCCCACAAATTGCACACTCTGCCAACTGGCAATCAATTTCTCGCGCTGTAAATTAACCAACCAACTGACTGGGACCTGGGACAATGGCAGCTGCTAACTGCCTGCCACAGGATGATGGCGAGGGAGGAGAGCCACAGTGAGAAACGGGAGGGGGTGTGGTATTTGCGGCTTGGAGCCCCCACAAGTCCCTGGGCTCGCAATCAACGCACATTAATATGCACGAAAACAATAAACAATGCCGAGGAGAGTGCAGATGGAAAAGGTGAAGGGGCAGGAGTTGTGAGTTGGTGGGAGGGGGTGGGCTGACAAGAGGGGAAGGGGGCAGCGAGTATTGGTGTGTGAGAGGCGTTACTACTCGGCAATCATACAAAAAGCAGCCGCCAAAGCAGCTATCTCTCTCTCTCTCTCTCTTGTTTATGTCTTCGTTTTCCTCTGTGTCGCACTCGCACTCCCTCTAATTCTCTCACTCGCACAACCCGGCTGAACCCAACTGACAATATTTATTGCAAATGCAGCAATAAATTTCAAAACACCATTCGCTAAGCACCACATGGGGTCTCGAAAATTGAAGATAAATTTTAAGGCGGCAATTTATGATTTGTGAGCATAAGCGTGAGTCTCGTTTCCAGCCTCAGTTGCAACCGCGACTCGGTTTCCCCGGCTGCCCCGTTACCCGGTTACCCAGTTGCCAGTACCTGCCCGGTTGTTGCCGGTTGCCGGAGTCGAGGCCGGCTCGGCTTGGTCTGCTCTGGCCTGGTCTGGACTAACTCTTGGTTACCCAGGGCAGACAATCAGTAGAGCCGCTGTTGACAAGTGTGGAGTGTTTGCTGCCGCACTCCTTCACTCACGATTCCGCAGCCAGCTCCTTCTCCTTAATACTCTTCTTCCTTCTTTCTGTCTTCTTCTTATCCAACTGCTCGTTTTTCAATTGTATTTGCCGCGATTTTACTGCCCGCTGCGTCTTTGACAGCCGCGCTAAAGCACTTCTCTTCTCTCCCTCTTCAAATTTCTCTTCCTCGCTTTTTGTTTCTCTCTTGCTCTCTTAGACTATCTCTCAGGCGAAGGAATTTCTTTTGCTTTAGCCCAAAAAAAACCTCCGATATAGTTTGGGAAATTACTTTTATCAATATTCATCACATTACGGCACGACTTTAATTTAAAAATGAAAACTCGATAATAAGAGCTTCATTTACAAAACTAAATATTATTAATATTATATAGTATTTATACCCTGTAAAGGGATATATTAACTTTGTGAAAAAAATTTTTGTAACAGGCAGAAGGAGACATCTCCGACCCTATAAAGTATATATATTCTTGATCAGCATCAACAGCCGAGTCGATTGAGCTATGTTCGTCTGTCTGTCTGTTCAAAGGGGTTTTCTTTAAACACCTGTTATGTTCTTACTTTTATTTTAATCAAAGTATCTATTATCAAAATACTCTTAATATAGAAGCCTGTACAGGGTATTATACTGTCGAATGCGGTCGACTGTAGCCTTTTCGACTGGTTTTAAATATTTTAATTCATAAATAATATTTGCACACCAATCTTCAAGGACTAAATTTGCAAATTTCAATTTTAAAATAATAATAAAACTAATTATTTTAAATATTAATATCATTAATGTTTTGATTATGGTTTGTCCACTTAAAGTATTGCTAATAGTATTTTATAAATTGTATGTAATATATTACTTTACAGACAAGAGCAACAGACAGAAGAATAGACAAATTGTGAGCCTGTTATAAGATATATGTTAGTTATTCTGGTAATTTTTTCAGACCCTTTACCCTTTGTAAAGAAGTTTTAAGCTCAAATAAAGGAAATCTATATCAATCGTGTTAAGAGCCTGAAAGTAAAGAAGCACATCAGTCCTACGTTTTTGTTTATGGAAACCTTGCTCATTTTGAGTATAGTCTTCAATGCGATTGCTTCGACAGCTGTCAGTAATAACTCTCGGCCCTAACAACACTCTGCTTACAGTGAGCGGCTAATGGGAAGCCTATAATTGAAGCGACTCCGCTGTGCCGCCAGTTCTGCTGCTTACAACACCCTGTTGCAATTATTCATTCACTTGTGCAAACGAGGTACCAGGGAACTGAACTGAACCGAGCTGAGACTGAGGCTGAGGCTGAGGCTGAGCTTCCCGGAGTTGGCAATCTTCTCTTTGCCATGCAAACACAATCCGCTTCAACAGTCTACAGCAGCGCGAAAAATGAGAAAAAGGTTTATGAATGCGCACATGAAAAATGGAACATCGTTAAGAGCAATTCATAATAAAATACGAGCCAAGACGGAGTCCGAATCGCATTGGAATCGCGGTGGGGCCACATCGGATCTACCAGAGGAGCCCATACAGACTCTGACGTGCACTTGGAGTCCAAATAATCTGCTATCATGCGGTGGGTTCACATTATCCTTAAAAGGGGTATTATGATTGTACTATAATGTTTGCCGAGTTGGTACTTCAGATAAGAATTAGTATAAATTTATATAATATCATAGTAATATAATAATATAATAAAATAATAATATAATAATATAGTAATATAATAATATAATAATATAATAATATAATAATATAATTATATAATAATATAATAATATAATAATATAATAATATAATAATATAATAATATAATAATATAATAATATAATAATATAATAATATAATAATATAATAATATAATAATATAATAATATAATAATGTAATATATTACTATTGATATATATTTCTGATCATTAATGTAAAATATTCTAAAATTGATTAAAAATTATAATAATAATTTGAGTTTATTAATATATTAATAAACTAATAGAAATAATTAAATGATTGAATTATTAAACATTTACAAGTGATTGTATATTTTTAAAATTTAAATAAATATTTATTTATTTTAATTATTTAAATGTTTTTTTTTTTTTTGTTATATATTATTATTATGTTTAAATATATGACGAAATAAAAAGATTTTTGAAATTAAATATATTTTGTATTGTACTTCAAAAAGTTCTCTCAAGTACGAATCCTTATAAACGCTATAAGATTCTTTAAAAGTAACGACTTTGTGTGAGAGTATCCAGCATTCGCTTTGTTTAAAAGGAGAGTGAGATATCCCTTGTTGTTTTCGCTTACAACATCAAGCAGCATACAAATTATGACTGCAAGCAGGATATTGGGTTAAAGTTTTCGTTGTTTGGCCATAAAGTTTGATGCCACAGCCACAGCCACAGCTGATTTGTGTTTGTGTGCAACGGTGAGTCGACCTGGCCAAATGAAGCTGTTGCAAGCACAGAGAGTGTGTGAGGGAAGAAGAGGGAGAGAGAATGAGAGGCAATGGCAACGGCATTTCAATCAACAGAGGCGACCCAAAATAACCAAGCAGAGGCTTATCAATAATTTCATTTTCATATGAGCATCCCGAACGATAGCTCATAAATATGAGTCCAGGTCTCGGTGAGTGGCTAGGGAAATTTATAGAGTCTGTTGCTGGGGCTGTCAGGTGAAATAAATAATAAATTCGTTATATTGTCGGACAGCGGCGGCTATCAACAGTCGGCAACGCAACAACAGCAGCAACAACAATAACAAGAACTGTGTGGCATGCAACAAATCGAGGCAGCGGCAACAAGGGGCGTACATGATGTGGGCCCACGCCCACATCGACGTCGCTCCTTCGATTCACACACAAACACACATACACAAACACAGCTGCAAAGAGTTGCGGCATCGTTGCATGCCCCACGGCCAACAAATTTGAATTCAATGAAAGATGAAATCATTAAGTTTGAGGCAATTTAGAGGCTGCAACATTTGCCCCGCGAATTGTTCAATCGTGCGGCGAACGAACGAAATAATATCAAATGGGATGACAGGAGGGAGTGCAGATGAGTTTTGAAGGCGTTGTTATGGCATTAGCATTGATGTAATGCAAAGGGGATAAGCCAATAAATTTAATTAAATAGAACTCTTACTCTCAGCTTTGTTGTAGTAGTTATTATTGAAGCGAATCCATCAGAGGAAAGCTCGAAAGAAGAAAGAAGCGGCGGCTACTGAAAGGGCATAATCAACTTCCCATATTGCATGGCATTTTGAAAGCCACCTAATAAATAACAGGCAGCAGCGTATATTTGGCCCGAAGAGTCGGGACTGGGGCTGAGGTTGGTCGGACAACAAAAGCGCACATAAATCAACGATCAAGACAATTGCCCTGTAATAATTTTAACTTCTTTAAGTCGCAGGCCAGCCCACACCTAACCAAGCGACAGACTGAGAGACACCTCAATGTGGCCAATACTAATACCAATACCATTACCAATACCAATACCAATACCAATTGCGATCCGGCGGCACATAAAAATAACAGCTTATCGGCCAAGAGAATCGTGTCGTAGCACGCCTACCAACTCAAAAAGGCATTAAAATATGAAACAACAATTGCAAAGCGGATCCAGCTGGAGGAGAAGTTGGAGTTGGAGATGGAGATGGAGATGAAGATGGAGGAGGAGGAGGAGGAATCCGACTTACCTCAGGTGAAATCAACAGCAGCAACAGTCGGCGTATTTTTGGGGAGGGGGTTTCCTCCGATTCCTGTCACCTCTCACTGTAACCCTCAACTGTGTTCCACAGTGTGCTAGGTGGCTGCCAAAGGCAGCGGCACGTTTTCTTGGCAACAGCTTCGTGAAATTCCTGAATTGCCCCACCTCCTACACCTACCACACAGAGACCGGAGACCAGAGACCCATCTAGCATCCAACATTCAGCTAAATATATATGTATATGTATGTAAGTATGTGTGTATCTGTGTATCTGTATAGCGCCGACTCAAATCGCCATTGTTTGCCGCCGACAGTCGGTTACAACTTACTCGACAATTCGAATTGCCAGCGATATCTCAATTTGGGGTCTCATAAAAGGCAATAGGATAACAGAGAAGCTCAAAAGAGATAGAGCTTGGACTATGGTTTAGCGAGTGCTCCTTCACAACTAGTTTGCTTGTGCCAGTAACTTATCTCAAGTGATGGATCTTTCGACGAAAGATACATTCTACTCTGACTCTGACTCTGACTTGCGCTTAAGATAAATATTTGAACTTAAAGTTATCTTAATAGTGTCTCAATGCATGAGCAGTATTTGTATTTTTAGTATTTTAATTAGGTGGCACAGCTTTTAAAATAATCACATTATGACCTATTTTGAATGATTCAGTTAGAAGACCTAATCTGAAAACCTTAATGAATAGTAACCTTAATGAATACCTTAATAAACTAGTAATATTTTAACTAGGTGACAAGCTAATTTAATTAAATACTATTATAAATTTAAAATGAATAAGTTAATACATTTAAATCATAATTTCTAACTTGAAGTCTTCTGTTGCCTTCAACTGATAAAAAAAATTGTTGATATAACGCCTAGAAATAGTTGTAACTAAAACCGAAGTTTCGCTCTTTTTTTACATTTAAATGATCTTGAAGCTAGAAAATGATCTGGTTAAGGATATCTTATCAAGTACCCCTGAAGTTCAATATTAAATCTGAAATATTGAATCGAAGAAAATGTTGGATAACTATAATATCATAAAGTCAATCTCAGCCAAACCAGTTCTATATCATTTCAGTTGAAGCAATTGCAACATAGTTAACCTGGCTACGTAAGTCATTCGATTTTGATATCATTCCATCAAAATATCTCGACACATTGAACACACAAAGTCCATAAATGTTTATGTAAAATATAAGTATTAAATTCATGTTAACGGAGGGATGGCTTGCAAACAGCCAACATGTCAGCAGCTGGCGTATCTGGACGAGTTGAAGCAGCGACTCCAGGAGCTGCGCCTCCGTCAGGAGACTTTCATGGAGGAGACGGCCGAGATATTGCGAAACATTAGCACCGATCGCCCTGTGTCCACTAAGGCGCTGCCATCAAAAGTCCCTGTGGCACCAACTCGTAGTGTGGATGATCGTGAGGGTGGGGGAAATATTAAGCAATTGATTCAACGCTTTGAGGATCTGCGGCAGACATCGAGGCAGTTCAGCGATCAGGCGTTGCCCGAGGAGCTTCTTGGTGTCGATGTAAGGAAGCTGCTCAAGGGCTATGAGAATCTCATCGTGGAGGGCAGCATTCTGCATAAGAATTGGCTGCTCCTCAAGAAAACTACGGAAAGTTGTGCGCGTCAAGGAAATAGCGATGCACCAAAGTTGAAACAGCCGAGCTCAAAATCCCCTTCTTTCGCAGAGAAACCAGACGAGGTCCAGCTTAAGGTCCTGCCCAGAGCCAGTAAATCCCTCAAGTTCAGTCTCGAGTCGACATCACAAAAATACGCTGACAAGTTCAAAAACAACAACAACAACAACAACAACAA
The DNA here is from genome assembly GCA_018901825.1 of Drosophila funebris. Taxonomy (NCBI): domain Eukaryota; kingdom Metazoa; phylum Arthropoda; class Insecta; order Diptera; family Drosophilidae; genus Drosophila; species Drosophila funebris. The sequence goes on from JAEIFK010000425.1 coordinate 25,354,990, forward strand.
AAAGCAATTTGGTAAGGAAGTTGAGCTACTCTAAAAACTGGCGATTTCAATTCGCTTTCGCAGAGAAATCAACAGAAAGCCAGTCGAAATTCATTCCTAGAATCACCAGATGCCACAGTTCAAAGCAAATCAAGTTCAGTATTGAGTCCACAACTCAAACGTTCGAACATGTTAAAACGGCCCAAAGGGATTATGGTAAGTTGAATATACTGTAAAACGAGTATGCTCGACTATGAAATACCCAATGTCAGGCATAGTAATACCCTAACACGTGCTGGCATGTGTAAATGTAAATTAAGATGCATCTGTATAGAGCGAAATCCTTCTTAAGCTATGAGCGCTAGATGGCGCTAATGTATTTTTCTCTGTTTCTCTTTATTACAAATTTATTAAATGGATAACATGATAGATCTTACATATACAATACATTATATAATACTGATTTATTGAACATTTAATTAGAACATAAATATCTCTTTGTAACTACTTTGAATTATTATAAAGTTTATTAGTCTCATCAAACAAATATTTTGTACTTTCAGATAATGACAATCGGCAACGCTTTGGGGCTCTGCTTCAGTTGTTACTTCGCGCCAATCCGTTCAACAAATGCGCCCGAGGGAAGGTATCCTTTACCGAGGATAAATAATAGATCCACAAGCGAAGCGGAAAGGGTTTAAGGGACTGAACAAATCACTACAGAAATAATACTTATAATTGTTCAATAGTATAATTGTCTACCGAAATTCCTATATTTGTGATAAAGCTCTAAACTTAACATTCAACAATTAAATAGAACACACACACAGCAAATGCATTAATCAATAGACACGCCACACATCAGATTGTCAATATTTTGCCTAATTAATGTGGCATCCATTTCGGGTGTCAAGTGCATTGAGAGGGAACCGCAGCAGCAGCAGCAGCAACACCAGCACCAGCACCAGCATCATCAAGTGGGTCTGCACCACCGAATGGACCACCACCAGACGCTAATGTAGCTGTCGCTATATTAAAAGGATGGAGCGATGGGTCGACGTATGGCAGCAACTGCTGCGCTGACAGCGCATTTAAGTCTCCCATGGAATACCGAAAATAAATCTTGGCATGCCGTGACAGCCACAGAAGAGGGAGATAGCAAGAGAGGAAGAGAGAGGGAGAATGGCATAGAAAGGAAGACAAAATACTTTGCCCCACACGCAAAGCGAGAAGTAAACATTTAAATTTAAATTAAGTGGCTTGTTTGGCGTCATCGAATGCAGCAGCTAATGAGACTCGATTGGGGCAAGTTGCAGCTGCATTAAGAGCGGAGAGAGGAACAGGGATAGGGGTGAGGTTCATCATGGAAGATCTCAGCAGGGAGTTTTATCGTTGATGTTACGTATCTTGACTGAAACTTTTGATAACAATCAACATCTTAACACAATTTTCTATATAGTAAATAGTTTTTTATTGATTGTAATTCAAATATCGCCAAGTTAATGCAGCTGCCGCCACACCTTGCCACGTAATAAAAAGCATGTTTGGCAATGATTTGTGGCAACGCTATCGATACACAACACGAGCTACGAGAACTGAGAACTGAGCGCTGAGACTTGGAAGCTTTAGAGCTGAGGAGACCTTATCGCAGCGACACGAGCGATGGCGATGCTAATCAGCGACAAGAGTTGCTGCATGCACCACGACGACAACATGAACGCTGACTACGACAGCAACATGTGTTGCAGTTGCAGTTGCAGTTACTGCCACAATCACTGCTAGACTTCAAGATACCCTGCAACTACAAGCAACAAACTGCAAAACAGTTGAACTCATCTGCATTCCCATACTTAAGTTACACATTATGATGTTCTGAAAGTACAGGGTATTCAAACAGCTGTCGACGTTGCCATTTGCTGTCACATCGTTTGTCTCCGTCGGCGTCTCCAACGGCGGCTCTCTGCTTTGCCTTCAATCGCTGTGACCCGCAAAATATTTATAATGTGCCAAGCCACATGCCACTCTTTGGGGCCGAAGTGTGGACCAGTCGGCAGGTGGAAACCCACCAAAGAAGGCAATGCGGCAACTGCGGCAACGTCGACAGAGTCGGCAATGATATCGCAACATGCGAGCTCAATTTACGTGTTGCATGATATGGCTGACCTATTGCAACTCTGCCACATAAAACAAACATCTGCTTGGCTTTAAGCATAAATATATGTTTGATTCACGTGATAAATGCTTTAGCACTAACAGTTAATTACAAATGGGCTTAAATATAGCTTAAAACTTTTAATTATTTTGCAATAATTAATTTCGTGTTTATGTTTAACCAACGTAATATTTTAGAGCAGTTAAAGTAGGAAAACATTTGATCATAAAACATTATTACATAGCTGTTAAATGGAAAAGTATTGGGAAATTCTTACCAATAATGTTCTTTTTATTAATTATTATTTTAATTATTATATATTATTTTATAGTTGATATTCATTTTAATTTATTCAAATATTTAAAATGTGCATTTCTTCAGAACAAATGTACATCATTTTATAATAGAAAAAAATGTTTAAAAACAGAAAGAAACTTACATAGATCTCCTTGTGAAAAGAAGGTCTTAGTCTTATAGATTTTGAGGTTTCTTTATTTATAAATTTGTACTCAATAAAAACAAACAATTGCCACATTTAAATTATACATTGTTCGGCCTTGGCGAATGGCTAATGACTTTGTTATGAGCGAGTTAACTATGGCGTTTCAATCTCTATTAAAACGAATGTGCATTCAATTTGAAACAACACACACATTCGCAATGCTTATGTGTGTATACTGTGTACTCTATATTATTCGGTTTCTTCACTTGAAATTCGCAAAACATGGCCAGGCCATTAATCATTTTTGCATGCAGCAGCAGCAGCAAGCGGGGCGAAAGTTGATTCATTTTTTTGGCTTGTTTAGTGTTGGCGGGGGGGGGGACTAAAAACAAAATGAATATTTTCTTTACTTCTTACGCAACACTGGTCGCAAGATTGATGTGACATTTGTGTTGGCTCTCGAGAAATATGGCAGAAATATGGCAGCCCTTGGCAGCTCTCTGGCAGCTTTCTCTCTCTCTCTCTCTCTCTCTCTCTCTCTCTCTATCAGCCTTTCTCTTTCTCCCCTGGAGACTGTTTGCCCAGAAATTGGCAATGAAAAATTCTAGCGCCAGCCGAAACGACATTTCAATTTGAAAGTGCTGGGCACTCTGTTTACCATTCCTTCGATCTCTTTCTCTCTCTCTCTCTCTCTCTCTCTCTCTCTCGCATTGTCTCTCTCTCTCTTTCACTCTGTCTTTCCTCACTTACACTCTCGACAGCAGCGTGATGACAGTGAGTGCGAGAAATATATCGCCCGCAGCATATTTTGGGTTTTGGGTTAGCTTTGCTTCGCCATCGCCTTCGCTTCGCCTCAGCTGAGCTGCCATGGTTGCCAGGCCATGCCAGACATTCTGGCACGCCATCTATCATTTGAGCTCCCTGCTCTAAGGGTTGTTGATGCTCTCCATAAATTATTTTTGCACGACCGCCTTCCCCTTTTGACAACTGCGCCAAACATTTTTGCGCAGTGTAAACGACATCGAAGACAGTGCAAAAGAAAAAGGAAAAACAGAAGAAATGGCCAAAAGCCGAAGGCAAATCCAAAGCGCATTTCGTTAACATAACTTACAACTTTGGCTATGAATGCAGCTGTCGTACTCCACGGCTCATTATCGTCCTTTGGGCCAAGATCCTATAATGAATTGCTCCAGAAAAGGGCGAAGACATGTAAATTATTCATACTTATGTAATCATCATTAATCTGCGCTGATGATTCGCATGTCTGTTCATAACAGGAACTATTTTTACTTATCTTAGAAAGATTAACATCCTTTGCTTTAGCCGAAAGTTCTTTCTTAAATAGTTCGTATATTTAATACAACAAAAGCGAAAAATATATAACATTATATATTAACTTCAGTTCTTACTACTATTCATAAGATTCTTGGTTCACTAAATAACAATTCCTAAGCATTCTGTATAGGAAATATACACGCAAAGTTCATTTTACTTTCCTTCCAATTGCAGAAGCTGGAATCCAATTTACAAGTCCCATGTAGAAGGTAAATTTTGGGAAAACCTAAAAACCAAAAAATGTTGCAATTAAAGGAAAACCTCAGCAAGAATGCTGCAGTTAAGCTTTTCACTCAAGTGCTATCCGCAGAACACAAGTTATCAAGTTGTCAAGTGGACCACCGCCCCCATTAGAGGAAGTGTGGGGCGGGGTAGGGGGGCTGTGGAGTGTGGAGTCAACCTGCACACACGAGTAAAATGGCCACAAAGTCATTTTGGGCTGCTTAAAAGTTGATTCGAAAAGTTGTGTACCGCAGGACAGAGGGGTGTGTTGCGGGATGCGGTGAGTTGTGCAGGGGGAGAGGTGTGAGACACAGGAAGCCGTAAAGGGTCCTGGTACTTGAGCAGACCGCCGACGTCGACGTCGACATCTCTGACATACACACAATTAAGCATAATCACCTACACACACAATTAAACCTACTTCACACACACACACAAACACACAAACACAACCTGCCGTCGTCGCCATACAATTTCCGCAAGTCGTAAAAGTCGGTAATTTATACCTTTTGCCCCATATGCTATGGCATGGTAATTTGTTAAGTAGAGTTAAAATAATTGCTCGTATTTATAATTTACACATTTTGGCTTGGAAATTTATCGTTGCGCTGAAAGTGCGCTAGATATTACAGTCCCCTGCCCCTATGAGCAACCGTACCACCACACACACACACACACACACACACATATATATATATATATATACACACACCAGTTACACCACACTTCACACTACCATTCTCAACACTGGAAAGAGAGACTCTGATGCAGAGCTTGTCTTGCATTTTTCGGTTATTTTGCGTTGCGCTCTGCAAATTTATGGCCCCGACTTGCGCGTCTATGAAGGAAACGACGCGTCGGCCTCGTAGATGCTGTAAAACTGGAGCTGCCAGTGTTGGTCGACTGAAAGTTTTAGACGCTATTAATTTCCCCCCCGTCCATTCTACAGTGCAACCAGCATGAACTTTCCCTTTCGCTCGAGAAATATGAATGGCATCGCCAGATTTTCTCGACTTAAAGTCACAGCCGACTGCTGCCAACCGAAAGTTAAGTTTATTTATCATTCTACGGTTTAAGAGGTTAACAGTTCTATTACAATTTAGAGTAAGAATACATACTCTAAGTTATGCATTTTCTTATTTGTAGTTTTATATATAATTTAGAATTACTTTGTTTTCTTGTGTTGTAAGTTGAATATCTCTTTGTAGTAGAAAGAAGGTATAAGTTAATCATAAATATATGATAATAAATGTATATATTGAGTAAAGTATATCTCAATATATCTTAGAAATGTAGTTTTCTCTCCCAGCAGGCATATACCCTTCTACAACTTTTGTATACCCGATATTTCAATGGTAAAGGGTAATATTAGTAGTCGTAACTTTAAGTTTAAATGATATATTATTGGTTAATGATCGTAATATTGCTTGCTTGTGTCTGAAGCCTGCAGACAAAGTAGACAATATGTTCGCACTACTTCATATCGTGACTTTGCCGATTCTCGAGCAAATTACGAAGCAAACGGGGAGAACGATATTTTCGAAAACCATAAAACATTGCGAACAATAAATTTCATTTTAATGGGTCGAAAAGTGCTGGGAAATTTTGCTACTTACTTTGTGTGCTGCGAACATTTTATAAAACATTTATTTGCTTGATTCCTAGCCTCATTTCCGCATATTGCGTTCCTGGTTCCTCGTTCCTACTTCCAGCTCCATCCACTTTTCGAAATATATTGTCTGTCTGTCCTGTGTGTTCGCGACCCACACCGGCTATAATGAGGCCATAAAAAGGGTTAAATAAAATGTGCAGCAATTGCTATAAAGGCAATCCCCAACACTCGACTTCTTCCCCTCATCTTGGACTGGGACATGGGACTGGGACTGGGCCACTGACAGAGAAAATTTGCACGCTTTTATTTTCCCGATTTTCGCGCCGTTGCTTAAGAATTATCGACGTCTTTAGGCGGCATTGCGGCAGACGGTTGTGGAGCGGTGAGGGGGAGAGAAGCCGCATAGAAATTACAGCTTGTAGCTACAAATTGCTTCCGTTGCAGGCACTTGAAGGTTCTGCTAGTCGTGTTGCCGCGGGCATGTGGAGGGAGGGGTATTTAACCGAAAATAGACACATCAATGAAATTTATTAGTTTGCATGTGCAACTACAGCTGTGATGTGTGTGTGTGTGTGTGTGTGTGTCTGACTGAGTTGCGACTTCCAATTGCCGGACTTGAGGGAAGATTTTAGGTTGCAAAACTTGACGCCCCCAAAGCGGATGTAACTGACTGCTAATTTGGCGGGTCTTGCGAAAATTAATGATACCCCGAATGTAATTCAGTTAGAGTATTCGAAAATCGCCTTTGTTTCCTCCCTATCAGGGGGGTTTTCAGTCAACAAAAGGTTACAATTTAATTGACAGAGGTATTATATGTAAATAGCTGTTCTCTGTGAGAATGTCAAGAAATGTGTAAGCTGATCAGATATTTAAAGTATTTATTTGCAGAATATATATAAATAAATAGAATATATATAGATCTTGGAGTATTAAAACTTAACTAACTTAACCTTATACTCTCCTCTAAGTAATTCTTAAAGTTAAAGGAAGCAGAATATTTGCTTTACTTCTGATTTAATTTAAATTAACTTTGTCCATATATCAAGCATGTTATTCACAACCACAACCATTTCTCCATTTTTGCACATTTTATTATATTTTTAAAAGTTTACATTTATTGGGAATTGTAGGAGCAACAAATCTACAACTGTAATAAATAGAAACTATAGTGTAAAAATTATAAAAAAAAGTGCATAAACTTCGTAATGGAAAGAATGCATTATTTGAGTACTTGTACTTATTTTATTTGTAGAGTATTCACTCTGAAAAGTATAGATCCTACTGCACCATGCGTCAACATATGAAATAGACAACGACCTCGTGCTGACTTATACGATATACTCTTTGATCTCGCCGCGCTTTTCACACTTTTATGACTTTTATGAGGCAACCCATAACAACGACATAACAAAATCGTATATGGAATTGCACGGCAAGATGTTGGGAATTGTCGGGAGTCATAGGGAACGGAGAGCAGACTTTTGGTTGCATTGCATTTACATTGCAGTTTGTGCGTTTTTATTTCGATTATTTATTTATTTATTTCGTCTATTTTCGGTTTTATTTTATGGAGTAGACACATAACGTGGGCCTCTTTTTTGTTTTCAGCCACACACACAGTTCTGGACGTTCCCTCTCTCCTCGTCTACATGTCGACTTTATGATGCCTCAAATAGTGTGATAATTAGGTGAACAGACGGCTGCCAACGTGCGGCGCAACTTCAAAGGGAGAAACAACTCAAACACGCCCACGCAGTGCTTACGCCTCTTTCTCTCTCTCTCTCTCTTTCTCTACCTCATATTATCTACCTCTCTTTCTTCCTCTGTGGGTCTGTCCTCTGTTAATGATGATGAATTCTGTGGAATAGATTCCCCGACAGTTTACAATGACTAAACATTAGATATTGTTATGAGGAATTGTTTCTATTTTTATGGCTAAACATCGCAAGTAAATACTGATTACAATAATCTGCTAGACATAAGACAGGCAGAAGAGGAGTATTTATTTTATTTTATTTGTAGGAGAATGAAATAATCTATTTTTATTGATATGGCAACATTATTAATATATTTAAATTCTTATAAATAAATAATCCTATTATATATAATATATCTAAATACTTGATACTGTATTTATATATATATATATGCTATAGATATAGTATATATGCTTCGATTGGCAAATATTCCAATACAAATATCTGATTAATCTAACCACCTCTTCATCTAATTATATGCGATAACTCACAGTGAAAATAAACAAGTTTCATAACGTATATTTCTTAAATTCGTTAATTTTGTATGTCCAGACCATTCTGCATATAAGAAGTATCGATCAAAGGGAATTAGGGAATGTCAAAGCCTGTGTCATGTGTAATCAAAACATACCCAAAAATATTCAGAAAGTTTGAGCCGAGTCAAAACCTCATTATCGAAACCAGCATTAATCAGCTGGACACCGCAAAGTCAACGACTGCCTTAGCACCCCTCAGCACCCCTTCAACCAACCACAACTTCTCACTCTCCTCCACTCAGCTGTCGGGCCGCATTAAGCGGTGTTGCGGTCAACAAAGTCCATGACTTTATTAATTGCTGCTCATTAGCGCTCTGGGCTCATCAATCAAAAGTGACCGCAATGGGGACGTCGCAGTTATCCATTGTCCAAAATATACTTATGTACTCCGCACTCTGTAGATGCAACATGGAACCCAAAAGGCGAGAGAGAGCCTGAACATGACCCACAGATGCAGATAAACATAATTTACTGGCAACCAAGTGCAGATAAGCCTTCTGGCTCTGCCGACGCATTGACAAACTGCAGACAGGCGGCCATCAGGAGGTGGAGTTGGAGACAGCGATGGAGACAACGATGGAGACAGAGACGGAGACGGAGACTCTGTGTTGGTGTTTGGAAATTGGAAGCGAAGTGGACAGTAGGCGCCCCGAAAACTTTGTCGCCATTGGACATTATCGCAATTTCTAATCGACGCAGCTACAAAATGATTGAAATTCAAGCCCCGCCAACAACAGCAGCAACAACAGCTACAGCAGCAGCGACAGCAGCAACAAGGCAGCAGAAATAATAAATGACCTGCGGCCCACAGCAGGGAGCCCAACCGGGAGACCGAGAGACCGAGAGACCGAGAGACTGAGAAACCCAGACGACACTTGTAACTGAATACCCCCGCTACCCGTGGGTCGCTAGACCCCGCAGGGAAGCATGTGTAAACTTTCCAAGAGAGAGGACACACTAATTAGCGACCATTGATCATTTTGGCCCTGGCGCCTGGGTGCGACAACGACGACGATGATGACGACAATAAAAACCCAATAGCGATACAAATGTTCAGCAAACCGAAGCACAAATACGCTTGCTGAGAAATTAGAAAAGCTTTAAAGTTACATAATATAAAAATTTATAAAATATAATATACAATATAATTGGTTTATTTTAATAAAATATACAAAATGAATTTAAGAATAATAATAGTTTGAATACTATTATTATTATTCATTCAATTAATTTAAATAGGTTTGCTTGGACAAAGTTCAAAGTTGAGCACAAATTATATTCCTATATATAAATGATATTCAAGCAGTACTATATACTATATATACTATATATTCAGCATACTTCAAAGATAGTGTATAACTTTTCAATTGAGCCATTGCGAAGAAGGCACATAAAATGAGAAATGTGCATTTGAATAATATAATCATAAACGAGTATAATCGTCTTATTGGGGGTTGATTTCCCCCTGGGCATATGCGAGAATTCATAATCGGAATCGTAATAGAGCTGTCTGGCACAGCGGGATCCATGACAACAGGCAGGCAGGCAGACAGCTGATCCTCGAGGCGATAAGTGACCAATGTTTTAAGTTTTAATTGGTTCAAGCTGATGTTTTATTCTTGGCGAAGCAACCTAATTAACATGTAGTACAAAGTGCACTCCACTCGAATGACCGCAACTCATAAACATAAACAGAAACAGAAACATCAACATAATTCACAAGCGAATATTCAATTGGGCAAAGCTTAAGCACTGCGACTCCTGCTTTGACCCCTGTCTCCCCCAACCAATTCATTCATTCAGTGTGGCAAGCTCAAAGTGCCATAAATTAATTAAACCCATTTAACATGCGTCATAAATTTATAAACAATACACCCAAAGCTAATTAGCCGACGCGAAAATTGCTTCGTACGTAACTAGCTGGGCCAAAACAGCCAAAGAGCTAAACAGCTAAAGAGCCAAACAGCTAAAGAGCCCCAGAGTCATGGTCCAAGTGTCGCAGGCTAAGGAGGCTTCGCATTGCATACTTCGGGGCGTCCACTTGGAGCACAGGACAATGGGCTTGACAGTGGCAAATTTGATGAAATTTTGCTATGTTCTTGAGATCTTCTATAAACATAAATATTCTATAAATTTTTATTTTTATTATTATTTATTTTATTTATTAAATAAAATAGTTCATATCTTTAATTTTTTAATATCTTTTTAAGAACTTCCAAATTTATAATTTATCTAATAATAAAAATATACTATAATATTTTTGTTTTATTTTTCATGTTTATATTTATTTTTGTTTGACTTTCTCTTTTGTTTTTAGGAATATACAGCGCTCGCTCTTTGTCTGTTTTCTTCTCTAGAATCTCTAGCTTTTCGTTGAGCCAAACAAATTTTCGAATTGCTTTAGCCAAGTCAGCAGCAGAATGGCCACAGTTGGCCGTCGTTGCTTGCTTGTTTTGTTGCTTTGTTGTTTTGGCCGTTTGGTTGGCCGCTTGGCTGACTTGCTTCATAAATAAAATGAATTCGTACTCAAACCGACAGCCATAAATAATAAAGTGCAAGCCCCTGAATTGGAATTGGGATTGGAGCTGGGACTGAGTATGGCATGAAGATTGGGAGATGGGGAAACCCCCGGGCAAACGGCACGACACCCACAACAGCAAGACGAGCATCTAAGCAACTCCAGAGGTCTTTGGTTGCCGCTGCTGTTGGCCAAGACAATTGCCACAAAGGCAACACTTTCTGCTCCGTGAATTTTAAGATTTACGCTGACACATGGCAAGGGAAAAGGAGTAAGGGCCAAGAGGCAATGGGGGACAGCAGAGAAGACAGGGGAAAACGAAGCTCAGCTGTTTTGTCGTTCTCTGACTGTGAATTATGTGGTGTTAGCTGGAGAATTATTATTTGCTGTTGAAGCTGCCTGTTTTGGCTACCGGTGCCTCATAATGAGTTGCCCAGCAATTCTCACTCTCGCTTTGCCACTACCCTCCCTCCCCCTCTCATAATCACGCAAAGCAACAGCTGTTGTGAAATGCATTTCGGAGGATGCAGACATTAAAGCGCCAGATATATAACAACATTGGTCCACTTTGTGGGCGCAGACTCTGCCATTAACATAACTCAACGCAATCGAGTCGAGTCAGCCCTTTTTACCCCAAAAATTCCCCCGCTGTCGGCCATGCTATTCACCCACTCCCCCCGCCATCCTCATGCCTCAGCGAGTGTACGCTGTCAGGTCGTAAACATTGTTTTCTTTGGTTTTTAATTGGATTTTATTATGCCAGCCAAAAGTTAGCTGTCTGATATATTTATGATTATTATGTTGGCGTGTTTTTGGCTCTTTTCGCCAGGGCTGCCGTATCAGACCAAAATAAGGCATGCCCATAGCTGTCCACTCGCTGGCATGGGAAAGTGTATTATTATTATGCTGGTAGAGAGAGAAGTAATCCATAGTATTTCATTATAGAACTGTCCACTTGCTTTTTAAACATGACAATTCGGGGAATCACTTTAGAAGTGTCCGCTCGATATGGAAATGGATATCTCCGTTAAGATTAGATCCGTTAGACAGAGTAATTGATTGAGAAGTATAAGTATATTTATAAGTAATTAACAATCTTCGTTAGAACTGCCCACACGACTAGAAGAAGAACTGTCCACTTGCTTTTGATTCTATTCAACATGACATTTCTGGAGAATTGCTTTAGAATTGTTAACTCTAAGAAGTGTTCTCTCGTTGACCTGGGTTTGCTTATAATTGAGGTACAGACAGAGTGATTCTTTTCGAAGTATAAGTATAATTTTAAGTAATCAACAATCGTCTTAAGAGCTGTCCACTCACACAGCTGCCGACTTAAAGAACTGTCCACCTGGCTTTCATATAATAATTTATTCTTCAGCGACAATTGTAAATACTTCAAACCTTTCAATGGGATTTACACTTATGTATTGTTCTATGTTAAGCGTAATCCTCTTAGTTTCCCCTTGATAGATCGCATTGTCTGTACGGTGTTGTCGGTTTTCCAGCCCTGATCTTGGAGTCACTTTAGTTTTTGGCGCTGTGGGCGCATTTGGTTAATTGCTTGGATGAACAACTAATTTGATGGCAGTTCAAAAGAGCAGCGGCAAACAGATAAAATTTATATGCATGCAATGCGATGCATGTGTAACGGCACTTAGGCTGTCCCCGCCCCCTGTCCATGCCACACTATTACGGAGTGACAGAAGGGCCGCCAAAAAGATAAAACGCAACGTGGCGCTCACTATATGACATAGAGAGTGAACGATATATATAGGCAGACAGAGAGGGATATATATGTATATATATGTGAACATATATTCAAATTTATGCGTTGGGGCCGTCTGTTGATATTCCTGGCTGTGTGTGTGTGTGTGTGTGTGTGTGTGTGTGTGTAAATGTGTGCCTGTATGTGGGGGTGTATGTGTATGTGGGTGTGTATGCGTTGATATGGGCTGCCTTTTGTGCAGTCAACGATTTTCATGCTTGAGCGAATGCCACAACGAGCATTGGCCGGAGGGGACACGCCAGAGACAGAGGCAGATACAGGAGCTGGAACATGGACGGAGATGGTGACGGGCTGTGAGAAGGGTGCGGGGGTTGTGCTGTGACTGAAGCAGGCGGCATAATTAGTTTGAAACGGAAGCTAATTTATGTTTTGGCAGTTATGTTTAAATTAATGTTACAAAAATTAAATGCTCATAAATAAAACAAAATTTATGGTCGCTGCTGTTTGGGCTAAACGAACCCCGACAGCTAGGAGATCCTTCCGTGTCGTGGGCGCCGAGAAAGGGAAAGCCATCTCAGAGACGGCGACGGCGACGGAGAAATGGGAAATTTCTTAATGTGTGTGAAGCAATTTGTTCTTATGGTCGTCGGGGCATTTGAGACGAAAAATTCCAACAACGTGTTTAGGGTCCATTAATGCGGCTCTTGCCAAAGGCACTTAAATGCCACTGACATTGTTAGAGCGATTGTAAGAGTGCGTTCAGGTATTTATGAGTCTCTTACAGGATTTCTCAGACCCCAAGATATATTTTATGTATTTCCTGGAAGCATCGCACAGACTTTATTTCAAAGATATTCAATGTATATTTGAAAGTTATGAAGCTATGCGGATAATAAATCTAGCAAAATATCTACACATCTGAAATGATAATCTATTGCGTATTTAGATAATGTTCTCTATATAATATAAATATAAATATATAATCCATATATATATTCATATAAAAGAAATAACTATAGTTTGTACAAGAACTCTTATCGTTTAATCCCATTTATATTCATGTTCTTAATTTAATCAAATTCGAAACTTCAATTTTTGCCAACCATAAATTTGACTGAACATAAAGGATGTATAATAATATTTTTCAATATACATTCAGTTAGTTGCAAATGGGATATTTTTACCAATTCGAGTATGCAGAGCATAATAGGCATGAAAAAACCTTTCAAATTTGCAACGCAATCTGTCACTTAGTTTCAACAGAGCTGCCAACTGTGTCCAGGCACAGTTCAAATACAAAGCGAGTGCCGAAGGAGGGAGAGGAGGTGAACAAATGAATGAAAAATGAATTTAATTGCCCTATGCTGAGTGTCAACATTTTTGAAATGGGTTCGTATTTGTTGTATCCGACAAAGGACTTTGGACTTTGGACAGCAACACTGACAACATAAGAAAAATAAAATACGAAAAATTTGGCAACATTTTTATGACAGCAACAGCAGTAAAACTTTGACCTCTGTCTGTTTCATTCGACCAGGCGAAGGAGAAGTGAGAGTGACGATGGAGATGGAGGAGGGAGGAGGGAGGGCGGTTGGCCGGTTGGCCTGCTTGACCCACATCAGGGTCTAAATCATGCATACGCATGTCGAAAACTTTAGCCCCCGACTGAGCATGGGATCGAACTACACATGTATGTGTGTATATAAATATATAAATATATATATTTGTTATTGTTGGTTATTCGCAATGTTGGGCGAGTTGTTGAGTCGGTGGGCATCAAAGTAAATTTTACTCCATTTGCCTGCCTCAGTCAGGCTGTCAGTCGACAAATCTCTTTTCTCTCTTACAGCATTTTTGGTTTTGCGTTTTGGGTTTTCAGTTCTTCGTCTTGGCCTGCTTGGCCTGCCTGCTCGCCTGTCTCTGGCAGCAACAGCAACAGCAACAGCAATGGCAACAGCAATGGCAACCACAAAGAGCAACATAATGAAAAGTGTTTGGTCATTTATTGTTTAAATGTCTGACAGCATGTTGACAGCCAAATGCCAAAGTAAGTTGTCAGACAGAAACAGACACTGAAACACAGCAACAACAGCAACAGCCACAGCAATGGCAACGGCAACGGCAAGAGCAACGGCAACAGAAACAAGACCACGGCATGACCATGACGATGGCGTTTGGCACTGGCAGGCAAACAGTCTGGCAACTGGCAAACTGGCAACTGGCAACTGGCAAACCATCTCACTGAACACTTGGGAGTCGAGTTGGGTCGCCCTCATGCAATCCATTTGCCACTCACTGCCCACCACATTCGAGGATCTGACGACATTTGCTTTGATGTTGTAATTTGATTGAGTTTCGGTTTCGAGAGCCCCAGACCGTACTAAGGGCCAGGCAATTAACTTTTATGCATTATTAAGAGATGTCTTTACAGGAGATACTATAACAGGAAAACATCATAGCTTCATACATGCGTTTGTTTGCCTTGCTCAGGTGTAAAGTTAATTGAATTATAATCTAGGAAATACTGATACTTTAGATATATCGTTATGTAGCTCGTTACAGGGTATCGCCAAGATTACCCTTCTCGTACACAAAAGCTCTTACCTCTCAAGTACTTCAATAAACTCCAATAAAAGATATTCCCTCAACATTTTATTCACTTGCCAATAAAAGATAAATAATGCTCTATCCAAAGTCATAAAAAACTACGTAGACTTTGCCGAGTGTTTAACTGCAGCAATAATGATGAGGGCGGAGGGGGGAATGGAGAGAAATAGGGAATGAAATAAGACAGTCAGCGACAGGCAATTCTCGAATGACAATTGTAAATTGTTTAAATAAAATTTATGAGTGCCCAAATGTGTCGCCATATAATTTCATGCACTTTAACATAAAATTTATCACAATTTGTGTGCGCATATTTCTTTGGTTTTTGCCTTCTACAACGCCCCGCCACTTAAATAGTTTATATGACCAGACTGTCAGCTTGACAATTTGTATACCCTGTACACAGGCACACACTCGATAAAAGTGTGAGGGGTATTATATAGCAGTAATGAGGGCAAAGAAATAAAGTAATTGAAAATTATCCTGGGCTTATTTATACAATTATATTATTTCCTACTGCCAAACGGTTTTAAATAAACGGATTTGTGATGGCATTTATACAGATAAAGTTTTTATATGTGGACCATGTGTACTTTAGGGTGGCTTCTTAATATTCTGTAAATTTCAGTAAATCATGATAATAAACAGAGAAGCTGCTGAAGATCTTTATCTAACATTATGATAGGATATCATAATGTATTGTATTGCATATTTACTTGCTGCTTACTTCTTATACCCTGTATCTAAAATAAACATTGTGCAAGCATTAGAAGTATCTTTGACTCCATTTGTTTCTTTTATTATGCGCTGATTGTATTTTGTAACCGTTTTAAGGGAAATTAACATTATTGCCTTGGATAATTAATCATTTGAATATATTTTATAAATATGTAAATAAGTAAATGGGATGCAAATAACAGATATAAATATTTCTTATAAATTGGCCAACTACAGGGCATGTTGTAGTCGTGCATTCTTAATCGATTATATATTCTTTGTATATGCACATTGTACATGTTGTCATTCTATGTGTATGTGCCGGCGAAATAACAGTAATTGAAATTTATTGCACAATTTATCGCTGAGACAGAGAGTCAAGCACGAACCAGCGAGATCGCAGCTCAATGGATTTCAGTGTGTTCCATTCGCTCCGTTGGCTCCGTTCGTTCGTTCAGTTGTTCAGTTGTTCAGTTGTTCATAGGTTCCATCGTTCAACTCGTTCATTTCGCATGACGCTGCGGTTTCTGTTGCTGTTGCTGTTTCAATTCGGTTTGGGGTTTTGTTTGCTTGTTGGCAGTGCGACATATTGAAATTTATGTCAATTTAAAAAGCAAAGTTGTCGTGTCAATCATAAAACTCAATTATCGGTCTCTCGCACATTGCGGTGGGGGAGAGAGACTGTGGGTACAATTGAATCGCAGAGGGAGTGTGTACCAGGGCGCTTAACAACTCAATTGAAAAGTCATTTGAAAGCGTTTTTACGCGTGTCTGTCTTATAGAGACAGGCAGACCCTCCTTTCCTACCCTACCCCGTACAGACTAACAATTTGCTATACAACATTTGATTGCCGGCAATCAGACGCGCTTGATGATCATCATCAAAACATGCCACTTGTGTTTTGTGCGCTAATCGCCTCTCAATCGAGTTGACTGCACACAAACACAAACACACACACACTACACACTACACACGCACACATACTCATGTATTCTGCCCCATGCTCAGCACTTAAGTGGTTCGGGACTTTTGAGTGGCAGCAATGTTGTTGTAGGTGCTCGGCTATTCAAGTAATTTGTATGCCCTGTACCCTTGGGGACAGTCGTTTGAAAACGAGCGGGGGAAAGGCAAAGGGAAAGGGAATGATGTGGGTAGTGTGGAGTGAATAGTGAAGTGCCAAGAGGTGCACTTGAAGATCAAAGCGGTGGCAGACAACTTTGGTCAGTCAATAGCCACTAAAGTGATCTAGGAGTAGGTTTTCTATCTCTTTCTGACGCTCTCTGCCTCTCACTATCTCTCTCTCTCTCTCTCTCTCTCTCGCTCTCTCTCTCTCTCTCTCTTCTGGAAAGCCCAACATTATGTCATACAAACGTGCTTACATGTCGAACTTAAACACTCAGCGATCCAAATAACTAATGAAATCTTAAGATTATTTTAAGTTTGGAATTGCTGAATTGCTGTCTTTAGTAATAAGTGTTGAATAGAATTTGAGAACTCAACTATCAATTTTATTCTTCTATATTATAAAATATATATTTTAAAATTTCTATAAATTTTGTTCTACGTATAAATATTGAATGTAATTTATACAACACGTTGCAAATTTAATTCTACATCTTAAACTAATAATAGAGTTTCAGGTATAAGTATCTTATTTTAAGTAACTATTTTAAAAATGAATCAAGAATAGAATTTATTATTTATTTATATTAAGACTCTAATCATTTGTTCTTTTTACTTTAAGAGATTTACTCAGACCTTTTAGAACTCTAGTCCAATATTATACTCAAAACAGTCAAAAATATTATAAAATTTCAAATTGCGATGATAAGCGTTTGAAGTGATACCCCTTTCGGATTTATTGAGTAGGGTATTACGGTAGCATTGGGTGACAAGAAGAGCTGTGCTGAATGGATCTATAAGTCGCATACACCCATGCATAGCGCACACTCGGGCACTGGAAACAAATCTCAATTAAAACTGTCACAGTCACTCAAAACAAACTGTCAACTTTATTATTAATTAAATGTCAGATTATAGTCGGTACACAGGCTTATGTGGAGTACACACATAGTACCGAGTGTCGACTGTCGACTGACGGTCGTCGAGGGGGAACGAGCAAATCCGCTGCCGTCAAAGACTTCGCACACTCCTTTGAAGCGTATACAGAGACACAGACACAGATACAGATTCAGATACATTCACTGATACACATACAGATACAGATACGGAATCTGACAAGCACTTCAAACAGCTTTTTACACACAAGCACAAGTCACAATCTGCAACTCAGTGAGCTGGAAATGCTATTGGGATTAGAGATTAGAGATTAGAGCCATGCATTAAAAGTAATCGCAGTGAATATTTTTGAAAGATGATGATGATGATGATGATGATGATGATGATGATGATGTTGATGATTTGCCAATCATCAATTGAACAGTCCAATCCACGTTATCGTCTCGTTAATACCATAGATTTTGATAACACAAGAAATAGCTGTGACACTTAATTTGCCATTTAATGCGGCGCTTTGAGCACATCAAAACATTTGACTTTCTACTTATCTCGCCCCTCCAAATCCAAAGCCCCACCAAAACCATCACAACTAACATGGTCAAGTGAGTGCTTAGAGTAGAGATTAAAGATACTAAATACTCATTTTATAGCTGTTGAAGTGATTTGATTTGATGTGTTAAACGTCAATTGTATGACTTGTTAAGATACCCTGTTAAATTAAGAAATGATTGTATCTAACTCATCTAAAACAAAATATATTATAAGATGTAATAAATGGGAAATACTATTTCTACAATCTATAAATTAACGATATTATCAATTAATTAATCAACTTCTGATGCGCACGACGATCCATCAAATAGCTCACATAACGAGAATTGCGATACAATTTTAGAGGCGAGGGTCCATTCACAGTATTCGATAGCATGCGAGCCTGAATATTCAATCTGCCGTTGATGTAATCATCAGATAGTTTTCTCTCCACTGGTTTCAACGGTTTTTTGCTCAAAAAGTTCTGAATACTTAACCCAATCAAAGGGCATTCAATGCAATTGAAGCTGAACAATAAGCCAAATAGTATAACTAATCGAAGCTTAGGAAACATATTTAGAAAATAGTTTTTAAAAAATAAAACTTGACACAGAAAATTGTGAATACTCGATCAAAACTAAATTTACTTTTGTCAGAACTTTAGTAATAAATAAACAGGCTTTAAAAACAAATGTTGAACAAGTAGGTATTAAGTTATTTCGATCTGATCAAGTTTAGCAATTTCACAAAATAAGAAATCAATTCGGCATTGAATTTGGGCAAGATATAGGGATAAAACCAATCTACTTCTGCCATTTTCTTTAATTTAAATGACTTTTATATTTCTAATCTAATTCTTGCATTCAGTAGAGCTTCACGATAACCATAAATATAGTTATGTGAGTCTGTTATGAATACTTATGTATATACCCATTCAGACGATCGATTTATGATCAGTTGGCAACACCTTCGTGGCCACACGCTCTGTGTGTGTGACATGCATTTCAGTGGAGCAGAAATGGAGCTCCGTTTCGAATCCCTATAAGAGACACATTGGAAGTAAAGCGATTGGGGAAGGCTACAAATCAATTGCAGGCTGACAACTTAACAGTCTAATCGAAACGAACAAAATGGTTGCCGCTGTGAGAGGGACACTGAGTCGAAGTTGGACTTGCAGTCCGAGTTGGGCTTGGAGTCGAAGACAACGCCAACTCAATTGACCAGCAGCTGTCCACATAAAGTCCAAATACAGTCGCCAGTGTCTCAGTTGTATCCCCCGCTTCGTTGCCTTTGCCCTTGCCGCAGTGTCCGATGCTGAATACGATTCAAAATCGAGTCGACTCGTAAGTTTCTCAAATTGTCATATTGCAAGCGCACGCAGGCGCAGCGTAAATGTTAAAAATTATAGTTAAACTCATAAATTACCAGCATAGTCAGCCGCTGAAACCAACTCAGCCCGCAACCCTCTAGTCGGTGAACCAGCTTTACCCCCTCTGTTCGACCGATGCGATCGCTGGGTCCCTGACAGGTCTCCAGCTCTCTGGTCTTTTAGACAATTTAAAGGCGGTTCGTACTCAATAAACCAAATTCCGCACATAATTAATCGATGCCGATGTCGATGGCAATGCCGCTGCCCGATGTTCGATGCTCGATGGCAAAGTCCTCACGCTGTTTGTGCTTTTTACAATATTTTGTTTTGACTTTGAATGTGGGCTTGAGTGAGTTGAGTTCGTTCAGTTGAGTTGGCTCAGCTCAGCTACGTTCAGTTCACTTGGACTGTTCGGTTCAGTTCAGTCAGTTCAGGCTGAGAGAGGTGTGCGAGAGGCGAAACTTTTTAATAGTCGCGCCATAATCGTAAATCTTTTGTGTCCGACGCAGTGCAACGACATGGCAGCTGCTGGGGCCGCAGTTGAGCAGTTGAGGCAGCAGTTGTGGCACTTCGTTTGGGGCAGCGGCAACGGCAGCGGCAACGGCAACGGCAACGGCAACGGCAACGGTTGCGGCACTTATAAAGCAATGGATTCAGTGTATACCTCTCTACAAATCGAGCCAATGTTCACAACTTTATTTATCGCTCGAGAACATTGCATGCCAACAAAACCATGAAACGATGACTATAAAAACGGATGCTTCGAACATAAACGAGTCCAACTCAACTCAACTTGGGTAGCCTTCTCGGCTACTCTCACTCATTTTCTTCCTTACACACACACACAGACACACACACGCACACACTGATTATGATAATTAACTCGCAAACGATTTCAACGAAACTCAATAAAATCCACATGTGAACTATAAAAGTCTAATTAAATAGCACTGAGCTTTACTGGAGAACTATATGATATCCTATTCTGCACATATTATAATTTGATAATTTGAGATTATAAACAAATCATATATTGTTTTATATACAACTATGTGTAATTGTTATAATTTAATAATAAACACTTTATGTTGTATTAACAAGAAATGCTTCAGGCTGTATACGCTTACAAATACATATAAAAGTGTATTCTGCATAGAAATGCTTAAGTCAGGAGTAAATTATACACTCTCTCGATTGCCTTATTAAGTTAATTAATTTATAGTGTTATTAGAATGCCCAACTGATGATAATCAAGCCTAATTAGATCAAACAGATTAAAACCCTTGTATATATAAAATTATACTCTTATCTAAAGCATAAATTCTCTTTTAGTTCAGCTATATCTCTATCAATGTGTGAATAATGTTTGATTAAACTTGACAAACATTCAATTAATCCGAATAAAGCTCTCTGTGCAGTTGACATATATAGTTATGTACTGAGTTTCAATTACATAAATAATTACTGTACTATTTTCCGCTCCACTTCCTATAAGTTAATCCAGCTGATGTGGTATAATAATTCCATGTTGAACAAATGAGTTGTTGTTGCCTTTCAAGTGGCCATAACAACAGCTAGTTGCAGGTGAGTGTTGCCGGAGCGCGCATTATTCAAATGCCCATCTAAGTATCTCTGTAAAAGTATCTGTATCTGCATCTGTATCTATAAATGTATCTGTATCTGTATCTATAGCTGTAGCTGTAGCTGTAGACTTACAAAGCGCGCACGCCACAACAACGGCAAAAGTAGCAAAATCTGCAAAAGCAAAAGCAAAAGCAAGACATAAGTAGAAAGAGAGACAACAACAGCAACAGCAACAGCAATAGCAACAACGACAACGAATACGACAACGACATTGTGGAGAACTGTCAGTTGAAGCTGACATACAAACTGACAGCTTGAAATTGAGGTTTTCTCCACGCTGACAGCGTAACACGTCAACTTAAGGAGGCATAAGGCCGAGTGCCTGTCTAGATACAAATAGACATCCCAGGCCAACAGAGAGTGGAGTGTGGATTCGAGTGGAGTCGAGTGTAGTGTGGATTGTGGAGTGTAGAGTACAGAGTGTGGATTGTAGTAAAGTCGGCCAACGTAAAAAGATAGTTGTATGCAGGCAAGAAGTGGCAAGAGTGTATAAAGAGTGAGAGAGACAAAGGAGGAAAGAGAATTGGAAGAGCATCGTCAGCAGCCGCAGACAGCAGGCAATTTGACAGCTTAAACACACGAGCATGTCAAAATGATATGATCGCTAAGTGAGCTCAAACCATGAATAGATACTGCATGCATAGACAAATGCGAATGCGAATGCGAATGATCTGTGCATGTGTGAGTGTGAGTATAATATGAATATTCACGAGTATTATACCATAATCAAAGGCAAAACGCCAAGTGTTGCATCTTCTTCGAGTAGCAAACACTTCAGTTCCATTTTCCCCTACCTTCTCTTCCCCATCTCTCCCTTTCTCACTCCTCTTCTTTACTCTGTCTCACTCTCAGTAACAGCAACAACAACAATACGAACTGTCAGCGCGCCCAAGCCTTAGCCATCGTTGTGGACCGGATTCAGTCTGTGCCTGGGCTTTAGCTCTGTCTCTGTCTCTGTCGCTGTCGCTGTTGCTGGGTCTGGGTCTGGGTCTTGGTCTCGAATTTATCTCGGCTTCTCAGTTGGTTGTTCAGCATGCGTGTTGCTTTTCATGTTTACATTAATAAAAGTCAAAGGTTCTTGAGACTGACATATTGTAATTTATGTCTAGTGACAGCTTTATATCGGCAAAAACGAATTTTAATCACTTGTTAGTTTGCATAAATGAGTTGCTCCTCGAATGACTTGCGCCTCCTCAACTCCAACTTCAACTCCAACTCCAACTCCAACTCTGACTCCAACTCAGTATCTGACACTGCGCTTCGGATGAAAGACAAACCGAGGACAGTGTTGCAAGTACTGCAAGTTCTCAAGTTGCCACATCAAATTCAATGGGCATGCCAAAGTAGTTTATGGTCTTAGCTGAAGTACGGCTAACTCAACTACTTTGTGCCTTCGATGGAAAACTTTGTGGCATAGCGAATCAATGATATATCTCTTAGGTAATGTTATGAATATTAATTTCAGTAGAGTGAATTAACAGATATTCATTTATGCATTTGTGATTGTTGAATTCAGTATGTTCAATATTTTCAAATTATTTATTTATGTTTAAGTTTGTTTACTCAACATGAATCTTATTATTTAATTATTAAACAATATTTAAAATAATATGTTTCATCTAAATGTATTTACGGTTCTATAAAGATAGCTAAATTATTAGATCTATTTTATAAATAACAAGCTTTAAAAAATAAAAACAAATCTTTAAGATATTAATATATGAACAATATAATACAAATATATAATAATGTAATAGTAATGTATACTAAAATAATATTTGTATAATATTATTCAATTCGTTGAATTCATTATTGAATTAATACTGATTATAGAAATTATTTAAATATCAAGTACACCTGCTAGTGTGTATGAGTGTGTGTGTGCGTGTGTCAGGTTGTCAGGTTTGCATAGAACATTTCGTTGGCTTTATAAGGTCATTCGGAATGATGTCGACTTGTTGTGTATAAAATTGAAAATGCATTTCAAACTGCCACTTAGAATGGGGGCCTCTTGTCAGTTTTATGTCAAAATAAATGAGCCAAATGACAGTTTAATCAAGGCGTCAGCTATGTCAGAGCACTCGCCAGTCAACAACGACAACAATATGTTATATATTTTGCAATGACAACAATAACAACAACAACTACAACTACAACAACAATAATAATAATAACAATTGTGAGTGAGTCGTGTAATATCTGGCGAACAATGCGAATTTGCTCATCGCACACATTTATTTCTGTTTGCCTGTCATTGTCAGCGCGTTGTGAGTTGCGCGTTGCACGTTGCACATCGAAAGTTGCAAGCTGCCAGTCGACGGGTCGTTCGTAAGCGCATTTACATTTGGGAATCGCACGGGTTGCAAATGCTTTTGACACTTGACAGGCAACAGCACTGACAGCTATAAAAAATAAAAAAAAAACGCACAAAACGTGGGAGTGGGTGATACGAACTGGAAGTGGAACTGGAACTGGAACTGGAGTTGGAGTTGGAGCTGGAACTAGAGTTGTCTCTGTTGTGTCGCACGAAATGCGAAATTGTTGTGATTCACCAAAAATAGAAACCAAATAAATCTCAGAGAGAAAGAGAAAGATTCTCAGCTGAATTATTATGCCTCGTCATCGTCGTCGTCGTCGGCATCGTCGTCGGCATCGTCGTTGTCGTCATCGTTATGTTGTAGCAAGACTGTGTAGAAGAACTTGTTTACAAATGAATTTAATTGATCAATCAAAGCGAGTGAAGATCAAAAAAACAAGATCAAAGCATTGCGAGAGCAAACAGACAAATGCCATACAACAACCCGACAACCGAGCTGAACATGCAAGCAATCAGTGGCAACAACAACACAGATGGTGTGGGGGAGGGGGGAACACTACAAGGGGGCATTAGACATGTTCTTCAGTCTTTCACTCACTCACTCATTCACGCACTCAGTCAGTCAGTCAGTCACTCAGTCAGTCATTTCCACTTCATCTGGAAGATTCATTGCATTTGCCTTGGATCGTTTTCCTATTTTTGTTGTTGCTTGTTGCGTTGTTTTGATTGGTATCACTCAATGAACTTTGATTGTTGTAAATGTAATTAATCAATAACATAAACATTTACACAACCCGCATGACCAGGCCAAGATATGCAGTCCAATCTCTCTCTTTCTGTCTCTCCCTCTCACTCTGCCTCTGGCTCGCCCCTCAATCCACAACAACAACTTAATCAGCTGCGATTGTTGCCACCTCGTTGACGTGTCCGCAACTTCAGGCCCCGTCTCTCTCTCTCTCTCTCTTCAGACTCTACAGACTGGCTGGAATTCCGCGTTGAATGCGTTTTATGTGCAGATATTTCAGCCGGCTAATTGCAAATTGAATTCAGCAATTAAAAGGGATTAAAAATACTTACAGACAGCTGAAAATAAGAATTCCAGACTTAAGTCTAGCTAGTCTGGCTTTAACGTGCTTAACTCAAGTTTGTTTAGCCATGCTTTAGGTCAAATATAACTTCCTGTGAAAAGGGAAAAATCATGGCTTAAGTTTGAAAACGTCGAGTGCAGTAAAATGTGTAAAGTAAAAGCATGACATAGCGTTTTAATTTAATTCATGGTTCAACCATTCTATTTATTTAAATAATTGAAAAATTTAGCGAATTAAATAATAAAAAGAATTAAATACAAATTCGATCGATAAACCCAAGCGTATTTAATATATACATTAGCAATGAATAGAGCTTCAATTTATTTCTTCACATAAATATAGTTTTAAGTTTAATTCTAGCTTCTCAAAAGAAAATAAATATAAAGCATTAAATTCAGTTTACAAAGTTCATAAAATAAGCATAGACTTTTTTCATAAATATAATATTTTAACTTTATTCTCAATAATAAAATACAAAGTATTTAAATAATAAATAAATAAATAAATATTCCAATTATATTAAATGATATAAAACATTAAGAATCAAAAATCCTTCTCATTTAAAAATATATATACTTATTAGTAATTGATTAGTATACTGACTAGTTCAAAAATCCGTTTCTTGTAAATTCCACTAAATAAGCTAATTGTTATTGTTATTTACTTACTTTAATGTATTTACTAAATAAATTTGATCTCTGCAATTATTAATACTTGCAATCTCTTAAAGAACTTAACTGAATTTGTGGCTATGCATTTTGTTCATATATTTGGGACAAGTTATCAATTGCATATTGCAATGTGCAATGTGGTAAACAGTTTTCGTAACTTCGTGGTAAACATCCTGTTTTGTAAAATGAGTTTGCAAATAAATATGAAATAGATATGAGTATCTCGTTCGGTTAGAGTTTTGCACTGGCAACATCCGCTTGTAAATCATATTAAAATATTTATGAAGCCATTTCTCTTTCTCTCTCTCTCTCTCTCCCTCTCTCTGTCTCCCGCTCTCTAGCTCCCAACTGCCAACTCTATGAGCGATAAATTCAGTGCAAATGTCTGCTTATGGGGCTATTGTATCTGTATCCGTATCTGCATCAGTCTATATATGTGCATGTGTAAATATGTGTATGTGTGTGTGTGGGTATGTGTGTGTGTGGTTTATTTAGTGCATTTAGATAAAGCGAGAAAAATGTCAACTGTGGCTCTTTGGTTGCAGCTGCAACTGCTGCAATTATCGTGCAACAAATCATGAAAACATTTGTTGTTGTTCCTATTGTTGTTGTTATTATTATTGGTGTTGTTGCACTCTTAGTGCTTGGCATTAGTTGTGTTAATTTATGTGCCATTTATGAAATATTTACAAATTTATAAGTTATTATTGCCGCTGTTATAGTTATTGTTGTTATTGTTGTCGTTGTCGTTGTCGTTATGCCACACAGAGATTTTCCCCACTTGTTTTAATCGCCAGAGCGAACTGAAAAGTATTTATTTCGGTTTTTGTGGCATTGTAAATTTTTCGGCTATTCGTTGTTTTTCGCCTGCAGCGTGTCAGCTGCCTTTTATTTATGAGCTTTTTGTATTTTTTGTGACCTCCGCCGGATGTTTAGTTGCCATTGTTATTGCTCTTGCTATTGCAGTTGTTATAGTTGTTGTTAATGTTGTTGTTAGAGTTCCCTTTGGCCAGCATTTTAAAATTTGATTTAAATTGTAATTATGCAAGCGATTTGGCATTTAATTTATGTAATTGTTCTTGAATATTACACGAGTTCTCATATCTCATAAAATCAGACTTTAATCATTGACTGAAATTAATATTAAATAATTTAAAGCTTGATAAATGTTTTAACCAAGTGTTGGCATGCCTTCATTTGGTTTTAGCGTAATTATATATCGACAATAATATATCGACAACACATATATAAATTTATATTAACAAACGCAAATCTATAACAAATAACTCAAGTATTATTGGTATTCCTAACAGGAATTGTTTAATAATTGAAAGTAAAGTTAAGACAGATTAATAGTTGATTCAATGACTTGAATAATAGTGGAAATATATCTATGCATTTTATATACTTTAATTTTTAGCGAGTATTTCCTTTGTAATCCGATGGTTGTTAACAATTCTCTAATCAATCAGTTGAATTTAGTGTAATTATTGGTATTCCCATTGTACTCTATAATTGCATAATTGAAGGTATGGTTCATTTCGTCGAGCTAGTTACTTCATGTACTTGTTCATTTGAAGCAGCTCAAGCATGCGGAATCAGCTCACTTGAACTTAATTTGAAACTTGCATAAACTGTTGCTTAATTTTATTAGGTATTTCACTAGGAATGGGGCACATTCATTATGTTTGGTACTTTGGAATGCATCGAAGCACATGTAAATCGGAAGCTTGAGGTTCTCGTTGAGATGAGTTCTCACTGGGATGAACACACGCCCCAAACATTAAACCATTTCATCTTGGTTGCAACAGCATCAAACGGGGCACTTAAATGGCAGCGATGCGTTTGCCACACCAGCAGAGGCGAGTGTGGCAACAATGTTGCAATTTACAAGTACAACTGTGGCAACTGTTTGTGGAGCAAGTTGTCTGCAACGCCACACAAAAGAGCCAAACAATCTTTGAGTGCCCCAAAGGCATGTGCCAAATTCAACGAGTCATAAACCAAAGACACAATAAAATCAACGCGCGATTAGCTGCACACAGGAAGGCATCTACTCAGTGGCAGGCATCTCTGAGGGGGCAGGCATCACTGAGGGGGCAGGCAAACACCTTGCCGAATTCTAAATATACCCTATACTCCGTGTGCTTACGAGGTCTTATTAGAAATTAGTGGAAAGACTAACAAAGTTGAAAGATGGGTTGCATTTGCTTAAAGGGTATCCTTTAATCTATAAAGAGAATATTAGTATTAAGTTATTATAATACTATGCTCATCACAAGTCTAGATACATCAGTTGCATTAAGGAACAGGGTATCTGACAGCACTTAAATAGAAGGTATTTACATTAAAAAAAACCGATTAAACAAATTCTTTAGTGAATTCTAAATATACCCTCTAGCCTGTAGAATTATCGAAGCAATGGTTCCGCTTTTAATAGTAAACTTAGAGTACAGGGTATTGCTGAGTCAGGCACTCCCATATGCGGCACTTTGACTTGTTAATAATGATATTTATATATAAATTTATACATGACCAGCGAGCAGACTAATTGACTCATAAATTAGCCAACACTAGAACCACATCTCTTTCTCTCCCTTCCATTCTCTCTCGCTCTCTCGGTCTATCTCTCTAGTTGCTTTCTCATATGTTGTCTCATTCACTCTTGTTAAGTTTGCTGGGAATTTAGACAAATTCACCCGCATGTCTGTGACAGTTGCACATCAAAAACGTTGACTGAAGAACAGAAGGGGGAACTGCTGAGACTGACAGACTAAGAGACAGACGGACAGTCAGACAGGAAGACGGACAGTCAGACAGGAAGACGGACAGACAGACGGATGGACAGTGACACAAAGTGCATTTGACAAATGACATTTCACAGACTGCCAGACACATTTTCTGGGCTAAAGCATTTTCGAGACTGGGCCGAGCAAAGTGTTTTTAAGTGAATTAGTTGTTGTTGTTGTTGGTATATTTGGTATGAGAGAGGGGTGGACAGAGCGCGAGCGGAGGAGTGAGGGGCAACAATAAGAGTATTTCTCATTTTTATTAAGTTTTTTTTTTCCTTTCTACTCTGCGCAAGCACCCAAAGAAGATCTCAATTTCCACTTCAATTTGTCTGCTGTCACTGGTAATTGAGTTCAATTTACAATAATATGCTCTGACGTCTGTGCGGCTGAGCGCCAGCTGAGGCGCGGCACAGGGGCATGCCGCGGCGT
Source organism: Drosophila funebris (assembly GCA_018901825.1). Lineage (NCBI taxonomy): Eukaryota > Metazoa > Arthropoda > Insecta > Diptera > Drosophilidae > Drosophila > Drosophila funebris. Next base: position 25,383,454 of record JAEIFK010000425.1, read on the forward strand.
GGCAAGTGTATAAATGTCTTGCGCTTGCAATTTGTATTGCAGCACAGAGCGAGAGAGAACGAGCGAGAGAGCATAGTACAACTATATATATAGCCCCATTGGTCTCAACTCACTGTCGCTGTCGTTGTCGCTGTCGCTGTCGATGTCGTTGTCGGTGTCGGGGTCAGCAGCTGTACCCACAGGGTTCAAAGTTTTGATTGTGGGGGCGTGCATTTGTCGGCGGTGGCGACACACAATGTGATAGATATGCTGAGAATATTGTTGCAACCGGGTTGGAGTGCATTTGTTACTCCTTTCCATTTGATATGCCACTTTTTGTGGCATATTTGTGATCATGTGGTAGGAGTAGGGAAACGAGAACATGTTCTCAAAGCAACAGTCCACAAATAACGATAGTAAACAAAAGTATCGATAAACGTTAGGTAAGCAACTTAAACTTTACACATTACATTACATTATATACATTACTACATTATATATACTACTATTATAAATGAAGACTATTAAATGCACCTGGATAAGTTAAGTTATTTCAACATCGATAGTTTTATATAATATCGATCATTTTAAATCATACATATAATTAGTTCTATATGATCTATAGATAATCCGTTTTATACATTTTGTTTGCAGAAAAATAAGTTTCATCAAAAAAGTCTTTACAAGATCGTTTCTAAAATATGGATAAGAACACATCAGACTGTCGCGAATAGTACCTGTTACATCTTAAGAATGAGATTTATAGGCATATATAGAGTTATTATTAGACGAAGTTTGATTGGCGAATGCGAATAGATGGGATTGCCTGACGGACGGACGAAATTCATGGCGCCAAACTGTCATTAAAGGAGAATTATAAAATAAATAGAATCCATTATGCGCCATAGCCTTGGGTAAAAACAATAAACCTTTTGTTTGTGCCGGGCCAAAAGACTGAAGAAGTATCTTGGCTGCTCAAAGTGAGAATATTTGCTGCAAACTTTTCAAATAAAGTTCAACCACAGTTGGAGCAGCAATTCCCTGGGAGCTGCTTTAGAGAGGCAAGCGCTTATAATAAATCTTTTTAACGAAAACAATAAATCGTATTTCACGCATACTTTGCCCAAAGCCTGGGCCAAAATAATAAAGAGAGAGAGAGAGGCAGAGAGACTGAGAGAGAGAGAGAGATAGAGAGCGATAGAAAGGGAATGTTAGAGCGGATGGAGACTAGCGAAAAGCGGGTAAAGGAACCCCTTAAATGCCTTCAACTGAACAGCCAAGACCAAGACAATTTATGCATAGGTCGAGTTTCAGTTACACAGAGAGACAACAACAATAATAAAAAGAGAGAAACAACAACAATAACAACAATAACAGCAACAACAATCCAAGTAATTTCTCAGCTTGGAATAGTCAACGAGTCCACGACGAGGCTTCCCTTGAAAAACACTTAGTGCAATTTTTTAAACTCACATGTGTGCAAGTGTAGCTGTGTGTGTGTGTGTGCGTGTACGTGTGTGTGTGAGTGTGTGATTACACCTACTTGAAGTCATATATCTTTCACTTTGCGCTTTCAACAGTTTGTGACGTCGTCGTCGACGACGCTACACATTTATCCTCGCCTTGCCTCACCGCACCGCACCATGCCTCGCCCGACGAGTCGCCTTCTCTCGCCCTCCCTCTCCCTTATATAACCCTGGTTGGAGGCGGAGGCGTTCAACCGCTTTGATATACCGCCTGTAGTCGACGCAGCGACTCTTTAGACATGCTACCAACACTTTAGGCCCTCCCTGCTCCCTGCTCCGCGCTCCGCATCCCTTCCTGCCACTCCTTTTCTCCCTCAGTTGTCTGCCAAAAGCACAGAAGTGGGCATGTCAGCGAAAATCACCGTAAATTTTCCGCATTGTTTAAAATTTATTACACTTTCTGATTTCCATGGCATTTGCCGAGGATCTCAAGTGTAGCACAGAGCGGGGTGGATGTGGGTGCGGGTGGTTAGCGGGTTAGAGAGGGAAGAGAGACTGTCATGGCTTGCCTTTTGTTTGCCGGCTTCTTGCAGCTATCTCTGACACGTTGCTGTCTAATAAGTGTAGCCAGTAATTTTCTTATCATTTAGCGGTCATGTTGTTAGCCAAGTTAACAAGAAGATATTTCGGCTGCAGAAGTTGATGGGCCGCAATAAATATTGCCCCTAAAGCCAAACTGAAGAGGTTACGTCTGAGAGGCTTTACTCTGAATCCAGTTACTGGCAGACATCTATGCGACAGGCGATTAAGTTCGTGTTGACTGCGACAAACTTGAAAATATTTTTAGAATATATTCAAGGAATTGATAGAGCATACTAGTCTTATTTGATAATATTTTAATTAACGAAATTCCTTATTTGAATACCCGACTATGATATACTCAGATGTAAGACTCAACTTATAGGTAAATATCAAGCCACCTGAGGGTAAAGATCCCTCTTCCTCTTCCTATGTAGGGAAGCTACACAATTTTATCTTTGCTTTACTGCGCAGCAGGACCAGAGTTAATCAAAAGCTAATTGCTTTACATGTATTTCCTTTACTGCTTCAGTATGGCAAATAATACCAAAATATATTAAGTAAACAGTATAAAGTGTTAAAATCCCCTCTTACACTCTTCAACAAAGAGAAATGCAGCAAATTTCAACTCTTTCGCTGCAAATACTTATTAAATATTTGAATACCTCGCATTTGAGAACGTGAGTTTCAGCAGGAGATGCACATGCTGGTATATAACAATTGCACAACGTAACTCATTCTCGGTACACCTTCCGTTTTTGGTCATATAACACGCCTGCACAGTGGAAACCTGCAACAACATCAACAACAACAACAATGACAACAACAAGCTGTAGCAACAACAAATCGAAGCAATTTACGAAAATGTAGAAAATGTCATTGGGCTGTCAGAATGCATCGTTGTTGTTGACATGTGCCGTATACTCTCCCGAGTTGCAATATGGCAAAAATTTATATAAAAATCTTCAGCAACAACAATGCGACACATAACAAATTGCACAGCACCAGCAACAACAACAACATCAGCTCTGTTCCTGCTTCCCTCTCGCCAAGCCACCCATCGCACCGTGTATCTGTCTCTGTCTCTGACAGTGAAAGCATTGTTGGCTGACAGCGCGCGTGGAGAGAGGAGATTGGAGAATGGAGAATGGGTTGGAGAGCAGAAACACAACGCTGACAGCGACAGAAGCTCACAACAAGCAACGTAACGTAACACAACGTAACGCAACGCAATGCAATGCAATGCAACGTAAGTCCAACTCATGGGTGTTGCCTTCAGTTGTTGCAGTTGCTGTTGCTGTTTCTGTTGGCCGAAAATTAATGGCTAGTGGCAATGGCAGCTGAGCAGAAATACCTACTACAAATATATTGCAGCATATATTTATATATATTTATATTTATATATATATAAATATATATAAATATTCAAGCGCAAGTATATGTTTCAGTTGTCGGTGTCAACTCTGGTTTAGTCGTTGGGCGTCGTTGTTGCACTCTTGGCACTGACATGCCATCCAACCATCCAGTCAGCCTGCCAGCCTGCCAACCTGCCTGCATATGTGAGTGTTAGTGTGTGTCTATGTGTTTGTGAATGTGTGTGAGTGTCATCTGTCTATCCTAAAATATTGCTGGCGATGTTTGTTGCAACTGCTTTGGAGATGCTGATGCTGATGCAAATGCTGTTTATCATTCTAGTTTTGTCATAAATGATTTGTAATGCTAAGAAATGCTCGAACGAGAGTGTATATTCAAATACTCCCAAGGACATTGAATATTCAGTTGCTTTGCATTAGCTTCACAGTTAATCCATTCGAATATGCTTAGACCAAAGCGATCAATAGATAAAGCCGTAGCAAACAGAATAAATAATATATTTATACATTAAATATTTTCTAAGTTTACTGAAGTTGATACTATATCAAGCAAATACATATTTCAATATATCCCTTTACAGGGTATAAAAATACCTACTTTATTTAATTTATTTATACATACAACTTTCAGATATTCTTTAAGTATCAATATAATATAATATTTTTTTTAAACTTTATTAAACTATAGCTTCATATATAGTTTATTGGTGAAGACCTTTTCATTCATCTAATTACTGGAAATTGGATAGCTGAACTATTTGGAAATAAACAAAGTGCCATCAAGAGGGCATAATTAAAGTAACCTGAGCTAATTTTCACGCAGGCCAAAGCGCGAGACAACAATTGTTCCAGGCAATTCTAGAGTCGGGGGCATCCTGTCAACTTAACCATTCAAGTTGGCTGGGATGGCAACCCTTTTGGTTTCTTGCCTGCGCTGACAACCCCGTAAAATATCAAATTTCATGCAATTTAATTGTGAAGAGGCTGAGAAATTCAAGCCAAAAAAAAAAAAATAAATATAAAGGAGAATAAGGAGAATGTCAAGGAGAGGGGTAAATATGAGGACAGCTTTGAGTGACAGCAGCGCGGCAACACCTAATTCAATTTAACAATTCATTTATCATAATCAGGCATCAAGGCGTTGTCACTCACAATTACGATCAAGTTCAGACCCAGAATAAAACAACAACAACAACAACAACAGCGACAGCAACAAGAAGAGAGAATAAAATATAAAAAAGTGCCTCACAAAAGACTGCGACGACTGCGGAGAAACTTTTGTTCCGCTTCTCGTCTTACGCATCGACCCCTTCCAACTGCCCTTGCCCATTGTCTCTGTCACTTCCTGGCCCAAGGATTGTCTATCTGTCACTTGGCTGCCAGCGAGCACAACAGAGCAACAGAGCGCCAACAGGCATCGCACAGCAGGCAATGACAACTCTCTGCCAACGCTCCAGGGAACTCAACAGTTAAGAGCTACTCAAATTTTAAATACAACAACAACATGTTGAGCAGAGGATGTCAGAAAAGGTCCTGCAAATTACCAGATAATAGGGAAGCTTTCCTTTCGAAACTAGTTCTGAATCTGGAATACTTTGTGGCCACTTTCATATGATTCTTTTGAGATTATGGGAACAATATGTATAGATATCTGTATCTGTATATGTCTATCTATATCTATATCTATATCAGTATATATATTATCTAAATCTATTTATCTTATCATATAATTTAATATAAAACTACACGTGTTATCCGTAAAATATTTGTTGAAGATTGGGATACATTTAAATACAATCATTCGATTTTTTTATAAGCATAAGTAATGGCTTAATAGTTTACATCAATCAGTTCAATTAGCAATATTCTCATTAATATTATTTCAAATGAACAACTGAGCATTGCTTTACAATACTTAATATAAGTTGTATCTACAAAGTAGTTTATTAAATTCAAAACTGGAAATTCCAACTAACTACATACTTGCACTATATTCTATTCTCTAGCAGTTTGATAGATCGTCACAATTTAATACTCGCACAATTAGCACATACTCTCGTGTAGATACATATGTATCTCATCGATATGGGCGGCATTTCAACATGGATAGGTGGAGGAGTTGTTGACAGAAGCTGACCGGAGCTCATTCAGTCATTAGACATACTCCGTCATCATTCCAGCGCAATGTCAGTCATCACTCAGTGTCGTTTTGGGGCGTGATATATCACACAGCTTACATATCCAAAGAATGCGTAGGAAACGTAGCCAAAATATAGTAACAGTAACAGCAACAGCAGCAGCAACAGTAACAACAACAATGACACTGACAATGATAACAAAAAAAAAGAACTCACAACACATGATCCAAAAACGAACTTGTTGAAAATCACACCTCTCTCCCACACACAGATACAACACACACCACACACACCACACACACACACACAGATAGACAGACGCACAGTGTCTCAGTCTCAGTCAGCAGGAAAAACAAATGTGTCACAGCAACAGCAACAATGACAATGACATCGGGGCCACATTGTTGTCACATGTCACAGGAGTTGGAAGATTGAAAGAGGGAGTGCACAAGAGTGCGAGAGTGCGAGAGTGCGAGAGGGGGATGAAATACGAGTCCTTTGGCATGCAGCATAAAACGAAATGGGCGAAAAATGATGAATGACAAAATTATACAGCAAATGCTACCCGCTCTGACATGTGACCACTAATGAGGATCAACTTTGCTGCTGCTACGTTTATTGTAGTTGTTGTTGTTCGTTCTTGTTGTCTTTCAGCCACTTGAAAAGCCAAATTATGGCATTGGATTTCGTCCCTTTTCTCCCTCCGCTTCGAATTGTATTAAATTTCCATTTACCAGCAAAAAAAAAAAAAAAAAAAGAGAAGAAAGAATCTTTAGAGAATCACTCGAAACACTTGAAATAAGATACGAGACATGCAAAGTTAAGGAAGTACAAACTGTATTATGGTTGTTATCAGAAATTATGAGTCCCGTTCTCGTACTCGCTCCTTCTCAGCTCATGCGATGAAGCCTTATCTAAACGATGGTACGTCCACATCAACTGTGCAGCAAATGTGCATGAAAATGGTCAGGATGTGGGCCATAACCAGCCACGTACTTGGCCCAAAACGAGCCACAGTCTACAGTATGAGGCAGCCAGACTGCCATCAAATAATAAAATGTTAAGTCAGCAGGAAATAAGCATGCAAGGGATTCTAAAAACGAGCATGGAACTGTTGCCCACTTTAAAGGACGATAAAAACTGAAAATGTTATTTAATTTAAGGGTTGAACTTTACGTTAGCAGTAATTGTAAACAGTTAGTCAGTAAACATATAATAAAGCTAATAGTAATAATTTTGTATATGCTTAAAATACGATAAGGCAGTTTATCCAACCTTAACTGACCTAGGATATTTGTACAAGCTTTATTTCAGTTATTTTATTAACTTAATGAATTTGTAGATTTTAATAAATATATATAAATACAATTAATAAAGATAAACTACAGTTGTAGCAATGTTTTTACAATTTTTAATATTTTAATTAATTGTATTGTTAATTTAACTCTAAAGCATTAGTTGTTGTTCGAGTATTGCTATTTTCAGGAATATTCTACGAAGTTTGCGTCTTGGTATATAAGTCTGGTCATACATGAATCAACAGTATTAAAGTTTTATTCATTTGTAATTAATATTAACTATTTATATTTAATTCTGTGCCCAACGCAACAGTTAGTTTAACTATGCAGTCAGTACACAATTGATTCGGACTGGCAAAAATATTTAAAATATGAAACTCAATATTAAATTTTAATTAATAAAATTTAATAAACTTAAATTAACTTAACTTAAATTTAAAAATAGAAAAGACTTCGACAAGCGATTAGAAAGTTTCAAAAATAAATTGTAAATCAAAACAAATTGATATCATTTGTTATGTGCAATGTCACATAATAAATAAAAATAAAAATGCCACCGGTGACAAAGCAATTGGAATTGCAACTCGCTTGCGACACTTTCAGTGCCTCCAAAACGAAACGCATAACCACTTGCATTCCCGCTTCCACTCCCGCTTGCATCTTCTTCTTCTCAATGCCAGCGAAGGCCCATGGTAATAAACTTCAGCCGTTAAATGAGTCCCACTGTGCGAGGAACGGCGCCGACATCAGATGTCGCGATCGACGATCCAAAAAAATTAAAATACAAAAAAGCTGCTGTGCTTCTCAGTCTGTGTGTGTGAGTGTGTGAGCGAGTGTGCGAGTGTGGCTAAGTAGTAGTTGTCATTTGAGTGACTTTAATGGTCTGTTGAGACATAATCGCTGCCATTTTAAATGGAATTTTATTGCCACTTCACGAAATTTTTATTGCTCAGGCAACGGAGTTGGACCCAAAGACAGCGCGAGTCCGAATCTGAGTTGGAGACCAACCCAAATACGTTGACTGCATGCGGTGACGATGACGAGGACGAGGCTTGTCGATCTGAGGAGGGAGAGAAGGTGTGTGGAGCCGCCGCAATGGAAACCAAATTGTTGCATTTAAAAGCAAATTGATGGCCGCAAAACTTAAGGAGGCCACCACCAAGTCACCAAGCCACGAAGCCAATGAGCCACCGAACCGCCGAGCCAACGAGCCAACGAGCAACCAGAGGCACCACAGCGAACAACGAGGCGAGTGGCAAATTCAAGTTCTACCCGTCCACGCATAAAGCAAAAGCCTAATAAGCCACAATCATTGCGGCAGGAAGGTGGAGGGGGAGGGCCTAAACAACGATGTGTTGGTATAATTTTGTAGACTAGTTTATTGGACACATTAAATATGGCCCGATAATTAAGTCATAAATTAGATTGGAGTCGCGGCGACGTCCGATGTTCGACGTTGTCGACGAGTGTCACCATATCAGGTTACGTGGCAGCCACAGCAGGCGATCGAGCTGGCTGCCAGCTTGCCACAGCCTGCCACTCTGCGGCAGCAACATTGGCAGCAAGGGAAATGCGTCTCATTTAAAATTGATGCCTAATCGAATTTCTTTATCGCGTGTGTATGTCTTCTGTTCCCTCCTGACACGACGACTTGCAACTTGCAACATGCCAGCTTGCAACTCGCAACTCCACTTGGAGTTGGGCCCACAATTTATGTATTTGCATATTGCGACACTAAATGTTATCGAGGCTCTCTCTCTTTTTTCTCTCTCTCTCTCTCTCTCTCTCTCTCTTCTCTGACCGAGTTCTCCTGCGGATCGTGTCAGGAAGCTAATGTTTAATGAATTCAATTTCTTTATGCGCTACCTGGACATTCCCAATCTGCGAATATCCCCTGGCCAGTGGCTTTGAGTGAGAAATGTTTATTTGCTTTTGGCCATGGCGCATTAGCACTAAAAGTATCTCATGGATGCACCCGTTGCGCTCAGCTATTACACTATGTCACAGCTCAGATAGTCAACGAAATTATGTTTAATGCTTTGTAATTGAAACACTTTGTTCCAAATATTCAGATTTGTCTCTGTTCCCTGAGTTATCCTTGGATATTAACAGCTCTTGCGGTTATCCCAACTCACATAGGATGGGATCTCTCCTGTGTGGCAATCACGTTTGCTTATTACGAGTTTACGGAGGCAGCAGCTGTTGGTCTGGTAAATGGTAAATGGAGACGTTGCAGCTCATGTCCAGACAAGGACATTTGTGGTCAGACTGACTGTGAAGAGCCTTTCAGCTTTGTAATTGAATATAAATTCAAGGCAACGCCCAAATGTTTTGAGTTACCCTCCCCAAAGACACCATAGAGGTAGGGGTATTCGCATGCAAATTCGAAATGCAAACAACAGATCCTTGCCCTTCAATCACTCACATAGACGACAGACGACAGACGACAGGCGACAGACGATGACGATGACGATGATGAGGCCAGAGAATGACGACGACGTTGACGATGTGAATGAGAATGAGGATGGGAACATTGCGAGTTTGGTGAGACGTCTGCTCTCTTGATGGATGACAATCAATCTCAAGTGTCAGGCAAATATCAGTTTGTTTTCATTGAAGCGTAGCACGATTCCATGCAACGTGGAGCTTGCCACATGCAACTTTACTACGAGTGACAACATTCCCAATGAGTGGATGATTGAATGCCTGATACTTTCAAATGACTGACTGACTGACTCGCTGACTGACTAGCTGATGGATACTGAACGACATATAAGCATAAATAAGCGGAATTTCAAGTACAATTTGCAAGTTGAGGGTTAGATTCAGAAAGCAATTATTATATGATCTAGATTTTATGTCAGAAGTAATGGGAACTGAACCAGTTCTGTTCCTTGATCAACTAATCCATTGTTAAATTTATATGAATATCTGTGATACTGATATATCGTGCCATTTTATCGTCTAAGAAGAAAACTAAAGAATAACATGAACTCGCTCGTCTGAACTAGTTCCTCCTTATATGTCATATATAGCAACTTACATGAAGCTGTTGTTCCTGAAAATAGTTCATTGAACAACGGTGAATGATTTGTATACATGCAAAAAGATTTATGGAATTACTCAGCTGAACTAGTTCCATTCGAAGTGTAGAAAATTAAGAACTGATATACTATGCTGATGAGCTAGTTCATGTCGAGTATGGGGCAACCCCATCAGCAGGATCAGGCAAGGAATCACCTGGAAATTGGATAAACAAAGACAAACCACATCTTCAGCATTTCAGTCAGGGTGCCATGTTGCCAGGTTACTGATGCTGATGCTGATAATGATGAAGATGATGATGATAAAGTTGACAATGATGATGTTGATGATGTTGATGATGCACGGTTGACAAGTCACGCCAATAGCGTTGGGCTAGCAGCTGCCACTTGAGTTTCCCCTTTCCATTTTCCATTTGAGAATACCCCTCTCCCTGCCCACCGTGTGGCAGTGTCTGTGGCAACCCCAACCGTCAACAGTACGAGCACTAGTACCAGTTGCCTGGCCTGTCATTCAGCGCCATTGTCGTTGTCACTTTCATCATTGTCAGCTCAGTTGATTTTGTCATTGTCATTGCCCGACGAACGTCGTCGTTGTGTTTTCTTGTCTGCTCAGAGGAGATTTTGATGCCGTCGCCGTCGCCGTCACCATCTGATCAACATCAATTTATTAGTTTTATTTGCTGCACGGCTTCAACATTTATAATCAAGTTTTTTTCTCTCTTCATCTTCATCTCCATCTCCATCTCCATCTCCAACTCCGTCTGCTTCTGCTTTTGCTTCTGAGAGAGATTTGTGTCGTGTCACTTCCGTTCGCTGGTCGAGACATTTGTCGTCAGCACGAGCGACAGGTACCACCAAATGAGCTCCCCGGTTGCCATGGTGGTAGTGGTGGTGGTGGTGTTGTGGTGCCACCAGAGGCAGTTACCTGCTGTGCCCCTTGCTGATGATGATGATGAGGATGCCCCTTGTCCCTGCCCCTGTCTTCTACTTACTGCCCGATAGTCTGATGAGTCTATTATCAACCTGGCCATGTCAGCAGTTATGGCTGATGTTTGAATAATGGGGCATTACTGCGCCTTGATAAAAAGGAAACCCTAAATAGCAATTAGACCGTAATTTGAGTTTTCTCTGCCCTCCTTGTGTTTCCTTATGCTCATGCTACCGGAAGTAGTGATGATAATTGGAATTATTCTGTAGTATGTGCATGTGGGAATAATTGAAAGCGACAGGAAGCAGCTAAATACACAGTACTCACAATGAGTTGACTAATCAAAGCGTGTTTAGACTAAGAACAGATAAAATTATATCATTGTATAACTATATTGCTTATAATATTATATTCATAACACTTTGTGGCATCAGAATTCTCTTTTACCATTTTATTTCAATTAAACATAACTCACAAGTAAATTTATATAATAAATGATCAAATACTCATTACAAAATCAATATTGTATTTAAAATAATTGAGCTTTGATCGGTTGGATTGAAATAAACCCCATTGAAATAATTTTATGTGTATTGAAATTATTGAAGAATAAATTTTTAATAACAAGAATGGCAGCTTGGGCTTTGTTTTATATATTTAGTATTATTATATTGTAACAAAATCATAACAATTAACCAAAAATAAAATGAAAATTAACTTATTTCACCGCGGTATAGAAATGTAACTAAGTTTTTAATATAAAGATTCCCGTTTCCACACAACAATTGTTGCGTATATAAGCAAGTCAGCTAAGATAGGTAATTCACTTAATTAATTAAGTTTAGGCAGCTAAATGAGCATTAAATGTAATTACTCATTTCAAAAATGATTCCTTTTCTTTTGTATATATTTATATAATTATAAAGACTTGGCAAGATTATTTTAAATTAATATATTGAAAAGGAATATAGAATTATTTAGGAAATCTGGCTGATTCACTGAAAGAGAGGCTTCAAATAAACATTTAACAAAATGATTATAAATAAATCTAATTCTAGTTTCATTCCATTAAAAATATCTGCAGGTAAGTCAAGTTATGCACTTTAAAGTATATTCTCAACTGATGGAATACTAAACAAATATACATTCAGTTATATATTTGTCATATAAATATTCGGATCAGATTAATAGTTAAATTTCATTATGAAAGCAATAATCATTTAATTTGCTAGCCGTGTTTAACTCATGTTGGTTTCAGTTAAAGCAGTTAGCTGGGCCTAGCTAAAATATGTTAGTTAATCACTCGAAAGACAGTGACTGCTAAAAGTTGGCTGCTGTAATTGCTATACATGCTTGTTGCCAAGTGAATTGCTTGTCTGATGCCTGAAACACACCCAAAACAGTCAGTCAGTCAGTCAGTCAGACCGCCCATCATTCAGGCAGTGAGATAAAGAGACAGAGAAACAGAGAGAAAGAGAGAGAGAGAGAGAGACAAAAAGACAGTCAGTCAGTCAGTTTGCAAGCTTGTCATGCCTCAAAGGCATCCCGTGCTTCAGTTGTTTCAGTTGCCACAGTTGCAATGTGTTGTGTAGACTGTCAACGCGTTGCCTGATGTTGATGTTGTTGTTGTGGCCGTTGTTGTTGCTCTGTGTGTGTGAAAGCTTTGAATTTATATGGCAGTGTCAGTTGTCAATCACATTTGCAAACTGTCACACACACGGCGAGCAGATGGAGAACAGAATGGGGGAGAGGGAGACGTGCTGAGGCCATGGAGGCAAGCAAACAAAGTGAGCACAAAGTGCGGCCAGGAAACGGCACAGCGGCAACATATTAATCTTTGCCAACAAGAAGGATACGGGAAAAGGACGAGGCGTTGCTGCGGAAACAGGAAAAGCAGTCAAAGCAGACGTTGACAGCCATAAGTAATGTAAAAAAATTACTTTATAATGGAGTGCGAAAATGAAAATTGCGCAACAACAACAACAACAGCAACAGCAGCAGCGACACGTCACATTTGGTGGATTGCTACAAGCAATTTAGGTAAGATAATCACTCCAGGAGTGTGTGGCAGCAAAGCGACGCATTGTGTTGGCAACATGTTGCCGCTGTTGCTGCTGCTGTCGCTGCTGGCTGGGCATGTTGCTGGTGTGTCGTGGCTGCTGTTGTTGTTGTTGTTGTTGTTGTTGCTGGCATTCAACTGACTGACTGTTGGCTGTCAACTGTTTTGTGTGTGAGCATTTCAAATGCGATGCGCTGACACCTCAAACACTCACGCGCACATGCACACACGCACACTCGCACACTCGCACATGCAACAAATGACAACAAGAACAACATCAAGACACAACGCCTGCAACATGCCACGCCCCGTTCCCCTCTATAGCGCCAACATAGCTGACAGCCCTCTGACAGTTTTTGTTGTTCACGCGAGTAATTCATTTTATGCTGCTGCTGCTGCTGTTGGTGCTGTTGGTGCTGCAACAGCAACTGGCAACTGGCAACGGGCAACAACAGTTACAGCAGCAACTCCCCTTGGCTGTCACCTCGTTGCTTCATTTCACATCACAAAAATGCCAAGCAAAGCGACGCGCGTTCACATGTGAGAGACGACGAGGACGTCGACATTGCTGCCAGGACATGGCATTGCTATTCCAGCCCTGGGGCCCCCACGAAACGTTCCTGTGACAAGTGACAGTTAAGTTGCTGCTGTTGCTGTTGTTGTTGCTGTTGCTGTTGTTGTTGCTGTTGTTGTTGCTGCTGCGCCAACGTCAAGCGATGTAATTCATTTTGCATGTGCGTGCAAAATTTTCAAGCGTATTTATTACGTAAATTAACAACAGCAACAGCTACAGCTACAGGAACAGCAGCAACAGCAACAGCAACAGCAACACCAACAACATCGACACATCCCCACATCAGCGACGACAGCAGGATGTTCATGACGCGGCGGAAATAAATTTTGCGTGAACAATACAACGCATTACACTGCAGGTTAGGTTAGTTTTTGAGCTCGAGGCGAGAAGAGGCGAGTCCCATTCCCTCCTCGACTGGCAAAATTAATGGCGAAGCAGCTGACAGCTCCAGGAGGAGGAGGTGATAGGAGAGCGGAGACACACACATGCATATGCAGAGGGAGAGACACGCACACATGCTAATGAGCCGTCAGCGAATCGAATGAGCAGAAGAAGGGAAGAGAGAGAGAGAGAGAGGGAGAGAGATAGATAGAGAAAGATGAGGGGAGATGGGGAGCACACCGTCCTGGCAGACGGATGAGAAGCCCACGCAGGAAGTGACTGTCAGCTGACAGACAGCAGAGCAATGCGAAAATGAAGAGCTTTAAAAAGTTACATTCCAGTGAGTGAGTGAGTGAGTGAGAAGGCAAGAGTTGGAAAATTATAGAAATGGAGAGAGAAGGACAGAGAGCGAACGAGAGAGAAGGATAGTTATCATTAACAAATAGATACTGCAGCATATCAGAGTTCACATTGCGTTTGCCATTGGCAGTTTAGATAAGCTGACGTAGTGGGTGAAAGGAGCAAAGTGCCTGAGACGATAATAGAAGTAGTGATAGTGAAATAGTAGTAATGCAACTTGTATAAATAAAGTAGGAGAAGTGGCAATAGTAGTAGTAGTAGTGATAGTAATAGTAGTCACAGTAGTAATAGTAAAAGCAATAGCAAGACTTGTAATACTTAACATTATTAGTTGAAAGAGTAATAGTTTGAAGCGTTAATAGTAGTAGTCAAATTAGGAATTTTCGTATAAATAGTAGTAGTATTAATAGTAGCTTAAAATTATGTAATAATAGAAGCATAAGTAGAAGTTGTAATAGTGAATAAGGTAGTAGAAGTAGTAGTTATAGACGAGCAAATGTAGTAGAAGTGGAATTAGTTATAGTAGGTATATTGGTTGAAGCAGAAATATCAGATTTACTATTATTAGTAGTAATAATAGTGATAGTCTTAAAAGTAGTGTTAGTAATACTAGTAGTAGTAGATGAATACTAAATGTATTAGTAGTATATGCAATACTATTAGTAGTAGGAATGGTAGTATAAATAGCATGCCTAATAATACTAATCGTGGTAGTAATACTACTACATGTAGTAGAGGTATAAAAAATAATATTAGTAGCAGTTGTAGTAGTATAAATAGCATGCCTAATAATACTAGTAGCGGTAGTAACAGAACTAAATGTATTAGAAAAGAATGAGTAAAGAAGTCGGAAACTTGAAATCAATTCATATTAATTCATCAGTCTTGTTAAGTCGTCGTTAAATTTCGCAAAACGAAATCGACAAATCGATTAAAATCAGCGCAATAAAAAAGCATACAATATCGAAGAGTTAAATGGAAATGTAAATCTCTTTCTTCGAGAAGTAAACAGCAAAGAGGCAGCCGACAAACGCAAGCGTAGCTAGCATTGCTGACGTTGCTGACGTAGCTGACTTAGCTGCAAATGTATCAATTTACATGAAGCAACACTTAATTTGAAAATTATATGCAAGAGGAAGTGCAATAAATTCATAGACATGACGGCGGTCCAGTGCCGCACCCAATGCAGGGATGATAGCAAAAGGGGGGTTAGGGAGTTAGGTGGACAATCGACAGTCGACAGTCGACAGTCAACAGTCGGCAAGTCTTTGGCCAAACAAGTTTCAGCATAAAGAAACCAAGCAGGTTGGCAGCTCTAGTGGTTAGCAAATGTTTCTATCAATTCGAAAAGCTGCTCGTAAAATTTGAGAAATGTTGACCATAACCATGGCCTATTCCAGCCCGAAGACACTCAGTCGGGCATTGCGACCCGTTTAATGTTACACAAATTTATGTGATTTCCACACAAGTTAATTGATTATCAGCTCCACCAACTACAGCAAATAGTGACAGTGTTACGAATGTCTAATCTTAATGCAATTTTATGGCCAACCGACACAACTAATGGTTGTTGGTAGCGCGATTTACGAGAGGATTGAGGAAACTGTAACTACTTTACTACTTTAAGGATGGATCAACTATGATTCGAGTGAGATGAAGTATAAGTTGAAACATGTTATGTAACTATGAGTAACTACTTCTTAACGAAACTATTAGTATTGAATAACTTCTGCCTATCTATGCTAATGCAGAATATTATCGAAAAGAAACTAGAGAATTCAAATAATATAGAAAACTACATTATATTGTATATCGGATCAAACAAAACCATAATGGGATTTAATAATAACATAAACTTGTTGCTTGAATAACATAGCAACTGAGGAACTCAGTATATCTACTAACTTCCTTTTCTCATGAAATGTATTAAATAATTCAATTTTAAGTGGATCTTCCTTAACATACTAAATAGTTTTGCAGATCACATAATGATATGCTTTATATCCCTTTCACGGGTACTTATGTACAGGGTATTATGAGAACAATTTAAATAACTTCAATTCTCAATTTAATGACTTAATCACATGGCAGCTGCAAGAAAAGGAAGAAAAAGAAACGAGAAGATACTTAAATACTACCGAATACCACAAGGGGAGACACTGGTACGGTGAGGGGGGACGGGGGAACTGACATATAGGTCTCTTCAGAGACAAGGAAATTTGACAGCGAACACGCAGGAGGTCTTCACCCGTATGAGACCGACCACCAACCGACTTGGCGGTGGGTTGTCCAGCACGATGACTGTGGATCCGGGTCGTGGTGCTGTCAAGTTGGCCAAGCTTTTAACCCATGCTCGCAATTGAATTTCTCGCTCGCTCACTGTTTCTCTCTCTCTCTATCTCTCTCTGTCTCTATAACAAAACACAGTGGGCAGGCAGAAAGACACACAAACAGGCACAAAGGCAGCTAGGACAGGACTTTCAGCTAACTGACATTGGCAGGCGGTCCAGCGACGAGGAGGAAGGACAGGAGAGGAGAAGGAGCTGGCAGCAACCACCTTGACTTGACAATGATAGCAGGACAGTTGGCAATCCCATGTTGATCGGGAAGGGAAAGGCAAACCAATAGCCGCGCTTTCAATTGACTTTGTTAACTTGACGGGCGAGGCTCGAGTGGTATATGCGACTATTTATGTGTATCCCCGAGCTTTTTGGGCATGCTGTGAAATCTGCAAATTGCCATGTCATTATTTGTTAGCATCAAACCGAAACCGACAGCGACGAGCAAGAACTAAGGACTAAGGACTAAGGACCATGGACTCACGGCTGAGGTCTGAGGACAACAAGGACGCTGTCGACGCCCCTGCACACGCTGCTACCGCCGCATGGCGTCAAAAGTGTAATTGGCAGTCCGCCTCATCCCCTCTCCATTCCCATTCCCATGCCCATTGCCATGCCCATTGCCGTTCCGATTGCGATTGCGATTGTGATGGCCGGGAAGAACGGGGGGTGTAACCCGACGTCGGCTTACACACTCAAGTCAAGCGTCCGCCCGTCAGACAGTTGGTAACTGTCAGTGGGCATGTTCGACTTGACAGCATAATATTACAAATCCCTGCCGAAAGCAGACACTAACGATGACATGCGGCAGACAAACGGACAGCGAGACAGACGGACGGACGGGCGAACGGATGGGAGAACTCGGCAAATGGCAAAAAGGACAACCACAAGGCGAACATTCGGAAAAGGTTACTACGCAAATTCTATAAAAACGAATATTTACGCTCTTCTCAATGCAGGTAAGCTCACACATACACACACACACACACACACACACCACATCACTCGAGTGTGTGGTGCAGGCAGATGTTAAGGTCCACAGAGTCAAGTATTGGGCGTGGTCCTGTCAAGATTGCTCTGAGGTTAACCAAAATGTTGCCTTAGATTACACTTAACTTATGGCTGGACTTAAGGTAACCCTTGAATCTCTTCCCATCAGCAGGCTGAGTTATTTAGGCCAAACAATCGCAGCGTTTAAGCCAATATTCATATAGTAATTGTAGTTGAAAGAAAGTGTTTTTTTATTTTGTTAAGACAAACTTTATGTTTACCTTTCTTAGTTTTCGGAATTTCATTTAATTTTATTCAGTTTTTAAACGAACATGTGAAGATATAAATATATGTATATAGTCGAGTTAGTCGAGCACACGCGGCGGTATAATACCCTGTGCCAGTTTCCGTGATAATAAAAGTAATTTAATAATCATAAAATGTATTTGCATGCATCCAGATTCATACATAAATATTCAGTAATTATGATTATTGTTTTTATATGAAGATATATAAACAAAGATACCAACCAAATATACACATGTCAACTAATAGTCATCATTTCGCTCCCAACAACAACAACAATTAGTTTATTTAAATTATTATGTACATAAGATCACCTTCTGCCCATTACATTCTCTTTTCAGAAAATTAATATATTCCTAGTGCAGGGTATATTGATGTGAACAATTAATTAAATATTTAAATTATACAATCAACAGCAAATGAAAGAATGCCTATAATTAAGCAATTCAGCTATAATAAATAACACTGCTCTACAGCCACAAGTTGATCACAATTCATAGAATTAATAGAAATTCAATTAAGTCGTTAGAATGAAATGCGAATAAAAATGTAAAATAATAGTGAGGAGTGTTGATTTTGATCACTAAGTCATTTGCATGCATACGAGCAAATGTTGGCCATAAAATATAGAGTAAAGCAAGTGGCTGAAACAGAATGAACGGATGATAAATGAAGACGTAGCTGGCAGCGGCAACAAGAACGCTAATTGCTCTGTGCAACTTACAGATACGCAGATACACAGATATACTGATGCAGATGCAGATGCAGATAGAGATACATAAACATATGCAGCGACAGATACTGTAAATACTGACGCAATCCCGCAGATACTCTCTCGCTTTACTGCAAATCATAATTCATCTCTCATGAATACCCCCCAACCGATGCGATCCGTTGCGACTTGTGATGGGGCTGTGACTGTGTGTGACAAACCCACGACGGCTTCCATCTTATTCATAAGTATATTTATATTCATATATTTAATCTGCCGAAGCAGGGAAGAGGCTGAGGAGGAGGCTGATGGTGATGCAGAGGGTAGGGAGAGGGAGAGTGAGAGAGAGAGAGAGAGCTACCAAGGCGACAGCAGAAATGTCAAAATGCATTAACATTTAATTGAGGCTAATTTAAGGCGAAATATTTCGCCTGGCATATATGAGAATTTATGCGTCTCATTTCGGCGAAGCTCTTCACGTTTTCGCTTTTCATATTCATTTTCATTCTTCCTCTTCCTCTCTGTTGCTGCCGCTGTTTGTGTTTTCCTTTCAGCCGGATATGTTGAGAAATGAGAGCATTTTGTAAAAATGTCACATTACATTTAATTTATGCGACGCCAACACACACACACACACACATCTGTATTTGTATCTGCATCTGTAAATGTATCTGTATCTGTATCTGCGTGTGCACAAGTATCTTTGGCGGTTCTCTTCAGTTCAAGTGTAGCATGAAATTGTTTTGATGATGTTCCATGAACGCGCCGCATAAAAATTATTCAGCTGTCATTATCAACGGCAATTTAACCCCCGCTTAGCTAACTATTTGTCAGCTCACATCTCACAGCTCGCATAGTGATTCCAGTTCATGGTTCATGGTTCACGGATCACGTTCACGCCTTGAACCCCGAGCTATAGACATTGCCAGTGCCAGTGACAGACCCAATGCTCAACCGCCTATTTGATTGACAGCCATGCAAAAGCGCTTTGTGAATTGCCCTCGTGTTGATTAACACAATTTGTTTTGCTTTGCCAAAGTCACGTCGTTGTGGTTGCCTCTCTCTCTCTCTCTCTCTATCTCTCTCTCTCTTTCTTTCTCTTTTTCTCCTTGCCTCGCATTGTAAGATCCCCTCGATGAGCTACTCGCTAGTCGTTTGTCAAAATCATTTTCCATTTCGAATTTGACATGACCATCTCAAGTGGGACGGCTGCCTGCTTGAGTGCTTTAATGAACTTTCGCGTGTGTCTGTTAATTAGCTGGGCAAATTATTTTCAAACCCACTGTATAAGCATTTCAACAGCCAACATCTTGACATGGTAAAAGCCAAAGCATAATATTTAGTTTATCCATTATTCTACAGGCTCGTGTGCACCAAGTGTCCACAGTCGACACCGCTTGAGATGTCTGAAGAAGTACACATTTTGTTTTGCCGTAAACAAGATTATTAGTTTTAGATACAGTGAAGCTTTGGTACGAAGAAGCTCACATTTACATGCAACGATGGGCAATAATATAGTTTATAAATTTACCAGAGACTTGAATATAAGAATGTAATTCCAATAAGTTTCCTCCAATGTGCATTAGATTTGAGCTAGGGCTTGGAAGATTTCTTCACACTCCAGTCAACAGAATATATTGATTATATAGATTCTCTTTAATCTACAATTTAAATGATATATATATATATATATATAATATAATATTTGTCTTTATTTTAACTCTTCAATAAATCATCTAATATTTGTCCAACTTTCATTTATTTATTTTCTTTTAACCTTTTAATTCCTTAACTCCAATTAATGAAATATATCAATTAATAGTTATTCAACCCGCACGTGTTGGTTAAAACATTGTTAACATCTTTTGCAAAATATTTGCCTAACACAAACAGCAGCAAAAACGGGATAGACTTTGCTCTCTATCTCTATTTTTTCAGCATATTAGTTTTCATTGTTGATCTTAACAAGTGCAAATTTATGCCAACTTCTTAACAATTCAAGCAAATAAGGACAAATTTAGAATATGCTATAGTGTTGACTTATTATTTTGTTAGATCTTTTTCAAAATATTTGCGTGATGATTCCGCAGACAATGGAGGATGATGAGCTCAACATTTGTGGACGACATTTGATGTCATCTGCAATATTTGCACACGTGCGACAAGGTGAAATTCTTCTATAGAATGGAATTTGAGATAATTTTAGCTGAGGGATTATATACTATTTAGATTGGAAGCAGATTAAGATGCCATTCTCAGGCTGTTTTAATGAGAAGAGAATATACATAAATTGTGATTTAATCAATTGAAAATAAGATAAAATTTCTACAACTAAACCCAATCGATAATATAGAAAACGAGAATCTATAGAATTCTTTTAATTCTTTAATATTAATTAAAAGCCATTAACCTGTTTACTTTATTAGACCCATAATAACTAGAAGAAGAGGAGGGATACGAAAGCACTTCCTGTCGTACTTGTTGAGCGATGTGACGAATACAAATTTGATGTGCCAATGAGGCTTTTGTAAACAGAATCATTAAAGTCAGGCACTCAGACTCATGAGTTAAGAGTGTAGTCATGGTATAAACGGGGCATCTATAAATCTGAAGTATAAGAGCGGCCCATAAATTATCGTCGCAATTATAGCTGGCATTTTGCACAGCCATTCGAAGCTGTTCCGCTCGAGTGGTTGCCTAGAAGTGAGAGGAAAGGAGACAGCGAGAGAAGCGAGAAAGAGAGGGAGAGACAGAGAGACAGAGAGACAGAGAGAAGGAGACAAGAGGTTATCAAATAGCTATAAATCAGATTGTTTAATATATTTTATAGCGCGACACCCAAGAAATACTTAAATGTTGTTGTTGATATTGTTGTTGCTGTTGCTGTCGCTGTGCTGTCGTTGTTGCTGTTGCTGTTGCAGTTGGCAGAACTTACTTATAAACAGACATTAAGTCTGTTAAACACGAGAAAAATGCGCATTATATGGTGTAAATCAAAGGCCGACGACGTCGACTGACGTGCAGATTTATATTCATTTATTTGAACAAGTATCGGTAACTGCCATTGGCCATTGCCAGTGCGCAAAAGTGCAAAAGTGAAAACTGGATATTACGGTAACCAGACAGATACAGATTCAGAGACATAGCCAGAGACATAGACATAGACATAGATGTAGACGCTTATAAATCTCTCAACTCAAGTCAACTCAGCCGAGTTTGTATTATGTTTCCAAAGTTAAATAGAGACTGCACTCCAGCCTCGTCCCTCCTCGCGTCTCCTCTTCTCTCCACAACTCGGCGGTTTGCAATCAGCTTTTGAGTGTTGGAAAACAAATAAACAGCGTGTTACACTTGATAAACACTGCAGATAGGAACTCTACACTCGCATTCTGAACTCTCTAAATGCTGTAAGCCAAATGCGACTTTGGCAAATATTTGCACAGTTGGCAAAGCATACGAATCCGACGTTTGTCTGTATGCTTGGATTATGCTCTGGGCTCTAGGTCTCTGGGCCGTCAGTGAAATAAAAAAAAGGGTTTGAAAGCTGTTGAGTAGTTTGTTTGCCCACAACCGGTAGCTGTATCATTCGTAGGCAACATAATCCCTGGTATTTACACCTCTTGTGCATGCCAGATGAGGTCTGTATGTACATACATATGTATGTATGAGTTTTGTACTGCGGGTTGTAAATCTAATTACTGCATATAAACACTATTTAAACATGTCTTCTCTCTGTCTCTAGTGAAGGTTTACAATGGCCACTATCATATATTGCAGAGTTATACTTTTATGGAAGTACCTAGAATGTAGCAGACTCATATATTTATCTTAATTGTATCACATTTTGTTTTATTGCCAAGTGAAAGATATAATATTTGGTAGAAGTGTGAAAAAGTTTAAATAATTCTTGCATCACAGTTTGCTTTATTTCTTTAAAAGCAGAAGAGAGAAAAGGAATAGGAATAAGACAAACAGAAATTTTGAATACAATACTATAACAAATTTGCACTATACATAAAATAGATATGATGATATGATTAATCGTAGATCAAATTCTGGAGTAAGTGTAAAGCCTGTAGAGTCGAAAGCCGATCGGAAGTAACAAGCTGGCTCTGCAAAATGTTCTATTTATGGGAGTCTACTTATGAATCTAAGAATCAGACTTTAACTGACCTACAGGGTTCATTTGCGAACCAGTTGAACATAATTGCAGCCAGTGATGATAATCCAACAAGTCATTCCCTTCAAACAAAAAATACATCAAATGTAAAGTAAACTCCCCATCGTTAATTGAAAATCCTTCGAATTTCGGCAATCAACGCGTCGTTCAGCTGCAAGTGCGAAATGGAGCTTTTATCGTACATTTATTGCCGCATTTTTTCATTTCGTAATTTTGATTGATGACTGACTTAATGTCACTTGTTTTTCGTTGACGCCGTCGCCTGCTGTTGCTGTTGCTGTTGTTGGTGCTGTTGTCCAATGATAAATTAATAAAAACGGGCGACTTTGTTTATTCTCTAGCCCCAGCTCCAATATATTCATTTTTCATACTTTTCGCTTTTTTGTTGTTGCTGTTGGTTCGCTTGGCGTTGTGTAACTTGGAGCTACGCATTTATGGAGCTCCCTTTCACATATAATTTGCTGTCATAAATCGTTGGGAACATCGTCGTCACTGGCGGCCATCTTTTATTATTATTTGTGTTTTCTTTCCTTACTTTTTTTTTGTGCTGATTGTTTATTGTTTGCTTAACAATTTTTCAATGTATTTTCGTGCCCACACAATTTGGTTGCGTGCCTGCAAACGAGGCGACGTCGCTGCGAGTCGCTCCCCAGGCCATAAATCAAATTCTGACAGCGCATTGTCATTTAATCAATAATTTATAAACAATTTCGCAGTGCACACCGAGTACAACAAATATAAATTAAAATAATGTGCGTGCACTTTTCGCATTTTTATTTATATATATTGTATTTTAAAATAAATTGCAGCCTTAGCCCCATTTAATGACAGGCGATTGAAATAAAATCATTAAAATACCTAAATGATTTCGATTAAATATAAATGCATAGACGCTGTTAATAAGGAAATGTCAGAAAGGAAAATTAAATAGCTAATCGCTTAATCGCTTGTGCACTTTAAATTTGTGGCTTTAATATAAAATAAAAAAGTATTTATGGAATTATAATAAATAAATGTTTATTATAATAACTTAAATATTAAAATTAAGCTTATTAATTTGAAATTGTCAAATATAGAATCATTTTTAAAATAATATAACATTGTTTGCTATTCAATTTTGCTGAGTTCCTGTCAAACAACAAGTTGACAGCACAAGGGTTAAAGTGACAACTGTTATCGTTTTTCGGCCTCTTTTTTCCAGTCTACGCATCATGCTTAGACCTTTAGGACTCACGCTAAAAAGTACGTGCCAAAATGACCAAAGAGTTCACGGAATGTAGAAAAAAAAGAAATAAGAGGGGAAAAAATGAAATGTCAAAATCCCCGAAGCACCCAAAAAGCTTGTCAGCTTGGACAAAACAGTTAAAGTTGAGATGGGGCCCAGGGAACAGGATGGGAATGGGGGGATAGGGATTTGGGATTTGAACTGCAGACTAGAACTGAAAGCTGTTCACTCGAAGGGAACGAGGAGGGCTTGTATCTCACTCTCTCTCTCTCTCTCTCTATCTATCTCTCTCTGTCCTGCTCTTATTCTCTGATTCTCATTGAAGAGGTGCTGATGGCGACGGCGGCGGCACTTTTTGATTTACTTTGCCGTTGACCAAAGCGCAAAATCACTTTTGACGTTTTTATTCTTGTCGTTTCGAGGGGGTTTTTTCCTCTTGTATTTCTCTTTTTTTTTATATGTTTTCTTGTTGGTTTTCTTTTTTTTTTTTTTTTTGTCTCAGTGAAGAATGAAGCGCGCGCCTCGTTTCGTTTTCATTATCCGAAGCGCGTCCGAATTTATTTCAAGTTTTGCCGCCGACGTTGCCGATGTCGAGTTGAGGCGTCTCCAACTGTCCAACTGTTTCAACTGTTCGACTGTTGGCTTTGCTCGCCAGTCGCGTTAAGTCCAACATAAGTCGGCCTAAGCGTTTAAAAGCCTAAACGAATGCAAAGACACATGAGTATCTGTCGTTGTCTCTCTGTGTGTGTCTTTGTGTGTCTGTCTTTGGTCAGTAAGCCAAGAAACAGCAAAACACAAAATACAAAATACATAATAATCATCAACATCTGAGGCAGAGAGTGAGTGAGTGAGGGGGGAAAAGAAGCTTGGGGCTTGCGACATGACGAGAAATGACCAGAGAGCCAGAGACCGTTCAGCTGTCAAGTCGGCTTTTGTATTTTGTATTTTGCGCTCAAAACTTAGACCAACTTGACAGTTGGAAGACAGTAGTGTTTATAACGTGGCCCCCTCTCTCTCTCTCTCTCTCTTTGTCTCTCTCTCTCTCTCCCTGTCTGCCCGTCATCTAACCCTTTCGGCTGTGGCACAACAAAAATGAGACAAGACTGACAGCGGCTCAGCGAAAGAGTTAATACTGTGATTAAATGACCAGGAGAGTGCCACTGTCAGACAGATGGCTGATGGTGGGCGGTTTAAATGTTTGACAGCTTGATGCCAACTTCGTTGAAGGCGTCTAAGCTGAAATTTTCGCAATTTTTGAGAGCTTGTCAGAGCCTACACTACACAACATAGAATTGTGAGGGCATTGATAGCCAAACAACAAGTTGCAAACGACACAATCAATGTGTTTCCTAATATGACTTGACAGTCAGACAGAAAGTGATCGATAAAGAAGTAAATTCAAGTAGGTTGGCAGCACGACACTGCCAGTGTGACCGTACACTATGATTGTCGTTATTCCTTTGATCTAAATAATTATACAGATTGATTCAAGAATTATGAACTACAATTTATACATAAATAATTATACATCATATTATTTATATATAATGATTCCTTAAAGTCTGTCTAATAATCTTGTGTATTTTAACTTGATTTGTGCTGGGAATTTCTATATATTTATTGCTCAGGAAGTTGAAATACAATACAAAGCTGTCAATTCCGAATTGTAAAACCTGAAAGCTTTAATAATACTCTGTAATTTGCCAAATGCTAATTCCCTTTATGACTTTCATCTCATCGTAAATCAAAGAGTTTAGCGATAAAATCGCTAAATTAGTTAAATGTTTGTGCTAAAAGTTTTGATAAGCTGCTAATATCTATAAACTTAAGAACTGTTGAGAGATTGCATATATTATATGGGAGTATAACAGTAATTTACGATTGTATATGAAGGGTATAAATATACTCGAAAGATCGCAGTGTTAAGCGTCGTAATGCACAGGTAATTGAGTCGAGTTGAGCATATCATTCATATACTATGTAGCTAGTACAGAGTATCTAGTTTGATAACCCGCTGAGAACCTTAAACAATAATCAAGCAGATTAAATAGAATGCTGCAGTGATAATCGTGTGCCAGCTGACAATCAACATCAACATCAAAATGACTACGACAACGACTGCGTCTCCGACAACGACAGCAAAACAACAAACAGATCTTGCAAATCTTGCAAGATCACAATCTCTCAGTCAAGTTATCTAAATGGCAGCAGCAGTAGGAGATCCGAAACCCAAAGCAAACTAACCAAATGTGCTCTATGAGCTACTAAATTTAGACATCTCTCTCCCTAGTCCCAAAGGCAGCTGTCAAGGCAGCACGTTCACGAGACTAGCCCAGTCAAGTTGATCCGTCCGTCCGTCTGCCTGTCTGTCTCTCTGTCTGCCTTTACGGCAATGTTTTCATCTTAAATTCCATGCAGATGAAAAGCTGTTTATTATCTTTGCTTCCAACCAACTAAGTAGGTAAGTAGCTAAGCTAAGTAGCCGCAAATTGTTAGTACTACTTATACTCATATCCGTGCACAGACTTACACTCATACTCAGACTCGCACTCACCCTCATATTCGCACTCGTACTCGTACTCGTACTCGTTCTCGTATATTACTTAAATTTACTATAGCCCTTGTCATGTTTTTAAAGAAAGCACCCACATGCACACCCACTCACACTCACATACACACACACACACACACCATTGTCTGACTGTTGTTGGCAATGAGCTCACTACCAAGTTGACACTTGTCACACTGGGATTTTGCAATGCGCCGTCGTCTTCAGTTGTGTTTATCTTAAGAATGTCACAAATAATATAAAACTATACTCAACTATTGCTATTTTTAAAACGATACTAAGCCCTCCACTTTGTGGTATTACACATACATTGTTGGCCTGAAGCTTACAACTTGAATTGGCAGTCAAACAAATTTTTAATTTTTAATTGCCTACCCAAATTATCAGCTGAAAAAGCGGAACAATAAACATCTATAAAATACTTATTTATACAAGTATAAAGCATGACAGGCATCTCTGTTAAGCAAGGAGCAAGTTCTTGAACTAAACGTACTCGGTATGTGGCACATTAATGTCATAAATTTCAATTTTAATTGCTTTGTATTTAGATTATAATAAGACTGTTGAGTCAACGCAGCAATTGTGTCGCCTTATTATAAAATATTAAATTCTATTCTATTCAATTCTATTTGAAAATTATGTGGGCATGAATCTACCCAAAAATGTTTCCATTACTGGCGTGACAGAGTGTCAAGTGTTTGTGGGACGAATAAATTACAAATCGAACAGCAAATACTCTGTAAAATATGAAACAAGGAAATTTAGAATTTGGAGCATCAACAGGATTTTTGAAATTATAGAATTATATTTATTTAAAATCCATAGTGTGTTGGCAATATTTCAGTTGATATTCGAGTTGGCAAAATGTTTAATAGATCAATTTGTTAATAGTATTTAAATACTTAACAATTTTATAATCGCTTAATAGTTTTCCACATGAATTAATTAATTCAAAGAGAATTCTTATTTTTAATTAATAAAAAGTATAATCAAATATAAATTAAAATGAATCAATGAATAAATAAACAGGTAATTTATGTTTCTTTTAATATATTTTATATAAATATTATTAAACATTTCTTTCATAAAAATTAATAATCTATATGTTGTAGTGATTAGGACAATCCCCTTATATTTTCGTAAAAACTATTTTATTTTATTATATGTGTCGAAACAAAAAGTTTATTAACTTTTATCACACTTTTCACTTAGTAATTTATTGTCATTGTCCCCATAAAACGCTGATAGACTGCTCAATAGAGGGTATTTACAAAATCCTGAGACACAAAAATTTGTGTCGAAGTGTTTAATAAATAACAAATCACCCAAAAGACCTCAGAGACACAGAGAGAGAGAGAGAGAAAGAGATACAAGCAGAGCTAACTCAAGTATTCAGTAATAATAATGGAAAGAAGAGGAAAAAGAAGAAAAATAGAGGGAAACAAAGGCATGGCATACTCGTAGAATGCCCCCTGAAATTTATGTGACTTGATCTGTTTTCGAGTGGCTGCATGTGCTGAAGTGGGACGTGTTATCAGTGGGTTATACTCGTAGTCAAAGTCGTACTCGTACTCATACTCATACTGGTACTCATACCCATACTCATACTCACACTCGTAGTCGTAATCGCTATTCCGGTACAGATTTACAATTAATTGTGAGCAATTGTTAACAGGCAATCTTGAATTCGAATTGGAGTATGAGTTTGAGTATGGCAGAGTCATAAACCAAGTGTATGAGTGGATGTACTCAGTTGTTGTTGTTTGTTTTATTCATGGTTACTAATTAATGTTATATGTATCTTACGAATCGTTGTGCAAATCATCGGGAAACTTCTCAGGTTCATTAGCAGATCATAAATAATGTCAGAGAGCGCAAAACGCAATCCAACAAAATTTATGTAGCTGGGCACATGGTGAAGATTTTAAAATGTTAGAAAAATAAATAAAATGAATTGAAATGAAGTGAAATGAAATGAAATTAAATGGAATGAAAGAAAGTCGAGCACAATAGATACAAAGCGAAATTTAAAGTCCGACACTGAAACAATAGAATTTTAACAAGAAATATAATTTATAGCCACTTAAGTCATAAATTTATTTTTAATTTCGCCCAATTCGCATTTACAACGAGCCGGGCAAACATCATCGCTCAAGATCTTTTACCCCGTTTCCAGATACACTACACAACGAGTACCTTGGCTTATATATGCAGTTGACTATGGAGAAGAGTGACCATTTTCGAATTTGAAGCCTAGTTCAAATAAAATAAAATTAGAATTGAAGGATTCTTACGAATTTATATTATATATTAGTAGAATTAAGTTAAATATATTAAATTAGCAAATCATAATATATAAATTAAATATATAAAGTATAAAGTACTTAAAATAAAAAAAAAAATTATTTTATAAATTTAGATGTCAGACTTGACATAAGTTGACTTTTGTAGACTGTGAAAATTTTATATATCTTTTACCAATAAACAACTTTCCCTTTGCTTCTTACCAATTATTTATTATTAATAATTAACTAAATTCTTTCTATGAATATACCAATCAGTTTGAAGCCATAACTTAATATCTGTAATATTTTAAGTTAACTAAAATTCCTTAACTATAGCTATCGATTCATAGTTCAGTAAGAAGAGTAAGCAAACTTCGTGCAACTGAAGCACTTATATCTGGGCTTGAGTTAGTTTATGCTGTTTGTAACTGCGACTGTGACGAGGGGACGGGAGAGGGAGAGGAACTGAAACTGGGAGCTGCGGCTACAAAAGAAATGAAATACTGAAAGACTAAAATTTACGTCTCTTTGGCTGTTTATTTTTCTTTTGCCGCTTTCATGAATCTTCAAGTTTATTATTGTTGTCTGTTGTCTGTTGTCTGCTGTCTGTTGTGTTGCTGTCTGTTGTGTTGCTGCCGCTTCTGGTAGCAACAAATTTAACACTCAGACAGTAGTAAATAAGCGGGTTATAAAAGACCAACTAATTACATGTTGCAGTCGCCGCCATCAAACATATGCTAAAAGGGAATTTGAATATGTATATGTTAGCGCAGGTACTCCCTTTTATTTTGAATTTTCCTTAAGACTACTATTTGTTATTTATACATGAATAGTAAATAAATTTCGGCAGACCCTTCGCATTTATTGTCTTAATGAACAAAAGACGACGCGTTTGCTAGTGGAGACAAATGTATCTCGATTGAGCGCAAAACACAAATGTTTAAAACAATAATAAATTATCATTGTTGTTGCTGCTGCTGCTGATGTTGCTGCTGCTGTTGTTGTTGCTGCTGTTGTTGTGGTCTCTTGCCTTTTATCGCTTGATAATCGCTGGTCATTAGTCATTTTGGCCTCAACCTCAAGTATTGTATGTTTTGTTTTCTATATAGCAATGTATCTGTATCTGAATCGTGTGCGGCTCTTGTTGCTGTCTTTGTTGTTGCTGCTGTTGTTGCTGTTGTTGCCACGCCAAAAAGAGTAATGTGAGCAACAACGGTGGCAGCTGCTGCTGCTGCTGCTGTTGCTGTCGCTGCTGCTGCTGCGGACCAAATGAAGAGACAGCAACAACAACCAGCAACAACAACAACAGCGACTGCTTCGTTTAATAAATCGTGTACTGTCGCCTTTTATTGTTGCGGCGATGTTTCAAATTTTATTTATTTATCTGCTGCCGCTGAATTGGCTTAATAACGTGGCCAACAACAAGAAGCAGTCAACAGTCAACGGACACACAACAGCAGCAGGTCAAGCCCATATTTAGCAACTTCTGGCGATATCACACTTAACAGGGCGGCTTTAGCTATCGGCTATCTTGACAGTGCATGAATTATTTATGCTCTGCGGCTCAGGTTGGGGTATATTAGCTAGCTGCCGAGTTATGTAACAGTTAGTAAGTACATAATTATGATTTATATAAATATTAACAATTTATTTACATTTGTTAATTCTATTATTGATTCTACATAACATATTAATATGTTAATTATGTGAAAAGCAAATTAAAAGCTTTGGCATAACTGATTTGCCATAAGTCTTCTCTTTCAACCGTTGACAACAAGCCGATTTAAGCCTTTTCATATGAACAAAGCGATATTTTATGCAAAGTGAAAATGGGTCGAGTCTGAAAGCCCAAAAGGAAATGCATTAAACCCGTGGGCTTTTCTGGGCTCGCATTTATTTATGATGAGGAGCCCCGGACTGACCAGCGCTCTACATATATCACTTATCTATCCACCAATATATCCATCTAGCTATCTGACTATCTATCAGTTATATAAATATATAATATATGAGAGGCCCAACGAAATGTGCTCCCAAATAAAATGTTGGCGGTGCCGCTTTGAAGTGTCAACAAGAGCCGTCAAATGAGCCAACAACTTGGCCAAGGTATTTGCCGGCCTGTCGAGTTCTCCACGCTGCGGTGGTTGACTGGTTGACTGGTTGAGTGGTTGGGTGGCGAGGTGGTTCGATTGGTGGGGTAGATCGGTGGCCATAATAATAATCACAGCAGTTGAAGTATTTATATTGCTGGCCTTGCTGGGCCATAAATTCAACTTAATAAATATATATACTTTGATACATATAGATATAGATACTCGTACTTCGTATTTCGTAGTTTGTATCGTATTTTATTCCCCATTTCCTTGCCATAATTTAGCTCGCTAACGATATCGACGCTGATATCGAGACTCGTTTGATATAGCTAAAAGTCAACTTCGAATTGACCTCTTTTTCGCAGTGACTTGGCCAGCATTGTATGTGCCACCCAGATTGTTGAAGTCAATGGGAAAAATAAAATAAATGTGTGGCAAGTGCCTGTTGACAGTCGACATGGAGAAATGTCATTCGAAGAGACAAAAATTAATAATAACAATCATAAAAGCAACATGCTACAAGTATGCAGCATATAATGTGAGATAGATAATAGCAGGCAAAAGGGAAAGTGTCAAATGCAACATTATGAAAATGACACGAGGAAGCCATAAATATTAAAAGAAAAACAACAGACAACACACAACACACAACAACAACAATGTCACAACATCAGACCAGTTCAGCTCAGCTCAGCTCAGATCGGGGCACAGCGGGGGTGTAACATGCTAAGAAAAGACAAGAAAATGTAGAGAAAATTCACAGAAACAGAAAAACAGAAAAATTATCAAGGAGTTGACAGCGGGCCGCAGCGAGAGGCACTTGAGCAACCCAAAAGATACAAATGTATCTAGCGGATAGCAAATCAACGAGTCGCTTAGTAAACGCCCCTAGATGTCACATCTCTGTCCGTTAACGCATGATTGACGCTCCTCCTGCAGGAGGGCGAAAAACACGAAAATTTTAATGACTTTGGTGTAATTTATAACAAAACTGTTAATTAGCTGCGACGACTACGCTGACATCAGTCAGCTGCTGTGTAATTTATGGTGACATGTCCATGGGATCGCATAGGGGCAGCTGTTCCTCCCTTCACTTCCTCCTTTGGGGTGGGAATGACAGGGCATAACATGCAACAAGTTCACACCCCCTTTACAGGGTATATTATACCAATTCCCATTACCAATCAAAATAATACTCATGCTCATAGCATTGCCCGATCAGCTGAGACAAGGCAGAATATTTTATTGGATTCATAAAGCTGCTGCTTATCACTTATATAAGGAGAAATGTTAACCCAAAGAGTCATTCGCTAATCTATAACGACACCTCATAAATCACCAAGCAGTCCGCAAATAAATCATCAGACCTTAAATGTCAAGTTGTCATCGTGCTGAAACAAAATCACAGCACCAAATTGTCAACAATCAAGTTTTATAAGCACAATCATTTGCCACGATTTATATGATCCAAATAGACCGAATCGAATCTTATACTGAAACATAAGATTAAGAATAAAACAAAATATTGTATGGCCTGTTCAATGTATACGCTGTTCTTTATAAGAGATGGAAGACATATCGACTTTTGTAAAATATATTTAGAAGATATATTGAATAAAATAGAATCAGCGCAAATATGTCGAAGAATCTCCCTCCACTACACTTACAGGGTATGTACGTGTCGTGCACTATGGTACCAGCCATGTTATGATTATAAATTATGGTCAACTCTTCGCAGTCTTTAATCTAACCATCTATATACGAGCGGGCCAATAAAACGATTTTTATGACCATATAGCCAGAAGTATCAGCGTGTATATGACTTGTCAGTGTTGAGGTGCTATAAATAATGCGCCTAATGCCGCCGCAGACATAAAGTTTAAAAAATCTTTTCAAAATCAAAACCATTGATTAGAGTTAATTTCATGGCGATCATAAAGCACTACGAGGCTATGGGGATTACACTTTACCCCACTGATGATATACTTGAATCACAAGACTCTATTAAATTGCCAAGCCCAAATAAAAGCTTCATTTGGTCACGCCTTGCTGAGATTTATATGTGTTGAGGAGCAGCAATTGCTGAATCACAGATCGCTGAATCAATGTGAGAATTTGTTATTGCTAAAAGTCCTAACGATATCTTGCTGTACAAATTATATTACGAGTAAAATTCAAAATTAATAACCAATAAAGAATAAATAGAAATTATGTTTTCACTCAGAAGATTATAATAAATAATGTAATAAAGCGTCTATAATAATTATAAATATAAAAAAGTGTAATTCACTTGGGCTCGTCCGGGATTTGAACCCGGGACCTCCCGCACCCTAAGCGGAAATCATACCCCTAGACCAACGAGCCAGTTAATCTGAAGTAGCCAAGCAACAAACTTGAAGAGAGCGCCAAGAAAGATCATAAGACGTGCTGAAAACAAGAAAGACAAACTAAAAGAAGTGCAAGGAGAAGATATGGAGAGTGAGAGCGAAAGAGCGGCATGTTTGGAGCGAACAAGTGAGGCAAAGCGATGCCAGGTCTCTACTCTCCATTCTTCGCTCTCTACTCTCCCTGCTCCAAATACTGATAGACTCCACATGAGCCGTTACCAAAGCAAAGCAAAGTCTATTTATAACATAAAGTTGCCATGTTCGTATGTCCGTTGTTGATGTTGTTATTATTGTTGTTGCTTCTGTTGTTGCTCATGAGTGTTGACAACAAAACAAATTGTTTAACATGGACAAAACAACACAATAAAAGAAATATGATGCATGTAAATAAATTCAATTTGGTACACAACAGAAAATACACATAAAAAATTGAAAACAAGCGCCGCACACACACTACAAACAATAAAAAACGATCAGAGATCTTTCAGATCTTTCAACAGAAATGGGGAAATAAAAATATTATTAATATTAATCAAAGCGTCGTATATTTGCGTCATGTTTTTATAGGCGAATACTATATGCTCTTTAGGTAATAAAATGAATGAATAATGGAATTTTTAAACTGGTACGATATTAAAATATTCAACTAAGTTGAAAAAATAATTAGATTAAATATGAATACACTTACTTGAAGCGCACTCAGTCAATTCAAGTTGAAAATTCTAACATATATATTTATCTTGTATATTTAAGTAATGAAATCGATAATAATAAAAATAATTTGATAATATTAAACTTGGTGAAACAACAAAGTAATTTAGTATAACAATTTTGAACACACAAAAAAATTACTTTATACAGTTTTATATAGCATTCGAATCTCAGTTAACAGCTGTCCATTCTTCTTCTGGCTTCTCTCCACTCTTGACACTGCTGACTGCGATGATTTCAACAACTTAACAGTTCTCACTCTCTGTCTCTCTCTCCCTCTGTTCTTACCATGCGTTGAGTGGGGTTGAGTATTGTATGCGCCTCTAAACGAAATAAAATCAAAATCAAAATGGAATTGTAAATGGAAATTGAAACAATTGAGAAAAAAGCGAATTTCATTGAACGTTTGACAGCTGAATGCGATAATTTCAAATCAATTCAATTGAATATTGTCACAATTAATTTACTTAGAAGATATGTACACCCGATTGCCAGTTCTGATCCGACTCTGAGCCCCGTTGATTGCTTTTGTCACATTGTCAGGCTAGAAGTGGATTTTTTTGTTTTGTTTTTTCAACAATATCTGTAAGTTTGCTTTTTGAATCGCAATTGAATTGATGGATTCTTTTTATTGATTTTTAATTTCAGCTTGGGTGTTTTTTATGGCTGTCGCCAGAGTTTATTAACGCTTCGACAAATGCCGCACCCAGCCCCTCCCGCATCGCCTCCTTCATTCCCACCTTCTCGCTCATGAAATTCAAATTTTTGTAGGCAAAAAAAACCAAATTATGCATTCGGCATATAAAATACTTTGAAAAAAAGCATCAATTTCAGATTCTGATTTTGATTTGACTTTGAAATGAAAATCGGATCATTTTCAATTCGACAGCTCGTCGAGAGTTACGAGTACTCGTGAATAATGACTACTGAATGTCTATTCAGGCGAAGGCGCAATCCAACCAAATGGAAATTGCAATCCAAGTGGAAAAACCAGAATAAAATTAAAATATTATTTCGATTTTATGCTGAAATACCTAAGAACATTGAACATTAAATATATTTGCATTAAATATATTTAAATACATTTTTTATAACATGTATTTCACTCTCAAAAAGATATTCCTGACTACACAATTATTTAATATTGTTTCAGAAACAATTAAGTAATCAGGTCAGCTGCAAATATTTACCCCGATAAGGTGAAAGCCTTCTAGGCTTATTTCGTAATTCACCCGCATATGATAAGCGTTTTATTTATTTCTGTATTAAACGGATTTAAATGTAATATTATAGAGAATATATGCCTGATAAGGTGTTGAAAGACTAATTGTTGTGCTCATTGGCATTCCTTGTTATATAAATATAATAAGGGTGTCGAGCCCATGATCTCATCAATCAGCTTGATTAATAAGATTATGTAATCAATCAAAGGCAAAAGCAAAAGCGCTTCAAAAGAGAAGAAAAGAAAAATTATACATATCAATCAAGTCAAGCTAGATGGAAGTCTGAAAGAAATACTGGAACCATCAGCTATTCATAGATAGAGAGACTAAACATTAGACAACCTTTCCCCTCTGCGTCCTGTGCTGTCCACTCTACTAGACAGTTGACAACCCTGGCGACAAATGATTTAAATAAGAAAATGCAATTTGGTTTTTATATATATTTTGAAAAATTGTTTTTCTTTGTATATTTTTGTTGTTGTCCACATGAATTTGTTTTGCGTCTAATTAATTATTAACTGCGCACTTTTTTGATATATTTGTTGTTGTCTTTCAGTGTTCTTGCTGCTGTTGCATACCACGCAGATATTCTAATTTATATGCATTGCATTTTCACACAGTAAATTAAATACATGAAATTCATTTTGTATTTGTTTGTTTTTTGTTGTTGTTGTAATTTTTAATTGTTTGCATATTGTTTTGTTGTTGTGTTTTGTTTTCTTAATTGTTGTTATTACAGTTTAATTATACGCATTATTTTACATATAAGTTGACTTAAAACATTATTGTATCTGCATATGCATATTATTATTCATAGATTTATGTTAATATATATATCTGTATATATATGTATATAATAATTAAAACTAAATTAAATCTAGGCAAATTATAGTTTAATAAACAATGCTTAAACATCATTATCAGCATAATATAAAACAAAACCTGATAAACAGACGATTTTCATAGTTAGAATTGTTTACACATTTAGCGAGAGAACTGGAAGTCAATTAAAAAAACTTTGGTTGAACTTTGAGAACGCAATTAATTATGCTTAATTAAAAATTAAGAAAAACTGAAGACTGAGCTATTTGCTTGTTGTTGTTGTTGTTGTTGTTCTTGTTTTTATTTTATTTTGTTTGTGGTGGAAGTGTTGTTGCTACGACATGTGATTATTTTGATGAATAATATAATTACTTTATTTTTTTGACTTGTTGTTGTTGTTGGGGTTGTTATTGGAAACTTAAATGTAACTAGCGCTCGACAAATCTACAGTTTAGTATCACAGAACAGCGAACGCCGCTGAGAGCGTTACTAATCATCATCAATTATTATTATTATTATTTTTTTTTAATTTTTCAAATTTTTCTTTCAATTTATCAATATTTTTTTTCTTTCATAGTTTTAAATTTTTGAAATCATTTCAGAACAGAGTTTGTTGTGTTTCCGCTTTCGAGCATTTCGCAACACTACCTACTTCTATTTGGTATCCAACACTAGCCTCTCCTCCTTCCTCCATCCTCCATCGCTCCCTCTCTCCTCCTGCTCCTCCTCCACGCTTACTGATGCGCCGCTCCCATGCGTTGTCCATACATGGCATATGGCGAGTAATATGGACCCAGAGCAGCCGCTGCAGCCGCCGCCGCGGGATTGAAGGCGCCAGCGGCACCAAAAGGCGATGGTGCACCACCGAGAGAGCCCGGCGGCTTTCCATATGGATGATAGCGTGCGGCTGCCGCGGCAGCGGACATGGGACTCAGCGGAGGAGTGGGGTAACCAGCACGTAGGGCCGATGGGGG
The DNA here is from genome assembly GCA_018901825.1 of Drosophila funebris. Classification (NCBI taxonomy): domain Eukaryota; kingdom Metazoa; phylum Arthropoda; class Insecta; order Diptera; family Drosophilidae; genus Drosophila; species Drosophila funebris. The sequence goes on from JAEIFK010000425.1 coordinate 25,420,449, forward strand.
GAAGAGTGTGCCGAGCAGGGATTGAGCCTGAGATTGGGCCAAAGCGGCGGCGGCGGCAGCGGGATCCGAGAGATTGCCGGTGTGAGTGCGCAGATGGGTGAAGAGCTCGTCGGAGGTCTGAAAACGCTTGCCACAATAGGCATCTCCCACCACCCAGCTGCAGACGTACGGAGCGGACCGAGCGGCGGCAGCATTGGCGGCTGCGGCAGCCGCTGCCTGGGAATATGGATGAGCTGGAGGGAGTCCAGCGCTGGCCATGGCCATGCCGTATTTCTGATGCTCGCACTGCGTGCAGCCGGCGGGGGCAAGGGGCGCCCATCAGCATCTGTTGTGTGTGGGCGGAGTAGGGGCATCCAGGACAATAGGGATCCTTGCACACGGGCACAATTGCCTCGCCGCCAGCTGGAGTCTTGATGCGCTGATAACTGATATACGGATTGGGCTGTCCAGCTGGACCAGCGCCAGCTCCCGGGTATCCTCCGTTTGCCGCTGCCGCCAACATGGCCGCATGATGATGCGAGAAGCCGCCGGCGAATGGTGGACGAAATGCGGGATTCGCATGCTGCTCCATGCCAGGAGGACAGCATAGCGCTGACAACGGATTGAGTCCATAGGGACCAGCTGCCTTATAAGCTGCTGCTGCTGCAGCCGCTGCCGCTGCCATGCTGCTCATCTCCTTGGGATGCTGTGCGGTGCCATTGGCGTTGTTCAACACCTCCATGCCAGAGCGGACAATGGGACTGGCGCCTCGCTGGGATGAGCCAGCTGGCGAGACTGTCTTGCGGTTGCCATCATGCGGCGTTGTCGGCATTCCATCACCCTTCAACTGCCCCACATCTGTGGGCGTGGCATTGGACTTGCTACGCGACGGGACACGCTCCTGTGTCGAGGAGTTCTTCGAGCTGGGACGCTGTGGTTCCTCGTTGCTCAAGCTGGAACTGCTCTTGAAACTGTTCTGATTCTGTTGGCTGAGCACATTCGTCTCATAAGGCTTAAAGGCCAACTTCATCTCGCTGCCTGTCGTTGTTGATGTTGTCGTCGTTATCGGCGTGCTCGACTTGGGAGATTTGGCTTGGCTGGGCGACTTGGCAGCTGAGATCTCGCCGCTGCTCGAGGAACTCGACGATGTCGATGATGATGAGCATGTGCCCGACTTTTTGTTCTTATCCATGCCAAGAAGTGGCTTCACTGCCGACGAATCAGCTCCAATCTGTGAGCAAGTCTGGGCCAGAAGCGCCAATGGACTCTTCTTGGCATCCATCTGAGGAAATGTGCAAAAGACAAGGTAAAGATTTGGAATTAGTTGAATTTGAATGATTTACTTGTGTTTACGTTTAATTACTTTGTATGAAATAAACAAATGTCTAAATATATTTTTATTTTGTATATAATTTTAATGTTATTTTTCAAAATGTTAAGTTTCAATTTTAAAATTTAAATTTTATTTTACATTTTTGTAATACTTTCTTTTATTATTTTATATTCTTATTTAAATTGTTGAAATGCTCAATTTAATGTTAATTACAATAATTTGCTCTACAATTTATTTATTTTCATTTATATTTCAAACATCTATGTAATTTATTTTATTTTTCTTTGACTTATTTTTAATATTCTTTTCAATACTAACCGTTGTGGGCAATGGCGCCAAGTAATCCGGTTGCAAATATTGGTTATTACCGATGGTGACAACACCACCGCCGCCTTCGAGTACAACCATATTAACGTTGTTTTCGAATTTGTTTATGTTTTTTTTATTTTTCAGGTAATCCACAGAGAATGTCTAGCAGTTAGACCGGAATTGTTAGCTGCTAGTTTGTTGATTTAAAATAATCCAAAGGGTATGCGACGGCAGATAATCCGAGCGTAGAATTTTATTTGAATATTTCTGATATTTCACACTTTAGTTTGAATTTTTTGCTTGCGTTCACAGAATTTGTGACAAGTGGCCAAGAGGCGTATGTTTCACTTTTTGGCTTGTTCAAACACTTTACACTTGACGAACGTACATATACATATAGATTGTATATGTTTGTTTTATTTTCTTTTCTTTTGTAGACAGAGTTTATTATTTGTTTGCTTTCCGTTTTAGTTTTTTTTTCCGAACACGTCTGAACGCATCGAAGGCTAAACTCGAACTGAATTCAACGGCAGCAACTGACTGAGACTTGCCGCAACGTGAAGCGTAAAATGCGCTCAGCTGTGTGCGCTCGCGCTCTCTCTGGCTCTCTGAGCGCTTTGTCGCTCTTGTGCTCAGAACCGGTCGGCAGCGCTGCATAGCGTTTGAGCGAGTTGGTTGAAGCAGAGGCGCATGTGTTGTGTGAGCGAGCTGCACTGTGTGTAATTTTCAAATATGGCGTACTTTTTGCCCAATCGCATCGCATGCGCCATGCAATGGAAGCCAGAAACTGACCCAGCAGGTTTTTTTCTTTCAATCAGCTGCATGGGCATTTCACACTCTTTAGCTCTTTGCAACACGGCAACACTCGCAGCGAGAGCAACAGTTGAGCGTGAGAGCGGCGCTCTTGACTCGTTTTTCTGTTTCTTTTTTTTTTGTTTTAGCTTGTCTGCTTTGGCGCTGGCCGCGGAAGTTCGCCTTTGACGCGCACATTAATTTTATCTTCACACATATGTCACGCGCTACTGCAGCTCACACACACACAGACCGACAAGTCTCCCACTCTCTTTTGGCTCTCACTCACACTCTCAGTGAGCTGTCAACACCAGGCTATTCTACGCTCAGTCGCATTGTCTTCACTGAGATTTGTTTCTCAGTCACTCAACACTTAACCACTCTTCTTCTTTTTTATGCCATCGCCATCGCCTCGGTTCGCTCGTTTTAATGTCATATAAAAATTAATTTGTTTGCCGCTCTCCATTGCTCTTCCACTGCCTCTGCCACTGTCGCTGCCACTGGCTCATCTTCTGCCTCTGCCACTGCCGCTGCCGGTGCTTCTACCACTGACTCTGCCTCTGCTATTGCCACTGTCTCTGCTTTTGCCTTTGTTTAGCGTTTTTCGATTAACTTCTGGGTTCTGTTCTGCGGTTTGTTTTCCACAAGAGCTTCTGTTTGTTGTTTAAGTGGAAATCGTTGTTTTGTCGTCGTGTCAAAGTTGTTCCAAACAATTTTTCACATGTTTTGTCATCTAGTAATCGTATGACGATTGTTTGCATGCATGTGCACATGTGCATATGCGCAAATGTATATGTGTGGTTTAATTAATCTTCACGCTACAAGCAGATGGACAGCATTGTGCTCGGTATGTATTTGGCGTTGCCACATGATGCACTTTAGAACTTTTTTAATAGTTTAATGGTTGCTTCATTTGATGCATTTTTAATAATACAACACTGAGAGCTCGTTAATGGTTTCATTTGAATTTCCCTCACACTCCGCGCATAAAATCGCGTTTAATGGTAATTCCCAATTAACATTGGTTAGTATACGATACCCTATACGTATACAATGTATATAGAAGGTCGTTTCAGTCTTTTCGTGATTATTATTCATGTTACTTTGTATTCCTACGAATATTCATAATATTCCTGGACAGCCACCGTTAACATGAGTTATTCCTTTCAGACATTCCTTTTTCCAAAATAACCTCAAAATGCAATTATATTGAAGTGTTTTCTAGGTGTAATTAGTATATTATAATCCAAGCCATTCAGCTGTTCTCATAAATTAAAATCTGTGTAAATAAGCGAGATAAGCAGAGAGCTGGATATTTCGTAGCTTACAGCTGATTAGTGGCATTTAAGCCATGGTCAGCTAGGGTTGGAAAAACCCATTCGGGGTGGTATCAGGCCAGGTAACGGTACCTGCAGTAGGCAGCAGGCACCTGGCCAAGGCCGAGCACCGCAACCTTCGAGGAAAATGATGGATTTATTGGGTTAGAGCGTGTTGCTTTACGATACAGCTTAGACGTAATTTGCGGTTTTAGCGTTGGCCAACAAAGCGGCTAAAATGCTGGCAGTGTTGGTAAATGCCACATTTAATATATATTTATTTATTTTATTATTTATTTTAGTTCGCCCCATTTGCGTTAAATGCCAAAATAAGTAAATGACTACGTATAGAGACTATGAGTGCCAGTATGAGTGCGAGTATGAGTGTGAGTGTGAGTACGAGTAGGTAAGTAATTCATATTTTTACGGCTACTTTGTCAGCGTCATAAATTTTCTTGTGCATGTGAATTATTTACTAGCAAAGCGAACGCAAACGGCAAACAAGATGGTTGCCTGGTCGTGGGAGGAGAAGTGGGAGGGGATGCGGGTAGCGGTAGTGGGAGCGGGAGCGGGAACGTCGCGTCGCGTCGTATACATAAATAACACAAAATATTATAAATTACACGCAGGGATGTAAAAACGCTGAGCAGAAGCGCAAAATTTGTTGCCGCGAAAACATTTATGTATATGAAGAATATAAAAAGGAGGCAGCACATAAAATTAACCACATATTTCTTCATTTTTATGGCATTTATTATCACAGAAATGTTTGTGTGATAAAAGCGAAGCATCGCAAAAGGCAAACGATGAACGACGACGTCGACGCCGATGCCAACGCCGACGCCAACGACGATGGCAATGGCAATGGCGATGGCGATGGCTTTGGCGATGGGGCAAAAGGCAGTCATAAAAATGCAGCCATTTACCTTTTGATTTATGCACAACAACATCAACAACAACAGCAAGAGCAATAACAACATCAAATAAGTAAGTAAAGCTGGCGAATATTAAATACCCTTCAATTGTTGTTATGCTAATGGGCGCAAAATAAATAAGTAAATATTTATTCTAATTTCTTCTTGATCTAATGTTCTCCATTATTGCACATTATTTCTATATTTAAGACATGCGGCTTTGTTGAAGAATTGCCAACAATAATATATTTTTTATTATAAGCAGTGGATACAGGGTATAAGAATCTATTTAAATTTTGTTATAATTATATATATATATTAATTTATATCGATATTTATTTTATTTACTAACTTATACTAGTCATCTTATTAAATAAATCTTAGAAAGTAAATACAAGATGTAATACAACAATGCATATTAGAAAATAGGTTAGTAATAAACAAATAGAACAAAAAGAAGACCAAAAACTTCTGATACATTAAATAGAAACATCAGCTTGTTAATAAATGAGAAATGCTTAATAATGTAGCTTTCTAAACTAAGAAAATAATCTGTTTTAATTTTAATAATATTTTGGCAAACAATGAAATTGATATTTATTTACAAATAATCTTTATGTGTTACCCCAAACATCCTTGGTCCTGCAAATACCTTCAGCAAGGGTATACTAAGATAGATAGGTAGCAGGACAACAGCAGGATAGAGGAGAGGATACGCATGTTAGCAGACGCCAAGAGAAACAACAACTGCAAAGCAAACGGAGCAAAATAATGCAATAAATTTGACATTATCTGCGGCAATATGAAGGGACGATATATGTATGTAAGAGTAAGGGTATATCCGACTAAGACAACGGTACTTGTTAAGTGGGTGAAACGTGGAACGAGGTTCCTTTATGACTCTGTACTTGAATTTATTCGGTTGAAGAAAAAAACAGAGCGAAGGTTACAATCATTGGATATTCCCAAGCAAATGTTCCCCGACAAAAGCTTACTCAATAGACTCCTGCATAAGAAAATAACTTTTGATGGAATACGAGCAACACCCTCATCTCTCACTCTCTCTCTCCCTCTTTCTCTCTCTCTCTCTCTCTCATTCTCTTTGATTATATCATTCATAGCATAATAATTGGCATCGATTGATGTTGGCTGGTGATACAATAACTCACTTGGAGAGAACCCAAAATCCGGGACCATTTAAAAAATTGAAAAACAAACTGCAATAAATTCAGTAAAGCGCATGCAATACACACACACACACACACACACACACACCACACAGAGAGAGAGAGGCACACACTAACAAACAAAAAAATGTGTAAAAGGGATACACATCCGGCATTGCCCCCTGGGCGGCTCAGCTACCGCCATGATGAATGGAGGGAGGTAGGCAGAGCCCGAGTCTCTACCGACTCTCGATAATTTATCGACAACAATTTATCTCGCAATAGTAACGACCAGAAAAACATACACACACTCGCACACACACACAATGAGAAATTGCCTTTGGACAATGGTGACATTGAAATTTTACGGTAATATACGAAAAGGTTCTTTAGAATATCTATTTTTTGCAAACAGACTTTCTCGGTTGGCGGTACAAAAAGCGGGTACCCCTACCCTTGCGTTCACATCCCTCTCCCCTCTTTATAGGGCTGCCAAATCTGGCTAGATTAATAAAGCAAATTAATGGTTGCATTGTTGCTGACAATAAGCAAAAAGTAAAGAAAAGCGATAAACAATGAAATATTTTTGGGGGTAAAAAATATGACACGTGCAGGAATCTAAATGATAAATTGACAATATAAATTTTATTGCCATTCGTATTGAGTATTAATTGCATACAAAATCGAATAACTGTATTGGGGGAAGTCTTTTGTGAGGGTAGCATATATATTTCTAAGGGTTTGCCACAAGCTGTTTGAGCAAAAATTTTAATTACATAACATTAATAACCCTGGCGAAGTAAAGGATTTGTGAATCAGTTGTCAAAGTTCTAGAGAATATTTATTTAAATTACAAATGTTTGTGTATTATATATATTTATTATATTTTATGCATATTTATTACTTTATTCAATTTATAAAATTAATAACTTAGATTTGTTGTGATAAATAAAGCAGAGAACCAGCTTCGCTTTAAGTTTACTCATCATCTTTAGTCAGAAAATAGTTACTTCCTCATATTCTGAGCTCATGACGAGTGAGCAATCCTTTCCCTACTTCTTTATCATCAAACAAATTCTGATTCCCATCTGATTACTGCATATCTACAATAAAAAAGTTAAATGTCTTCACCTCAACCAACAATAGACACTAGTTTAAAAGGAAGTAATGCATAGAACTTAAGTCGTTTCGTGTGCGGAATGACAATATAATAAGATACACAGGGGAATTTGGGGAAATCGCATCAAAATCAGTAGAAACAACAACACAATCGTGAAGCGGAGAGAAACAAATGCATATATCCTTTTTGGTACAAGAATCGCATTCAGCTGCGTCAAATATTTATGGGCAAACATAAAAATGTTTACGACCTTCACCATTTAACAACCGAGGCAGGTTCAACCTCTCGCTCTCTCTCACTCACTCTCTTTCTGTCTCTGTCTTTGTCTCAGTTCCCCAGAGCAACTGGCGCTTGGCGGCGCATACAGGATATAGTCAAGCATAAGGAATACATCGTTACTCCCTCTCTCTTCTTCCCTCTCTCTCTCTTTCTCTCTCTTTCTCTCTCTTTCTCTCCCTCGCTCGCTGTTTTTCTCTGTCCCCTGTTGCTCTTCGTGTTTGTGTTGATAAAGAGCACATAAATTATGGTCTATATATCATGGAAATCTATCGATGCTGAAGCAGCGTCGTGTCCTGCTTTATGACCAAGAAATTTTATGATCCTTGGAGAGTCGCCTGTTTATTGATTTGCCTGACGGCGTTGCTAATTTTTGCCACAAAGGAATGTAAAGTAGACTCTGTCACTCTTGAGGATATTGCGCTGGGACAACAACCGGCGAATGTGCGGTCAATCAAGGACAACGAGGCAAGCAGGCTGCCAGTGTGGCAGTCTGGAAGTCTGCCAGTCTGACAGGACACCAAGCTGGCAGGACAGCAAGCCTGGCAACTAGGCAGTCTGACATTGTCCTTGATTTATGATCCTCATTAATTTCACTGCCACCAAAGTTGACACTTCTGCGTATGTCTTCTCACTGTCTCGCTGTCCATCCATCTCGATGTTGCTTAGCCTCATCCTTGGTTCACTCCCCTCTCAGCAGCAGCAGCCCTTCGGCCCACCCTGTGCTCTGTGTCCGCTGTGCTCTGACATTTTGACAAATAATTTTATTGACGTTCTCTGTTTGGTTTTTAATTGTCCTGCAAGTCCTGCTCAGCTGCCTCAACGCCGCACGTGATAATTGCTCATTTTATGACGCATTTATCAAAAGTGTTTCGAGGTTATTCGTTCTATCCCTCTCTCCCCCCCTGACACTCTGTCATCCTTGCCATTATCCTGCTGCGTCTGGCAACTGACTGACACTCGCACCAAGTCAATCCTGGCCTTGTCTCCGTCTCCGCATCCGTCTGACAGTCACGCGTCATTTATTTGCTCGTTTGGCCGTGACAGTTGTTGATTGCGATTTTCCAGCACATTTTCTAGTTTTTCGCTTGAGTTTATCGAATATGCTGAGGAAACTGTTATCAACAATCGATAGCTAAGTAGGACAACAGTTTGGCTTGCTTATTGCGGTAATTCATAATGTTAATCAAGGCAAAATTATTATTGTACTTTAATGTACTTATTTTATAATTAGAATTTTAATTTGAAATTGTTTTTAACAATTTTTAAATGCATACAAAATATTATTTGAATAAAGTAAAAGAATATATTGAAAGTAAGTAGATATAGTCCAGTAAAGTTTTAAATTTAATTATGCTCTACTCTGACTGAAATAAGGACACTGCACTGTGAAGAAACTATAAGATATAGATATGTATTGACTCTAGCATTCAACTCAAGTTCGAATTCTATAACTTTTATTACAAATTAAACTAATTAATTAAATTAAATTAATTTTTAATTTTGATTAAACGTTTCAATGAAATGTTAAATAAATTCCCACTCTGATATTGCTTAAGGTTTGATCTTGGTTGTGATGCGTGTTTCCGAAACAAGCGCAAAGAGGAAACAGCGTTTAATAAGAGAAATCCTTATGGAGGAACTTTGAAAACAAACCAAAAATAAAGAAAAACAGAACGAAAGGAGAATATAATTGTGGAAGGAAACAAAAGAAAACGAAAAGCAAAAGGAGAAACGAGAAATGAGAAATGAGACCGCGGCACTTTGGGCTCTGTTGTTGTGCGCTCTGTTCAAATGACAGGCTGACAGCAGAATTCACACTTCATTTGAGGCACCTCACGCTTCGCATCTCGATCCCATTCCCAGTCCCAATCCCAGTCCCAATCCCGATGCCGATGCCGATGCAGACCCAGAACCGAAGCAGGCGAGTGCTAATGTTGCGCATAATAATTTTGTACTAAATTAAATAGTGCGTGGGTCGCCTCTGCCTGTCTGTGTCCGTGTCTGTGTCTGTGTCTGTGTCAGTTTCTGGACAACATGTTGCATGCCACATGCTTTGGCGGCGGCATCGCTGTTGATTCGCTGTTTCATGCATGCCGCGGCAAAGGCGACGGCAACTCATCCACTTGAAACGTGAAAGGATATAATTTAGTTTTTATTGCACGTTGTAAAGGTTTTTGCTCGACAGCAACAACAACATCGAGTTGCTTGTGAATAAGTAGTACTCATATGCGAGTATTCATAAATAACCATGAAGGATTCATCAGTTATGCATGGCATGTTTGTTTCTTACCGGATCGCTCAGGATCCCTCTCCATTTTTATACGCTATCCACTATTCACATTTACCATGTTCTACTCATTTACTCATCACTCTTTACTCCTTTACTCATTTACTCGTTTACTCATTCGTTTATTCGCTTTTTTTGTGTTAATTTATTGATGTGCCGCTTATCTTCACGTGTCTCTCTGTCTTTCTGTCTCTGAGTCTCCGAGTCTCGTCTCTGAGCCCGGCTCTTTTTTTGATGTTTCATAAATCACAGCTGGTTTTTAGTATACAGCTCTCTACTGATTGGTATTCTGTTTTTTACGAGCAACTAAATTAAATGGATATTGGTTTATAGCTCAAGTATTGATAAGTGATATAGTTGCGATAGAAATACTAATCTTTCTTTCTTTCGACTAATCTTTCTAAAGAGTGCAGAGAGTCTTCTCTGATTGAATTAGGTAACTAGAAGCAGAAATAGAAGATCACAATTAAGTAGATAATTTAATTAATTTATTACTTTCCATGCTTTTACTCTGTAAAAGTATTTCTCTAAGGAATATTAAGTAACAATTCCTAAGATAACATCAAGTACAAGAATATTTCAATCTTTATGGGAAATGCATATTTAACGAAATATCGTTTCTCTAAGCAATTGGCTCAAGTGGATAATTTATATTTCCAATATGACATGTGTACAATAGTGGAACAAGTGGTGGCAAGAGGAAGCCATAAACAACACAGACACTTTGTTTGAATTCGAGGAACTAATTGAGTCAGTCGGCGATTTACTATCAGATTTGATGCTGCAGCTGATGATGAGCATTAAGCCAACACTTGAGGGAGCTTGTGACTGACTTTTTAGTACCTAGAATTCAATTTGGTTTATGGCAACAACAACGATGTGATGACAACACTTCAGGGACACTCGAATGCAGGTCCAATTATGAGAAGAAGGCAAAAAATAAAGGGAGAAGATGAAAACTGGCAGCAGCACAAGTTCAGCTTAGTTCAGCTCAGCTCGGCGAATCATAATGAAAACATTTAACCTGTCGTCAGCAAGAACAGAGAGCCAGAAAATGATTCCCAGCATCATAATCATCAGCAACAACAATATGTACATCATCATGATTATCATCATCAGGCGGCCCAACGTGGGGCGGCACTCATAATCAACTTTAAATGTCAGGGAACGTCGAGAGCAATTTTGTGGTGCCTTCTTCTCGTTTTCAATTATATGGCAGCGCTATGATCCTTCGAGGAAGTGGTTAGAGCTGCCAGCAAACCAAGCAACCACTTGAGCAAAACAATTCAACAGCGAGAAGGAAAGAAAAAATACAACGAAGAAGAACTTGAATTGACAGCCTCAGACTCAAACTGAGATGGAGATGGAGGCAAAGTCGGAGCTCAAGTTGAGTGTATAATACACCTTTGCTTGGTTTCGGCCTGGACTCTACTACCCATACCTCCACCTCCTCTAGCTCGAGTTGTAGCCGCAGCTCCTTGTTGTCATTAATGAGACGTCTTCTTCAGCCCGCGCAGTCATTTCCACTTCAAGTTGTCAAGCCAAACAGCCCCTCATCATATTTTAAATTTTGTGGCAGCTTGTGTTTTCGACATTTCGGGCATTATGTCGCGCCTACTTTTCTCTCTCTCTCTCTCTCTCTGCCTCTGTCTTGTTCTTCGTCTCGGTCGTCTTTTTGATCTTACGCTTCGCTTCTAATTTGATTATAAACGCACACCTCACACTCTAAGACAGCTTCTCTGAGGCCGTCTCTCGTCTTTCGTCTTCTAAGCATCTTCATTTTCAGCCTGAATGGTTGGCAGCACTTCCACTTCACTCGACTTCCCCTTTCCCGTTCCCTTTGCCTTTCCCTGCACTACACTCTATTCCCCTTATACTCCATCTCCTGATGCCATTCCATTCTACGGCCTGATGACTACGCGCCGCGGCGTACTCAATGACGCGTTGAAAGTGCCATAAAAAAAGGACATGAAGACATTGAAAGACATATATATATATAGAGAGAGAGAGAGATACAAAGAGAGTGTGATAAAGATGCAGAGCGACCCGTGAGTCTTGGCCCAGGGTTATGTGCTGACAGCATTTTAAATGAAATGAAAACGATGCTTTCACTTCTCCATGAAGCGCGACCCTTAAGAACGTGGAGACCAACGTTTTGCTAAACTAAGCAGAAGTAATGTCACTGAACTACATGGGGCATGGAACATGGGGCATGTGGCATGTGGCATGTGCGGCAGGTTTAAGGGGCAGCCTTTTATGGACCTCAGAAGTTCGTGAGGTGAGGCTAATGCGATAACTTCTTTAGTGGTTATTGATTTTGCACCCACAACTTACAAAATGGAAAGTAGTTTATAGCTTGAGATTGTAAAAGAATAAGAATTTCTTATATTCTAAATATTTGCCAAGTTCCTTAGGCTTAAGTACATAAATTGTATTTCTAATAAATTGGAATAATAAGGTAAAGTAAGGTAAATAAATTAACTGAACTATGAACTTCACACTCATGTCGATAACAATCCTGATAATTGTATAGCTAAAACGAAAGCAAACTTCATTTGTAAATGGATTACTTTCTCTCAAGAACTGAGTAAACATTGAGTACAGGGTATAAGAACGAGTAGAGTTGCCTGCACTTCTAGACAAGTTCTCACTTATCAAATTGCTGTTTGCTTCTCACACTTTAACCTCTCGAAACGATCTGAGTTAATTAGCAATGCCATTTGAAGTAACAAATGTTACATATGTGAGCAAAGTAGAGTTCCCTTCTGTCACATTTCCGTTCGGGAAAAGGGGTAAGTTTCGGGTTATTGGATCGAGTCGCAAACACGGTCAACACACACTCACACAGACAGAACCTAAGAAATATATTAATGTCTCATATTACGTACAAATAAATTCGGAAATTTCGTTATTTTGTGGGTAATCAGTCAATTTCAAACAAACAAAGCCAAAATGACAAACCCACAGAAAGGAAAGGGGTTAAACTTCCTGCTTTCAGTTGGTTCCCTCTGGCTAGATTCATGAGCTTGCTTCGGTTTTATGTAGGAAGTTTGTTTAACGCACGGTTGCCCTTAGTAACAAGTAAACCATAATTTCTGGTAAATGTTATTCTCACATTTCAGATGACAAAGTAATGAAGAGGCGAAGTAATCCTTTAACTATGTCTAGTTTTTGGGGTGAACCAATGCTGTCATAAATCACATTTCAGGGAGATTTCAGGGAAGACGCCTGTGCAGTGTTGCAGATCTAATCTGTTGTTAAGGAATTGTGCGTTAAATTAAGTGAAATTTGTAGTTGTAGTAAACGTAGAAAAGTTGTGTAAATTATAAGAAGAAAAGGATAAATTTAAAGTGTGAAATGAAGTAAAAACATAGCTAAAAGTTACTGCAAATAGTAAGATTTAAAATGAACTATAACTCAGATAATACCATCGTTAGTTTGCAGATGAATTGGTAATTTAATAAGTATATTCTCAAATATATATTCTAACCAATAAGATGACCTAATTATGCCAAGTTTCATCTGTTTCTCTTGTCTATATCTCAATAATTTTAATACCAACAGAATGTCCAATTTCATAAGTTTTATAAGCTAACTCTGACTTGAATAGTCATATTTTGTATGTCTTATTAAATAGTTAATCTTCTTTCCATTACTAACTCTGTCTCTTTATGGAATAAAACAACATTGTTGTCTGCATCTGTTGTGCAACTAGAATGTTACTATCGATAGTTGCATCGATAGTATTTCGATTGTTCCATAAGCTAGCTTCAGCTCTATTCATTCTCTGTTTAATCCATTCATCTTTAACAGAAATCTCTGGGATAAGCACAGAACTACAACTGTGTCTGTGTCTATGTTTTCCCGCTGGACAATAAATTGCGCTTTAACCAGTTAGGGAAAAATATCATAAAATACAAAATGAAGTACGCTCGACATGTCTCGGACGCTGTGAAATTTATGTGACAATTTTGTGCAGGATAAATGGCCGTACACACGGAACTACATAGGAACAGTAGCAGTAGCAGACCAACATCACCAGCGACTGGTCAAGCACTAGGCGAAGAAGGATGTCGTTTTTAGTTGACCAAACCATTCCGTGCTATACTATATAGACTTGTTTTTTTATATTTTTTTTGTATTTCAAAAATTAGTTGGGTTAAAAGGCACGCACTGGATGCACAAGGGAAGAAAGAGAGCAGGGCGAGTGGAGCGAGGAGTTGCAGAGAGTATCCATTCCGCAATGCCCACAAAGTGGATGCCCACTAAAAACTAACGAACTAACCTGCAACTGGAGGTCAGGGTGGGTATGTGTGGCTTGGGGGCAACTTCAGCACTTGGTCGTTGTCGGTCATGTTGCATAAATCTCATTTGGGCTTTATTTACTCTCAAAATGTTCCCGTTCAGATTGCTCTTGTCGCTGCTGCTGTTGTTGTTGGTGCTGTTGTTGTTGCTATTGTTGTTGCTGCTCTGGCAAATAAATTCATTTAGTGGCATTTAGTGCCCCCCGGTTCACCTTATTGTTCAGGGTCGTCGACGGCTGGATGGCTTGCTGCTCCTCTGGCCAGGACGCTGTGTGCATTTTATGGCAGTTTCTGCGTTTTTGTGGCCAAACATGAAGTGAAAATTACACACATACAACACACACACACTCACACACACAGCTCACACACCCATATGCTCGCACACACATGTTGTCGCAATTGTTTTGCCAGAATAGTGAAAGGATATATGCGTCTGTCGTTGTGTGTGTGTGTGTGTGTGTGTGGAGGATATGTGTGGTGGGATTTGGCTTTAGTCGGCAGTTAATTTTCATATTTTCTAGCCGCTCTCACCCGCCCACTCCACTCCCCCTCATTCAGACTGCTCTGTGGACATTTTGTCGTAAATAAATATAACAATTTATTTAGATTGCAATGACAGGCGGATGCTATTAAAAGCGCAATTTATGTGTGTCTTTCTGGGGGGAGTGATGGTCTGGGGGATGCGGCGGGGATGAACTTTATGATGTTGCAAACCCAAATGCATTTGAGTTCCTCGCCAACTTATGAATATGCTGGGAGTCCGATTAGAGAGCTCTGAAACAAAGAAAATCAACAAAAAAAAGAAACAAATGAAAATAAAACTCAATAAAAGAAAAAAGAAGAAACATTTTTTAAATAAATATAAATATAATTTAAATTAATTATTATTGTAGACGTAATTATTAATATAATATTTTCAACTATTTTTAAAGAATATTGATGTTTATATTTAATATATATTTGCATATTTTAAAACACGTCTATCTCAGTTATTTATTAATTTTGAAAGCAACTGAAAAACTTCTTGAATATCAAGATCAAAAATGCAATTTCAATTTGCCGAACAATGTTCGATTTAATTGAATCGCATTCGATGCACAAGTTAATAAAAATTCTTTGTGCAACTTTTGCATAAGTTTTCAATTCAAAAGGAAGATGATTTTCCAGCCTGAGTTGAATGTGAAGAGTAGAAAATTATTTTGCGGAGTGCGGAGAGAGGGAGAGAGGGAATTATGTGCTGCAATTTATGAAATGAAGGAAATACTTTTTGTGTGCATTATAAAAACAACAATCAAAGCCATTGGCCAAAATCTGTTTCATCATGATTTTTACGATTATTACATTTATTTTTGCCATAGAGAAAATGCGAAAATACGAAATTTACGAGCATTGAAGTAAATTTTAATGCGCTGTAAACGGCAAAGACCCACAAAATGAAGAAAAATGTGCGATAAAACATGAAAAGAAATATTTTCATACTCGTTCTTGTAGTATATGCGTTATATTGGCCTGGCTTCACATAACCATACAAACACACACAAACATACACAAGCACACACACACACACACACACATGCTCATGCATACAATATAAATCAACTGTGAAC
This sequence comes from Drosophila funebris, assembly GCA_018901825.1. Taxonomy (NCBI): domain Eukaryota; kingdom Metazoa; phylum Arthropoda; class Insecta; order Diptera; family Drosophilidae; genus Drosophila; species Drosophila funebris. The sequence continues at coordinate 25,435,855 of JAEIFK010000425.1, forward strand.
ATTTTGCGGCGTAAAGTAAAAATTGTTACACAACCGAAAGGCGAGCGAGGACCCAAACCAAAAATGGTCAAGCTGTCCCCCTCCCCCCTCCGAAAAATTTGTAGAAAATATGTCAAAAATATGCAAATGCCAACATGCCACCATGCCACATGGTGTGTGTGAGAGAAAGTGTTGTTGTTGTTGTTGCTCAGAAGAAAATCTCTGTAAAGGTCCGAGAATTTGTCGCATGCTTCCATGTCATACCATTTAAATGCAAATTAATGGTCAGTTAAACTGTCAGACTCGTCTAATGTTTCACTTCTTTTGGTGGTGTTGCCAGTGCAAGCGAACAAACAGTCGTCAGTCAGTTCAGTCGTCTGGCAGTATGACATTCAGTCAGCTGGTCAGCTGAGTCCGGCACATTTGTGGTGTTAATTTGCTATGAAATCTGGCTATAGAGCGCAGCTGTAATTAATTGCCTGTGTTTAATTTGGGTTAATTTTATTTATGGCTGCTCGTAATTTACATTTACAATTTTAAACAAAAGCAAACCAAACCCAACGATAACTTCACACGGTCACTCATCATCCGCACAGATCAAGTACAAAATGCAATCATAAAATGTCATGCCCCTCCAGCCACAGCCTCAGTCTCATCCTCAGTCTCTGTCACAGTCTCAGTTTCAGTCGAATGTCGGCGAAACGACATTTACTACGAGTCTTTTGTGGCACTGAGAAGTTGCATGTGACATAGCAACAACAGCAACAGCAATGGCAACGGCAACGGCAACTGACAGGACACTTTTGACAGCGTAGACAGCAAGGACTAAGCTTCTGCTAATGTCAACAGCAAACAGTGAAAAATGTGAAAAGAACAGAATGAGAAATTCAATTGTCAGAGCAATTACCTCGAAATTCATATGCTCTATTCAAAGGAACTACAGTCAAGCCTCCTTAAAGACACTAACTAAAATAGCTAAACATAGAGAAAATTTATCATTGTTGTTAACTTAATTTGTATATAATTATTTTTTATAATTAAACTAAAACAATCTAAAAATGTATACATTGAACTAATATTATGAATTCAAAATGAAATAAATAATATAAATTAATTACTCTGGAAGTTAAGTACAGTCAAAGTTCTATAAACGAACATTAAATTATTATTGGAAGACAAAATGACAATTTCGAATTGAAATTGATATTCAATTAATTTGAAAATGCTAAAATATATTATGAGAGAAAAGTAAACTGAGAGAAATAATAATTAAATAACAATAATAAAAATTCCATTCTTGTTTTGTGATCATTAAATTTGTTTGATTTCATGAAAAGGAAATGAAATAGAAATAGTCCTTTCGATATCATCCATCTGCCGAGAGAAGCAGAGGAGACAAGATCTCAACAATTTATTGCTGAATCACAAGAAGAAATAATTTATTATCTGTTATTTCAAGCAAATTGAAAATCTACAAAGATTCCTTTACAAAGGCAAACAAAGTGCACATAGTATTCAGCATACCCTGTGATTAACAGAGCACAATAGAGAAGGAGACGCAGGGTGATGGTGAAAAGGGATGGTGATGGAGAGAGGAGAGTGAGTGAGGGAGAGGGAGGTGAAAAGTAGAAACAAAAGACAGCAAGAAGCAACAGTGACAGTGGCACTGGCAGTTCTCTGACACTGACAGTTGTCAACTGCTGTTGTTTCTTGGTTTTATTCTTCTTTCCTTTTCTTTTTTTCTATTTTTTCCGTCTTTTTATTATTCTCTATTCTGTTGTTGTTTTTTGCCTGCTACTGCTGTTTCTGACGGATTTCTGCTTTTCTTGTTGTTGTCATATTTTCAACAACAACAACAATTCTATCTTGATTTTTCATTAATGTGCACATTGTATTCGTTGCCTCGGCTTCTTATCGGTGACACTTGACATTCTTCAGCATTTCTGCTGATTTTCTCAAATATCTAAGGAATTATATTCAAATTTCACACATTAAAGAAAACACGCTGAATAGATTTTCATTTAATAAGATGAAGCTTTGATATTCCTCAGATTGATTCGTTATCAATGAGATCAGATACATGAAAACCAAATATTCTACAGTTAAACATGTTTCGAGAATATCATATTTAATTAAAACTTCTCACATTGAGTTCAAGCTATTTTTGAATATTAATAAACCAGTATAATAAAAATATTAATAGTTATTTAAACTTCTCTTCATTTAAAATGCATAATTAACTCACTGTGCCATCGAGATCAATAATAGATTGTTGCGTCACTAAACATTTAATAGAAGTTCTCACATTTAGAGTATGCCATCATCTTGGAGACAGTTTCTAACTTGAAATCATACAAATTTCAGAATTATTAAAATATCATATCAAGTATTTAACTGCCCTGAAACTGCTCATAAAAGATGCATGGTTAACTCTTCCGAGAACACTTTGTTATTTCAATCTAAATGTTTGATAAGAATCTACCAGCATTAAGCGATGCTCGCTCTAGGGAGTCTCAGAATACAGAGTTTGGAATACACAATGCTGATGTCTTTTGCATAATGAATAAGGAAACCTAATGGGTTTACATCTGGAGACATGGCCACCATAATACTTTGTATGTAAATTTCGCCAATAAAGCAATTTCTTTTAATGAGGCACGGGCACTCCAGAAACAGAAACAGTTGGAAGACGGGAGGAGATGCGAGACGTTAACTATCACATAAAGTAACAAAATGAATTAGGCCCCGACATGATGATGGGCCCCTATCAGTGAAACTTGCACTTCCAGTGGAAGCGCGGAAGTAATTGAGTTAAATATGCACAAGATGACAGCATTAATTATGCGCAGACCAGACGAGTCAAGGGACGGGAAGGGAGGGAAGGGAGGGAAGGGAGGGAAGGGACGGGAAAAGAGTTAAATGTGGTTTTTTGTTGTGGCAAGGCATATGCTGAAAGTGTATAAAATGCAACAAAAATATAAGTATAATAAAAAAAGAACTGAGTCGCAGTCGCAGTCTCAGACCCAGTCCCAATAAAGGTTTACAAATAAGTCAACGAAACTGCACTTATCATCAGCATGGGAACTCGCAACTGGTAGATGGTAGCTGGTAAATGGGAACGGGTCTTACTTAGGCATAAGGGTTGTGTTCTTCAATGGCCACTCGAGAAGTACGCATAACAAATTTGATAATGAACTATGAAATTTGGATACTGGAAAAAGTCCGTCTGTCCCTTTTTGAACTGTTTCGCAACTGACAGTCACGGAATTTATTTGCTGTCATAAATATTAAAATAACAATTATTGCCATTTAACTGAAGGGTTGTGTTTGGCTGTTGGCAAAGAAACAACCCGTCCAGATGTGAAACCCCTTCCCGGAACTATTTTGCATACTCAACGGCTCAACGGCTGTCCAAAGGAAACATATTTCATCTTTCGGATTGTCATAAATTCTAATCAAGTAGGAAATTTGCAAAACAGGGTAGACGATTATAATGATATAAGGCTGTTGTCTGTACAGGGAAACGGCAGAGATAATGGGCTAATGTTACAGTTGGATTTTGAAGCGAATTTATGGATATGTAGAGCAGGAAACACTTTAGGGAGTTTCTTCTTAAATATTATAAAAATTAGTGAGAATAATTTGATTGAAAACTAAATATGTAGAAGCATTATCATTATCTTCTATTTGAGACATATTATCTAAACTAAGCTGAGAGTTTATCTGGGAATAATATTGAGTAAGTAAATACAGAACTACGTTAAGAATTCTCGGAATCCATCTTTGAAGTCAGTGGGAGGCAACTGTGGAGCCTCACTTGAATTGAAACTTTCACATCGATGTCTTAGCCAATTTATCACCATAAACGCGGCAATTTATTTGATTTAAGCAATTTGTAAAATTTTAATGTGCTTCAGAATGAAATAAATCTCCGACTGTGGATTGAGCGGCTGCAGCAAAAGGTGGCCAACAAAGGGAGGAGTAGGAAGAGGAAGCAAGAGCCAAAACGGGGGCACGTCCAGTGAAATAAATTAGGCACAGCTGTGTGCGGCTAATGGATGCGGGAGGTGGCAGAGGGAGGCTATGATGGCCTATCCCAAGTGGACGTGTGCCTAATTTAGCAATGCGTGCCATAGTGCTGGGGGGGGAGGGGAGTGCGGGTGTAGTGGCAACTGGGAACACATAAACATAAATAAGTAAGACAAATAAAGTGTCTTGACACGGACATTTAGCACTGAGAACTCTACACGGAGCACTGAGAATCGAATGAGCTGCAATGCCCCATAAGGTTCATCTGTCGAGCACGATCCCAAGGGGGAGGAGCGGATAAGTGAAGGAGGGAAGTTCACATTGATAATGGTATGAGAATATTTGTCAGTCGTGTACTTGTCGCTGTCATTTGCCATTTATTTGTTGTGATTTGTGGGGGCCAAGCGGCATATCAAATATAAATTGACAGCTGACACGTAAACGCCCCCAGGCAACGTTAGTCCTCCACCCCCACCCCCACCCCTCTTTTATTCCTCGTCCATTTGGCAACGCCTAGGAATCATGCTTCCTTCCAACTACCAACTAACTGACGTCATGAGTCCTACAAGTTTTTAGCAGGTGTTGAGTGCGCTTCCGACTTGCATTGCCTGTTTCACAATTCCGACAATTCCAGCGAATCCTGATTTCCACCTATAGAGGTATTTGAGTATATATACTCCATAGAAGTGCCTGTCGTCGTCGTTGAACAACGTTGCCCGCAAGTAGTTCCTTCCGTTTGCATGAGTTGCCTTTACAGTTGTTCCTAGCCCCCCCCTCCCCTCCCGCCTTCCAGACACGCCCCATTGAATGGCAGCGAAACCAATTAATTTGTATGAATTGTGAGAGCTCTACATTATTCTGAGCTGATTAGTTATGCAGCATGGTCGTACAGCCGTAAACCCGTAAACCTCTATTCAAATATGCGCGAAATAAAATGAAAGGCAATGCCGACATAGCGCTGAATAAATAAGAACGAAAAATAAACAAGGTTAACTTATGAATTTCAGATACCCTACAATTAAGCTTATGACAAGATCAAGTGAAATTATCTATAAGAAATGCTCACAGTGCTCTATTCCACTTTGATTATATCTATTTTAAATACTGCACAAGTTCCTGAGATTATAGATACTTTATTACAAATTGTTTTTTACACTTGTAATAATATTTAATAAACTTCATAATAGTTTTAATAGACCATTTGCTTGTTTATTAAAAAGAATTATTAAAACTTAGAAAATAACCATTAATAAAACAACTAAATTAAATATAGCGCAATTATTTATAATTTTCTAACTCAAAGCTTAAAATCAGTCATAAGTCTTGTTTTAACAATCTGTAATCTAATTGCATAAACAGATTAATAATATATAACAAAAAGCAATAAATTATTAATAGTTTTCCTTTGCAATCAAAATCATTTAATATTTATAAAATATTAAAGTTTAGCTGTCAGGAAATACAAACTCTAAAGAAAAGCTGTAACTTTATTATAATTTACAATTAAATACTTTTGCAATCTGCTTGACTGGTTCAGTGTACTCTAATCCTTTAAGAGTATACGAAATGACAAGCGCAGAAAAATTATGACTGTCGAGCATTTTTGCATATGGCTGTGTATAATTTCACAATTAATTATGAAATATGCCATACAGAAAAAACGACCATAGAGAATGGATGAAAGAGGAAGGAGAGTGAAGAGAGGGGGAAGATAGGGGCACTGCAGACCCAGGAAGCGGAGGGGCAAAAGTTGTGTATAACTACAATGACTAAACAAAACGATATGAAATGACACGCTGTCAACGTGGTCGAGCCTAAAGCTGGCCAAAACGTTGAGTTGAGTTGGTTGTTAGGGAAGTTGCCAGTTGCCAGTTGCCAGTCGGCAGTTGGCAGTTGGTAGTCGCCAAATTACAATAATAATAACAATAATAATGAAAACAGTAGCAGCCACACGACAATGCGACAAAGTGGCAGTCTCAGACTCAGAGTCGGAGACGGAGACGGAGTCGCTGTTGGTTAGAGACACGGGGTTCCGACCTGGTTGAGAGCGTGTGTTCGAGTTATGCCATTGTGAACGAGTCAAACGACGATTAACGCTTGGCTGATTGCAGTTGGCCGTGTTGCTCGGGGAGATGGAGGAGAACGGGCGGGAGAGTTGAGTCTAAAAAGTGCTGGTCATAAATTACACAATGAAATGAAAAATGTCAGCCCAAAAAGGGGTTTTTATTTCGCTGTGGGTCAAAAGAGCCTGTGGAGGTCGCTGCAGTTTGCTTCGCTCCGGTTTAGTTTGGTTTAGACTGTCTCGTTTGTTTAGCAATTTGTGCTGGCCAAGTTTATGATTTAACAGTTATGAGAGTGTGCATGTGTGTGTCTCTTTGTGTGAGAGTGTGTGTGGTCAACTTCAGTGCTGCCAACTGTGCTGCATGTCATGCAATGCGTCATTTGAAGGTGGCCACTTTAGTGCTTTGGTGCTTTGGCTTCTATTATTATTAACTAGTTAACAACATGCAAAGCCAAATGGTTGCGCTTTGGCAAACTAGTTGCCAGTTAGTACACATCACCATCACCAACATCGTCAACATCTTCATCATCCCGTTCAGTTTCATCATCGAGTTGCCCATCGCATGTCGCCAGGCATTTATGATTAAGTGCGCCTATATATTCCGACCTCACCTGGGCTTTCAATGGGCTTTTCTGCAGACAGTTTGTATGCTAATTTGTGAGTACCCGTATTCACACTCATACATTCACACACACACACACACACACACACACACACACACACGCTCAATGCTTTATTTTACTGTTATTTTAATTTATGACAATTTTATGCGAGTGCGCAGCAAATGTTGAAGTTGGCACCCTTCCCTGCTCCGCTCCCTTAACTACACAACTCTCAAATCCGACCACATAATAATAATAAAAGCGGAAACTATTGTATTAAGTGTTTGATTTATGTTTTTAGTCAATTGTTTTATTTATGAGCTTGCACTCCGCATTGTTCCAGTCGCAGCCTTTTGTGCCGCAACCAGACCAGTTAAGGGAACTCAACTGAACTTCGCTCTGGGGTCGCAAAAGTTAACAATTGAACTTTATTTGTTCGCCCCGAGAATTATTATACAACGTGTTTGTCGCTTTTGCTTTTTGCAGTTACCGCAAATATTTTATGTTTGTGTGTGTTTTGGGTTACAAAAAGCTTAGGAATTTGCTCAACATTCTGTTCAAATTTTCTGCACATTTCCGCTGAGAATCAAACTCCATAATTGAGCTATGCGAATGGCGGTGAATAGGTCGAAAAAGAGTTCATTTATATGCAAGTAGGTATGAATAAATCAATTGAAATTGTTACTAAATATACGTGCATTTAGAGTTTAGTATTGTTTACTATACTTTATAAATTGTGGAATAATAGAAATATGTTTGCCAATAAAAATCATGCAGTTTAATAATGTTTTATAGCATTTAATGTGGGAGGAATATGATAATAATATATAATAATATATAAATAATAAAATATATTTACTTTAATTCCTTTCTCGAATAATTAACTTAACTAAGAAAATATTAATATAAATACAGTTTAGTATAATTTGATTAACTAAAATTCTTACAGATTAATCTTACATATTCTCAATGCAAAATATATATAAAATGATTTTCAAAATAAATGAATTTACTATTTACATTTTCTATTACATCCCCTCAACAGTTAAGGAAAATGTAAAGTTTTTTCCTTTCTTTTCGATATTAAAATAATAAGTTTGGTTTCGGAATTGTACTCAGTATATCTTCCATCGATTATCTGTTCATAATTTTAAATAGAAGCCGACTTAAGGCCACAGTTGTGTGAAGCACACTAATTACATTCCTTGGTCATCATCATTCATCATTCTTGGACACAAGCCCAGGTAATTTTCTCACACTTTAAATTGACACATCACAGCGATAAAATGAGCCCAAAAAATGCTGATAAATTAGATCCTGATGACTTGTAAGACTGCCATGTGAGTTCATCGTTATTTCTAGTATTACTTGGGCCTGCAACTAGAGATCAACTAGAGAAAGAGTGAGAGAATTGCTAAGCAATCGCTCAGTGTCAAGACACATTTCATCAATTAATTATAGAAGTTTAACAGAAATATAAAAGAATTTAAGCCAAAAACGGGACAATGAGAGTGCACAAATATAAATATACATATATATTTATATATCGTATAGCAAAATATGAGAATGTTTCTCCATTTCTCAGTTTCTCTGATGTGGCAACGTCATCAAAGTAATCATCCTGAGACTCTGACGAGCGACTGTCAGTTAAAGTGATAGAGCAGCCAGCGACGAGTCCAAATGATTGCCTCAATGACGTGGCAGCTCTCCCCCTCTTTCTCTTTCTCATACACATTCTCTATCTCTTTCTCGCCCGACATCAGCGACATCATTTATCATCAACCTGCCTGTCAGTCAAGTCAGTCACTGGGTACAAAAAATTACCGCTTCGTCAAGGGAAGGACTCTCTCGCTATCTCTCTCTCGCTCTATCTCTCTCTCTCTCACTCTCTCTCTCTCACTCTCTCTCTTTCTGCTTGCCTCTTTCTCTCTGATGACTTGCCTGCTGCAGTGTGTGTGTTATCCTTGGGTGTGCTGTCAAAAAATTATTATGCCTATTAATTTTACCCATGCGGGCGTTACCCCCACCTCCCCTTCTTCCCTCTTGCCCTCTTGCCACACAGTATTGTCCTGCACTCTTCCCCCTATCCGACTTTTATCCAGTTCGGCGTGTTGGTGGTAAATTACACAACAAAAAATTATGTTTGCCTTTTGCCAGCACCAAGTGGGCGTGCCACACCCTCCACACCGTATGCGTGTGTCCGCTCATGTATGTGTGTGTGTGTGTGTGTGTGTGTGTGTCACTTAAGACTTATTTTGCCTCATTCATTTGGCAGTAATTTATCCTGTCATGCTGTCATTATGACAAACAAAAAAACCAAAAAAAATGAAATAAAGTAAGCGCTTAAAGCGGGGAAAAAATTATTTATTGAAAATGATTATGCAGAGGGAGTCATGGAAGGTTTTGCTACGAGTGGTGCGGTGGTGCATTGGGTGGCTGTGGATGGGTTTTTATTTTGCTAATGATTCGATGACGCCTTGGACTTGACACATCGATCAAAAATCATTATGACTTATTTGGGTTGTGTGGATAGGGGAAATATGGCAAGTGACGTACACTGCTCAAAACAGGAGTTAAGTAAACATTTGAAAATACATATATAGAAATGGTTTAGAAGGAAATGTGCAAAAATAACATAAGGAATGCTAATAAGCTCTCAGTAATATTCTCCAACTGATCTGCACTTGCTGCTGCGTTTTGTAATTAGTTTGGCCCTAGAAATATAAATCCAAATACTAGGATTAAAAATGAGTTACCTATTTATAATACGTTAGTGTTCTATATCATTTTTTAATTAAATATTAAAAATTATGGTTTCTATTTTAATGAAACATAAAGACAGTTCTATAAAATACAATAGAAAATAAAAAAAACTTTAAATAAATATATCTATTAAAATATAATAAATTTTCTTTTATTTATTTATTTAAAAAACTAACAAAATAATAATAATAAATACAAGAGAAAGTCAAATAAAGATGAAACACTGTAGAAGTCCATTATTATATCAATTTTAGGTTGAGATATCAAGGATTAATTAATATAGTACGTCATATGTGAGTCATTCTCAAATTGTCATTTATAGGGTATCAACGCTAGTCGTATAGGACAAGAGTAATATCCCTGACTCGCTTCAATGTTTGCAATAACTAATCAATCTTAAGTTTGACTTGGATGTCTGCGCTGCACGCGATGACTTATTTCGGTTAGTGTTTTTCGCAGTCAGAAAAACAGAAACAGCAGAAGGAAGGAGAGAAGGAACCAAAAGAAGAAAACGAAGAAGAGGAAGAAAAACATCGAAACTTTTTGGGAACTGGCTGTGTAATCGACAACAGCAAAGCAAGTGCCAACTTTTTTGCTGGCGAACATCAATCAGCCTGGGGTGGAAACGTAAGCTCACGTCACTCAGCCAGACAGTCCTTCAGTCAACGGGTCTACGAGTCACAAAAAAAAAAAAAAAAGAAAAAGAAAAGCGAGAGGTATGGAAGGAGAGAGGAAGTGAGATAGATAGTGCAGTGGGTAGTGGGTTTTTGAACTTATGGCGTTGACAGCCGGAATACAAAATGCGGGCGAAATATGTCGATACGAATCAAGCGAAAGTTCAACTTGTTTTTATTCCCTGTTCTGTTTTCACTTCAACATAATGCACGCTAGCTGAAATGAAATGAAATGAAATGAAATGCAATGCAATGGGATGGGATGGCAATGGAATGGAAAATATGAAAAATTTGTTTGCCAGTGCGGACCAGAGAGTTACATCCTTTGGCAAAGTGTAAGAGAGTGAGAGTAAGAGGGAGAGAGAGAGAGAGCTCCGAACTATAAATGTCTGACAATAAATAACCGCAACTTAAGCATATTGCGGTTAGGAGCACACAGACCGTCGTCTAACCCTCTGACACTCTCCTATAACTCACTCACTCTCTCTTTCTTGCTCTCTCTTGGCACTCTCCGACGGCCATATTTCATTTTCATGCTCCCAATTGTTTTGCTTTTGACAAATGAGTGAACTAGACACAGTCGGACAAAGAGAGAGCTAGAGAACGGGGGAATGGCAGCGAGTTATAGCTCCCCTACACTGTACATCAAAATCACGCTCAAGCAGCAAGCGCCAATTTTGTCGAGTATGCTAGTATGTGTGTGCATTGAGTTTGAGCTATTTTGGCACAAACACATATATCCAACGTCTGATCGCGATCTGCCGTACAGTGTGTGGGAACCATAAGTGAAAGAAACAGCGCGTGTGCACAGTGTACAAGGCAAGTCATCAAAATAACAAATAACGAAGACTAGCAAAATTGATTGCATGTCATTAATTTTCATTTCAAATTACGCTGCCACTATGTCTTGGTCGTTCCACTTCTTCGTCCTCGTTCTCGTCTTTGTCATCCTCCTGCTTGCGCTCGTCCTGTTCCATTTCTTCGCTTTTAGCCTGCAGCTGAATATGTCAGGCAAGTCAACGTCAGGCAGCCAATGGGCCAAAGTCAAAGTCGTGCCAAAGTCAGGCCACCGGGCCAAATGTGCTTAGCGTGAAGAAGTCAAAATGCCATCGCCTTTTCAAGTTTCAAGTTTTTCCTTTTTTGGCCACAATGTTTGCCAAAACAGTTTACAACCAAGTAGAACAAGTGATATAATGCACTGACAACAGTAATTTTCATACATTGAATATCGAAGTAGAATGCAGATTGACTCAAGCTGAACAGGGTGTGTGAGTCTAAAGTATCGAGTCAGATGTTGAATAGAGTCTTATGCAGCTTACTATAATTATAATTATTTTATATTTCAACACGTAATTAATATAACATTATAATAATATAATAATACTTCAACTGGCTCTAGGTGAATATTAATTAAATAAATTAATATGGAAAGAAATTAACAAATGTACAGGGTTTTTTGCTGTTTATTTCACATACCTATACTACTTGCCACTACACAAATTAATTATTAACCTCATTGGTTTAATGATTTATTATATTTACATGTTCTACAGGGTATTTTACTGTCGACCCTCACTGGTGTAACGCTTTGTTGGTGCTTGTTACAATTGAAATTGGGAGTACCGACAATTTTGTTGGCCGATTTGTAAATTATGAGCAAAGACGTCAACTGCCAACTGCATTCGCAACAAACTTGCAACAAGCTCAACGGACATGACCACAGATGCAGCTGCAGCTGCGGATGGAGTTGGAGTTGGAGTTGGGGATGGCGATGTGGATGTGGATGAGGCTACCTAAAGCTGTCCGTTGTTGAGTGGTTCAGCCAGAGCCGTAGCTGGAGTCAGAGAACAGCAGCTAACTGACATTTGACTGTCAAATGCTGTTGGCTCTCATTCGTTAATGTCAGAAGCAAGAGTTAATCTCGCGTGCATTTCAAAACATCACAGAGACAGCAGAGAGAGAGAGAGAGAGCGAGAGAGAGGGAGAGTGAGAGAGGGAGAGGAAAGGTCGGCAGAGAAGTGACTTGGCTAGGTACGCATTGGTCAGGAGGATATATTGTAATCAAGGTTTTGTTGGTTTTGTTTTGGTCAGGCCAAAAGAGAAAGAGCAACTGCAAGAACAACAACAACAACAATAACTGACTGACTGACTGACTGACTGACATACTAGCAGCAACAACAACAGCAACCACATCAGCAACAACTGATGAATGCCTGAAAGCCTGGCTGCAAAATGAATGAATGACATGGCAGGCTTGTGGACCGGGTGGCTCGAACTCCAACTCTGGCTGGATTCTGGTCATGGCTCCAGACTCTGGCTCGGAGTCGGAGTCGACTCCACGCACGCTGGCACGCAATGTGTTCAATGATGACCAAACACAAATTTGCAGAGTGTGCGGAGAGACAAAGAGAGAGAGAGAGAGAGAAAGGCGAACCGCGTGATAAGTTGCCTGGCCACTGACCAAACCAACCAACTGCCTTGCCAAGCTGGAAGGAGGGCGGTAGGGTGCTATGAAGCGGCTGGGCAGGGGCAACTGCCTGTCAGCTGCATTTGCATATGGCTCGCATTTTGTGGGAGCCGGCATGCAAAATTGCTTTATGAATTATAAACAATGGTCCGGACCGAGGCTCGTTAGTTGCTTGTCTGTTTCATTGCTTCAGCACAAACAGACAATTCTCCTGCTACCCGTCTCCTAACCCCTCTCGCTCTCTCCCTCTCACTCACTCTATCTGCCCCTTTCTCTGTCTATCTCATTGCACTGACAGTGATTATGTCGCCAAGTGACATCCATCAGCAGCTGTGTAATTTATTGCCATTTCTCTTGTTGTTGCAGTTGCAGTTGCAGTTGCTGTTGTTGCAGTTGTTGTTGTTGCTGTCGTTGTTGTCGTTGGCCTGCACCTGGACAAGATTGCACCCAGTTTATGTACATGGTAAACTTGTCTGCGCCTGCATCATCTGGCTGGGTGTGGTTAATTACAGGTGCCACATACCACATCGAGCAATCTCTATATTCATTCAGTTTGTCCTCTCTCTTGTCTCTCATCAAGAGGTTAATGCGCTTATCGAAAGAGCTTAATTAAACGATTAATTACTACGCAACACAAACACACACATACACATACACACGCACACTATTCTATAGGTAAATGTTGCGTTTGCATGGGAAATTATGTTCATCAAATATTTGCATTGAATACGCCCAGCTTAAAGATATAATAAATGTTGTTTTAAGATCATAAGCTGCTGAACATATAATTGAATTTTCTTCCATGTATATTTTCATAAAAATCTGTTATAAAATAGTCGAGACGGTAGGAAATTTATTTGTAACTGAAATTTATGAAATTATGAAATGCAGCTACAGAGGACAATAAGAGTAAAATATAAATACAAATAAAATATTAAATACACAAGCAAGCGGGTCAGTCGAGCGAACACGACAGTAGAATACCCCGTAACAGCCTCTGTACAAATACAAGTATTTTGATAGTAATAATTTATATTATATACATAAGATTATAACATTGATAGATAGATTATGATTATTGATATGTACATACGTACATATATCTGCCTACATGCTTTCGCATTTATTATATTATACATTTTATACACACATACATTATACATATTTATCTATATATGCTCGCCCTGTACAAGGTTATATTAACTTTGTGCAAAAAATGTCCCTCTGTCTGTTCGTTCGTCTGGCTATCTGTCTGTCTGTCTGTATGAACGCGTCAATCTCAGCAACTATAAGAGCTAGAGACACCAAATTTGGCATTAAGGTTCCTGCATACCGTCTGCAGATCAAGTTTATTTAAAATTTTGGATACCACCTCCCCTTCCCCCGAATTGTGGCCACATTTCTTAACGTAGGCACTTCTAACGTGACAGGCGCTTGAATAATATCATATAAAAGAAATGCTGAAAGTTTGATCAAGATCGGTTTATAAATAAGATAGATAATCAGAAAATAAATACAAGTTATTATTTCATTGAATCGTTGCGCAGCTGGCAGCACATGTGTGCGAGCGAGACAGCAAACGGCAGCAGCATAAGCATATAATTTTTATTTCCCAAATTCGAAAACTGCACAGGGTATTATACATTTAGTTCCAACAATTTATTTATTTTTATCAAAGATTGATATATATTTATAAATATAATTCAATAAATTTCAGCTTTTTATTTTAATATATTCAAGCACAAAGCTCTAATCAAAAAAATTACAGGGAACTATCATAAATAAGCAACAATTTATTATTATTTAAATTGTTCTGTTAAAAAAATCCAAATGAAACACGCGTATTATGAGCATAATTTGGTTTACTTGTTGAGACTTTGGAAAACTGAGTTTGTTATCGTAGAAAAGCCATAGAAACCACACAAAAAGAGTATTAAATCGGTTTCTCTTTGTTAACATAACAAATTTGCAGAGAAAAATCAGATTAGAATCGTAAAGGAAAATATATGTAATTTTGAACTACTGAAAGCAGACCCTTAAGAGGGGTTTACGATATCAAAGAGCTAAATACACGAACTTCACTCTTATGACACATGCTTGTTAATTTTTTTTCAAGGATAAAAAAGCAATGAAAAAATGAAGAGAAAATAAAACGCATTTTTGCTTTCAAGCAGTTTCCGTACTTGCTTTTCTTTCTTTCTTTTTTTCCTTTTTTGTGGCACTCGAGAAATCGAGTTCTAAATAGGATTTCTTAGCGTGCAACCAGAAGATGATGAAGAAGAAGAGGAGGACAAGGAGAACGCAATCAAATCGCGAGTGCCGCCGGCAGCTCTCGAGTTAATGATATACACTCACTTCAGAGGCATTATGAGGCTCATGGATAGGCCGAGGGCCTTAAAGAGGGTTTCATACTTACATGGGGCGACAACAAAGCCCTCCTCATTCGCATTATTCGAGGCAACATTGTGTCAAGTTTGCAACGCTTTAAAATTGCGAAAGAAAAGCGATTGAGGCATTGAAACCCACTGAAACTCATCCAAAACCCTTCGAACCCTACACACCCTTTTAACTGCATACTTAATGGCAAATCAAAAGCATTCTCAACATGGGGTTACAGGGGTTACAACATGTGAGTGCGACTGCGACTGCGACTGCGGATAAAAATAGAGAATACCGGCACTTAAGAGCGGTTTTTCAATAACTGAAGTGACTGACAGCCCATCCCTGGATTTCCTTGGTTCTGTTATTCAATTGCAACTGTGAAAACAATTAAACTCTACAGTTTAGATACAAAATATTTGCCTTGTGCATAAGTCTGAGTTTTTAGTCCCAATGTTTGATGTCATAAATCCCTTAACAATGCCCGTTGACTGGTTGCTTTACAATCCCAGAAAGGATATTCTCTTCAAGTGTCGCATTATCTGCGCATTTATCAGCAACTCTGAAGCGGAACCATCAGCAGATGTGCTTTCCATTCACCCTATATCTAATCTCTTAGACATTTAATTTGTATTTAAGCCTGGCCCATTGGGATTACCCTAGTGAATCAAGTCAGTTCGGCTTGCCACCCGCTCTGCTTAATAATTTCCCACGCCCTGTTATAGATCATGTGCCTTAATACAATGTCGGCTTCCTCAAAAGATTCAACTGGCACTTCCGAATCGAAGCTTCCTAGAAATATGCAAAAGGCACATACAGTTTTATAAATGACACAGTCGAAACAATAGAGTTAGGAGCGGACCTTGAGAGACTTTGTCTCAAACATTGTCAACAAGGTGAAAAAAAGGCACACACTCACACACACGCACACACACAGCATGGTTTCATCGAATTCGAACTAAGGATCACAAACTTCAAAGATCCCGAAAAGCAAACAGCAAACAGCAACCTGAGAACAACAACTTCTCGTATTCTCTTTCTCTCTCCCATTCATTTTGCTTCTTCACAAAATCTGCAAATATTTTTTCGTTGAAAATTTCTTCATAATTTTTGCGGCACTTTTTCACTGATTCCGACGACACGGACGACACAAATTAGCAGGAGTAGCCTCAGCTCTAATCCCAGTTGCAGTTTTGTATACCTTTAACAAGGGATAATGACCAGACAAGTTGTCAAATAAACAATTAATTTCCAAACTGACACGTTTATTGTTTAACTTGTATCGTGTGCGTGCTAAATGGTATAGTTCAGGGGTTTTCCCAGCCTTCCACTGAAAATGTAAACAGTTTGCATTTCCTTTCAATTCAATTAAATATAATCACAATACGACTTCCAAACAAGTAAGTAGAGTCGCCATTTGGGAACTCTACGACTATAATCTGTCATGTGGTATTAGGAAGCCTATTATTGAAACGGGTAACAATATTTGTCGGAATGAATTTATAATAAAACTGAGTAAACAACTTAGTAATACAAAAGATTAAGCTAAACGTATTCGATAGCCAAAAGAACCCTTCTTTCCGATTGGGCTTAAGAAGGTTTACTTTAATCAGTTTTCAGTACTTGGTTCGACTACTTCTCGTACTATTTCTTCATTTTAGAACAGGCTCGACTTCAAAGAGATTTCGTTCCTCTCCTTTTCATTGATTTCACTCCCTCGTTTCACTCCGTAAAAGAGAAACAAACTCAAAGTATCCCTCATCAGTCACTTAAACACAATTAGGTGTTTCAGTTTTATACAAAACTGGGGGCTGGGTTCAGACCATTTACCATTTACCTCTTACCTCAGTTAGTCCCACTTATGTGAACTCACGCCACAGCCATTTTGAGGCAAAGCAAACAACCACCAAATGATGTCTATGGAAAACCATGCCATGTGGAACCGTTGTGATTGACGTGACATTAAATGACAGGCTGACACAACTGACACACAACTTTATATGACAAGCAGTACACCAGACACTTTGACAACAAAACGACAGCAACAGCAACATGAGCAACTGTCGAATTGATGTTGATGATATGACCGTCTAATGAATCCCACAAAATAGTCAAGTGCCCAAAATGGCACTCCCCAATTGAGGGTATTAGTAGTGTCTAATGGGGTTACTATCGATAGTATCTATCTATGATTCAATCTATCTAAACTGATCTGGGTTTGTTCTGTTATCTTTAAATTAGAATTGAAATTGAAAGAAATTGGTTGATTGTACTACAGTTAGTATAGATAGTTTTGCTTAAGGATTAATAAGTTTTCTTCTTTCAAGTTCATTCCTTGACAGCTTGTACAGAGCTTCTCTTGTCTGTGTAGTATTTAATGATATATCTCTCTCTTCTAAACTATCGATAGTAACCATATGTCAGCATACTATTGGCCATCATCAGGTGCTGTTATCGATAGCTTGGCAACAGTGTCGCAAGGTCGACAGGTTACTTGGTTACTTGGATTTCCCTGAAGTTTACGAACATGCGTCGGGCATTTGTTATGGTTCCAGATAGTTAGTGGTAAATCTAATTGATAGAGCCGAAATGGGGAGAAGGAGGAAGAGTAGGGGCAATGAGTAGATAGCGTTGCATTCACAGGTGATAAATTCAATGATTATCAACACGTTGCTCCTCGCTTCACTAATTAAAAATGCATAATAGTACGAGGCGGCAAAAGTTCAAAGAGCGTTCATTTAACAAATCGCAGCCAGAGAGGTCTATGGTGTTGTGGGTCTATCTGTGGATTTAGATTCAATGTAATAATCATAAACTATGCCATTGAACGAACCATCGTGTCGGAACGAACATCGGACTATGAAATTGTCTGTAGTCTTTATGGGCCGATCCGCCGCTTTATGCATAGAAATGAATGAATTTTCGGTTTCGGGAAACGTGCCCCTTTTTTTATGGTTCCTTGATATATGAAAATTATCAGAGGCAGACAGAGACAGCGATAAAACAACAAAGAACAGAGACAGCAACAGAGACATACCAAACACTTTGTCGGCACATTTTGCTTTCCATTTTGACTTTCGTTTCGATATCGTTTCGTTTTTCGGTTCGTTTGGGTTGTTAACTTTGATGGGGTTTGTCGTTGCGGTTCGTTTAAATTACTGTTTATATTTTGCATTTAAATGTAAATATATAAATAATATGGCTCTGCCTCTGCCTCTCTTTCTTTATACGCGTTCAAAATGATTAACCATAATTTTGTTTTAATATTTTGTAATTGTATAATTTTATGGGCATTTGCATTTCAACGCTTTTGTTTTGCTTTGTTTCTTTTTGTTTTTTGTTTTTGATGATATTTTTGGTTTCGTTTAAATTGTATGCATTATTCATGTGGCGTATGATTGATATTTGATTGCCACTTGGGTGTGCCACTCACTGGTGTGTGTGGGTGTGTGTTAAGCATTTTGTTGCCTTCCACTTAATGAGTTGTTAAATCATTCTCGTAATTATATTAATATACACAATTTTATGAAGAATTGTTTTACTGAATTCATTTTCAATCAAACACAGCTGAAATAACAGATGAATTTTGAGACACAGGGACAATGATAAAGTGAAGTTCGTGCTATTGATTTAAATTCAGCAATAATATCTATCTATATCATTCTATTATATAAAACAGGTTGATTCATTTTCAAATCAGTAAATTAGTCAAATCTCTCATTACAATCAAAAGATTCAACATTTCTCAGTTCTCAGTTCATAGGGCAGATAAACAGTTCTACAGTTCATCTTTTGATTGCTTGTCAAGTAATTCGATATTAAGAATTTACTATTTATCCATAACACAATCATTTTTGTTACAGCTCTAACGGTGCTCTCTCTATAAACAAATCTCGAAGAGAATTTGAAGTCGCATTGTTGAATAAGAAGAACAATTAATATTGTTATTAAAAGAATTACTCCTTGACAATAGACTTCTATTCTTTAAGCAAAGACATATGTTTTCTTATTCCCCGAAATGCCACAAGGTCAGTTGACATTTGTTGCCTTTTGTCTATTGTTTCAGCAACGAAACACAGTCAACTGTCTTGGCTGGCTATTTTGGCGTTTTGACTGGCCTAAAAGAGAACCGCACGACGTCCAATATGTCCTTTGATATATTGCCGTATTGGAGAGGTTCCTGGATAGGAATGTGTGTCACATAAACACACAGACACACACGCCACACACACGCATTGCCAAAAAGGAAATGACGGCCTATCCAAAACTGTTGACTGACTGACTGACTGACGGGCAGACTGACTGGGTTGACTCAGTTGACTGACTGGAGGAGATTTAAGCCGACTTCGAAGACTGAAGCTGGAAATGCTGATGCGTTGACATGACAAAAGCAAAGAAGACGAACGAATGATGGGCACATCTTCGACTTCAAAGTCGGCCTACCTCTCTCTCTCTATCTCTATCTCTCTCGCTCTCTGTCTCTCTTGCTATCTCCTTCATTCACTGCACAGTAGCTGTCAAAGATATTTGTATTTCATTTTGATGATGGCATGCGGCTGACTGAATGTCGCTGAGCCTCAGCCTCAGCCTCAGTCGCAGTCGCAGTCAAAGTCGAAGCCGATTCAAACGAATTGGAAGCCAAAAACAAACAGTAGCTGCTGAGGCTGCTGCTGCTGCTGCTGCCTAAATAAACGCAGACCAATCAAGTTGCAATAGATGGGGAAGAATGGTAGGGGCAAGGACAGGGGCAGAGGCAGGGGCAAGCACTTCTTATAAAACACGAAGCGTTGTCGGTGATTTAAAATAAATATTGCTGCCTGTCACATTGACAGCAAACAAAATGTGATTGTTCGTTGATTGTTGACATTCTGGGCTACCGTTCGAGGTGGTTCGCGGTGGCTAACAGTGGGGTTCGCAATGTGGTGCGGTATCGCGACCAAAGGGATTTTGAAGATATTAAATTGTCTGGCGTTGTCGTTGTCGCATTAATAAGCAGACTCTTTGGATCTGCGCGCTGCGTCCGCTTTCAATTGCCAAAAAAGCAAAAAAGAAAAGAAAAATCCGCCAACAATGAAAAATTTCAAGCTGTTTTTAAATGTTTTATTGGCTTTTTAATAATGTTTGCACATCAAAGGGGGCCGCACATGCGCACAAAAGGCCCGCCGTCGATGGAGGGGCGATGCAGGCCCCCCTCTTGTATTCTACCAAGTTACGCGCCCGAGATCCAAGCCAGAAAAGAAAGGAAGAAATAAATCCTCAAGTGACATGAGTCAAGCTCTTTGTGTGCTGCTTGAGTTAGGAGCCTAAGTTCGAGGCTACTGTGTAGGGACAGGGAGACGAAAGAGGGGAGCCAAGCGGTGGGTACCTGGTAAGTAATGGATTATGCCAGTCTTGATTTATGTGATAAAACCGTTATAAATTATTTTAAATTAGTTAACAAATATGAGCGCCAGCCTCAGCCTCAGCCTCAGCTTCAGCTTCAGCTTCAGTATGAAGTGCATACATATTATACTTTGGCCTAGAAGTTCAACTTTTCACAATAGTTAGCTAATTGCCTAACCACATAGCAGGGGGCTCTCTTTACTGAAAGAATGCTGTTAATTAATGTGAAATAGGTAAGCACATGCTATACACATATGCATACATATTCATAGCATATAACTAACTACTTATAAGGCCAACACAATGGGCTTTCATTCAGTTATTATGAGAGGCAATAACTTACTTCAATGCGATCTTACTTTCATGATAAACTCATTAGGAATTTATTATTATGAATAGATGAATTTCAAAGTGGAATTTCCTCTAATAAATAGAGTGTGCTTGACTAGGCGATACGCTTACAGATATTCGCTTTTGCGTTTAAACATACAGTATATTCTTAACCAAACAGCTTGCAAGCTACGAGCGCTAGATGGCGCCAGTGCTGCTTTTCCCCAGAACATAATTGTTTAGATAACTTCTGTGTTTATTATTCAATCGTAATGCAAGTTGTATGGTAGATAGAGAGCCAAATTTAAAAATTAAAACAAAGTTCAAGATAATATATTTTAAGTTGTATTTCTATTTTTTTGAATAACAATGAAGTTAATAACAAAGTTGTTCTGTATACATATGATTGAGAATCAGCTATACCAAATTTAGTGGAACTCAACTCAATTTATAATCGTATATATTTCTAAAGCAGAAACTTCTCTTATTCCACAAGAATTAAGTGGAGAAGTAATAGAACTCGCTTTTATTTCTTTGCAAGCCAATAATTTCTGGTAATACCTCAGGCTTTCCTATATACTCGGCCCATGTGAAGTTTATTGAAGTTTTCTCTAACGAATACCTAATATAATAATTTATATCTGACTACAGTTTCACTTCTTGGAATGGGAATAGATACACAGATAAGTACAAAACGTTGCCAAAGCATTTTATATATTACATTTATGGGCCTGCGTGCTGTGAGTGCCAAGTGTAATAGAAATAGTTATTAAAAGCCTTGAGGATGACATCGTCTGACGACAGCTGGCGACTATCGCAGTCAGAGTTTATGGCCACATAGATGAACATTCCCGCTGCTGAGCTTGTTACAATTTATGTGTCCTGGCACACATATGCAAGGAGTTTATGGAGTACGAGTGTGATCCATGAAATGTCATAAAAGTGCAATTGCGGCCAAAATTATCGAACATTTAGCAAAAGCGTTGGGGCTTAGCCATGGGTGGTTACGGTTTTTATGTCCACAATCCCCCTGAGAAGACAAACACAGCCAGTCTTGCAACAGGACCTTTTGTTTTTTACGACCGACTGTCAGCAGGAGTCAACCAACATTGACGTCGACAACGACAACGACAACGACAATGACTACGACATCGACATCAACATCGCCTCATCGAGCAATTCACACGTACGACATTAGAGGCACTGATATACATACTTTTAATAGAGCGTAGCCTTAGCATCCCCTCCAGAAAAGGGAAGTGGATGGCTAAACAACCCCTCGAGACAAGGCACGTTCTCGCTATGCTCATAAATTTCGACGCTCCGTTTGGCCACTTGGTTTATTAGTAGCAAAAACTGCCACAGCCTTTGCACAGAAAGCATATGCCATAGAACCTTAAATGACCACAATCACAGGGGGGAGGATGAGCTCACTTAGCAGATGACAAGTGCTGGGAGAGAATCTTCTTGGAATCGAAACAATGACCTAATAGAAAGTAGACTTCCTTCCGCTCACTTGAAGATAAATCAAAGAAACATTTCTGAGAACTGAAATAGTTAACTAAATATCGTTTATACTATCGAATGTTTTTACACTTTCACAATAGTATCGATAGTATTGGGAATCGAAATGTATTCGCAAATTGAGAATTTAATAATTAAATTTCATTATTGATAAATTGTTGATTAAAACTGAAAGTCAGAAACTAAAGTAGTTTGAGATACTTTTGATAACACAGAAGCTAAGAAGCATCACCTAAATATGGATCATATAAGGGATTGTATATAACGAATTAATAATACAGACAACGAATATCACCTTTAACATATCATGTAATTTCTATAACCTAAAGCTAAGTGTTAATTCCTTTCTCCCCAATCCAGGAGGAAAACCGAATAGCTCCCCTGAGAGATATGAGCTACAAGTACGAATCTAATAGAAATATAATCAAGTCAACCCTTCAATCAGTTGCACATTTGAGGCATGCGCTTGTGGTCAACATGTTCACTGTATAATAAGACCTGCTAGTTAGTCGAAACTCCCAAATTAACCCTCAGTCAATGGAAGTACCTGGCCCAGAGTGCTTAGCTGGCAACCACAAGGCCAAAACTCATTTAAATCAATGCCATTTGCCATTACCAGAGTTGACCAGAATGTCATTGATAAAACGTCGTGTGTCAAATGGGCACGAGATCTCCCTCCCTAAAGGGCGGGGCACTTACAGAGTACAAAGTGTTTTGTGGGTTTGTTGCGTGTTAGATGAAACCTGTCAAAAATGTCATGGGAAATGTTCAAACGCGACGATGATGATGACGACGACGACGACGATGACGGCGATGACGATGACTATGACTATGATGAGGTGACTTCTAACTAGCTGTGAAGCTCCTGTTAACGAGCTGCCCTACATGACCCTCGTACCTCGTACCCTGCCACAATGCCGCAAAACATGAAGCAGTCATGTGTGAAAAGTTACTTGCAACATACACAAAGAGTGGGTCGTGGAAGAGGGGTGAGGTGGGGTTGAAGGGGAACCGGTTGGTTTAGCCTGGCTAGGTTCGTTTGTTAGTTGTTGTTGTTGTTGTTGTTGTTGTTGGCGCCTCACATTGAAATTAATTTAGCTAGCTTTCAATTATGTGCCACAAACATTCATGCATGAAACTAAGACACGTTTAGCATTGGGGTACCCAAGGGCCGTGGTGGAAAGTGAGAGGAAGTGAGTTGACTGCCAAGCGCCAGTGTGACATGACAGCCCTGACAACCCCAACAACATATTGACATTTTTGCCATACATTCCGCACAGCAGGGTGCCCCCCCAACGAGAAGCCGGAGACAGAGATAGAGATAGAGATAGGGGCAGAGAAGAGAAAGAGACAGGGACGGAGACGGAGACGGAGACGAAACGTTGCCCAAACATGTGTGAGTGTTTATGTCGGCGTGTCAATTTTCGTTGTTGACGTGTTGCCCCGCCTACCCTCAGTCCCCTCTTTATAACCTAACCAACTGCCTGTCCAACAATTCGTCTGTCGGCCTGACGTTGTTGTCCCATCAGTCTCACTCATAGCTCGACTTTGACTCGTCGTATTCCATGTACCATACTATAAGTATATACCGTATACCGTATACCGTAGACCGTATTCCGTATTCCGTATTTCGTATTCCGTATTATTATTAAATTTTACTTTCGCCACTCAATATGGGAAATGTCATCTGTTTATGATGGCTTTTTGACATCTCTCGTTATTGAATATGTTCGCTTCTTGTTGTTCGTCCTACGTTCTCGATATACCATACATATTTCTTTTATGATTTCACTCTACATTTTGTTGTCGCTCTTGTCGCTCTTGTCGCTCTTGTTGTTGTTGTTGTTTTTTGGTTGCCTTTGCCGCAGACAACTTTGATGTATTTTCAATTTTGTGGTTTTTCTTTTCTTTAATTTTTTTTTCTTTCTTTTTTTTTTTTTTTGTGTGTTGCCATCTTCAACAACGTGTTCCTCTCCTTGTACTTCTCCTTCCCCTTCGACATCTTTTCGCATTGCTAAAAAGTTGACTTGAAGAGACTTCTGTGCAGGAGCTCAACTCACCTAAGTCTTTGTCTGCCATGTTGAGGTTTTAGTATGATTTTCTTCTTTTTATACCCTGTACAGGGATATATTAACTTTGTGAAAAAAATTTTTGTAACAGGCAGAAGGAGTCATCTCCGACCCTATAAAGTATATATATTCTTGATCAGCATCAACAGCCGAGTCGATTGAGCCATGTCCGTCTGTCTGTCCGTCCGTCTGTCCGTCTGTCCGTCTGTCCGTCTGTATGAACGCGTCGATCTCAGCAACTATAAGAGCTAGAGACACCAAATTTGGCATCAAGGTTCCTGTATACCATACGCAGATCAAGTTTATTTTAAATTTTGGATACCTCCCCCCTTCCCCCGCAAATCGAAAAAAACGAATAATAGCCACATTTTTCAACGTAGACACTTCTAACTTAACAGGTGCGTTAAGAATGATATGTAGAAGGAACGCTGAAAGTTTCATCAAGATCGGTTTGTAAATAAGACAGATAATCAGCAATAAATGTTATTTTTCCACGGAATCTTAGAGCAGCAGGCAGCACATGTGTGCGAGCGAGACAGCGAACGACTGTGACACATGCGTCTGCTTACCATGTGTGCATATTTGTGCGAGCGAGATAGGGAACTACTGCGACACAAGCATAAGTAAACTAAGTGTCGTAACACTCAGCTTTTGATTGAATATGTATAAATATGTGACAGTTAGCTGCTATAAGAAAGCAAAGAATTCATATGCAAAATGAGAGTTTCAAAGGGGTTTTCTTTAAACACCTGTTATGTTCTTACTTTTATTTTAATCAAAGTATCTATTATCAAAATACTCTTAATATAGAAGCCTGTACAGGGTATTATACTGTCGAATGCGGTCGACTGTAGCCTTTTCGACTGGTTTTATTTAAAAATATTTAATAATAAAAATAAATATTATCATTCTATTATGTATTATTTATAATTTATAATTTAATAATAGATAAATAATAAAATATATTTAATATATATAATTGTATAATTATATATATATAATAATAATGTAATAATGTATATTATTATTTACAATTTAAATGTTGGTACCTTATTTTATCAATGTCATTCAAGCTCGCAACTAAGAATGAGTTTAGACAATTACAAATTGACTAACAATACTAACACTATGATTTGTGAGCAGCTTTTATTAAATGTGTATCTTTTAAATTAAAAAGGTTCCATAAAATATATCAGAAGCTTAAGCTGAGATTTAGATAAGAACACCTATTCTCCCAGCCTCTACTTGAAAACCTTTCAAATGCCATTATATTCATTCAAATACAAATAGGAAATTTCACTTTGAATCATTTCAAGATGTTTCTATCGCATTATTAATAAAGATCACTCAGTTATTCAATCAGTGTTATGTATTGGACCATTAGGAGAACACAAATATGAGATTGGTAAGTGGGCGCTTATACAGATACTCAGATACCCAGATACTCAGAGACCAGACACATGGGGAGAGAGTATAAAAAAGGTCAACACGAACTGACAGTTGCCGAGTCGGCAGCAGCTACTTACTGTCAAGACGTGTCATAAACACATCAAGTTTACTGTCGAAACAAATAAAAATATAAACTTTGACACACACGCAAAGAGAGTGGGACAGAAAGAGAGTGAGAGAGGGAAGGAAGAGCAAATAAACGATATAAAATCAAAGCGAAGATAAAAGCAAACACAGCCATAATAGACAACAGAAATGAAAGGCAATCGTAAAGTCAGACATGGTATATGAGTCGGGGATTCGGGAATGGGATTTAGGTTCGTGTGCTGGTCGGTAGCGTTTTCAGGTTCTTTCTCTTCATCCCAAGGGTGTACACTCTTGAAAGGAGCCATAAAAAATACATTTTATTTTAGAAAATTGCATTAAAATTGTCATAAAAGAGCTGAGACTGCGACTGCGACTGCGACTGCGACTGAGACTAAGATTGTGGGGAGACTGTCAACCCAAATCAAATATGGGAAGCTGACAAAATGTGACAATTACTGGGGGACAGTTGACACAAAGCAGAGTCGTAAAAAACCAGGCCAAAGTAGTTAGACAAGTGGTGGCAACTGTCAGAACTTTAACTACATTGTGTTAAACTGGCTAATGACTCATTATAGAGCAGTTCAGCGATTAAGCAAGTATATCGTGGTTTTTTTCAGGTCGATCACTTAAATGTATAAATACCTGATTTTGAAATGCCCATAAAAATTATTTGACTATAAAAATGAAATGACTTAAATGGTGTCCCATTTCCATATACTTACACACACACACACACACACAAATACACACAAAAGCACTCACACCTAGGTAGTATAGTATATAAGCAACTTTTTCAGCTTCGTCTGAGATTATTTTCGACATTTTTTTAGCGGCATCGAATTCAATTTTCATATCGTTAATCTTGTAAATTATGCATGTCGGATGTCATGTCGTTATTTCATTGTTCAGTTTTATTCCCCAGTGGCCATTTTGAGTGTATTTTTCAAGATTCAAGTGGGTGTTTTATCAACCTGTTTCAGCCAGTCTTCGATTTCAATGCTTCCCTATTCAGACGACAGTATAATTAATTATCACGAATGTTTGTTTGTGTTACAAGTCGGAACAGGTGAACATCTTCATAAACGCAGAAATTAAAGTAGCAATAAAATACTTAACAGGATATCATATAAATTGTCAAAGAATCAACAAACAATTAAATTAAAAAGATCATTTGAATAATTAAATATTATGTTTACTATATTATGTGGCAACAGGTGGGAAAGTGGATTAAATAGATAAATTCAAGAAGCATATAGAAACACTACTAAGTATAAGATCTGCTTTTATTATAAGCATATGTTCAACGTCAAAAGCTTGAGCTGGTATACCCCAACTGCCTCTGGTACAGGGTGTAAGAAGTTTCGACCTATGTCAAAAATAAATAAAACGAATGTGCCAAATGACATAAATGTCAAATTCGTAATTGTTCATATGCAAGGAACCGTAAGAAAAACGAATTTCTTTACAACCAAAATGAAAATGGAAAAATACGAAATGAACGCAACGAATATTGAATGCACTAACAAAAGATTACATTTTGAATGTTGAAACTGTAATATTAATCTGACTTTTATTTGCAGAAAATATAAACTAAAATGAATTACGTTTTGAATAAATGTGTTTAAAATTATAGGTAAAAACACAAAAGGGGGAAATACATTAATTATAAATTGAGTAATTAACTTAAAAACACACAATCTTAACTAAAATTATACATATAACATATAACTCAGTCCTCACCTCTATTATTTTAATGATTCAAGTTATGTAACCTTCTGAAAAATAGATGATATCTTCTGCAAGAGCATGAACAAATCAAACAAAAGCACTCAAAACACTCACATGTGTGCTTTTGAATATGCTGACAAATGACAACTTCAATTAAGGCTGAGAGAAAGAAACGAGTTCGCAGTCCAATCGAGAAAATGGTGCAGGGTATTCAGACAAATGGGCATGCATACAGATTTGTGATAAAAAGAGTGCAAAAAAATGAAGGAATGGAGAACCAACCACAAAATCCGCACTCACGTAAACCTCCCTCCCTCCCCTGCCTGAGTAGGGTGGTAGGGGCCGGGGTTGGGGTTGGGGTAGGGGTAGGGGTCGGGGTGTCTGCTGCACAAGCTTGTGACACATGTAAATGCGTGCTGACAGCACTAAGGGAAAATAAGTACAAAAGAGAGGATGAAAAAAACATGGAAAAAAATAAAAGAAAACTGTCAACAAAATTAATGTCATGCGTGTGCAATGCTATGAAAAATTATGGGCCGGCTTTATGTCAATAACAAAAGGCTGGCAAAGAAAAAGCAAACCAAACCAAACCGAACTGAAGCCAGAGACAATGATTGATTTGACAGGACAACGCGGCAGAGCGCAGTTCGATACGACACGATATACAACAAGATATGATGGATAACAAACAAGGATGGTTGGGTTATGGTTATGGTTATGGTTCTAGTTATGGTTATGCAAAAGCAAAACAAAAGCAAAACAACATATGAAGGTATTAACTATAAGTGAAACTGCTGTCAGGTTTAGCCCCGCGGGGTCTGTGCAAAAAATGTTTTGTAGGCGCCTCAGGTTACCCGCCACTAATGAACGCAAATAATATTAATTTTCTGTGTTGGCTTCTCCTCTAGAATTTGTTCGTCTGCTCAAATATAATATTCGAAGCATTTGTCAACATTTGTCAATATTTGACAGCACACACCCGCCGCTGGCTGTGTGTGTGTGTGTGTGTGTGTGTGTGTGAGTGTGTGTGTGAGTGTGTGTGTGAGTGTGTGTGTGTATGCCTTTGGCCATGTTTCCATCCATTCAGCCTTCCAACCATTCATCTAGCCATCCATTCACAGCCACCCCATTGACATTGACAGCTCTCGCCCCTTTTTTCGCCCTTACGCGAAATTAATAACAAGTACAAACAACAACAACAATAACAACTCAACCAAAGTACTTATCGTCGCGAAAGGGCAAACTCTGCGTATACTTCCTTGAGTAAAAGGACCTCACACACATGCCGCATGTGGTCGCATATGGTTTGTGTGCTTTTCTGTCTGTCTGACAAAAGTTTTTCGATTGCGTGTCAGCCTTGAAACAGGTCCCAGTACCAGTAGAATTTCTGCCTTGCATATGTATATCAATTGGTAAAAGTCTTGTTTCTCATTATACCCTGTACAGGGATATATTAACTTTGTGAAAAAAATTTTTGTAACAGGCAGAAGGAGTCATCTCCGACCCTATAAAGTATATATATTCTTGATCAGCATCAACAGCCGAGTCGATTGAGCCATGTCCGTCTGTCTGTCCGTCCGTCTGTCCGTCTGTATGAACGCGTCGATCTCAGCAACTATAAGAGCTAGAGACACCAAATTTGGCATCAAGGTTCCTGTATACCATACGCAGATCAAGTTTATTTTAAATTTTGGATACCTCCCCCCCTTCCCCCGCAAATCGAAAAAAACGAATAATAGCCACATTTTTCAACGTAGACACTTCTAACTTAACAGGTGCGTTAAGAATTATATGTAGAAGGAACGCTGAAAGTTTCATCAAGATCGGTTTGTAAATAAGACAGATAATCAGCAATAAAAGTTATTTTTCCACGGAATCTTAGAGCAGCAGGCAGCACATGTGTGCGAGCGAGACAGCGAACGACTGTGACACATGCGTCTGCTTACCATGTGTGCATATTTGTGCGAGCGAGATAGGGAACTACTGCGACACAGGCATAAGTAAATTAAGTGTCGTAACACTCAGCTTTTGATTGAATGTGTATAAATATGTGAAAGTTAGCTGCTATAGGCAAGCAAAAAATTCATATGCAAAACCAGTCGAAAAGGCTACAGTCGACCGCATTCGACAGTATAATACCCTGTACAGGCTTCTATATTAAGAGTATTTTGATAATAGATACTTTGATTAAAATAAAAGTAAGAACATAACAGGTGTTTAAAGAAAACCCCTTTGAAACTCTCATTTTGCATATGAATTTTTTGCTTGCTTATAGCAGCTCACTTTCACATATTTATACATATTCAATCAAAAGCTGAATGTTACGACACTTAATTTACTTATGCCTGTGTCGCAGTAGTTCCCTATCTCGCTCGCACAAATATGCACACATGGTAAGCAGACGCATGTGTCACAGTCGTTCGCTGTCTCGCTCGCACACATGTGCTGCCTGCTGCTCTACGATTCCGTGGAAAAATAACATTTATTGCTGATTATCTGTCTTATTTACAAACCGATCTTGATGAAACTTGCAGCGTTCCTTCTACATATCATTCTTAACGCACCTGTTAAGTTAGAAGTGACTACGTTGAAAAATGTGGCTATTATTCGTTTTTTTCGATTTGCGGGGGAAGGGGGGAGGTATCCAAAATTTAAAATAAACTTGATCTGCGTATGGTATACAGGAACCTTGATGCCAAATTTGGTGTCTCTAGCTCTTATAGTTGCTGAGATCGACGCGTTCATACAGACGGACAGACGGACAGACGGACAGACGGACGGACAGACAGACGGACATGGCTCAATCGACTCGGCTGTTGATGCTGATCAAGAATATATATACTTTATAGGGTCGGAGATGACTCCTTCTGCCTGTTACAAAAATTTTTTCACAAAGTTAATATATCCCTGTACAGGGTATAATGAGAGTTTCAAAGGGGTTTTCTTTAAACACCTGTTATGTTCTTACTTTTATTTTAATCAAAGTACCTATTATCAAAATACTCTTAATATAGAAGCCTGTACAGGGTATTATACTGTCGAATGCGGTCGACTGTAGCCTTTTCGACTGGTTTTCTAAAGTAATTAGAGAACAATTTTGTAAGCAAGCATTGGAAGTTTTCTTATTTCGAATTCAAATATTAAAATGGAGTATAAAGAGTAATATTTAGTTAGGTATATTTAGACCAGGATTAAAACCTAACACTCAATCGTTTTAATTTTTGCTGGTAGTGGAGAAGAAATGCTGTGAGCATTTTAGATAACTCGCAATAAAGTTTACATAATTTTTCTTTATTAATCGAATATTTTAAATGTTTTTAAGTGTTGACCTTTACTTGAATTGGAAAATATAAAACTTAGGTTGCATATTTATATGAATCGAAGAATATATAAGCATAAAGATTAACTTGCAGCAATATTAATATATATATTTAAAGTAAATTTAATTTTTAAACAACTTTTATGCAATGTTTCTTAACTGTTTGGCAGCATGTCTGAGTTTAACTCTCTTTTAAATTTTCAAAATGTTGAGTTACCCATTTTATTTGCTCGACTTCACTTGCATCAAAATACAAACATTTGATTCTATTCATTTGTGCGGTTTGTTGAAAAACGAAAGACCGAAACAAACGGTCGACACCTTTCTTAAAACGAAGTAAGAGAACCCCCCAAAGCGACTGGAGAGCTACGAAGGGTGTTGCCAAAATGCAACCAAACCTATAATAAACTCAACTCTAGTCAAGCCCACATACCACACACACACACACCACACACACACATACACACACACACGCTCACACTCATCATACACATCATACTTTATAGAGCCGGGCTAGAGGCATATCAAATTTCAAACAGATTTCAATTTGATTTTATGTGCCTCCGGTGACGACAAGGGCCATGGACCCCATGCCCGATATTATGGGCATAATGCTGTCAGCCCATATTTCTCGACCAGAGGATCACAAACAAAAGGGGTGTTTGCCCAAGTTAAAGCACGCCCTCCTCACCCTTCTGCTCCTCACAACTGGCCGGGGGGTGTTTCTGTGGCGACTGCGGAATGACTGCCGTGAATAAAGCGATTTGTCTTCTTTGTTGTTTACGTTTGGTGTTATAAATTTTGCGTTGGCTTCCATC
This sequence comes from Drosophila funebris, assembly GCA_018901825.1. Taxonomy (NCBI): domain Eukaryota; kingdom Metazoa; phylum Arthropoda; class Insecta; order Diptera; family Drosophilidae; genus Drosophila; species Drosophila funebris. The sequence goes on from JAEIFK010000425.1 coordinate 25,467,516, forward strand.
GTAGACGTATCTGAAATTGCCTAAAATTATTTGTGCATAACAGGGATAATCATAAATCTGGCTAATTGCACTTTATTGGGGTCTCTCGTATGCGTCCTATCGCCTCGCCTCGCCTTGCCTTGCCTTGCCTTGCCTTGCCTCATCTCTCGCACCGCATCGCATCTCAACACGTCGCCGGGTGGTTTGTCCGTATCAATCTTAGGGGTAAAATTGAATTTGACATGCCGCTCATAGGCATTAAATCTGTACATTTTTATAGTCTGACAAAAGCGGGAAACATATAAATTGTCAGCTTTTTGACGATGCCTGTCGCTTGATAAGGCTAATGGTGTTATGCCTCTCATTTGCTTCCATTTAGATTCCATTCCTGCTAATGCCAGATAAGTTCAATCTCTCACTGCATAGACAATGATATTGGGAATGGCATTTGGTTCAAAGTTAAGTAAAGTGATGCATTCTCCTTTAAAATAAATACAAATCCAGTTTCCGATTAATATCATATATATATAATCACTTAAACTATAGTATACTCTCTTCACTTTATGCATGTAAATAGAAACATCATAGGAAGGCCCCACACACAACGCGTTGAGAGTCGAGAAATATTCTCAGATGAGAAATGCATTACACTTTGCCCAAGTCGTCGGCACATAATTAGCTAAGAGAGTGTGTGTGTGTGTGTGTGTGTGTGGTGAGAGAAGAGGGAACTGAGTATGAATATTCAGAGTATGCGGACTGCAGTTGAAGAGGCATTTTCCACATCTATTTCCATAATACAGTGTGTCTTCTCTCCGAGGGCAGCGGAGGCTGTTGAAAGGCAACTCTCAATTGGCGGGACTCGGGACTCGGGATTCCAGATTTAATTTAAATGAATGTGCGAGAGTGTATGTGTGAGTGTGTGTGTTTGAGGAGGTACACGGCTTTTGATCTTTGTTGCGTTTGTTTGTATACAATTTGATGGCTCGTGTTGATGGATCGTAAACGTGAAATGATGTTCACAGTGCCGCCCCGGCGACTCCGACGACTCCGTCGACTCCTCCGTCGGCTTGGCCAGCACCTCGCTTGATGACGATGACGATGACGATGATCAACGCAACGATGACGGCACAAAGTGTCTTTGATCATTTGCCGCGCCAGTTGGCAGTCAAAATGTTAATTTATACGTTTGCTCTCCGCCTACACATGGCCAATACACACGCATACACACATGCACACACACATTAACGTACACGCAAACAGCAGCAGCTAACAACTTTACAAACATGTTTGAGATTTTTATTACGGTGTGAAAATGCTCGACTTTTCCAAGTAAAACAACGAAAGAAACCAAAAAAAAGAACAGGATCAAACAAGTTTATGGGTGGGCAATCGAAATTGCAGCTAACCGATACCGATTCTCGGTCCGATATCTTTAGCTTTCGATTGATTGATGCGCCCAAAACAACAACATCTTCATTATGAACAAGTTGTCGGACGAATTTTTATTGTTGGGAATCGATCAAACCACTTGACGGCTGATCAAAGCCACAGGAACTTAACGTCTGCGTATTTTATACGATTTAATTAATGTATGCTGTAATTTTCTTATTCCTATTTTCAAATTTTCAAATATTTTCGCAGCTTTTAAAATTCGAAACAATTTTTGGATGCCAATTGTTTACATGAATTATTTTTATTTTGCGGAATCTGAATGATTTTATGGCGATTTCTTTTAGTATTTCTTCTTTGAATTTATGATAACGCATCAAAATAACAAAGGCAATGCGAACTTGGTACAGTAAAGCCTCGAGAAGAGCTACACAAATGAGACGGAGAGCGATATTAGTCTATGTGATATAGATATTGTTTAATATATTATTATATTATAATAAATAAGTCTCTCTCTCTCTTTCACAGGCTCTTCTTCTGGCAGCCTCTCTAATAATCTGCTCGTTTATCATCAGAGTACAATAAAACAAAGCCAAGTTCCTTCTTTTGCGAATTATGCGCGCTGAAAATGTCAGGATCGCATCAAATACTCAAGATAAATACTCTCACACATATGGACATGGTTGTTAAAGCGTGGATGGAGGATAATAACAAGCTGTGCGGATGTCTGGTTGCTCGGTTGGTTGTCTGATTGGCCTGCCACAAAAGTCCATGGGGCAAAAAGAAACATTTGTCTCGCTTAATTTAAACAGATTTGCGAGATTATTGTCATGCCGACGTTAAAGCAACAATTGCAATTTTGCTGCAGCGACAACAACAATAACAGCAACAAGAAGAGGAACCAATTCACAGTGCCTGCCAGCTGACACACGGCGAGAGACAGGAGAGAATTAACAACCTCAATCTGAAGCTCAAACCTCATGGCGGGGGCCATGAAAAGAAAGAAAGTTGCAGTCGACAAGAAGGAGAACGATGCAAACGCATGCGAAACTTGACAGCCGGCAACTTTTAATGTTGCCCCCAAAGAAACCAGCAACAAGAACAACAACAACAACAACAACAACAATAAAATACAGAGGCAAACACTGTGGCAGTGGCAACATTGAGACAGAGATGCAACACAGTCAGCTCCTCCGTTTCCAATTCCAAGTGGGTTGTTTGATGCCAGAACAAATTTGCAATGTCGCTGTGATTTTGCCCCAGTGTGACAGGCACTTTTGCACTCTCCCCTCCTGCTGCTTCTCCTCATCCATCACCTCCTCAGTCTCTTCTCTGGTGGAATGCACACAAGCCATATTTAAAATGCTTTGAAGTAGCACCGACTCCAACTCCAACTCCAACTCCAACTGCAACTGCAACTGCAACTTCGAGGCGTTGCCTTAGAGCCGTGGCGCGAAACGACTTATGTTGAATGGTTGTCCACTTGACACGATCAGAGCAGACTCCAGATCTCAGCTCAGCTCAACTCAAGGCCCAACTCTGCGGTTCAGTCCAGTTTTAATTGCTGCCATCAATGAATGAATGAGCTAACGGACACTTAACAGTTGACTGCCGCCTGACAACATGACAATCTGACAGTTTGACTAACTGACATACAGACTAACTGACAGCCTGACTAACAGTCGGTTAGCTGTTTAGCTAACTGTCAGCCACAGAGCTACTCATTTCCGGAAGTTAAATGAAAAACAAAAAATAACTCACAGTTTATCTTTATCGCAGCTGCTCGAAAGTCATTAGACTTTGTCAGTCTGACCAGCTGTCCAACTGTCCAACTATCCAACTGTCCAACTATCCGACTGTCCATGTGTCCATCTGTCAGTCAACTCTCTGTTAAACTGCAACTAGTCGGGGCTTTAGAGGCAGACATTTGATCTGAGCTGTCAGCTAGACTCATGTCAAACTGTTTGGACAAGCTGTTCGAGTACATAATGTCAAACAGATGCGATACAATAGCAACAATTAGTTAACAACTTAAACTTAACATATGTATCCCACAATACAGTCATTCGGATTCCCTCTTGTAGTATAGTATTGTCTATTAGTATTATTCGACTTACTTTTTGCACTAGTTCTTAGATTCCCTATTTACATAATTATATTTACTTTAACTTAAGCAACATATTCTGCCTCTTATTAGACTTGTTTAAGTATTTGTTGGCTAAAACATATTCATGTTTAAGCTACTTATATTCCTCTATATTCTCTAGCATATAATTTGGAAATTATTCTTGAATTTCCTAGCTAATCCCAATATGTGTAACAAACTTTATTTTCATCTTGTTTCAATTATAATAAGATTATTTGTCCGGCAAATAATTATTCCATTATTTTGTTTGTGTGAACCGATTCTAATAAATAATTATCACTTTAGCTTCCTCATAAGTTATAAGTTTCATTCATCTCTCCACATTAAGTAGGCACTTAGACTAAAATCTCTGAGAGACGAAAGAATAAATATTACAAAAATAAAAAACAACAGTCTTTGTAAAACACTCGTACAGGATACATTCGCATCCATAACTGTCTGATTTTCGGTAAGTTGAGTCCTTAACTATTCATTCGTCACAACTTTAATGAGTAGCATTTTGCAGAGCTTCGAGATGATTCCCTTTGTACGTGCTCTTGGCCGCAAATCGAGGCTCTCTCTCAACACGCGTCGTCATACCAATATTGGGCTGGAACCTCAGCCAGATGGAGAGGTCAGCGCAGAGCCGTCGAAAGGAAGCAAGGAGGGGACAATGAAGGCGAAACCCAGCGAACGTTATTTGAAGTTCAAGGAGAAACTGCGCTCAAATGCACCCGTACTCTGTGTGCCCAAAGGCTTTCCACATCCGGCACATGAGAAGGAGCCACTGCAGCCTTGGCCAAACAATACCAATCCACATACAGGTGAAATCGGTGGACCACGCGGACCAGAGCCCACCCGCTATGGGGATTGGGAGAGCAAGGGACGGGTTACGGATTTCTAACTCAATTTTAAAGAACTAACAATAGCGGGGCTCGAAATCTCAAGATTTATTAACCATGTTGACAACAGAGGCACTTACTATTTGTAACACTTCAGCTGAAATAACTTTTTGGAACGGTAGCCAGTAGTGGTAGCTAGAGAAGATGATCATTCTTTCACCTTTTATCATTGTTGTTTGTGCTTCTGCGAAGGCATTACATAAATTTCCATTGTGTGGTTTCCAGAATTTATGTTGCACCAACAATAAAATATAAATTGATAGCCTGTTTTCGGGCAGACCCCTCCCCAATACTCCGTTCGACCGACCGAATCCAACTGAAAGGGTTCTCAGAATAGAGTGGATGGCACAGCTCCCATTATTTATGGTTCAGGGACCGTTGAATCGTGCCTAAGTCCAAAATATTCATTCCCCCAAACCGATTCATTTGAAATCGAGGCGACATTTTACGTGATTTTTATTTGAAAAAGAAGAGCGTCTTCTGTTTTCTAATTTTGTACCTCGAATCGCCGCGTGGTTTACGTGAATCCGAAAGGGGTTTTAAAATCCCATAAATTCAATGCGACAATCTGGAGAAATTTTGTGGTGGCCAAAGAAAATTCGGAAAATTTGCAGCTGTTTTCTCTGCTCAATTCCAGCTGACATTTTTGTGGTCTTTACACTGATTAAGTTGGCTTCTCTACATGAAAAACTTGCGCTAAACATATAAATAAAGTCAACGAAATCTAAAGTTATGTAAGAACTTAACTTAAGATTGATCTTAGGATTGATGAATGGACTGAGAGTTGGAAACAGAATACTCCCAAATGGGAGTTCTAATTGGTCCATTGAGAGCTACAAATAACTTACTAAATCACATTCAGTTTCTTTCAGTAGTTTCTGCATTTAACCTTGGGCAATGGAGGATCCATGGATATTGGAACTCTTTAGAGTTCTGCTATATAATTAAATTCGTTTAATTGCTCTTTCATTATATAAATTCTAACATTGTTGAGTCCAAGTCAACAGATCATTGACCGATAAACCCAATGAATACATGTGATAATATCTCTATTGCAACGCAGCTGACAATATTATATAATAAAATGTGAAAATGTGCTCTTAAGGCAACTGTAAACTGATCGAGCAAGTGAAATCTGTTAAGTAGGCGCGAAATCGCTCGTAAAATGCTACATGAAGAAATCTAGAAAGAGTGAGAGAGATGAACAGATAGAGAGGGAGGCGGCGATGCCCTGGGGCGCTCCAGATCGGGCAGTAAACCGGAAAAAATCAAAGGCAAAACAATGATCAAAGCTGTCATTACAGATCTCGGGGCGGTCTTTGATCTTCGACCGCAATGTGGCAGTGGCAGGGGCACATACATGGGGCATAGGGCTGTGCATAGTTTAATGTTTTGTTTTTTATTTGATTTTCACTTTGTTCTATCAATCAGCGCCTACTACTTTGCGACGCGGCACAGCAGGAGCCTGTCAGAGATAGGGTTTGGATACGAGAAACCGATTTGAGATCGGCAGGCCCCCTATAAAATGATCTTGAGAACTGGCATGCGTGTTCTTTCTCTTCTCTTCTCTTCTCTTCTCTTCTCTTCTTCTTTTTTATTCTCTGACTTTTCACGTAATAAAAACACATTAGAAATAACAACAACAACAACAAGCAATGAGAACAGGTCTAGGAACAATACGTTAATTTGGTTTAAAAATAAAATAGACGAAATAATTGTTGCAAGGCATCTGAAAACGCATTTGATGGATGACTCTGTGTGCGAGTTTGTTGTTCATCTCGAAGGAAGTCTCCGCCTACTCCTCCGCACTCCCTCCCAACATTAAATACAAGTAGTATCGTTGAGTAAGATGTCGAGAGTTGTGTGCATTATTTCACCTCACAAATATATACATAAAGCGTATTGTGGATTTCCTGGAATTTATGCGGAATTTTCTTGTTGATTTCAATTTGATTTTCGATTTCGATTGTGATTGATCTTTGATTTGGCTTTGCCGACAAATGGCATTGATCGCGCTCTAAATAGACTAAATTGAATGTTTGTTATGCTTTGGAAATTGTTTAAAACCAAACAAGACATCTCATGTTTATCTTCAATTCTTTGCTAAGCAAATGTCAAGCGAACTCATAAATTATATAGTTTACTTAATTTCCTTTTTAGCTGACACTTTCCCTTGAATGTAAACCCAAACCTACAGCTGTGTTCGCATTTTGTTTTGGCTCTTAAATGGGCTTAGCACAGCCGTGTCTGATCCTGAACCGTTCTCATTGATTTGAGACAGTTTATCTATGAAATTTCAAAAGTCACGCAGCGACCATTAGATGCACATATTAAGGACATGAAACGTATGTACATAGCCAGGTCCCCATTGTAAGTCCTCTTTCTTGTCCCCTCTCTATACACTTTTACAAATTCTGTGGTCATTCTTTTGGTTTCCCTTTCAAGTTGGAGTCATCATCGAGAGAGGCATATAAAATGCACGCCAAACATGACATGCGAATTTCCAGAACGAAAGTGATAAACGATACGGCAAGTAGCTGAAACAGAGACAGAGAGATTGAGTGAGAGAGAGAGAGAGAGAGAGAGAGAGAGGGAAGTCTGTCTGGCAGTCTGACACTTGGATATGCGCACAAATAACACTTAACACAATAACAAACAAACTTTTCGACTAATGACAGTCCAAGTAGCAAACAATTTATCCAATGCCAGGGCAGCATGTCCTTTTTTTGCGCCTTTGGCAAAGGACTCCTTGCAGTTTTGCCGCTGCCAAGTCATTAATCTTATTTCGTTTTGGTTGCTCGCCGAACAGAAGGGCAGTCCCTGCACGGGCGCAAGCCTCCTCCGACATCCTCGTACGAGTTCTCTTCCACTTCCTCATCGTCATCCTCGTCGTCCTCGTCGTCGTCGTTATCCTTTCAAGCGTGAACACATGCGATTACGCGTGGTGTGTGTGCCAGTTTCCGCATTTTCCTGTGCCAGGCGGCTGCCATGATTAAGTGCCATTTTGAAAAGTACTAAAAATCCGGCTCGGTCATGGCCCAAACCTCGTCTTTGCAGGCTTCCAAACTCCCCGTTACAGTTGCTCGCCAATGTCAAAGTGTCAATGATATATGTTATACGCCTCGATAAGACGCTGAACAGCACTCCCACTTGGCATGGCACCCGCAATCTCTTCTCAACGTCTACCTCCACATCTCTGCCTCTGCCTCTTCCTCTGCCTCGACAGGATGTGAAAAATATTGCACGTGGACAAAGCCTTGCTGGCGAAATCAGTGCACGTTCACACAATAACATAATAGTTGGCAATATATTGTAGATTTTCCGTCTGCCCATTGCCACCATACAAGTTGAATCCCCCCGCCCTTTGACTTTCCATTCCCCTATCTTGTTCTGCTCGTAATTTTCCTTATTTTTCCGCATTTCTGTGGCTTTCCCCCCATCCCACCCATCACATCCAATTGCTTGGGTAGCTTTACGTGTGAAATATTATTTGGCAATGACATGACACAATGTTCATTCGATTGTTTTCTTTTGTTTTGTTTCAGATATTTTATGAGTAATGCCCGTAATAATGGCTTATAGAGGTGTGCTGTATCGTGAGGTAGTTGTGTAGCAACCGAACAGGTCGATATCATTCAGTACTCTGCTTTATTTATACTCAACAATCATATATTTTCTTGAGAGAAAACCGAGAAAAATTAATGGGGATAATGATAAACGTGCTTATGATGGTCGAAATATCTTCATCTGTGAGTATTATGCCATTAAAAGTTGTCAATTAACTTCCTAAAAGGAAAATAGAAATACTTATTTACAATATAGAATAGTTAAAATTATACGCAACTAATATAAAGTATTATTCACAATAATCACGGTTATTGTTTGGGGTTTTCTTCTAAGAAGTTACTATAAATATTTAAGCCAGCCTTTTCTTCAAGTGAATTCTTCAATAATTAGAAATAGGAAACATTCATCAAGAAAACAATAAGTTAAACTCAGATTCTCTAATATTATATTAGTTTATACTTTTTATAGTTTATACATTTATGATTATTTATCATAAAGTTGAATAATACTTTTCCAAACTATGTATTGTTAATTTTGCATATTCCTTTGACTACTTTATGGGTTTTTGGCCAGGAACAAATGTAATTAATATTAATAGCTCTGTAAATCAATCTACTCGGAACACTATTTCCAACTTGGCAAAGCAAAGAGCAGAAGTGCAATAAATTCATTAGCGAAAAATGGAAAAAGAGGGGAGAAAAAGAAGGAAAACAAATCAAGAAAATGAAAACAAACCGAAGCGAACAGGAAACGCAGACATGGCCACAATATACAACAATTTACAACCTAAATCAAATGCAGTTGAATGACCAACACAGACGCCATAAATCACTGGCCAGTTGAGCCGCAGACGGACGCGGATATGGACATGGCTGTGGATATGGATGTGGATGTGGATGTGGATGTGAATGTGGATGTGAATGTAGAGGTGAATGCGGTGGTGGATGTGAATGTGGCAGCATGTGCAGAGTGTGGAGTATCCAATATTTTAGTAGCCAGCCACCCAAAAGATCTCGACGAAGGGCCAAAATGCAATATGTTATCAAATAAAAATGTTACAAGCGACGACAGGAATGAGGACAACGGGGACAAGGACGTCGAGGATGACGACAAAGACCAAACTGAAGAAATGTGTTGCACAAATTTATTAGAAACCCTAACTAACGAGCAATATCCTTGCCCTGGTAAGGAGAAAGGAGAGGGAAGGGATGAGGGATGAGGTAGAGCCAGCGTCTGTATCGATGTGGGTCGGGAAAAATCCAAGTGATGTGTCAAATGTTAAGACATTACAAAGCACTAAAGGCAAGGACATGGCAATAGCAACAGGAAAACAAATCGAACGTGTGCCCAATGCCATCAATCTTTTGTTTTTATTGCCAGGCAGCAAGTCTTCCCCTCCCCATCCCTCTTCCACCGCCTCACCATCTCCCATCTCATTTTCACTCTCAAGGTTCCCCTTGAGCATTTCTTATGAACGGGCAGGACATGTTCGAACCGTGTGCGTGTGTGTATGTGTGTGTGTGTGCTTGTGTGCTTGTGTGCTTGTGTGCCCGACATTAACTCGACAGGATAACAAATCTGTTAAATGTGACAAACGAGCTGTGCCGTCTTTGACAGCCTTGTAAGATGCAGGCGGTCGGTCAGACGTCTTAAGAGTCAAGTTTCCTGACAATCTCCCCCGTTGTGTGTCATTTTTCATTGACCTTTCTCCTGCAGGAGGCATTTAAGATCTGTGCTGGGCTGTGCTGACCTTTTCAGGTGACGCCCTTCCACTACACACTTTCTCTATTGCATAGGCGTGCATCGAGGTGCCTGCTGCCTAAAAGTGCCTAACGATGATTTCATGGTGGTCAAAATGTAATAAATTTTTATTGTCCTCTATTATTGAGCGATAGTTAAATTTATGACCCCATCTCTGAGTCCAGCTGCATTAAAACATTCGACAGCATCTAAAATCCCAGCATGTCCTTTTATCTCTCTCTCTCTCCCTCTCTCTGTCGCTCTCACTAACTCTCTATATCTATCTCTATCTCTGTGCTCCTCGCTCTATTTCTCTCATTGTCTATGCGTGTCACAGGTTGACCTCTTTGGTCCAGGGTCCTGCCCTGCCTAAATACACACATCCAGCTGTTTTGAGCGCCCTTTCATGACAATTTTATTAACATGCCTACCAACTTTTAGCACTCACTGTATGCGTATGCTATGTGCTCTGTGTTTTGTGTTCTGTGCTCTGCAGGGGATAATGAGAGACATTTTGTGATTTCAGACATTTTGTGAGACAGAAATGGTTCAACTCAATCTTAAGAAAATTTAAACTTTGATAGAGAATCATGAGTTCAAAAGATCTAATTCTTGTTGTCTAAAATAAGATTAAATTACAACAAGATATAATTAAGAAAATAAATAAATAAATCCGAGCGAAATCTCATTTGTGCTGTTTCACAAACAAATAAACACAACACGAGGAAAAGTTCAGAAATGTAATTTACTTTTCAAATACAAAAGAAACCACAAGCCAAGAGGATCCCAAAATAAAAGAAAAATTCAAATGAAAATGAAAACTGTCATATTTTCAAATGTTCTGTGTCATGTTGCAACGCGTCCAGACAGTTGAATTGAGTTGAGTTGCGTTCCGTTGTGTTTCGGTTTGCTTTAGTTTAGCTTAGTTGAGTTTATTGTGCATAGAAGAAGTATTATGCACATTGTGAATTCCATTTTGAAAGAGTTTTTCATTCTCTTTGACGGAAATAGCGCCACGTCATGGTACATTTAGAATTGAGGAGGCGTTTGTGGTGGGCCACAGGCCACGTCGACTCGTCTTTTGGCAGGGCGTAGCCAAAAGTTTTATGGGATTTAGGCAATATGCTCTGTCTGGGGGCGTCTCAGGGGCTTTTTTCATCTTTTATCGCATGCCTGACTGGGGGATTCTACATAAATATACAGAATTGTGGCTGCCAGTGTTGGGATTTAATATTGTTTATGAGGCGTCGCAATAGTTGAAGCCGAAAAGAATTAAAATCTATGCACTGTGCGACAAAGACTAAGGCTGAAGATGAGCCATTGCGAATGCCGTGCAAATAAATTATGGCATTTAGTGTGAAAAATGAATTCATAAATTAGTCGAGCAAAGTAGTTGCGGAAGGCTAAGTGAATATCAATTCCCCCATCGCATTTGACTTGCTTGTAAATGTATTTCTGTAACACTTCTAATGGGGAAAGTTGATATCAACAATTAATCTATTAATTAATAGTTCACTTTCAAACCAGAATAAACCTTATGCAGAAAAGGAAAAGAAAGATATTTAAATTTTTCCAATACCTTATCAGCTCTACTCATTTCCTCATCTGTTCAGTCATTTCAAAGATCTTTATGAATATGAAAAAGAATAATTATTATAACAATAACAAATATCATTCATCAGTTTTTTAGCTGCATTCAAAATATATATTTACATAACGAGTTGCTACTCTTAACTATTGCCTTTATTTATATTTAAAAATTGTTTCTTTTTCTCTATTTCTACTTAATCTAAATGGAACAAACTGGGCTTTTATCGCTAACAACAATTCACTTAGTTCGCATATAAAAAAGTCACTTTATCAAATGCGATTTTCTCCTTTTGTATTTCCATTTCCATTTCGATTTTTATTCTCGTGTCGATTGCTGTCGAAAATGTATTTAACAAAATAATTTTGTTACAATTTGCAATATGTTTTGTTCGACCCAAATCGAAGTCAACTCGAACCCAAATAAAACGACAAAAAAAGAAAAAGCGAGACTGACCCCCTCCAATCCCTCTATCCGAGTGGTACATTGATTTGTCGCCTGATTGTAAATTATTGCTTTGACCATTTTGTGTTTGCTGCCAACATTTGAATGGGTCTCGTTTTTCATTGGCAGCGTCTTTATTCTATTTTTCTTTCTTTCTTTCTGTTATTTCTGTTGGCTGGCAGGGAAACCATTTTTCAAACCGGAAGTTTGCATTGTGTAATTGTTTATCTAAATGCTGGCAGTTGCCGGAGCGGAAATGTGGGTTTCAGATACAGATACATTTACAGTCTCTCTGATTCAGTTGTTGATGGCCAAGCACAACAACGAGAATTATCGCTGCATTCGACATTCAACATTCGACATTCGACAAATGATTTATGTGACACTTTTAATATGTCCAGCACGATTCTCGACTATAACATGACCAGTAATTGGATTAGACGAGCAGATACTTACATATATGGCAATGGAATATAGCCTGGGAACATGATATGCTGGGCGTTTGTATGTGAAAACAGCGACACGATCCTCAGAAGAAAACCAAACCCAAATCCGAGTCCGAATTCGAATCCAAATACTTATTCGAGTAGACAATATGGAAATTGACTTCTATTGTCATTTTTATTGCCCTTTGCTAATGGTTTTAGGCTTGTCATACTGAATTATAGCCGGGCAAACACACACACACACACACACGCAGACGCACACTCGCATGTGTTCACATGTATTTAGGTGGCAGGACACGGGCAGCATGTGAGGGCGGTCAAGGATAACGGCTGAGAGCGTTTGAAACAAAGACTGAAATCGTCTCATTGCCTCGGCAGGAGGCAGAAGTCAAACGAATTTATAATTTATGGCCCTTCCATTTGCTGCAGTTGACCGTAAAGAAACCGAATCCCAGAAGCGGGCCATGGAACCAAATTATTGTTTTCATATGGTTTCCAGTTTGTCAGCAGCAGTCGCAGTCGTGGCAGATGCATGTTGTCCTCTCAACCGTTCCACAATCAACAGACCAACAAACAGGGCCAGCGATTGTCATCATGCTGTGCACATCCAGAATAAATGAATGCAATTTATTTTACCTCACAAATCAAACGCCTAATTTGATGCAGCGAATTGAGAATATAAATCTATTGTCGGAAATTTCATTGAATGCGCTGCAGAAAAAATGGCAGGCAAAGCAAAGCAAATAAACGATTTGTTTAGTTTTCGCAGTGATTATAATCAACTGTGATGAAGAGTAAATATAGCATCATGATCAATAAGATATTCCGGATGAGTATTATTTTAAATAATTGAGAAAGAATAATTGAATAAATATTTATTGCTTCTATTCTAACAATAGGAAATTATACAAACACCTTAATATCTTAGATATCTTTTCCGCTTTCTACAAAGAATTATGTTTAGCTATTAAATAATAAGTTTAGAATGATAATGAATGATTCCCAAAGAAGAAATGATTAATTACAATAATATATATATATATATATATATATATATATATATATATCAATAGATAGTGTATTCGATTTAAAAATCGATTAACGCACCATTTCTCAACCCTCTTTTGGTGTCTAATCCTCAATGGGCTTAAACGACTTAGACAAATTGTTATAGTACGCATTATTCCGGTCTCCGATCGCAGTCGGATGAATGGTTAGTACTTGTAGGGTTTTACCGCTAATTACACTTCATCCGGATATTGAGCACAAGCAGCTTAGTCGATAGGGCTTAGTGTGTGTTGGCTTTAAGCTGAACAGAAATCCTAGAATCGTGAACAGAAATGGGCAAAGACCAAGACCAAGACTAACATGTGTAAACATGTTGCAGAGTCTATAATTTAAAGAGCATTCTATATAATTTTCATTTATCACCTCTTGTGTCTCTTACCGTATAACCTAACAAAATAGACCCGCAATTAAAAGTCAATTAGGTTAAGGCCAAAGACACACGCAGAAAGGATACGAGTTAAGGCCAGCTGAGGGAAACCGAACACATTGCTAATTGTTGGGTACACACGATGAGTGCCAAGTAGGTTCAACCTACAACCAAGCAGACCTTTCAGAAGAGCTGACACCACAAAAAACAAAACGAATAAAGATGAAACGAACAAACCTTTTTTGCACCTTGCAGATGTCAAACAAAATGACAATGTTACTCCGAGTCGAATTTTGTATGCTCTACCTTTGGGATAATTGTAATTTCTGAATTGAAACTACATTTTATTAATCTCCTTAATGTCTGAATATAATTCTAACGAATTCAGCTCTAGATTACAGCTTAATTTTTATATTCTCTGCAGTAATACTCTTCTCTGGTTGACCGAGAAAAGCACAAGTCATCCACTTCATTAACTCGAATATAAATGGTTGAATTGAACGCTTTGAAATTGGAGCTCAATGCTTAACAACAATGCCCTGGCGACAGGATGTGGTGGTTAACAAGTACGTTAGGTAGGTGTGACCGTACCCGAAACGGGAGTGTAGACTCGACCCGGACACGAACCCTGACACCGGACACAGATCCCGAATCAGACCGGACTGTAGGGAGAAGCGGCAGTGAAGCGTATGTGACAAAAGTAGGATGAGCTGTGGAAATGCCACAAGCTAACGTAGGAGAAAAGAGCGTGGAGGGTGTGACCGTGCCCGACTACTGTCAAGGGTCTACCGACTTCTGACGGTGTCGTTGCTTTGTTGCTTAGTTGCTATATGTTATGCTGGTGTGTTTGTCAGCTTAACAGACTGTTAAGCACATGCACACATATGTATGTGTGTCTGCATAGAGTATAATCATGTACCCCAGTCTTTTTCGGGGTACCGACGAGTACTACGTACTCAGTGTACTGAGTCTACTGAGTGTGCGAGTCGTAAGTGAATAAGTATGTGCGCTAAGGTTCAGTCAACCACATTAAGTATTTAAGCACTCAACTCAGCACCACATTCAGCAGACGTTGCAAGTACGTTACGAGTATCGCCTCGACTGGCCAGAATGTACGACGACTATTCACATTCACACTCACTCCAGTTATTTGGCATTTTGCATCGCTTGGTTAGCATTTTTCCACAACAACGAATACACTTTGAGGTAGCTTTTCCGCTAATGAACGCATTAGACTAGGCTCCTATGGCTAAGTATATCGCACTAAGCACTTACACCTTGTTCCCGGCTTAGTTCTATTCCATGCACTTTTGCTTCTTAATGTCCCCACCCCTCACTCCCCTCACTTGCCTTAGCACCCACCCAACACCTCCAACTGCCAACTGCCTCTGTTATTAAGCACTTTACATGGCGCACTCTTTTCTTTGCATTTGCCGTCAACATATTTGGGTTCACTTGGGGCACAATTAAAGACATGCTACAGTTACAGTACATTGGTATGTACATGGGCAGGTACGCTGAATTACACAACGTTTGAGGTTAAGCGGATTTTGTAATTATCCGACTCAGAATCAGGCGAGCATAGGCAAGCCAAATGCCAAATGCCAAATGCCTCAGAGCGCCTTCTCCCCTTAAGCGGGTAACTCTTGATACACTTACTTAAGCTGATTTCCTTCCGATTCCCTCCCAGCAGGCTTTAATAATGGTTGCTAGAAATTAAATATGGCCAATTCAATGTTTAATGTAATTCTTCTACTGAAAATATCTTATCTATTATGCCAAGAAAAACTTATCAAATGCATTCTTTGCAGCCTTCGAATATAATCAATGTTTCAATTAGAAAAGAAAGACTACCATATTATATTTGCAATAGAGTATTCATACATCAAACTAACTAGCTAAATTTCAGTTTTAGCCTTCATATCTCTCAAATATCCACTGAGTAATACATGCCAAAAACCCATTCAGATCAGCTATCTGCACAGTGTTAAATCATGAGCAAGTAATCTGATTAATCAGAGTGCATTTCATAAACTTTCAAACCACTCATTTATAACTTTGATACATTTCTGATACACAGCTATTTATACGTTTTGTGTAATCACCTGCCACACCCCCGCCCTACCCCGTAACACCGCAAAAGGTTTTGCCCAAATCGCATTCCAAACATTTTCATTTGCACGTGCGATTGGAAACGAGGTTGGGATAACTACGGGTAATGCAAGAACAGTTAATAAAATCTAATATGCTTGCCACAAAATGGTTGTTTGGGGCTTGTAATTATGCACGTTAATTTACCTACCTCCCTCCCTCCCTTCTGCTCATGATTTACCACTAATTATATATGCAGCCCGAGCAGAGAGCCCGAACAAAGTTAAATCCAGTTGTATACAGTAACCGAAAACCCCAAAACTTGTGCATTATTCCTCTGGCTGCCTGTTGGTATCTTCTCTCCCCTGTCCCCTGTCCCCTGTCCCCTGTCCCCTCTCCACTCACCATTCTCCACTCATCCCTTTCCCGTTCAGTGGTTGTCTGTCTGCTACTTATGAAATTGTTCATTCCATTTGTGTGGCCGCATGGAAATTTTCATTTTATTGGCGCCGGGAGCGCTGTCTCGTTGATAACCCCACCACAACATTGTAGCACATAGCATACCAAAATCCTATAAGTAATTGTCATCGTAGTTCGCCGCCTCTCCCCTCTCTCTCTCTGTCTCTCTCTCTCACTCTCTGTCGGTTGACTCATCCCATTTGCATTTATATTAATTAAGCGTCGCTGGAGCTGCCTTCCTGTCGTCGTCTAGGTTGTTATCTTCCCTGCTATCATCGAGGACATCTTTGCATCGGTTGTAGTTGCTTCTGTGGCTTGTTTTACAAGTTCTTGGGCTTAGGCTGGGACCCTGCCCTGCCCTGCCCACTCCCCGCAGTGTCGGGGCAGACATTTTAATTGCTCAAAATTGATGATAATTAAGCCAATATACATATTTGTACAGCGCTGCAGGGAGGGGATTGTTTTCATTTGGGCATGTTGGGAATGTTAGCATATTGATTATGCATTTGTTTCACTGTCATACGCTTATTGCTTTTCAAAGGATAATTATGTCCTGGATATGCGATTAGCTTATTAGTTATTCAAATGTTGCTTCGGCTTAGTCAATATTTGGCTCACAGCACACATACTGATCTCATAATGTTATTGCTTAAGTTTCAAAAGTTTTCCTCAATTTCCAAGAATGGTAGTGGCGCCTCCAGCAGGGAATACTTTCAGCCTACTCAAGCACCTTCCCAATACTAATTAATTAGTATGTGAAACATGCAATTACTTCCATCATAAATAATAAAGAATGTCCAGAAAATTATTTGAATACTGTGCACAGGAAATCTGGCGCTACACGCGTCTTTCCTCCGTTTGGAAATTCTGAAATAGAAATTGCCACATAAACATATCAGACGCAATAAAATTCAACTCATAAATTTCTGAAACTCCGCACCCACGACAAAAGGCATAAAAATTGTGTCATAATAATAAATTAATATTTTTTTCCAAAATATTCTCAACTCCCGAGACTTCCTGGGGTACAAAAAGATATTTAAGCTATTTCGCCTGTAGATTTTATGATGTATTTTATGGGTTTTTATTGTAATTACGTACAAATTTGTGTGCGTTTATTTTTTGGGCATTCTACGAAGTCATAAAAATATGATTTTCATACAAGAGAAATGAGATAACCTGAAACAAACCCCACACACGTACACACACATACCGGGTGTGGCGAGTGGCGAGTGTCGCACGACCCGAGGTCTCTTTTATAGACCTTATAGAGAAGGTATATGTATATATATATATTGTATGTATTTGTATATTCCCAGTTATCACGTGCATTATCAGCGACTCTTCATCTACATATCAAGTGAGCAAGCGTGTGCAGCTCCTTCACACTTGGCCTCGGTTAGTGGACGGCGCCAGGCGGGTCTATCGACTCCCAAAGACTTTCATAAGTGCCACTAAAAACTATGCTCCAAACACGTTTAATGCATTTGTCGGCGCTGACAACTCGAACCTAAACAAAACAAAACAAAACACAACAAACTTAACTGAACCAAGGCATAATAATTACAAGAAATTTTCGTGGAAATTCAGAACGCAGTGAAAAGCCTGTTCATGACTCCCTCTGTCTCTTCAATACTTGCCACACTACGTGGCATAATTAAAATAAAATGCACTTTAGTTCCAGGGGAAGTGGCAACTGCAGAGTGAATGCACACGCGCAATGTTCGGCACGCTTCCATGGCTGGTTTAATAAATGCTAATGTATTTAATGTTTCTCTTCTTTTTTTCATCTTTTTTATGACAATACTTAAGTAGTTGTAATTTCTGGAAATCATAACCATGAATGAATGGAGGAAATATAATAACTTAACTTCCTAGTGATCTACCTGCCTCAGGCCTATTGTTCTACCAATTGCCGGGAATGGCCGGAAAGAGAGCGCAACTTGTAGAGTTACCAATATCGGTTTGTGAATCAATTAACAATGAAATGTTTATGATTATCAATGAATAATATTTAAAAATGTTCCTGAAAAGAACTTAACATAGATAGTTAAAGAGATATAGACTTTCTTTTCAATTTGACCTATGTGAATTATTATCAACAACTATCTACAATATTAAGATCAGTTCATTACTAAAATACCTTATTATATTATTTTTAATATACATATCCGATTTATAGATATATTTAAAAATACCTATAGTTGGCCAATTTATAGAAAAGTCTTAATCTATGTTCCCATAACAACTTTATATGGTTAAGATTGATAGAGAGCTATATATATTTATATATTGACTACCTATTAATTATTGTTAGATAAATAGATAAAAAAGATTTATAGTTAGATAGATAGATATAACCATCGACATAAAGATAGATAGATAGATACATTGATACATATAGACATAGATCTATGATAGATAGAAAGATAAGTACATGGATATATCGATAGAGAGATAGTTAAATAGATAGATAGATAAATAGATTGATAGACTGATTGATATATACAGTGGCAAGCACATGTGGATACATGGTTCAAAACTTGACCTTTAAATACATGTAAAATCTGTAAAAAGACATCAATCGATCTGAAATATATATACTTAAAAACATATAAACATTATTTTAATTTATAAACTTAGTTAAGCATTTTAGATTTTTATATAGATTGATGGAGTTATATATAGTTAAATTAAAGATGGATAAATAAATTGAGAGATAGATAGATCGATATAAAAGTATATAAAAAGATAGATAAATAGTTAAGCATTTTAGATTTTTATATAGATTGATGGAGTTATATATAGTTAAATTAAAGATGGATAAATAAATTGAGAGATAGATAGATCGATATAAAAGTATATAAAAAGATAGATAAATAGATTAATTGTTAAACTTATTTATTTTCATAGTTTCGCTAATCATTAATTTGTTCAACATTTTCACAGTCTTTTTCAAATGCTCGGCAACCCTGTCAGTTGGTTTGTAGTTTCAGTTAGCGCATTAGATCAATGAGCCAACCTTTTAGATGATGAGGCCCCATTTGATGAATGGCAGCTAATTGGAGAGCGCCCTGAGAGTCCTGTTATTAGCCAAATGCCTGCCTTTCACTTTAATCAATTCCACTTCCAATTCCAATTCAAGGGCCCACAAAAACCCGTTATTTGTGCAGCCCTAAATGCTGGCCATGATGTGATGTAGACCACGAAAAAAAAGATGGCCATTAAAAAGAAACTATATTCATATTGTGCAGTGAAAGGCATTTTCGGCCAAGTTAAAAACGTGTGCTAAATCGCTGATGACTATGCGGCGCCAATGGGCCAATTTAGCTCTTAGCTGGGCTAAGAGAGTCGGGACGGTTTTATTTTGACTTCCGTTGCAAGACATATGGCTCTCAGTGTCTGCGTTTTCGGCTTATAGCGAGACGTTAATAATTCTTAACTGAAATTTGTTTGCATAGAATTCCAGTGGCATCCTTTTGATGTGGCAGGCAGGAGAGAAGGTGTTGGCCGACAATCCGACTGGTCTGGTCCGGTCTGGCCGGGACTGTCTGCCAATTTGGCACGTAATTTAATATTAATTTGTTAAACTTCATAAAGGCACCTCCCACAACAGACAAAACGAGCAAAGAGATAGGTGAGGAGAAGTGAAGGTAAGAAAAGCGAAGAGAGACGAGAAACCATGGAGCAGCATCAAAATGAGAAGATTACAGCTCAGCGCTCGTTAGTCGTCTTAAACGTTTTCATTGTTATGCGTTGTGGCAACGCCTCACTGAATCCCGGCACGGACTCTGAAACTCCAACGCCTCCGTCTCCGTCGCCGTCGCCATCGCCAACTCCATCTCCAACTCCATCTCCATTGCCGACTTAGTCTGAATCTGTGGTCTTTTTGGGCGCAGCGCTTCTTTCATGTTTGCTCGATATAATTACGTGGTGAACCCACTCGTAGCTGTCGGCCCTGTCTGAAATCATCATCATCGCCCCGTGGGATGCGATGGCAACGCTGAGGATGACGGCGGCGCTGCCTGATTGTTATGTATTTTGATAGGTTTCAACGAAATCAGCGCCCTAATAGCTAGTTGCATGCGAAGTGCCTCTTGTCCCATGCCCCAAGCCTCTTGCCTCTTGCCTCTTGCCTCATGCTTCATGCCTCTTGCCTCTTAGCTGTTGCCTTTAATTATTGAGCAGTGTTCGACAAGTGATTATACGGCATTTGTGTCGTGAGATGAGGGCTGCTCCTCAACGCCTTGCCCCCAAGGTCTTCATGCACCATGCACACCACGCAGCAGAACATGGAACGTATCTCAAGGGCAACACCACAACGCAATCTGTGCTCGGTGATTATGCTTTTAGCTTAGTTAAACGCCATAAACCGATGGCCAAAGAAACGGTTTCCCGGAATGAATTAGCCGAGGGATTCAGCTAAAGATTGGATTTAACTTTGAGCTGTAGGAGTAATCAATTCCATAGATGGTATTTAGTAATGCCTTTAAGTAAAGCAAACAGATCTATTGACCAAAATGAGGAGAGGGATCTCAGTTATGGCTAAAGATTGAACTTATGAAAAGTAGATGGACCGAAAGGAAATAAGTTACTGGAAGAGCCAGTTAAATCATCTATATATATCTATCTACATATATGTACATATATCTACATATATGTAGATAGATATATATAGATGATTTAACTGGCTCTTCCAGTAACTTATTTCCTTTCGGTCCATCTACTTTTGAGATAAAGAAATAATTACAGCATTCAGAAACAGAAGTCTACCCTTTACTGAGTTGAGAAACATAGATAAGATATATATATAAATGAAGGTAGGGTATATATATATATATATATAGTTTATAACCTTCAAATAAATGGAAAGTAAATAAATCTATTGTTCAAAATGAAGGTTGACTAAGAACTACACTTATCTTTAAGCTCTAGGCTTAATCAGTTCCATAGTTGTTATATAATGAAGTGAAGAAAAGTAGTTAGATCTATTGATAGCAAACAAGGATCGTTAGGCTCAGCCCAAGGTTATGTAATTCTCAATAACTGCTACCTATAACCGCACAGCACATTGCAGCCATCAATCAGCTACTGTTCCAAATGACAGACGTTTTGTTAAACAAACAACACGAGCTGAGGTCGAGGTTGAGGTAGAGAGGCTTAAGGAAATCAGTTTTGCCGGAAACTGCAACAAATTGCATAAGCGTCTCAGATTTTTGTGGCAAGGACATGCCCACCCAAATGACAGGGATTTGGAATGCCGAATGAGAGAGAGAAAAATCGCAACGGAAACAAAAGGAGCTAAACAAAAAGGACAAAAGGCCATAAAATGGTTTTGTCCAAAGGAAAAAAATGTGAGGAAGAACACGACGGCACATAAATTTTCGGTTTCGGTTTCGGTTTCGGGTTCTTGTTTTGCCTTTGCTGAGAAATAAAATCCATTTATGGTTACGCTTATGGTTCAATTAACACTTTCAATGGCAGGCAGCGAGCCAGACAGACAGCACCAAGACCAAGACCAAGACCAAGACCAAACGAGAAAGATATAGATAGATATCTTCCGACTGAGAGTACGTGAGAGTGCGAGGGGAAAGTAGAGCTCAGCGGGGTGGCAGACAAAGGCTAATCATTAAGACAATGCGAGTACAGTACAGCAGATACAGAGGATGTCATAAATTTCAAGTGTAACACCAAATGTTTCTTTCCTCTCTCCCCCTCTTCCCTCTTCCCGCTCACCCTACTCCCCTCTGCCTTCCTTTCTCTGGCCACGACTCGAGTGTGTGCCAAGTAATCTATCTGGAGACATTGCTCGTGTTGCGAAGGTCGTAAAAAACCGAAGCCGCAAGTAATTGAAAATAATTCAAGACGCCGATGTCTCTTGAGTAGTTTTTACGACAATAAAAGATCGGACCAGGCCAAATGCAATGTTTGGCAGATTGTAACCGTCGGATAACACTTAACATCAGCTGCTTCAGCAGGCAGGTAAAACATGATAGAGATGCATCACAAGATCTGAGATTACGCTTAGAGTAGTAGCAGATGAAGCAAGAAACAAATAAAAAACGATAGTTTTAATTAAAGAAATAAAGAATTTATTCTTTATTAACTATTTAAATTATTAATGTAAATAATTATAATATATAATATATATATATATAATTATAAATTTAATTGATTTTCTGGGATTGTTATTCTTGTTTAAAGTATTATCAAACTGTCGTCAGGTCTGAGATTACGTTAAGAGTAATAGCAGATGCATTAAGAAACAAATATATAACGATAGTTGCAGCGACAGTATTTATTCCTTATTAACTATTTACACATATTATTAATATATATAAATTTAATTGAATTTCTGAGAGTGTTATTCTGGTTTAAAGCATTATCAAATTGTTGTTAATTTCTCCTACCGATTATGTATTTTCTTCAATCGATAGTCTCATAAAACTATCGAACATTATCCATCACTAAGTGCAGTTATTCTACTCGACCATTTGATTTAAACATAAATGCGAACGTGCCGCCGATTACGAACCAGATTATTGATACTACGACTAAAATGAAATGATGTCTTGCTCAAATGTAGGAAATTTCGCCGAATCCAAACACAACATGGAGGACAGTTTTCCGAGCAAGTACGTGCATAGCTTACTATGCTACGAGTGTATGATGAAAGTAGTGCTACACGTTTTACGAGTTCCCCGAAGCAATTATCAAAATAAAGAAAGAGTTATAATTTAACCGGGGCATTTATGAATGAATTTTTTGAAAGACTTTAGACTTGACTTAAGAGTTGATCGCAGTTCGTGGAAATGTGTTGGAAAAACGCATAAAAGACGAGACTCTTGGACACTTTGGTTCTTGGACTGTTGGGCAGTTGAAATATATTACAGCTACTGCGCTTCAAGTAAGTAGTTAAGAACCTGTTCGAAATTTATAGCTTCCGTTGGAGCTGGTTGGCTTTTACGTTTCTACGTTTTTCGAGTCGCATGTGACGAAACTAAGTGCTTTGGTCCAAACTCTTGAAATGAGATCTGAGTTGAGATCCGAGTTGAGTTGAGCCGAACTGAACAAGTAATGAGAGAAGAGACAGCCACAATAACAAACTACTTGAGTAAACAAAATAAATGAAAGCACTCAATGTTTGTAATGAAAATATGAATGAAAATGGTGAAGCAAAGAACTGTGACAATAAGGCCACAAAATGCGCACATGTGTGAGACCAGCACAAGGATCAGGATAAACACAAATAGATGGATAGTCACCAGGCACTTGAAAAAATAAACAATGACAAAAATTTCACAAAGTACTTATATGCAACAGCAGCGACAACAACAGCAACAACAACTTCAACAACAACAACAACAACAACAACAGGAATAACAACTGCAGCTTGTTGTATTTATATTGTAAATAGAAAAAGTACTTTTTCTGTTCCGGTCCAGAGGGGTTGAAACCAGCTCTTTATTTTCTTAGGATGAGAGACGACTCGACATCGACATCGACATCGACATCGACGTCGCAAGTTGCCAGACAGAGCCCAGCCCAGCCCAAAAGAGCACAGCCGCCCTGTAATGAAAACACAACAAATTCCAAATTCAAAATAAATAAAAAAATACAAGAAAAATAAAAAGAAAATGCCACACGTTGTGGAAGAACCACAAAATGCCGTCCATCGGGAAGGTAAACGAGTCCAGACCGTTGATATGTTGATGCGTATTATGGCAGACAGCCAATTAAACCCTCATGGAGGTTAAATTTATGTGAGACCCGACATCTGCCATCAGAAACAGCAGTAGCAGCTACTGGGAGACACTCAATTGATTAGCTCCGAGCTCAAGTGATGAAAGGCAGAGGATGACACTCGAAATAAAAAGAAAAACTGAGACTGACTGAGATTCAATTTGTACAGTTTTCGTATAGAAATTTTATGTGTAGTTTCAATCAGATAAATAAGTCTGCTGCTCTCTGCTTGAGAGTGAGGAATTAGTAAATAATTTGCATATGTTAAAACAAAATTTGAAACCAACTGATACAATATAAAAACAAGAAAAAAGACAGACTTCATATTGTTAAGCTCTGCTGATCCGCCCTCTCATTTTCAGCATACAGTTAAGCAGGATGAGCGTAATTCTTATAGAAGGCATAAGAACTTAAGCTGGATAAACATAGGCGAACTATGCAAACGACATTTTTCAGCACAATTTCTGCTGCTCCGTCCCGCCCCATTTGTCGGAATTGTCATACTGTCATACTGTCATCACAGTTTGACCTTTCTCATTTGCATTTAATTTTGGGCAAACGAGATCCTAAACTTTTGACAATGGTAGGGATTTGTAGCAAATACCCTAATGAGAAAATGAAAATTGTTTCGCAGAGTAGGAGAATAATGAAATAGAATATTGTCTGAGTTGCAAGACCAATTGTTGTATTGCAGATGGATCATGGGTTTGTAACCGCAACAAATGAAAAAATACATTTATTTGTAATATGGGATTTATTAAAAAATATATATTGATGTGTGGATTAAGATATTAAGTAGAAGAATTAATTGATGTTTTACACAAGAATATATTACTTGATTAAAATAATATTTAATTAAATTTATAGGGAATAGTCAAATTTTTATTTATATCGTTTTAATATGGAATAGATATTAAAGCTTACTTGAAAATTTATAGTTTGTAGTTAATCTAGTAAGCTAATCTAACTAGATTAAACAATAATTTCAATTTCTAAGGAAATAAATGAAATGTCGTGATCTAAATATAATATAGATCCAATTTCTAGGTCCAAGTTCCAGAACTTGATTTGAAGTTAAACTAAGGGGATTTGTCAACACTTTTAATACACTTAAAATTTATAGATTTATTCAATTAGCTAAACTTAGATAAGCAGAGGATTACTTAGTATAGTTAGCTCGTATAGCTGTCACAGCTAATGGAGTGAGGCCACTTCATACACAAGCTCAGCATTTGAAATTTGTTTGTTGTGTTAACATTTTTTATGGCCCGGATGTATTCATCGGATCAATTAGCCGAATATAAAAGTTTTTATGACAGTCGTTAAATTGAAAGACATCGTTTTCTATTTTGACCAGTTTGTCAAGTGGTTAGCAACCATTCGTCGAATGATCATTCCGTTTGTGAATGTCACACATTATGAATGAATCAATCGAAACGAAACGCAACGAATCGAATTGAATTGAATGGAATCGAGATAAGACAACAAGGAAATTATGAATGCAAAACGCGACTTGAACGTTATGGGTCATTAAATGAGGAGCTTTCGGGGTACATACACACACAAATATAGAAATACACATATATGTATATGTATATAGTCGTTAAATCGAGAAGCCCAAAGTACAATTCAAGATATTATATGGCATGCGTAAACAGTAAATTGCTTGTAATCGTGCATCTCAATAAGGTTAATTTATGGGCAAACTGAGGGGCTTTGCGGCATTATCTGATGGTGTCACAACTGGTGGATATTTAATATGGATTTTATAGGGTTTTGCAAAATGATATGTGAGCTGAAATCTAAAGTGTACACCGTACTCGCCTTTGGGTCAGTTCTTATCTGATTTTGACGTTGGGTGTGCCAAGAAGATCACATATAGAGAATTTTATTTCTCTTTTCATTTTATTTGTACTTGGCTTTTATTTATTTTCATATTTGCGTAAACATTTCAAACAAATCAAAATTCAGACGGCGCCAGCAATTTACAAAACCAATTGGGAATTGGGGATTGGGGATTGGAGATTGGGTATTGGGGATACGGCAACATAAACTCAAGTCCCAACTGAGTTGTGGGGCCTTTGTCGGAAAGTTATGTAAATCGAGGCGATCAAAGAAAACCAGAAGCAACAGCAGCAGCAGCTGAATATAGTTGGATGAGGATGAGGATGATGATGAGAATGAGAACCATGAGGAGGAGCAATCGCGAGAGATCTGAAACCATACACAGACTTATGCAAACATTGCCAGTCAGTTGATTCGACTGACTGACTGACTGACTGACATATTGACACATGATGTTTGGGATGTCAGTTGTTTGACTTGCCGTTTGCATTGTGCAGAAAGCGTTATCGATGCTCAACAAAATGAAAGTCAAGAACTGTGTCCATGTCAATACAAGCCATATATCAGTCATGCCTAGAAATCAGACAACCAATCGACTCGGTCCAGCAGTCAGTACGTCATTCAGTCAGTGTCTCTTCTTTCTCTGTTCCTGTCTCTGTGCCTGTTTCTGTTTCTGTTTCTGGAATTGCCTTTGGCTATCATTCTGTCTCTGTCTCTTGCGGCTGTCTCTGTCATGGGCTCTGACTGTGGCCCTGGTTTTGTTGTCTGCAATGCATTTCTGACATTTTATTGATTGAAGAGGCAACAGCAACATTGACGCACACAATACGTTGCATCCACATGCATTCCCCATTCATTCCCATCCAAATGCAAATATTTAACAACTTTTTTTGTTGGATTTTCGACATAACCAATACGCAATATCTTAAGCTAACGAACTGCATGTGAACAAAGCATTCTGTAAACATTGGACTCTTATTTAAATATACTCGAACTCGCACTCGCAATTGCACTCGCACTCGCACTCATACTCCTATTCATTTTCATTTTCGTATTCGTATTCGTATTCGTATTCGTACTCATAAGCCATGTCATGTCCACTATGTGCAATACGCAATGCATTGAATACATGATTGAATATGAATGCATGCCTGAATGACGGATGGTTTTATGCTCGATTCTGTTGTCGATGTTGTTGTCGATTTTGTTATTGTTGTTGTTGTTGTTGTTGTTGTTGTTGTTGTTGACTCTGCCACACACGAATCCAATTCAAATTTTTCTTCAATTGTTGTGGAACATGGACATGCATAAGTCGCTGAATATGAATGAAAAATGTATGCACTGGGCTCAACTCGAATTTTACAAATAGTAACAAATATCAAACGATAGTTGCGTCATGTTCAATCTGCAGACTTATAAAGAGAGTGATACAGATACAATTTCCATAGGCAAGCTTAAACAGCAGATAGGTCGAAGTAAGGCAATTCAAGTGCAATTATTTACTCTAATTCAATTTACTTTATATATTTTACAAATTTTATTTATATAAATTTGTAATAATGTTTCCCTAGAATAAAACCTCATACAGAAACATTTCATTTAATGTTCCCTTCCAGAACAACTCAAATCGGTAACTTGTTAGTTTCATAGCAGTTAACTCTGATTGCATTAAGACAACCGCCACGTAACATAGCAGTCAGCTGCTGTCAGTCACATCACATTTGCATGCGATAAATAGCCTCAGCCGTTGAACACCCTTCGTTCTCATTAATGTCACAGCCTTGAGTAGAAAATTAAATGACAACTGCAGATGTCTCTCTGATCAATTGACAGTAACCACAAGTTCGAGCCCCGAACTCTGAACCCAAACATATTCTCACTCTCTCTCTCTCTGTCTCTCCCTCTCTACTTCTCTGTCCCTCTCAATCCGTCTGACGCAATGTGTGCTCTAGTAGCCAGTTTCTGCTGTCCGGAGTGTCAAATTACCCAGAAAGCCGTAAATTTTAGGCCTTCTGGCTGCTGTCATTTGGCCAAGCCGAACACACACAAAATTTGCTGCTGTGTGTTAATCTCTGTAGTAGAGATTAGCGCCCCCATATGATGGGCAAAAGGTGCCAGGACAGCACAAAACTTCATCCCATTTGTATACACTTACTAAGGGATGGGTATAATAGTATTGTTATATCATGTTTCTCTTTCAATACAGACGGATTAGTTGTGTTTAAGCTGTATAAGAAACATTGCAATTGTAGAAATAATTGCTAAAGGAGAACAACATTATTAAAAAGTCTTCGCTTAGAATAATTATTGGTATTAGGAATTCAGATGCAGATTCAGCAGTATACAAGGTAGTCCTTAGTACATGTATTAAATACGTACATTTCTAGTGAATTTTGATTCTCTTACAGATTCAGAATCCCTTAACCTTATCGAGTTGCCTAAGAATATGTAATTTGTGGAGATTAAGCAGTCATAGAAAAGTCTGTGCGTCTATCCTTAACATACACTAATCTCTGCTGATTGTAATCTTATAAGCTAAGGGTATTCATTGTTCGACATCCCATTAATCCACGTTTAATCTTGCGCCTTTATGGGTATCTGCCTGATATACATACTGGGACAAATATGTTATCCGATGCGCAGTGTGGTAAATCGATAGCTTGCCCACTGGCCGGGAGCTAATTAGGTGCCTGGTCAGTGAGGAGGAGTTATAGTGATTTGCCAAATGTAGCGAAAGAGCGCGGACAGGTAATCCGATACAAATAGGAACTGCTGATGGTCGAACCGAGGCAGAAGGACTGAGGACTGAGGACTGAAAACCGGAGGACAGGAAATCTCACACCAGCTTACAAGTATTTGACTTATGTTTCGGTTCGCAAAATAAATAAATATTGTATATATTTTTAAGTAATTAGCAATGCACAAAAGGAATAGACACATTTTCTTGAATACGTTAAGAGTACTAAAAATATTTGCGGTTTTCATTTTTCATTACTCTGAAGAATATGCTCGATGTGGTCCTCCTTGCTAATCACTGGGCACATAAATCCTGTTTTGAGAATAACCAAGGGGCAGGGCAGGGCAGAGCAGGGTCGGGCCAGCTGTTGCAAGGATTTTAGTTGAATTGCATTCGGAATTGTTTGCTTTTGTCGACTTTTTGTTGAAATCCTGATGGAAATAATTGTTTATGCATTAAATAAGCCGTGCAGAGCAAAGCAGAGCCATGAGACAGACAACTGACAAAATAGTCCTGCATATAGGACAATGGTTGGTTGGTTGGTTGGTTTTGGTAAAACCAACAAGTGAGAAAAAAAGGGCGCTTAACATGCTGACAGCTATACAATGGTACTTAGTGCTACCTAGAGGGTAGATTTTGAAGGGCTCTCAGCTCATTGTTGCCTTGTTGCTGCAGTTGTTGCTCTTGCTCGTATTTCCTTTTGCACATTTATGATCATATCTAATCCTCTGATGGACAGCACTGCACAGCAGAGCATTCCCCTACTGTCACATGTCAGGGATTAGCTATAGAGAGGGACTACTGACTCAACTTCTGATTGTTATCACACGCAATTCTGTAATTTGATGAAAACAAACGAATTAAGATAAACATCGCACAAATCCAGTAGTTGGCCCCGAAAATCTCGAACAAAAGCTATTTCCACTTTGTTGTTCTCTCTCTGTCTATAATCTCTGGCAAAATCTCCAGTAGGTTCCAGTTTTCACGGCCCAACAATTGTGAAATTTGATGTTCCCGTAGCGTAACCCGATATGCTTCGGTTTCAGTCTCAGTTGCAGTGCTCACGTCTTCTTCTTACCTTTCTTTCTGGATCGTTTTGCACATTTTATAAATCTAACCACTGATTGTAGGATTCCAGAGTCCCCATAGCAAACAATAGGCGAAAGAAAAGTGTCCTATATAGAGGGCGACTTAAGTACTTTGTCACTTTTCTGAGACGTCAGCTAATTGATGCATCTTTTGTCACTCTTAAGCAACAATAAGATGATTAGTTCTTTTCTTAAAGATTACCCAATCAGTTTGACAATAAAGACAATATAACCTAACCTAACCTCAGACTAAATGCTCATATTGCCACATCAATAAGGAAATGCAAAGCGCAGCCAACTTAAGAACTGAGTGGCAACTCTCTCTAAAAAGAGATACTAATCCTTACAAAATATGGGAAGATTAGTTTATTTTCTGACAGACTACATTAGCAATCTTACAATAACATTACACTGCCCTAATCAGCTAAATGTAATTTGAAAGTGTGGCAACGCTGTACTTAAACAGGGACTTTAGATCATAAATATCCATAAACATAGCCAACAATATGGAATATCGTGCATAAATCGATGACCTGCCACTAAATGCCTTTGAGCTCATCGATTAACTCAACATTTGTCAAGGTTTTCTTCTTCTCCACTACACTTCCACGAGTCATTCATTAAATTTCCGATTTGAGGCAACTCGAATCAATATGAAACATATGTTAATTGATTATGAAATCGCATTTGAACTGAGCCGCTCTGTCGGGTCTGTGGTGAGAGACAAGATCGTATAATCAACAGTAGTGTGGGGCTCAGTAGTCGATTATTCGATTATTCGATTGTACTCAGATGATGGCAAATTATGCATGCTGACTGAGAAAATGACAGCAGAGTTCATAAAGACGTAGAGTCATTATAAGCAATTGCCATTAATGACATTTCGGCTGGCCAATACTTAAGACATTAGGGAATGGGAGAATAAAAACAAATTAAGTGGCATTTCCTGCCACTTGCGACTTCTTCTATACCCCCTCCTCCTCATCCTGAATTTCGTTCCCTTCCCCTTCATCTGATCTTTGTCGGCAAACCAATAATTATATGCGCCATAAGCGCTTTGTCATCTCGCTGGGGCCTAGAAAATGCAGATTAATGCCTGACTTCGACTCCCTTTTGCTTCTTTTGACCATTGTCATAAGCATAATTTTCTCATCGATCTTGTGATTAATCATAAATTGTCTGGGTCTGTGTCTGTGTCTGTATGTGTGTGTTGCCTGTTGGCTTTTTGTGTGTGAAACGCCGACAAAAACTACCAAACTCCGAACAGATGTATTTCATTAAAGTAACTGGCTTTTTATCCATATTTCTTTATTTTTCATTCTTTTTTTTTTCATTAGCACAAAGGTACCGGCAAGCCTATTGTTGGGGGGCGGAGCGGAGGGGCACACACAGTATATTTACTGTAGATTTTACGAAAATTAATTAAACAGCCTCTAGGGGCATTCAAAGAGCACGACTGATTACATCTGCCAGCTACCAGTGTTCCCCATTTGATCGATCTATTTGTGCTGAAAATATATTGAAAATCTTACGAATGACAGCTTTCTGAATGTAATTAACTATATAAATTTACATTTAACAAAAATATTATATGAATTGATCAATTTTATTGTATTATTGTTACAAATTGAATTAGAATGTTTATAAAAAGTACATTGAATGGGAATTGAAATAACATGAATATTTAACATTCATTAAGTTGTTAATGTATTCATCGTGTATTCAGCGAAACTTGACCTGCATAATGAAATCCTTTTTCTGGGAATATCGCTGTTAAAAAGCTGTTAAATAAAGTGCGAAACTCAAAGATATTAACCCAAATATAATTACGAGTTAAACACCTTCCTTTCGCTTCAATAATTTCTTGGGCTTTCCAAAATTGCAAAATATTTTGTGGCATTCAATTAACAAGACTTGAAAATAATTAAAACTTTTAATTTGCGACATTTAATGAATTTCTTCAGTGATTAAATTCAATTTTCAGTTACATTTCTTTCAAGCATTTTGTCATTTTCTTCGAAGTTACTGAAATATGCCTTTATTTTCAGCAACAAGATGAAGCTGAAGATGTAGAAGGAGAAGGAGTAGAAAAAAACAATGAGAAATGTGGTCGCACCACAATTGTAAAAAACAACAATAACAATTTCCGATTGCGATAAACACGTTAAATGCCAACATGCGCAGAGTTAGCCATTAATAACTGGAAAGGCCAACACAATGTTGTAAAGTATTTTTCTGTATGGCAGACAAAAAGCCTAATTATTACGCAAAAAGGCCGCGACAAACTCATTTGTCCATAGTGAAAAATTCACATTACACAGACACTGAGATTGCCGGCATTGCCATTTGAGGAGGATTGCGACTGCGACTGCGACTGCAAATGCGACTGCGACTGCGATTGCGATTGCGATTGCGAATGGTGGCAAAATTGCCATGACAACAAATCAAGCATCATAATGTGTCAAGCAATGCGTCAATGCCAACTGAGGAACTGACAAACGGATCAACTGACCGATGGACAGACGGACAGTCAGACGGACAGACATAGCAACGATCGAAGCATTAACAACAACAAAAGACACTGCCAGACGCATTACAACGTAATTGACGAGAATTGTCAACACTTGGCTAGCAGGACACCCTTTCCAGACCCCAACTGATCCAACGCGATACCATCCTAACCATATTGGCAAGCCAGAGAGAGAGAGTGAGAGCGCGAGAGACCCCCTTTGGCTTTTACACAACAGAGTTTACCGCTCTCTCTCTCTCTCACAATCTCTCTCTTTATCTCTCTTACTCGGGCTACTTACTTTATTTCTCGCAATTACCGCTTACTGCTAACTTTATAGCAGAGTCAGCTATCTAATACCCTGTACTTATTGTGGGGTATGCTAAAATTGTGTGCAATTTACATTTTCAACATTAAAGCTGGTAACTGATAGGGCTTATCACAAATATTTTCCGATTTTATTTAACTTTATGTTTAATTGATAATAAGGAACTCTTTGTCAAACAAAATCCAATTTGATTGTCTAACTTCATATAACGTCGCATCTGCTAGTCGTTCTCTTTCAGTTAATGCTATTTTTTGCTTATTTCAGTTGCTGTTCAATTGCAATTGCTGCAATTTCTTACCACATTTTTTTGCCTGTCTGTTGTCTGGTGATATTTTATTGTCATCGCCAACACAATTCCGTTTGGACTCCTGAAGTATGTGAGGAAAATGCTGGATCTCTTGCTGAATCGTTGCCTGCTGTATATAAATGAAGAAGTGAGTTGTACTTGGCTTGTTGAATAAGCGCAATTAGACTTTGTTGAATTAGAATAGAGTCCTAAGTAACTCTTGAGTAAAGAAAAAATCTAAGTAACTTTAACGCCTTTGCAAATACATATGTAAATAAACTTGATCATATTTCAGTAAATTCATGAATTGAGTCACACAAAACATTCCTAAATTCAGATTGTATATTATTATTAATTAAATGGAACTCTCCCTTACTTATATACTATAATCTGATTTCGAACAATCAACGATTTCTCTTATGTTCGCAGACAAAAGATATTTCCATTGTAAATGCACTATGGTATAATTAAAACTATATTTATGAAAGTTAAGCAGCTGCATAATGGATCGGGAGTAGAGAGTAGAGGTAATCCATAAAGTAAATCCAGTAAATTGCATTAAGGATGTCCAAAAACAGAAAGCCCCTTCGACTCCAATGATAATGAGCGATGTCAAGGAAAACTGTCAGCGGATGAGGATGAGGATGAAGATGAGGATTGTGATCAATATATTGGTACTCGCAGTTGGCCCTTTTGCGGTGGCTTTTCAGTTAACGTTTTACGCCGTTGCCAATGACAGTTGACGGTCTGTCAAACGAATATCTGTCAACAAGCCGAACATCGTTTTCAATTTCGATTTCGAAAATGTCAGCGAGCTGAATTTATGTGAATTGAGAAGGAGAAGTTCGCATTTGAGGGAGGCGATTAAAGTGCGGGGGCTGCCACAGGAATTCTCGTTGCAAATTATCGTACATTGTGGCCGTATTTCTTAACGCTCATTATTGAGGAGTATCCAAGCAATCAACCAGACCAGGCCAGACCAGACCAGACCCGACCCGACCCATGACAAACCCGATCAGACCAAGCGAACTTACCTTAACCCATCAATCGATCCAACAACGCAAAGGGGACGCGCAACATTTTTATGCGTCTGCATAATGAGTTGCCGTTGTTGCAGTTGTTGCAGTTGTTGCAATCGTCGATGTCCTGCGTCAGACAGGCTGTTGCTGCTGTTGATTATCCCTTGACAGGGCATCAAATGCGAAAACGACCGCCCAATTTACATACAATGCACATCAATCCAACAACATCAACAGCAACAACAGCAGCAACAACGACAACATCAAGTACTGTCACTGTCACTGCCCAGGACAGTATGTGCACCTTTGTGGCATCAACGTTGTTTTTACTTTTTACTTTTAACTTTTTTCCCTCTCTTTTTCGCTTGCTTCCTTTTGACGCATCTCTTTTGGGCCAGTCGCACAATCAAGCGTACTTGTTGTTCAACTCCAATGGCAACAACTTCAGCGGCCGGCCATGACACAAAGATTGACAGCATGTCGTCGCTGTTTGGAAACCTGATTGACATGAGTAATCAAGCAGCCGAAATGTGCCCACAAAACGCAGCCAGAAATGACACTGACAACAGCAACAACCACAACAACAACATCGAACCAACCATTCAACCAGTCAACCAGCCAAACAAGAAGCCAAAGCGCAACAAAATCCACAACAACATAAGGGATCAGGCCTTCTGTAAAAGCTGGAAGCCAAGACGCATCCTGACAATTGATTGCCATCACTTTTAATCAAATAAGACACGACACAATCTTTGCATCAATTCAACTAGTCCAAATTATCCAAGTTTTCCTGGCATTCGAAAGAAGATTAGAATGGGATTCCAAGAAGAATGAAGAGACACATGATTTAGTCTAAAAGAAAGAAGTTTTTCAATGAGAAACAGAGGAGTCAGTCTAACTAGAAAGTGTGCAGTAGATTCTATAGTTATTAATATAACAGGAAAGCAGAAAGAGACATATATGATGAAGACCTAATACACTTACATTAGAATGAGATTGTAGGAATCCTAACAGTGTATTATTATATAATATATAAAAAGAGAATATATATATAATAATAGAACCTAGATTTTATATTAATATATTGTTTATCACAAACAAAAGGGCAAAAAATAGACAAAATAAACATAACAAGTAGTAAATCTATCAGATAGTTAATATACATACATACATAGTACAGATAAGAGAATCTTTAATTATTTATAAAGTCCGGTGCAATATATAAAAAGTAATCTTACTTTTTTTCTCATTTAACTTTGCTTTTCCTCATCTCCGATTGGCAGCTAATTTACGCATCAAATGTAAATTGTGCTGATAAAATGAGGGGACGACAGCTCCCTCAATGTGTCGAGTCCTTTGGATAACATGCACATCCAATTCCATTGTCAACTCGACGTTGGAGCGCTGCGCCTTTGATGAAGGCGGCACGACATTGACAGACGGCAGCCGATTGACTTCTGACAGACAGCAGCCACAGCTCCTCAACCCCGGCCAACTGGATTGAAGATCAACAAGGAGGCGAAGAGCCGAGGAGGGTGAGAGTAATGGGGGGACAGGGAGTCAGGGAGACAGAGGATTCAGGGTCCACAGCAGTGCAATTCTGATGACTTTTTGTCAGGCTGATTGACGTCAACGACTCGACATGCGCCTGGCATATAAATCTTGAGCCTCAGCTCGTTTGTTTGCCTCATCTTGGAATCAGGCTCAGGGATTATATGCCGACTGGCCATAAACAATGCCATTTTAAATTGGCCATCGATGGGACAATAAATTGTACAATGAATTACAATTCGTGGATTTCATTTAAATTAATAAAAGTCTTGCGAAAAACGTCAGTAATAGTTATTACTGTTGTTGCTGTTGTTGTTTTGATGTGAAAGTAAAAGGCTGCCACAGTTTAACGTACGATCTTGAACTAAACTGAAATGGGCGTAACTAAAAGGCAATTCGAAAGTAAGTCTACAACTGACCCAAAACTCGGACTATAAAAGCGGCCAGTTGAACTCTAATCCGACACAGTTCGCTTGGGTTTAGAGTTCAAACAACAAGAGCTTTGCTTAGATCAACAACTTAACTCTGCAGCAGCACCATGGTCCAAAAGGTAAGCTCAAGGATCGATCGTTATAGGATCCATCCATCTGAAGTGATCATATTTTGTTTAGATTTTTACAGCATTTGCCTTGCTGGCCTGTGTGATTGTTAGGGCAGCTCCTTTCCATGGCGGGGCAACCAGTCATGCCTCTGTGCACTTGGTTTCCCACGATGATCATCACGATCATCACCATGAGGAGGCAGCCCATCATTATCATGGCCACCATGACGATCATCATGATTCGCATGCCGAATACAATTTCAAGTATGGCGTCAAGGATCACAAGACAGGCGATGTTAAGGAGCACACAGAACACCGTGATGGACACAAGGTGACTGGACACTATGAGTTGATCGATGCCGATGGACACAAGCGTACTGTCCACTATACAGCCGATAAGCACAAGGGTTTCGAGGCCCAGGTGCATCGCGAGAAACTGCATCATTATGTGCCAGAACACCATTCACATAAGCACAGTGGCTATGAGGGCGGCAATGTTGAGTTCGAGGAGCATTCCGGACACGCCGATTACTCTGGACATGGCCATGAAGACTATCATTCCCATGGTCATGATCACGGTCATGATCACGGTCAACATGGCTCCAGCTCACACAGCTTCTCATTGAAACAGGAGCATGGACATGGACATGATCATCATGCCTATGAACACGATGCAGGACACGATGCTGGACACGATGCTGGACACGATGCTGTCTACGAAGCCGGACACGAAGCTGGCTATGAGCACGCATACGCTGGACACGAACACAGTTATCATTAATCGTTAGACACCATTATATCGTTAAAGATCATTGTGATCTCCTATTGAGTGTATTACCAAATATTATTGTTATATCCCAATAAAACTTGCAACCTTTTTCCAAAGTGAATTAACTATTGAGTATTTTAATATAATTGTTATACCCTGTAAAGCATTTACCCATTAAAGCATTATTTGCATTTCAACTGGCTTGCAGTTAATTTAATAAATATAAAATTAAAACTTTGAAAAATAACAAAGATCAGCAAATTAAATTATTTAAAGAATCGAAAAGAGAAACTTACTGTTCAAGAGAAACTAGAGGAAGAAAGATGAGACTAATGAAATTCTATAAATAATGTAATATACAATTTATAAATAATATAAATAACAAAAGCATTTTATATAAGAGAGCTTGAATTTGTTTATATTTTATTCTTCTTTTATAAACTTGTGCCTGAGAAAGTTAACGAGGATTTGTAAGAGCGATGTGCTGCTGTTTTTCTCTCTTTCCATGCAGTCACCTAACTAAATTTTAGTTTGCGACATATTTAAATTGCATATCTAAACTTTAACACGCCTAAAACAAATATAAAAAAAAATATATACAAAAAAAAATCAAATCAACTAAATAAACTCATAAATTTGATGCAAACTTTATCTCTTTGCCCATAAAATGGTTATCAGTAAATTCGGCACAAGGATTTCCAAATATGCTGCGAATAACCGTAACAAATTCATTTGGGATGGTTAGCAAATGGATCTGTGAGTTGCTAAATGAGATGCAGATATCCATAATCGAGCATATACCATAATTTGAAATATAAATAACTAACGCACAACTTAGAGAGTAACCAACAACCCCCATAAACAAAAAACTGAACCCAAAAGAAATAAAGAATGAAAAGAAGAAAAAAACAAAAACATATTTATCACTTACCACACAAATTCACATTGCGCGGCGTTAAAAAATAGAAGAGATGAGGGTACAAAAAAAAAAATGATATAATAAATAAAAATAATAGCAACTGCAATTTTCGCACTATATTTTATGTATAATGTATAAAATGCGTGCCACAAAAATACACATACACGAAACGTATAAAAATAATAAATTACTTCAATAGCTGGATAACTGTGTGAGGGAGAAGGAGGTGGTGATGCAGGAAGGAGGCAGGAGGAAGGAGGTTGGTATGGGGGGAGGCTTTCGGATGGAGAGGAGCGTTTATTATGCGCACAATAAACGCGGCGGGCGCAGTGGCGACATAAATTAAATTTATGATGCTTATAAATATTCCACAGTCATTTGTAATATAGCAACAGGGGACGAGAGCGAGCAAGGGGGCGGGGCGGGGTGGGGAGGGTGCAAGTCGGGGCAACAGGATAACGCAAGGATGCAGCCTGTCTGTTCAACAAATTGTAGGCCAACGAGGGGTAGAAATACCGCACACACACACACAACACACACAACACACACACACACACACACACAACACACACAAAGCGAAACACACACAGATAAATATAAAAGAGAATGCTGCGAAATAAGCGCTGATTTATGAATATGAAACGAGTACCCCGAATGCGATGTCCCTCCTGAGCCTATCGGGCATATTAAGAGACAAACTCATCCATAGAAAGCTTGAAAGTTGTTTTAAAACATTCATATATATACAATATACATATATTTATATGATACACCTAATAAAGGAAACACACATAAGAAAAAGTTGCTGCCTAAGGCCATTCGAGTGTAATATTCAGGACATTGTGATTTACAATCGCATCCCATTCTGTTGACCCAAAAAGAATGTCCTTGTCACGCGTATAATTCGAGGACTTTCATTTGATTAAGTACATAAATCAGGATTTATAAAGCATCTGTTGAATGCTTAATATGCAAAAATCATATTCAAAAGGATTAAATTCAATAGCGCAGAAATGGATACAGAATACAACATTGATTGCGTTTCTTTTATTAATCGAATTTGAGTCAGAAAATCTCATTTAAGCTCAATATTTTATGCAATAAAGTTAACAATTTATGGGTACCTTGGTGACAATATTCTAAATATTTGCAAAATCACTTAACAATATGTTTAAATATTTAGCATTTCATTTAAGCAGTTATAATTGTTTACATTTACAACAATATAATAAAATACTTTAAAAGTTACTTAAATTTCGAATTACTGATATTAGAGAAGCTAATTAAATTCTTTGGATATTTTATGTATGTGTTTTATTGAAGTACAATAAATAAGCATTGTGAATTGAGTTTGATTTCTGCTGTTATGTTTTCAAATTCGGGGTTTTCTCTGGTTTATTTCATAGAACTTTATAATTTTACTGTGCAAATTTCGCCTTCGATTGCGGTAAATAAAGTCATTAAGTCGTAAATTCTACTGAAGACTTTAAAAAAACATTTTTATTACTTATATGGATTTCTGTTTAGATATTGAGGAAATAGCAATCTATTGAACTTCTCGGATTGTGTATTCAAGCTCACATATTTATAAGTATCTGAAAGTATCTGAGGGTACATCAAAAAATTGTGTTTTTAATCGAATTGAATTCATTTAAATGCAATTAGTTATTATTTTTTTAGCTTATCGATGCTCGAGGGGCGACATTAAATTAGCCGAAATGTAAAATTTACATGGTATTAAATGCAAGTTGATCATAAATTCAAAACTCTGACACTTTTCACTTAATTTATGTGGTCAAATTAAGTTTAAATTATTTAATTTAAACTGCAAAGAACGTGAAAATGTTTCGGATCGTAAATTAAACTGATTGCGATTTATTTCGGCTGCCGAAACTCAAAAGAAGCAAGGCAATGAATATGTTTGCATACCCTGTAAACGATAAATGGGAATAGGGTGTAAGATAACAACAGTTAAGATCAGAGGAAATGTGTAACATTTATGGCTAGGCAATAAAACTAAAGTTATATGAGAAATACCAGCCAAGAATGAAAGTAAAGTTATAATGAATTTTATTTGCGATTTCATAGGGTATCTGCTAATCGTGGAATTTGTATTAGACTTCGCTTAGCCTGTTAAGTAGATAACTGACTCTCACATATTACGAGATTTGGAAGCCAAACTAAGCAAACGCGTTGATCATTTGCATTGCAAATTGTTTTGGTTGCCTCGCAAGCTCATAAAAATAAAGTAAATATATATTTTATGTTTCACTTGTCGTCGTTTAATGCCATAAAAATGGGTATGTGTCTTATTAACTGATGAGGCTGTTGTTATTTAAAATACAGAAAAACCGGTATGGCACCAGCCAACCGATACAACCGAGCCCCAAAATGAGCCACTGGAGCCACTGAAACCACTGAAAACCACTGGAGGCACCGCCAAATGCCGACAGAGAGCCAACTGAGAGGGCGCCCCCAATCGAAGCGAATCGCCCGTTACCTGGCTTGGTGTCATTAATTTTGGAATCGTAAAGCCCACAATATGTCAAATGAGACCACACAACGTCGTAAAATTCAAAGTTTATGGCACTCACTCAGTTTGCCAGAGTTTAGTTTACTTTTTTTTCGCTTTTTGGTTTCGGTTTGAGTTTGGGATTTGATTTGGGTTTTGGTTTTGGTTTTAGTTCGGTTTGGTCTTTGAATTTTTTATCAGAGTGGCGTTTTTAATGGTTTCGCTTTAGGTGCTGTGCTGTCTAAATGTGTTGCGTGTTTCGGTTTATAAACGCTTGCCACAAAATTAAGCGTAACTTATTTGTCAACTCAGTCCAAGCTCTCTTGAGTTTTGATTTTGAATTCGTTTTCGAAATGAAACCAAAAAAAAAGCTTTGAGCCACTTATCATTCAGACAGTGCTGGCAAAACATGTTATTGGCGTCTTCGCTAATTAGTTAAGTCACTTCATTCAATACATTATTGAGAAGTCTATCAATTGCAGAAATATTGCCAGTCTGACGGACTGTCAGTTCTCAATGTTATACGCATTAAAGTAATGTTTATTCCAATTAATAGCTTTGTCTTAAATATTTTATTACTATTGTTATTCTGAAACGTAATAAAATAAATTTATTAAATTAAAAAAAATGTCACGTCTGAACAATAATATTAACATATTAAATATTAGATATAATAATTCCAAATAATTATAATTTAAAGCAACACATTCAAATTATTAATAACTATAATAAAAAAGTTAAACAAAATTGAGTTTCTACAAATATTTAAGTTAAACATTAAATAAATAATTAACTCCAATTCTAATTTGATTTATTTTTTATCAAATGGTTAAATAAAATTGCAAAACATACATTAAAGAATTTCCGCTAATATTAATAAATTTAATTACATTTTTAAGCATTATATCACTTCTTTCAGACGATTAATCTGTTCTGTTGAGTTAATCAATAGTTGTCAGCATTGATCAATTCATTGACATTACCTCAATAGCCCAATTAACGTGAGGTGCAAATAGTTTAACCACTTTATTTGGGTGTCACCAACAACAGCAGCGCTGGCAGCCGCAGTGGCAACAGCTGGAAATGCCAATCCATCGGATTGTAATAGTTGCCCGTTGGCATCATAATAATCTTAAATGCTTTATAATAACCATAAATGTTTGAAATGTATGTGCCAAATGCCTTTGGTCGCACAGACAGAGAGTTGGCCGGGGCCCACTGACTGGGCCAACAGCCACAGCGTGTGGCCCCTCCACCTCTGCCCCTCTCACCGTTTGTAAGCCACGGACCCTGGCATGGTCCATAGTCTCTCTGGACTGACCGACTAAATGTATGAAAATTGTTTATGAGCAGTTCATCTGTGTATATGTGTGTGTGTGTTGATTGTGTGTGTTTGGATCTGTGGTGTGTTTGAAATTTAACTGATTTTTAATGTGCATGCAGACCGTTGGCTGCTTGAGGGAAGGGGGGACTGACGCGGGAGTCTTGTGGGCGGCAGACACAGACAGAGCCACAGAGCCACAGAGCCACTGAGTAAAGTAAGATAAATAATCACATGGGGCATTACTTTGGGGTCGCCGTTTTGCATTAGCCAATTTGTGGCAGTTTATTGCCTGGCTACATTGGCATGATTGGGGGCTACTGTTTAATAAACTCGTTGATTTATGGCTAATTAAATTAGTTGCCATATTAATTTATGCTTGTTTATGCGCTCATGCGCAATACACCCAACAACCTCAATGG
This sequence comes from Drosophila funebris, assembly GCA_018901825.1. Classification (NCBI taxonomy): domain Eukaryota; kingdom Metazoa; phylum Arthropoda; class Insecta; order Diptera; family Drosophilidae; genus Drosophila; species Drosophila funebris. The sequence continues at coordinate 25,509,271 of JAEIFK010000425.1, forward strand.
GTCATTGCTACATTGCCACAGTCTACAGTTCAGATTGTTTGAGAGTGAGTGGACTTCATGATTAATGATCAGCAAGTCGTTTATACCCACTGTAGTATAAGCCACTAGAGTCTTTCTGTCGTTCTGGCCCTGAAACGAAGAACTATGTGTATGTAACGCCCTAGCTGTCAGAGTTATGTATCACGATTGGAAGCTTCCATCAACTCATCGTCATCTGAACATTGGTTATGCGATATTTCGCCACAGGTCATCTCTCTTCCCCACCCCCCCTCCGCTCCCACCACCACTCCCCATTCCCTTCCTTAAGTCGTGCTAAATTGGCCTGGCTGGGGGCTTTGGGGTGTTAACCACACATAACCATAGCGCATTTCGGCATTGCTTATCCAAAATTGTAATCAACTTAATAATAGGCTCACCTTAATGCTGATTATATGTTACTCTTACATACTCTTACATATTCCCAGTGAATGTTTCTTTGCCGCTTTACGCACTGTAATTATGTTGTATAGTTTAATATCTGGACAAGCACATCAATAGCCAGTAGGTAGTTAGTCTACATAACTTTCGCTCAGTTAACTGCTGTTACTACTGTTCAGATACAATTTTAAATAAATGTTGCCGCAACGTTTGGCTGACAGTTTTTGCACGGAAAATTCCAAAAGAAGAGTCCACAATTATAGTCCAAAACTATTAAATTAAATAAGTTCAAAAGAAGTTTTAATATTAAACAAATTGGTACACAAATTTAAAAAATAGTACGTTTTCTATATGATAAACGGTGCAATATTTACATTTTAAATGGCTGCCGTGAATGCTGCTGTTATTAAACTGTTAAGGAGATTTTATGTAAATTGTGTAATGTTATCTTGACTATCTATGTTACGTTAGCCCGACTAATATCTGTAGTTAACAGTTAGCTCTGTTAAGAAGACTTGAAAATGTTACAAGAAGATATTAGATAGAAGTTATTTATATAGCTGAATTTATTGTCACAACTATTAATTGCAGTTGATTAAGTACAAAATATATAATAGAAACTGGACAATGCCAATGTTTATGAAATGTTTAGGATTACGTAATAAACAATGGAAAACAAATACTTATATATCTGTTAAGTATATTATATTTGTCATGTAATCGAAATTAATTTGAATATGATTGATATGATTTAGTAAAACAAAAAACCCTTTCAAAAACTGTTGGCGCACAATAAATCATCGAAATGAATGACGTGCACGAGGCACACATTAGTCAAAGAGGCCAAAAGTCAGCTAAAGTCGTTATTATTATTATGAGTTTTCTTATTGTTGTTGTTGCTGGCGAAAAAAACGCATAAACATTTTACAGCACAGCAGAGCAGAGGAGAGCATAAACAATTAACTAAAAATAACATAAAAGAGTAGGCAGTGACCCAGACTGGAGCCCAAGAAACACACAAAAATGATTAATGAACGTCACAATAGCATTTCGGGAAAGTTACATAAATTAACACATGTCTTTGCCATAATGAGTGAAGTTGAATCGCGAGTGGAGTCGAGTCGAGTCGAGTCGTGTCAGTTGCCGTCAGCCAAAGGCGGTAAAACTACTTAATACTCATAATGAATGTGCTAGATTTGCGTATTATGCTTAATAGTCTTTCGACTAATGTTCGACTAAGTATAACTACCAAATATTAGATAAATTAGGGTTGTATGTATGTATATCTATAATTTCTTTTTGAAAATATCATTATGCGAGTGACAAGCGTTCTATGAAATTCATGATATTATTAGTATATTATTATTAATTTTATAATATGTATTTAAGACTAAGTTATCTACAAACATTCACATATATCGATTCGCTATAAAATATTTGTTGTTGGTCATTAAAAGCCTCAGGTTAGATGGAACAACTTGCATCAGCGTGTTTGTGCAGCATGGAAACTCTTATTTCTAAAAGTTCTATTTAACATATCAATCAATAAATATTTTACAGATTTGCAATTGCTTGTAAATTGGTTGTTTAATTAATTTTTCCAAACTAATCAAAAACTTATCAAAGTTGTTATTTTTATCAGCTGCGCGCGTAACCCGAGGGCAATTGAGGGCGCTTAGGAAGATTGCAAAACAGATGATGCTGCCTTTTATTTTTTGTTGTTGTTGTTTTATATTTACAGAATTCATGAGGTTTTAGCACAGCAGCAGGAGTAGATCAGCATTAGGTAGGAAAATGAGTGCTACGAGATATATTAATAATAAATAATTAAGATAATTGTTATAATTATTAATTAATGCAGGCAGAAATACATACTTTAAATTAAGCTATATTAGGTAAGTTAAAACTCTACTAAAACAACCTGCATTAATAATTTATTTATATTATTATATAAAGTTAGAATTACCATTTTAATTCGAGAATCATATAATTTGTTTTATGATTCATAATGATATTGAATATTTTCAATTCTTCCTCACATTAAGAACATAAATTGAACCCAGGGCTTAGTTATTTCGCAAACTTTCAGACCGTATTGGGTCATTATTCCTAGCACAGAATTTGGGTTGATTCACTGACCTAATAAACAATTGGTACTCTTTTAATGCATTGTGTGCTTAACCAGAGGCCGAAACCCGAAAGCTGTCAAGGGCATCTTTTCCATCTGCAAATCTGCTCACGTCTGTCACAATTTTTTGTTTTGTTTTTTTGTGTACAACAAGTGAAAACCAAATAACGTGTTCTCCGTATAACAAGAGAAGGAATACCCTTGCTTGAATTTCCTAATAATAATAAATGATGATAAAATGAATAAAAGAGCATGAGGTATCAACTTCTTTCGAACTAAAGCGAACTCAATAACTTGCTCAGGTGGGGCTCGTTTTTCTAATCAGCTATCACATATACCTTCTGTGGCGATTTGCAGTTTACAGGGTATACAAATAAGGGAAACTCTGGACCTGACAGCAACAGCAGTGACCAGAGTATATTTGCAAAGGGGGAAAAAAGTGGGAACAAACAAAAAAGGCAGAAAAAGAAGATGGAAAATGGAATAAAGAGAAAGACAAAAGGTTAGGGAGCAACAAATGAAAATGCTAAGTTCATTCAAATGGGCCAAGCTGAAAAGTGCGGCAATAAAAAATGTGTGTGCACATGTGCCCTCAGGACAATTCACAGATAGTCTGACACACACTCACGAATACACTCATTCACATACATACATTCATACGTGAGCACTGTGCACACAGATCCCAGGGCCAGTTCCAATCCCAATCCCAGGCCCAGTTGCTGTGCGAGCCCCTGTCTCAGGTCCGGGCAGACACTAATTCGATCTGATAATCATGGAGTCCCGCCAAAGGGCATGAATTGTAATTTCCTCTTTCGCGGAATTAACTGTCGGGCCTGTCGCTCGCTCGGTTGGCTTTGTATCGCTGGTTTGCAATTTTTTTTTATTTATTTATTCTTTTTTTTTATTATTTTTATTATTATTATTATTGTGGTTACCCTGTTTTGCGCACTTTTTGAAAGAAATTCAACTCCAGCCCCAGACTCGGCTATTGTGTTTGGTAGGCGCTTTGTATTTATGTGTCATATTTATTTATTTATTTAAAACATTGCGCTTTTGTTGTTTTTTTTTTTTTATCAGTCATGTGCATCCGCTTCCAGTGCAAGCTGAAAAGCCTGCCAGCCATCTATTGTAAAACCCACATATATTTCCCAATCTCCCTTCTCCCTCCTTTCTCTTCGCTCCTTTATTTTTGTTGTTCGTGTGTCGTATTATCCTTTGAAGTTTAGATATTGTGCAAGCCTTGTTTATGAACTGTCTGTTAACTGTGCGCATTTGCTAATTTTGGGAACGAGGCTTCTGGCCATAAATTGTTAGCTTTATTTGAAACTAAAGAGTATGCAGCAAATGAATATTTTATGCTGAACTGAATTCAATATTTTTTTTAATTTAGAATCTGAAAGTATTTTATACTTTACTTCTTTCATATAAGTAAGATACGCTCTTTACAAGCCTGACTATTTGTAAAATGCCAACTTGTCCATTATTAACTTGGAATTTAACAAAATCAAGCAAGAAGTCGTTAAGTATATATAAATGTTTTAAAGATATTATTATTAATATTATTATTTTTATGTCAGATTAATTTATTGTTCATAACAATTGATAAATTTTATTTTAATTCCCAGTGTACTTCAAAGTTTATCTCTAAAATACCTGAACATCACATTGAAGTTGAACCAAATCTGTGGATATTATATTCAAACGCCTTTTCCCCGGCACATATCATCAATAAACATGCGTCGTCGAATAACATCTGGAAAATCTGTCAGATAGCAATAAACAATAATAATACTAAACGAATAAAGAATAACAACAATTTCGCACAAATACCAAATGCGGCAAGTAGACAATTCAGTCGAGAAACAAACCCAAATAACAAAAACAAAAGCAAAAGAAAACAAAACGAGAATCGAGTCTAAAATCGGAAGCATCGGCAGCAACAGAGGCAGAAAGTTTTCCTTCTTTTTATTTTGGGTCTGTGAGTGTACGAAAAAGGGAAAGAGAGAGAGGGTGGGGCAGCCAGGACTATTCGAGGCATTTTTGCACTGGAGTAAAAATAAAATCAGCATTTTTAGTAGTTAATTTAATTTATTGCAGCATTTTTATGGTTGACTTTATTGCATAATAAAACATAATTTACTGCGCCATTGAGACTTTTGCGTTTGCGTCGATGATTCTAAAGCGCAGCCATATTCCATGTGCTCGGGGTCGGGGACAGGGTCAGAGACGGGGTCGAGTTGAGTCTGCGGAAATTGAAAGGAGAATGGAAAACAGACTGCGCCTTGGACTTCGAATTTTTGTTTACGTTCGCAGACAGAGATAGAGAGAGAGAGATAGAGAGAGAGAGAGAGAGAGAGAGATAGAGAGAGAGAGAGAGAGAGAGAGAGAGAGAGAGAGAGAGAGAGAGATAGAGAGAGAGAGGGAAAGACACAGAGCAAAACGATTGAGGGCGTAGTGTTGCATGCCTCCTGGGCGCAGATGAAACTTTTGCATACATATGTTCGTGTCTGTGTGTGTGTCTGTGTGTGTGTGTGTGTGATGAGAGGCGAAGCACACAACACGTATTGGTTTCTGATTAAAGCTGAAATATGTCGGCTGATTGCGGCCTCTTAACGAACAACATGATTTACGAGTGTATTTGCCCAAACGGAAGTTATGAAAAAGTATCGGGTAATCGAGTAGCTGCTACTGCAGTCGATAACTTGACATATAACAGAGGATTAAGCCCATGGAAATTAACTTTTCCGACATGCAAAGATAAACATTTATATATTTTACATATATTTACAGAAAGTAATGAGTAATTATACAGATGATTCATAGAATTCATCGTAATCTATGAATAACATTTATAATAAATATTCATTAACTAATTTAAATAAATAAAGAAAAGTTACTATTAACTGACAATAAATCGTTTGCCTTGGCTTTATTAAAGCTTTACGATATTTCAACATACTTATTAGTACATTGAACTTAACGTTTCTTTAGAGTCCTTGTAATGCGACATAATTGTGCCGCATTTGCCACTTGTGCACTTGTAGCAAAGTCATTTGATTTAAGCACCAATTAAGAAGGCAACAGGCAGCAACACATCACGATAAAAATGCTGAGTCCTACCGCAACATAGCCGACTTTCCGACTTTCCGACTGGGACCAACCACTGTGAACGACACAAAGATTCCATCAGAGAAAGTCATATATATTTCAACAGTCAGACCATCAAATGGAATTGCATCACTGACCACTGACCACTGGCCTGTATTTTTTTGGGCTCTATAAAAGGACAAACAATCCCGGCAAGGGTCAACAGTTCAGCTCAGAGCTGAGACCACAACATGCATCTACAAGAACTGTTATTGATTGTGGCCGTTCTGTTGCCACAATGTTTGAGGGCTCTACGTTATAGCCAGGGAACTGGCGATGAGAACTGTGAGACCCTCAAGTCGGAGATACATCTGATCAAGGAGGAGTTCGATGAGCTGGGACGAATGCAACGCACCTGCAATGCGGACGTCATTGTCAACAAATGCGAGGGACTCTGTAACAGTCAAGTTCAGCCCTCAGTAATAACACCAACGGGGTTTCTGAAAGTGAGTAAACATATATATTATATCTAATATAGAATACAAAGGAATACTTTCCTTCTCAGGAGTGCTATTGCTGTCGCGAAAGCTTCCTCAAGGAAAAGGTCATTACTCTGACCCACTGCTATGATCCAGATGGCACACGCCTCTCCTCCCCCGAGATGGCCACCATGGACATTCGCCTAAGGGAGCCCACTGAGTGCAAATGCTTCAAATGCGGAGATTTCTCACGATAAATCCCATATACTCGCTAAATATCTATATCGAAATAAAGTTTCTTTTCCCCCAAAAAACAAATTCGATCGTTTAATTGTTTTTGTCTCAACTTTCCATTTGGGGTTTGGTCTATGTGTTTGACTTGCTGATTGAAATTCACTTGATGTGAACTCCAGGCATATATTCACATATCAATTCTGTTGCTTTACTCGTTCCATATAATTTATAGAATTTTTTTAACGTTTCGCTTTGGGCCATAATCGACAGCAGTCAAATAATTTTGGGCTTGCAACTCAACTGTTGCTGAGCTTGCAACGTATTTTAAGAGTAATGCCAAATGTATGAGAACTTTGGGTTTATTTTATGCTTTGTTGGAGTTAAGTTCAGTTGTTTCAGCTAAAATAATAAAGAAAATTGTTTAAATTTACTACAGTTATTAAAGATATATACATATAGTATATAGAGTACTATTGTTTTTATACCCTGTACAAGGATATATTAACTTTGTGAAAAAAATTTTTGTAACAGGCAGAAGGAGACATCTCCGACCCTATAAAGTATATATATTCTTGATCAGCATCAACAGCCGAGTCGATTGAGCCATGTCCGTCTGTCTGTCCGTCCGTCCGTCCGTCTGTCCGTCTGTATGAACGCGTCGATCTCAGCAACTATAAGAGCTAGAGACACCAAATTTGGCATCAAGGTTCCTGTATACCATACGCAGATCAAGTTTATTTTAAATGTTGGATACCTCCCCCCTTCCCCCGCAAATCGAAAAAAACGAATAATAGCCACATTTTTCAACGTAGACACTTCTAACTTAACAGGTGCGTTAAGAATGATATGTTGAAAGTTTCATCAAGATCGGTTTGTAAATAAGACAGATAATCAGCAATAAAAGTTATTTTTCCACGGAATCGTAGAGCAGCAGGCAGCACATGTGTGCGAGCGAGACAGCGAACGACTGTGACACATGCGTCTGTTTACCATGTGTGCATATTTGTGCGAGCGAGATAGGGAACTACTGCGACACAGGCATAAGTAAATTAAGTGTCGTAACACTCAGCTTTTGATTGAATATGTATAAATATGTGAAAGTTAGCTGCTATAAGCAAGCAAAGAATTCATATGCAAAATGAGAGTTTCAAAGGGGTTTTCTTTAAACACCTTTTATGTTCTTACTTTTATTTTAATCAAAGTATCTATTATCAAAATACTTTTAATATAGAAGCCTGTACAGGGTATTATACTGTCGAATGCGGTCGACTGTAGCCTTTTCGACTGGTTTCTGCTGTAAATATAATAATAATTTTTTTAGTATATTATTAATTTCATTTAAGTTATAGATAAAGTTGATTTAGTAGATATTTGATCAGTCTATCATAGATATTTTGATCGTTGTTATTTATATTATTTTATTTATTATTATAGTTATGAATTTATATTTAATGCTAAATTGCTTTATTTAACTTATTATTATTATTATTTTAAATTAGCAGGGAAATTTCAAATTTGAATCTCTTAACTTGGCAATGTATAATTATATTCTTTACTGAAGTTGATTCTAATATATTATTATACTTATTATTAATTAGAGCTTTTCATTTACAGCATTCTAATATTATTTAATTTTAATTATTTAAGCTCTTATTGACAGTACATATTCTTTAATAAATTAATAATTGCTTAGAGTTAATACGAGATCTGTTCAGTTAAAAGATATCCAAAGATCCAAAGGAAACATACTCAACCTTTGCCTTGGAATAATATTTCAATTAGCAAAACCAAAAGAGTACAGACTTAATGCAATTTCAAACAGTAAAATGATAATCAAAGTTTAATTATTACTATAATAATGAACTCACATACATATAATGTAATGAAGAGCATTCCTTGCTTCCCCTGATATTTGCACTTGACGAAGTTTAAACATCGAAAGGTGCGTGACTCGATCGGTGGGTTTGGCCAAGGCAGAGCACTCCGAAGCAAAGTAAGAGGGGACTCTGAGGTAAAGGGGAGGAGCAGTGCTAATGCATGTTATATATAATTTATATTGTGTCGGCACGTTGCGCTGTTGTTGATGGAGCAACTGACGCGATGCCACCCAAAACAATGCCTCTACTTGCACTCCCAGGTGGAGGATGAGACTGGCCCCTGGAACTGCGATAGAGGAGCTGGAGGAACTGGATCTGAAACTGGGACTGGGCTGTTGTTAATGGGCGTGTCACCTAAATTATGAGTTTCGCACACGCGGACAGACAGACAGACAGACAGGCAGAGAGAGGGACATGAGGCTGGTGATTATATGGATAGCGGCAGAAATGCTTAAGTAAATTACAGTGCGTGCAAATGTGCTTGTGAACATGAAATTATAATTTAGCCGGCAACTGCTGAAACTGCGCTCCAATTTACAATTAACCGATGCGATGCCTCGTGCACTTACTTTTTAATCAACCTGGCCAACATGAGAGGGGACCATGTCTTGCCAATAATGAAAATAACAGCTTGCCAAGCTCTTTTCAGCCTAAGTGCAGTTTATGCCTGATTATTATGTTTTGCAGGAGACTCCAAGTTTCCAAGTTTCTACAAGTTTCCCGAGTTTCCGGGTGGGTAAACATCGACAGGGGACTCAACACGAAGCTCTCTCAACATTTTAGTTACTTTGTATGGTATTTCCATGTTCCATCATGCTGGCTACCTAATGAGTTAATTTAACAGTTAAAATCGGCTCAAGGTAATAGGCCCCATATAAGACCTCTCTCTCTCTCTCTCTCTCTCTCTCTCTCTCTCTCTCTCTCTCTCTCTCCCTACTCTCACACTGTCTGTCTCTGTCTGCTCCATAATTGCACTTCATAATCTGCAGTGCAGTTCAGAAATGTTTTCAATTACATTGTAAGCCAAATTAAGTGCTGTTAGCTTAGATTCTTACGGCCAGTAATCGACACTTTATAGTGCATCCTTAATAGTGCACGACTTAGACATACCGTGTACTATGAATTAGTCAATTAGTATGAATAAATATATTTTTAAAATAAAATATTAATAAATCACTTCAGCATTAGCAATAGCATTAGCATTAGCATTAGATGTAGCTTTAGAATTAGCATTTAGAATTAGTATTAGCATTAGCATTGCCATTAGCATTAGAATAAGTATTATCATTATCATAAGCATTAGCATTAACATTAGCGTTGGCATTAACAGCATTAAGGTAAGCATTATCACTAGCAATCACTACCATTATCAAAAGCAATAGCATGAGCATGTTCAATTGTTAATGTTAATGTTAATTACAGCATTAAAACTAAAACATTATTATAAATATTAATGGTTTATAAACATTTAAAAGGCTCTTCTTTTCTTACATTTCACAGGGTATATAGCGCAATAAAACAATGGAATATATTCATAATAAATTCCCATTATGATCAAATCACTCTAAGTAGTGATTAAATTTTGTATTACTTAGGATACAATGTAGTAAACATTATCAACACAAGCTGAGTGCAAAATAATAATAAAAGTGCATTCTGCTATTAACAATTTATAAGCTATGTAAGGATGGCATTACATAAAAGATAGCTCAAAGATATTCTGTTATATTTAAATATTTTATGTATATTTATTATTGAAGTACGCAATTCCAAAAGCTAAGATCGGTTGTAAGCAATGAAAGGCTAGCTTTTCTTCACAGATAACTCAATTAAGGAAAACATTCACAATTTTAATTATTTAATAATATCAGAATTGTCATTGGAATGAACTTTACGGGTATTAAATATTTGAAGACAGAAGAGTTTGATTTTAATTTCGTTTTGTTTGCAACTTATAGAAAGCTAATATATATGCAATCTGTCTCGCATTGAACACTAAATACACTCATTAATTTTCTTATGATTTCTGGATTCCATTGTCTCGCGATTGGCAATGCAAACAAACGACATAAAAAATTGTTGCATATTAATAAGTTATAAATTAAACGGAGCAACAAAGCAGCCGCAGTTGGAGTCGTTGTCGATCTATGCGAATCGATTTCTTCCGACTCTGCTGTGTGCTGGGTTAATAAATGATTGTTAATTAATAACAAATTTGAAAGGAAAAAGAAAAAAAATGAAACAACAACATTTATAAGCATTTGCAGCTACTTTAATGTTGTTATTGTTGTTGCTATTGTTGTTGCTATTGTTGTTGTTGTGTCTAACATACATTTTGTGTTAAAATGCGTTGATATTGGCAATTAATTTCCATCTTGGTTTCTGTTCGTATTCATATATAATTTGTTAGCTGATTTGCATGATTTTGCAATTAATATAAAATCAGTCTCTCCGTCTGCTTGTCTGTCTGTCTGTCTGTCTCATTGTCTGATTGTCTTTCTGTCATATGTGATATATATTTATGTGTGGTTTTAATGAAAGCCCAAGGCGAAATGTAAACAATTTTACAAAAGGCAGCAACAAATCGCATTTTGTGATGCAAAAATGCTTTTAGTCTCCGATAACAATAACAACAACAAATATTATTAATAATAATAAGGCGCCCACATTAACGAGAGCTAAGACAGCGTGACATCATTTATAGATTGTCTCTCTTCAGTCTCTGAATGGGATTGTCCCCCCCTCTGACTCTCTGTCACTCTCTGTCTGTGGGGACAACACAATTTATTGAGTTTTGCAACTCTTTTGGGGTTGTCATTAGCACATTAGTTTCGCATTGATTGGAATTTATGTTGTGTTTATGTTTATGTTATGACTTTAGTTTAAACTAATGCTATTAACTATTTTTTTCTGTTTGTTCATAATGCCATAAGTCGGGTTTTTCTTCATCATCTTCATGTATTTTTTGGAATATATGCATTTAGCTCAGCCTCTTCATTTGGACTATGCGACAATAATAAAGCTCTTTTATTTAAAGCCGAAAATGGAGTCATCATGCAAGCGAGCTCAACTAGCAGCTGCCCTGTAAATAAAATACTTGAATTTAATATAATATACAATCTAAAATTAAGAATGATAGCTCCACAGAAATGAAAAGATGTTTTAAATAACTTAAGTTAATTAAATAAAGCAAAATAGTAGTATTTATATGGTTTGTATATTTATATTAACCATATATTATTGTTTATACTGTAAATAAAATGATTTAAAATTATAAGCAACTTTTGATAAAGATACTATATAATTTTATACTCTGTTCTGCGGTTTTACTCTGGACTATAATGAAATTTGATTGGAAGCAAATGAATTATATGATATTTTATGTCATATTTATGTTTGTTATGTCACTTAGATTAGTATTAGACATATAAAATGATGTCCACTAATCAGCTAAACATATCGAACTTGCAATCAACTACATGCATTTGTCTAAAGTTTACAACAAAAATCTAAAAAGATATCTTTTGACTTTAAGTAAAATGTGTAGATGATTTCAAACAAATTCCAGTATTACAAAATATTTTAAATTAACAGCAATCTACTTATATATACATATTTAACTGCTATTTGCAACAAGTAAATAAGTATCTCAAGCTAACCCATTTGCGACTCGGTCTCTCTTTTTGTCTGTCCATTAATCATTAATCATTAATCATTAAGTATCATAGAGTATCTAAGACTTCGTTGTGAGTGTGGACAAGATTAGCAAATGCATATATCATATTTGCAGCTAGAGCTTTGAGCTTGAAGCTCAACAACAACAACAGCAGCAGCAGCAACATCAACAGAATGGGATTGGGAAGGAGAATGGGAATGGATGAGGAGGGTCACCTGTCAAGAGTAAAAGCGCAACGAAGCGCAACATTTTTGCATTTTGCATAAAATTTATGATTTTTACAGCTGACATTTGTTTGGGGCGCCGCTGCGAGTAACTGAATGTGAATGTGAATGTGAGTACGAGTTGCGAGTTGCGAGTTGCGAGTTGCGAATGGTGAAAACGAATACAAGTGCGAGCAGCGAGTACTCATACTCATGTGAGTCATATGCCTTGCAGCATGTGCGTAGAGTGACAGAGCAGAACATGTAACGAACATGTGAGTGTGACAGCAACAGCAGCAAAAACAACGACAGCAGCATATTTTTCAACCAGCAACAGCAGCAACATCAGCAGCAGCAGCAGTTGCAACAGCAACAGCAGCAGCAACAACAACAACAACAACAACAACAACAGTAAAAACAGCAGCAACAGCAGCTGTCATAAGATAAAAATTCGCGCGCGCCTGCATGTTGCATATTCAACTGCAACTGCATAGAGCAGTGTGTGGGTAAGAGGAGGGAGGGGTGGGGGGCACCTGCAACATATTCTAATGCGTTGCGACATGAAGTGACTGCAACGGCGACAGTTGCTGTTGCCGCTTGAGAGGCGGTGACAGCAACAACAGCGGAAAAAAAACCTGCAAGGCGCGGAGCATACTCGTAAAATGAAAAGTGAGCTGATTTTTCCCCTGTTTTTTTTTTTTATATATATATTTTTTTTTATTTTCCTCTTTTTCCTGGCATCTATTTTCTTTATTTTGCTGTCAACTGCTCGCTGCGCGCTGCTTGCCGCATGCAAATGAACTGCAATTATGATAAACGTCAACAGTTGACCGGATATGAGCAACTAACTAACCAGCTAAATGACTCTTTCTCTCTTTCTAACTGTACCCCTCCCCATCCCTCCCCCCTCTCCAACTCTCTTTGTTTCTGAATAAAATCATCTCCATTATGTTAATGGCATTGTCAAGGGAACGTAACGGAATGGAATGGAACGGTAACGGGAATGGGAACGCTTTACCAACTGCCATGCAATTATGAGATTGTGATTGCTCGACGAGAGGATGCGACAAATTGAGGGGGGGAAACTTGGTTACAAAAGGATTTGCTATTCAAAAATGTATTCCCATTTCCGAAAGACACATTTCCCATTGTTATTATCTTAGAGAAGAGTGAGAGAAACTAGTTAATTAAACTCTTAGCTGTCATTAATGAAAGTAACTTTAAGAGAATCTGTAATGAACATTTAGTTAGTTATTTAGTTAAATTATCATTCACAAGATAATAATATTATATTATTTATATTCACTTATATAATATATAAATTAATAACAATGAAATAGGTAAATAATTGTACAATTTATTATATATTTGCTAAGTTTTTCATTTTATTTATTTTATTTTTAAAATGTATTGCAGAATTATTACAGAAGTAAGTAATAACTTAAATAATAAAGGCTTTACCTTAATAATATCTCTCTCTCTTCACTTAAACCAAACTCGAAGCGATAGTTGTGCACATTTCGTCTGAATACTGTCGACTTAACAGCAAAAGGACCTTTAGCCAGGGGTTATGCTTATGTTTTATGTACTGCTTCAGCACACAAAAGCAAAACCTTTTCACATGCTTCACATGAGCTTTGAAAACCCCAAGAACAGAATATAATATATTAAAAAAATATATGAAATTGATGCTAACATATGTTGCCTGCTGGCCTATGGCCTTTCTCATTTTGCTGCTTTTTTCCCTTTTTGATCACTCAGTAAACACACACATCTACACACATACGCACTTACACATCTACACATCCACACAGTCGCCTCAAAGTTACACTCCTTGCACATTACTCATACGCCCCAGTGGGCAAATTTATGAACTCGCCAGCGCACTTGAGTCGACGACATGTAAGCTGAAAAAACACACACAGAAGCATAACATACACACACACCCACACACACACACACACAGACTCACACACCCATACTAACAATAAGTGCGTTTGTATGTTTATTAGAGAGTACGTGGAAGTAAAGCAGCTTGTAAAATATGCCAAGGGTTAAAAAGTGTGCAGCGCATATAATTCATACAACATGAAAGTGGGCAAACAAACACGGACTGCTGCAAGGTGAAAGGTGGAGGGCGCAAAGAGTGTGGAAGCCAGAAGGTGGCATATAAAAAGGCTAAAAGCGCTTGGTAGTTTAACTGCAGTCGAGTTGCGAGTAGCAACGATAAAGAAACCATGTGTAAACGAACACTGCGAGAAATCTGAGTGAAATATATAAGAACTTAGTGCATGTAAATAAATAAGCTTTAAGTTATGCATTGTTTACAATTTAAAAATAATATAGATAACTTAGATGAGAAAGTTATATTTTAATTTATATTTGACACTTTATTTAACATTTATATATTACAACTAGATGATAACTTGAAAGAGTATGTAAAAGGCAGAAGGAAGCATCTGTAATTGTAAAGCATATGCATGTATATGTTCTTGAGAAGTGTATTTCCATCTTATTCGCATATATTTCTTATAATTTTATAGAGGCGAGAGCCTATAACATTAAAAAATACCAAATTTCGTAAAACCGTTATTATTAATTATTATTATTATTGCAAATTTCATCATTTCTGCATAACAAACACTGAAGTTAGCAGAAACTAATTTACAAGCTCTGAAACGGGCGACACACTGCTGGCGCCATCTAGCGCTCAAAGCTTGCCAGGTGCTTCTCTTCATTTACATTCGTTTTAATGAGTTTAGTTATAAATCAAGCTGTATGCAAATATTAAACATACTGTTGAATTTCTGTTTGTTAATTGTACAGCAAATACAATTGTTTATATTTTAATATCAACTGCAGAATGGGTTGCAATAAATACAATTTTTAACGATTATATCAGGTTCAAGCCGTAAACAAGCAAGCATAATAATGAGTATGGAGATCAATGCATGAAATAAAATACTCAACCAACAATTAAACAATTAATTTGAAAGGATTTTAAGATTCACATAAACAGAACCAGAAAATGCACAATAGATCCACTCAAATATCCATTTTGTGTTGTTCCTAAACTGTCTTTTCCGGTCATTTATGGGCGATGAATGTGCGGGTGTGTGTGCGTGTGCTGGTTATGCGTATGTTGCCCGAGTTGTTGTTGGTGTTGTCGTCATGCCCGCATAAATGAACTGCTAAAATGCTAACAAAAACACAAACCGGAATGTTTTCCCGAGCCCAGTCCCTTATTTGTCTTTTGGGATTTTTCAGCCTGACTAAAAGGACAACGGCAAAAACCTTTTTTTCCCCCAGTTGGTTTATGTGTGTAGCCGCAAATTCAGTTAGCCACTTAATTTTGTGGTTAACAAACACACAAAACACACACATATACCAAAAAAAAGTGTGTGGTTCTTAATTGAAAGCTTAATTGTGTGTGTTGTTGTGCGGAACATCAACTTTACCCACCTGAAACCATTAAATAGAATATAATTTAATCTATTTTAAATGCGCGACAAATCAATTTGTGAATAGCAAAAATAAACAATGAATCATATGACTCAATCAGCAGTTTAATAAATGTGAATACCTTATATGAAAAATTTATTACGGGAGTTTTGTTTTCCTTTAAACATTAAATATGATTAAGTCAAGAATTATATTTAGCCACTCAAGCTTTATACTCACATAATAAAATAATGAGGCAACCGCAAGTTAAATTAACCAAATAAGGATTTTTTTGGGGGCAAAATGTAGCAATCTCACTATATTAATATGTAAATGATTCACCTTAACAACTGATGATAAACACCTCTTTAATATATTTATCGAAATGCCAAAACTTTTATTATACTTTTATGTTGTCTAGCCCGGAATTAAGGTATTGTTCACGTATTTTATTTGGCAGGTAGGTGTTTGGTTTATGATACAAACATTAGCATTTGAATTGTAGCCTAATGTTGCAGGCGTTTTAGCCATGAATTAAAACAAAGAAAATGTAATAAACTATTTAGGAAACTTTTCAGAATAGTTTTATGTCAATTCCAAAACGATAATATTATGCAAATCGAGAATTGGCTATGAATAGAAAGTTTTGATTTGGTTGCAATAAATATAACCAAATAATTTATAATCTAAAACTATTTGACTGCATTAAATAAAACCAAATAATTTATAACCCTAAACAAAATATTTTGAAGTTTTGCGGAAATGGAAATGTCATAACTTTAAATATGTGAAAGCTAAATATATTTAAATTAAAATTTGAGCCCACTTTTTGAATTTTTTAGCAAATTAAGACAGGAAATATGCAATTTGCTACAAAAACATTTAGACAAATTCCGTCGAAGCAAACCACATTTCCGGTAGTCCTCCTTAACAGAGGCTCTAACTCTTTTGCCCTGACTGTAAGTACCGTCAGAAGCAGCTGTTCTCTGTTTACAGTTCGCTGAAAAGATGCTCTCAATTGCTGCATAAAACAATCTTCAATTGCTAAGTACTGTCCATTTATAAGACTCTCAACTTACCATACAGTTGCTCTCTCTCTCTCTCTCTCTGTCTCTCTTTTTCATTCTCTTGGTGTCTCTCTTGCTCTGCGTGGCAGCTAACTAATGTTATAGCTGACCACATAACTCTAGCACATATTTTCACCACCGCCCACCTGCTCACCGCAACTTGTAAACAATTATGGCCGACGCCGTTTTGCTCTCAATATTGCCCAACACAACCGAAACCACAACCGCAGCAACAACAAGAGCAGCAACAACAACAAATTGAGCGAGAAAAAAATCCCAAAATGGCTACACAAAAGCGTCGATCGTCCAATGAGCGACGTGTTTACAAAAGCGAATTTATCCATGTGTGTGTGTGTGAGCATAAGTGAGCATTGACTATAAATATGTATATTTACTTATTGCGCAAAATCAGTCAGAATTCTTTTTAAAATAAGTAAATGTGGTTACAATTAACAGACTTGGCTTTGAATATATTTAAGCCATGAAGCGAAATTTTTTCCCATCTTAAACTACTATTTGTCTTTGTGCTTGATATGCTACTTATTTGACTACTACTAAATAAACTTTATACTACTATTTTGCTGTGCCTCAGCAGCAGGCATGCGCGCTCTGCAAAGAGCGGCAGCTCTACAAGAATTTGCGCTCACTCATGCTCACTATTTGAGTGTAAACTCTCGCGCTCTCCAATGCGCATGCCATTTGTAGTCGCTCGCAAGACAACAACAAAAGCACACTTGTTGAAAATGAAAACGACAAGCCAACAAAAGAGAACACACACACATATGCAACTGAACTGGTTTCGGAACGGAAGACTCTCGGCAACTATTGAGACTCGGACAAACCACTACAAATGCAAAAGCGGAGCGAAAACATGAATGAGCGTGAATGTTGTTTATAGATTTTTAGTCGAATTCTGTTATTTCACGTTAAAGTACGTACGTGCGCTGCGAACGGATTGTGAACGGAGTGTGTGAAATTGTTTAACGTGTGCCGCGTGTCAAAGAAATACGTAAGAAATTACACACAAATACATACATACGTACATACATACATATATAGCATATATGCAACTAGCTTAGTCTCTGTGTGTGTCTAAAGTTCGAAATAATTAGAAATATTTTTTAAAGTAAAATTTTTGCTGAGTGATGTTTTCAAAGGTGCTTTATTCTTAGACTGAAAATACAAATAAGTATTTAAATATTTTACAAATATTATAAATCCTAAGGAAAAGGAAAAAATACACATTCATTCAGAGGTCATTATTCCCCCTGCACCGCCAACTCCGCCACCGCCACCGCCACCCCCCCGCTCTGCCTGTCATACTGTATGTCAAAATCACACGTACGTGCCTCGTCATAAACGCGCCCTAAACGAGGAATTCCAGGGAAACCGCAAAAAAAAAAAAAACAAACAAAACCCAAAGCCAAAAAAAAAAATTTAAATCAAAAAAAGAAAAAGAAAGAAATAATAAAAATAAATAAGAAATAAATAAAAGGCACAACCAAAGAAAGAAAGTAATTTAATAGCTGAAAATCCTTAATTGTTGTATTCTTATTCATAAATTTTGTTCAATTCAAATAGCATTTTGCAACTTTTTGGCGCGTAACGCAAAATGAGATTATAACGTGCACAACAACCACATATAATAAATGTTAAGCAGCAGCAATTAAAATATTTAATGAATTTATTACACAATTAAGATACCAACAGCAGCAGCAGCGCAGCAGCAACAAAAGGCAGCAAATAAAAATTAATATGCCGCTGGCGTGAAAGTCACAATTCGACGCATAAGCCCCATTGAATTATTAATGATATAAATTACAATCAAACAAACAACAATACAAACAATAACAAAAAACAACAACAACAATAACAAAAAACAACATATTCGAAAATTCAACGGCTTAATCAGAGTTAACTTCGAGGCGCAGGCGCCGCTTTTAACACGAGTTGGCAGCACGCCACGCCACGGCACACACCGCTCATACCACACACACCACAGTTAATTGGCCAACTCTCCACTCTGCTCTACACTTCGCCACAACTTGGCTTGCCGCTCATTTGCAGCTTATAACTCAAACACCTCCTCAACCAAAGAACCAGCCGTCAACGTGGATTTAACAAATTATAATAAAATGCTGCAATCCAGCAATCATCACTATCTGAGGCCGGATTATATGACAGCTGCCGCCGCCCCAACAGCGGTAAGTTTCTCGAAAGCAAGAAAACTAGATCATAGATCATTTCACATTGTAAGATCTGTGACAAAACTATCCCAATATGGAAAGATTAATAGAGCATACAAGTGTTTTCTATTCCCAATTTTAGGGGTCTTTAATTGCTGAATATTTCTAAAAGTATTACAGAACTATAATTTATAATTAAGTTAGTACTCAAGTAACAAAGTTAAGAAGATCAAAGGTTCGTTAATATTAAATAACTGCGGAAAAACTATGCCAAAATGGAAAAATTAATACAGCATAAATAAATTCCTTTGAAAAGTATTCCTAAATGTTTAATAAAGTTAGTAATCAAGTTACAAAGTTTAGAAGAAATGTAATAAAATTTGTAAAGAAAAAATGAAGTTGGACAGATGAAGAAGCTTTGAAGAGAAATATCTCAGATCTCTGATAGATATAGATAGATAGTTATCTGAAGTAAAATGTACAGAAGAGTGCACTACATACAACTATAACTAGCATAACTAAATACTTACTCAAAGAGTAGTTAAATAACTTTAAACATATAAGTATCCCCAATATATCTTACATATCTAATCTAAACTTCAGATACAAATTTCCACCAAGAATTATAAAAATTCGTTCCCTTATTCTTAAAATAGCACAAAATTCGAATAAATTCTAATATTAACTAAGATTATTGTGTCGTTTTTCTCATTAACTTACATAAGTGCAGCCAACTTCGCTTTTTATCGTATATAGTAGAAATCCTTGTTTAGTCATGCGTTACTTTTGAAGGAATCGATAACTATAAATCGATATGTCACATTAGTAACATTTGATTACTTCTAAGAAATCCTCGATCAATTCAAACACTTTTCGAAACTATTCAAATATACGTGTATCTGGATCTAGATCGGTCTAGTTGAGTTCTGTTCAGTAATTATTTATAAGTCACAATTCATATCGTATTGAGGTGAGACTTAGTGCTTGTTTGTCTTGTTTATCTGGAGTGTAATATATCACAATCGAACTGATATGGTCGGGTAGCTTAGCAGTATATTGACCAGCTATATCTGGCTGGCTGGCATTGTTTATTAACATTAACGTTAACGTTAACGTTTGTTAACGTGTGTGTGTGTAAGATATTTCATAAATAATACAAATGTCGACAGAAAAGCAATTACTGCACTTGCCACAAGCGAATTTATTGTGCGATTCTCGACTCTCGATTCTCCCCCGCAGCTACTTGCTGCTACAGCTGTTTTTACGGTGAATTGGCAATCTGTTTGTGGCAAGTAGTAAGTAGCAAGTATCAAGTGGCAAGTGGCGAGTGCCGAGAAGAAACAACAAACCACAAATAAGAAAAATTCGCAATTCTTTATCTGCACATAAAACTTATTTATGTTTCTATGTAAATACTTACGAGTCGAGTTGAGTCGAGTCTCTTGACTTGAGTCTGCAGTGAGGCGGCAACTCTGGCAATTGTATATAAATTTATGGCGCACCAAATTTGAATTTATAATGACAGAAAACAAATGCAATTTCACGGAGAGAGCGAGAGAGTGTGAGAGAGAGAGAGTGAGTAAGAGGGGGGAAGCGAAAGGAGAAGCGGGCAAGTGAGCAACTATGGCAGTTAATCAGAGTCAAAGTCTTTACTGCTGCGGTTGTTTTTTTCACTGCTTCCCAAATGCCTTAAAGGGCAATAAATTTTCATTTTAATTTGTGAGTAAATATTCGCATAAGGAACGGAAACAGATTCTTACAAACTGCAATGGATGAGTGCATTCATTACAAATGAACATTCGACTGCTGTTTGAATGTAAATGAGCCACTGGTTCATTCGTTGAACTAGTTCAATTGCTTTCACAATTTTGTGCAGTGCAGTGAATCAACTTGTCCATTTATTTTGTTTAATATTAATTATTCACGATTTAAAATTTATAACGCTGTCAACTTAAGTAAATTTATTAAAGCAACTGACTAAATAACCCTTCATGAATGTGTGTGTGTTTGTGTGTGTGTGTGTAAGTGTGTGGGAATGTGCATATTGTATGTATGTATGTAAAGACATATGTAAATACCACCTGGCGAATATCTATAAATTATTCCATGATTAATGACGACTGCTCGCTATTAATTATAATAAAATCAAATAAACTAAGCTTGACAGCTGTCAGTGTCATCATTTGTTTTTGTGGCGCCCGGACAAGACAATAAGAAACAGGCGAAAATTATGGCTGACTTGCCACAAAATTACTGTTGATAATTTGCTGTCACATGTGAAAAATGATGAAGCTCTAAAGTGAACAGAGCTTGTGTGTGTTTGTTTGTGTGTGTGGAAAAGGAAACTAATATGCGCCGTGTTTTGTAATAACTCAAAATGCCCCGGAGAGTTAAGCAGCTAATGTGAAAGTCAGTTCTGTTCAGTCAGCAGTCTGGCTAAAATGGCAGTCGCGTCAGACGGACAAAGTTTAACTTGTAAAAAAGTAAATAAAGTGCAAATGTCAGCTGACCGCAAACATCATTAATATAATTAAATGTGTCAGTCAAGCAGCCATTTATGCAGTCAGTCAGACATTCATTTCTGTTAACCACACGCTGCTGCTGTTGTCGCTGTTGTTGCTGCTGCTGCCATCGTAGTCAAAGTCAAAGCTCCCCATGTAAAACGCTTTGAGCAGCCAGTCAACAGTCAAACGTCAACCGTCAGCAGTTAACAGTCAGCTCTCAACTCTCCACTCTCCGCTCAGATGGCAACACTGTCAGTTAAAGTGTGCGCTTGACATAACGGCGCTCTCGCTTCGCCACAGAGAGAGCGCGACAGAGCGAGTCAAAGCGGTTGAGAGAGCGCGCTTAGTTCAGTTCGTTTCAGTTCAGCTAAGTTTCGTTCAGTTCATGTTAGTTCACTTCAGTATGTCTCTCTTTCTCTCTGTCTTACTCGTTGTTAAGTTAACTTCAGTTCAGTCCAATTGTTGCAGTTGTTGTTGTTATAGTAGTTCACAGCCTGTGTCAGTCTTTGTGTTTGCGTGTGGCTCTAATTAAAGTGTCATCAACAGCAGAGACTAACAACAACAACAACAGCAACAACAACAATGAATTGCCCCAGCATGTTAGTGATAAATTGCCATGTCTAGAGCTGTCATGTTAATTTTTCGTGCATACAAATAATAGTTTTGGCCTAAAGTGTTAATTAATTCTCGGAATATACTAAATGTGTGTATTTCTCTGTCTCTCTCCATGCTTGTGCTCAAGAAAATTTTAAGAAAAGAAAATAACGATATTTACACACTTTAATTGGCTTGCTCAATATTATATACAAAACGACAGGTTAAACATGCTTTATAAATAGACGAACAGTTTATAATAATGACTATAAACATCTAAAGATGCACAATCTTTTGAAATACTACACCATGAAATATGAAACTGTTATAGCAATATAACAGTTTCTGTAAGAAAGGTTATCTAGTGTATAGACAATAGTAAAAATAATAATCTACATTATAGTATCATAAATAGCCTCTCTCATCTCCATGATTGTAAAACTTAGACGTTACAAATTTGGTTAGATTGAAATTTGTAGACAATACTTTACACTTTTGCACAAATCAAATGAAACACACTTATTATTGTTAAAAGAGTAATGAAATTTGTTAGACATGTATTGGGATCGTGTTATCCAACTCTAAAAGCACTCTCGACTACAGCATTCGAAGTTGTTAAGATAAGAAATCGATTAAGAGCGTTACCAAAAATAAATACCATATAGGCAATATTTATTGGGGCTTTCATTAAGAAAAACTCGAGTTTTGTAGCATTTTTATGACACTCATAATTTTTTAACGATCAATTTCGTTAATAAGCAACTATAAATAAAACGCCAAGCAACGCAAAAAAAAAAAGAAGAAAAAACTACAAACAAAAAAAGAAACAAAAACAACAAGCAAAAACAAAAACCAAAGCACAATAGGAAAATAAAAGGGGAAAAAAGCAGTGACCATCTTTGTTATTGTCGATTGTCGATTGTTTTGTTGCTTTGTTTGTTGTTTTTGTCTTATTTATTGTTGTAGTTGTAGTTGTTATTCAGTTTACTCCTCTTCTAAGAGAGCAATCAAAAGACATTTATCAATAAAACTGTTGGGCCGTCAATCGTGCCATTGACGCCTAAGTAAAACCCATTCCATAACCCATTCCATTTTCATGCTAAATGCTTACGTACGTACAAATTGAATGAGCGAAACTCAATGAATTCATTTAAATGCACGCGAGGCACTAACTATGGTAATGAATTGAAACTGCTTCTTAAATGCAAAATAATAACCCGTTTTTAGCGTCGGGCATTACGAGAGAGAAATACAAACAGCAAAGCAACAGCAACAACAACAACAACGCGAACAACAACTACACTCGCAAGTTATGGGCCGCGATAATCGAACTGAATGGGAGGCATCACCACGCGGTAAGGGGCAACTGCAAAGCCAATAATCGTAAAATGCGGCAACAAATTAACCAATAAATTAATATAGAAATAATCATATTAATGTGACCGCTGATAACTGTCAGTTTTGCGGCCTGAGAGGAAGCGACTTTCAATGGGAGGCCCCAACTAACATAGCTGGGTATTATTTATGCATTTGTATAGAGCAGCGCATCAGTTGTTAAAGCAGCTTAATCCCGCGTATCAATTTAATAAAATTAATTAAAAATTGTGAATCTTATCAAAAAAAAAAAGGAAAAAAGTAAGTATTTAAATACATCACATTGTCAATTCAGCTGAACTTTTCTTTGAACTGGTTCATTGCTTTCTTAACGAAACTCTGCAGTGGAGTTGTGCAACTGAACGAATGATAGAAGTTAACGAAGAACGTGACAAGTTAAATTGAACAACTCAATTAGTAGCAGAACGAACTCAATTGAACAAATAATGCTTAAAGTGAGCGAAAATCATAGACAGAACAAGTTCAAATCACAACTCAATAGTTTGCAGAGTGTAGGACTCTGCTCTGATGATTCAGATATAATGCGTGCATACAGTGAACTAATCAACGTGATACGTAAAGCTTCCTGTTATGCGTGGGTTTCTTTGTAGGGGCCTCCAGCTCTAAGTGATGTGTTTTAAAGCCAGGGCTGAAAAGTGTATAAATGCGCTGAGGTCTTAACTAGCATTTGCTGACCATTTCCGATGGTGCTCTAATGTGTTGTAATCTGCGGCAACTTAAATGATTTTCAAATGGTATCAATCATTAAGTCGCCAGTACAGCGGGTCGTATGAGTGATTGCCATAAAATGATATAAATGTTAAGCCTCAGCCATAGCACAAAAGCACAAAACTGGCTTTCAAAGCTCAACACAACATTTGACACTAAACACGCACAAATTGCTTTTGAAGCCCCCCACCAAAAAAAAAAAAAAAAAACAGAAATATATTGAAAAAATGTTTGTATTCAAAAGAAGCCCCCACAAAGCCCCTCGGGCCATATGGACGACGGACATGTTTAAAGCGGAAAGCTGTCAGTATTTATGTGTTTATGTATTTATGTGGTTATGTGTGGGTCTCTGGGCTTTTGTCCGAACAAAGCGACTAATAAAAAGAAACTGAAATGTAATATTGATAAGCCAAAAAGCGGTCAACACTCGACGCAGACAGACGGACAATCCACGCCCCAATGCCAATGGGCCTAAATGTCTGGCGCCGGGAGACGATTTCTCATTTTTTGGGGTTCGGTTTTGGCTTTCAATCAAAGCAGGCCAAAAAAAACAAATAAACAATCAATCTCAATCACATCAATTATGCGCTGAAACAACTTCTGAGCTGTCCGCTTGTCTTATCATTCGCTGTGAGTGTCTGTCGATTGCTTAGATTTGGTTTTGTTTTTTTCATTTTCATTTCCATTTCGAATTTGTTGTTTTTATATTATTCAAACAAGGCGACACTTTTAAATGCCACACTATTCTATCGATGTTAATCATTTTAATTGGCGCCACTTGAACGCCATGGCGTTTGTAAGTATCTCAGTATCTGTAGCTGTAGCTGTATCTGTATTTGTAGCTGTATCTATATGTGTGTCGGCTGTGTCTGTGTAACTGATTGGAGGCCATTAATTTTTAAACAGTCATTTGAAAGC
Organism: Drosophila funebris; assembly: GCA_018901825.1. Taxonomy (NCBI): domain Eukaryota; kingdom Metazoa; phylum Arthropoda; class Insecta; order Diptera; family Drosophilidae; genus Drosophila; species Drosophila funebris. Next base: position 25,534,185 of record JAEIFK010000425.1, read on the forward strand.
GTTTCAAATTAGTTTCGTGTGTTGCAAGCAACAAGCTGGAGCCACACTTCACACACATACACAACATACACACACACACTCTTGTCAAAAGTGAAAGTGACCAACGCACTTTCAACGAGTTCATTTTCAGTTTACTTTGTGAAAAATCCATTTCAATTCAGATCATTTAGCTGCAGATAAGACTGTAATCGCATTGAAGATCTTAGAAATAATTGTGGCATAGTTTTTGGTAGGTAAAACAGTGCAAATTCCTTTCTCCTAGTTTTATAAGCAAATTCTTTGATTTATTTATATACTTATAACAAATGTCTTCAAATTAAAAAAATGCATTTAAATTGTGGCGAATTCATTTGCCAATTCCAACTTATTATTTTCTAAGTTATCAATAAATTAATAAATAATAAATTAATTGTAGAATGCTTTGAATTACTTGACAAATGAACGAAATATGAGGCATGACATTCCATTAACTAAATTAATTAATTCATATATCTTTTAATAGACAACAGTCCAAGTAGAGTTTCAAAATGAAGTAACTTCAATCAATTTCTATTAATAAAGTATCTGCCATCGTTGGCCCACTAACTAACAGCCAAGTTGAGGTGCATATTAAATATTAAATGGGTTAGACATTCACTTGGTTGTTAAACTAAATATCACAATATGGAAAACAACAACTAATGCTTTCTGTTACGAGCGCTTCCCATCCATATTCATTACAAGTTGCCACAAAATTCGAAGCTATGAAATATGCACCATCCAACTTGACAGCAAGTTCATTTAAATAGAAAATGACATGTGACAAAGTGACACTTTTTGATTGCTCTTTTGCAGCGCTCTTACAGTAAACGCAACCAATCGTACGTCCCTCCTCCTCTGTGGCTGTTGTTCCATCCCTGTTCCATCTTCTCGCTTTGCGCTGTTGACACTCTTTGAACCCAGTCAGACGTTGTCTGGCTGACACCTCAAGGCGAAATGTGCCAAGGTTGAAGGAACAGAAAAGCAACAAAATAAAAGTAAAAGATCTAAATGAAAATTTGAATGTGAATGTGAATAAAAATAAAAACAAATTAAATAGTATGTCAGAGTTGTTATTTTTCAAAATGACATAAATGTCATGTCAAATGCCAGGCAAACTAAATATTTGCTTCAACAAATCCAGGGACCTGCCGTTGACAGCCACATCACGTAAACCATAAACTAGAAGCTACAAACTAACAAGCTCACAAACTCACAAACTGTATAAATTGCATTGAAAATGTTTGCGAAATAAACTATAAACAGCAGATCCAATTGAAACCTACTTTTTGGGCATGAGTTGTTGCCTTTTGGGTATTTATTCAAATTGCTTTAACTCGTTAACAAATAATGGATTGACATTCCAGTCATTTGTGATCTAGTTACACAATAGTCGCTTCGAATAAAATTACTCTGGTTTTAGTTTTAGAGTAGTTCTGCATGATACTAAAGTTATGTAAACTTTGAATCATTTTGCATACAAATATTATTACTAAACTAATAAACTTAACTATTTAAAGCATTTATAAATTAGTTCCCCATTTGCCTAGTTCCAGTTGTGAGCTAGTTCCAAAGCAACCATTTATTCATATCTTTACTAAAACCTTTCAAAATGTTTTATAATCTCTTTTCTTTCTGCTTGAAATTCCTCAACGAACCGTTCACTTTAAAACCATCTGTAAACCATCTTTCAAAATCTAAATAAATCCATATTTTGATTTAAGTAAATTTTCAACAATATAAACCCATTAAAACCCTCTAACATCCAATTCTAAATGAACCCTTCCAAAAATGTATCTCAGACCTGCGCTTTAAGCTACAAATGTATCTACACTTTTGCAACACTTTCAGTAAGATTATCAGCTGCCGCAGGAAAGTGAAAATGCATTTTTCTTAGCACACGACAAGATGACAAGCATCTCACGCCTTCACATCCTCCCTCTTTCATACCCTGTACAAACATGCTTGCAATTTTCCCAGCTGACGTCGCTTATCAGGTGTTGAAGATCGTTGCACACAGCGAAGGTTTTTCCCGCGTTTCCCTAAGCATTTGCCTGCTTATTTAAATTAGCTGCAACTATAAGAGACCAAAAAATAAAAAGAAATGTGTACCTTCTGCAATTCATTTATACAGCTGTCTGCCTGTCTGTCGTACTGTCGACCTGTCTCTTTGCCTGTCTGTCTCCCTGCCTCATCTCGTCCGTCTGTTATTTTGGCGGACTTTCGCGAAATTTGCTTATCGCAGTGGAAAAAAATCAACCAAAGGGCATTTGGTATACAAACAAAAAACTAGTTAGAATTATCTACACGGGAATGATCGACTGATATCTACCCTGTAGCCTAAGATTGTTTGTGCGGTAATCTAAGTTGTTTTAATTATAAAATCTCACTTTTTAATGACTATCAACTGGAATACACCCGATTTGCTCATTTCTTTTGTACAGGGTACGCAAAAAATGCAATGTCTGTGCTCGGAGCTATATCTCTTTATATTCTAACTTCCCTGTCATGTGTATCCGTGTATATGTTGGCTGCATTGCTCGGAGAATTTGGCTCAATTCGCATATTTTCGCATTTTATTATGCAAAGTGATGGACGGGGCAGGCAAACAGACTGAAAGACTGTCAGACTGACAGGCGGACAAGCGGATAGACTGACTGACTGACTGAAAGACTGAGGCGGCAGTGTTGTAAAGGGCGTCGGCATGTCACTCAGTCACTCGCCCATTCTCACACACACATACACACACACACACACGCCACATTCGGGAATAGACAGCCCAAGTACAATTTTTTATACTTTACAAATTGTATCTGAATTATAAATTAAAAAAGCAACAACAACCAAAAAAAAAAACAGTTGTGCAACACAAAACTGTCAGTTTGCCTTCCGGCCTAAACGATGGATGAGGAAGGGTACTGAAACACTGGTAGCTGTCTCTCTATCTGTCGGAGTTGACTTTCAATGAAGAAATGAAACGGAAGTGCAACACCAAAGTCTATTTATTTAAGCCAATTGTCAGTTGTTCCAATGAAATTACAGTGAAACAATGTTAGGTGCAACTAATATTACATTTGAGTTCATTGGCAACCCGATTGTTCAATTTACTCCGCACGTAGATATCGTTAATATTTTACAAATAATCGATATCGATTCATCGATAACATCTTTACTTTCTAAATTCCATATTGAAGACAGATCTATTTTATGACATACAATAATTTAACGAATTAAATCTTTATAAATTCCTGCTAAATTCCGTGTATATGTGTGTATTCTGGCATTCTCATTAGGCAATAGCTACTGTAACACTGTACTCGCCACCAGGTTGTATGCGGAAATTACGTACAAAATGTTTAGAAAGTTAATTAGCTCATAATAAACATTGCCAACTTTATTCATACAACAAATTTTGATGATTACGCTTACAGAAAAAATGTAAATGCAGTAAATCAAAAAAACACGCAACCGAATAAATATTCAACAACAACAGCAACAACATCAACAACAGCAACAACATACATAATCAGGAAAATAAATTATGAATAATCGCAAATGTGAATATGAAATGCAATGGCGAAGGGGTGCAAAGTGGCAGTGGGGAGAAGGGTGATGGGGTGGGGTGTGGTAATACTTGAGGGAAAGGGAAATCCGAAAGAGTCGATGCGATATGCTCGGTTGTTAGTATTGCTGACAACAGTTGTCAACGCATGTGTAGAGCGCATAATTATAAATAACACGTAATTAACGCGCCGCAAATGCGAATGACACCTCAACTCATCTCAGTTGGTCCTCTCACTCCCGCTCCCGCTCCTGCTCCCGCTCTCTCACTTTTACTCACTGTGTGAAGCTTTTTCTGGGGTTCACGAATCGTCTGCTGGCATTTTGACAGCGCCCAAGGCAAATGGATGACAGCGACATCGCTGACAAGTTGCAATGTGCATTGGCCGCTGAAATTATAAAGTGTCATTGGATTTATTACGGGCGACATGCAGCAGCATGCTGCGAAACGTGTCTCAACGTGTCCGCAGGACAGGACAGGAACCATGCAGCATGAGCATCTCTCTTTCTCTCAGACTCTCAGCAATAATATAAAGTATGAATATTCAATATTAGCAACACTCGCCGCGGAATTCATTAACGCTGACAACTTGAAATGCTAATTATTGTCAAATTAATTTAGTCAGCTGTCAGCTTAAATACAAGTGGGGACTTTTGTTGTTGTTGCTGTTGGTGTTGTTTTGTTTTTGTTTTGCATTAACAAAGAATATAAAAATAAAATTAAATTGAGCACAAGTCTGTCAGTGAGAATTTATATGCAGCTTCGTTCGCATTATTATACAAATGTGAGAATTAATGAATGCCGTACGTAGGCGCAGGCAGTCAGGCAGTCAATCAGTTGACAGAATGACAGCATGACACCATGACAGACAGACAGTCCGTTTCAGTTTATGCAAATTGCAACAGCTGCTGCTGCCGCAGCACTTTATGGTGCCAATGTGTGCGAATTTTTCAAAATGGACTATGCCATCAAAAAGACATTCACATCAATTTATATCTACATATATATATATACATATATAGATATATGTATATAAATATGTATATTACTCGTATTTGATTGAATTTGGAAATCAGTGGCAAAGTAATCAGTAGCATTCGACTTTGGAATCAAGCGAATAAAGAAGAGTTTATTTATAACAGAGTGTTCCACTTTCATTTGATTATTGATTCAATTCAATCAAAAGAAACTATAACACGTTGCGGTAACAAATAAGCAGAGAACTCAGAGTTTGCTTACTATTGCTGGATGATTTTATAGAAATCTCTTTGAAACTATAAGTTCCAGCAAGGGAATTATTGTAAGTTGATATGAAATTGATTGAAATTAAATCTAAAGCAAATCTGGTTGCAAATCTATTAATGAATTAATGTGCATTCCCTTGAGAATAAAATAAATTTAAACTCACCATCCCTTGATATTTAAGGAATAAAAAAGTAGATGACAAGTTCATATGAAATAGAAAAAAAGTTAAATTTTATCTAAAATAATAATAAATAACTGAAAATAGAATACATCAATTGTATGTTACAAATAAGTAAACGAGGAATTTTGAATATGCTTTAAACTGTGGAGAAGTGTAGAAATAATCAAATAAATATATAAATATGTAAATGAATAAATAAGTGAATAAATAAATAAATACATAACTAAATTAATTAATATAAAAGAAGTAAAAAACTAGATAAATAAATTAATGATTAAATTAAATAATTAATTAATAAATAAATTAATAAATAAATATATTAATATATAAATAAATAGATAAATGAATAATTAAATAGATAAATAAATAAAAACAAATAAAAACTAAATAAATAATTAAATAATAAAAAAGATATAATTTCTAACATAAAATATCAATCCCTAAGAAGAGAAAAGTTCAGCAAAAAGCCAAAGAAATCCTTTCAAATAACCTCAAACAAGAGAATTAATACACAGATCCTACATAAATGGCTTTCGCAGACACTCGAGATTCATTATTATTATTCATTGTAATATATTTAAACGCCACATATTTCTATAGAAAGAGAGAGACAAATGAGGAACTGGGGACGTAAACAATTTGGGAAGAGCTCTGACAATCGTTGTAACGCCCACACATTGACACGTTTCAGGGAATGGCATGACAGGTTCACATTGCGTATGATTGATAAACACGTTGCCAAAAAAAATTACACACAAAGAGGCAGAGACAGAGAAAGAGAGAGAGAGAGAACCAACAAAACAACAGCAACAACATGTTGCAGCTGCTGATCCAAAGAACCTTGAGCTGTTGTTGTCCGCAAGTAAAAGCAAATAACTCGTAGACATCATTTACTTGCCGTTGTTGTTGTGATTGTTGTTGGTGTTATTGTTGTTATTGTTGTTGTTGTTTTGGCCGTTTTTCAGCATTCGCTTTTATACAGCTCAAATGAATGATGAGCCGCATAATGGAATATGGCAAATGGGTGTTGACAAGGGGCAATAAGTGTGTGTACGCGGAGTGGTGTGTGTGCTGTGTGTATATTTGGTTGGCAATTAATTTGATTTACAAGGTTAATTATACGCATATTGCGTATACGCTACGTGTGACGCCAACAAATAAAAAATTGGCCAAATAATCGAAATAATCGATAATAGAATATTCGACTGTCGAGCCAAAAGTTGGGTACTTGGCCAACAAAGTAAGCAATTAGTACAGGTGGCTAACAACACAAGTCACAGCCTAACAGGTAAATTAAATGGCAACAACCTACAACCTAACTCACAAAAAACGCATGTAAAAATGTGTGAAAAGCAGTGGCCAAAACAACAAAGAGAAAAGCACAAATGTTGGCATAAATAAACAACGGACAAATGAAAAAGAAAGAAAAGGTTAAACGACAAGCATAACAACACCAACAATAACAACAACATTTGTTAACTGACAACTAAATGGACACGTAATGTTGACAAAAGTCTGACATGAAATCTAACTGTGCGCAGCAGGGATAGGGGAACGGGGAGATAAGTGAGGGGTACTACGCGTATGTAAACCCGAACAGACCTCAAATGAAAGAAAGAGTGACACATGAAAATGGCATTAATGTGTCACTCAAAGCGTACACAGCAGCAGCAGCAGCAACAGCAACAACAATAGCAACAACATTTGCAACAGCAACAGCAACTGCAACTGCAACTGCAACAATTGCAATGATACGGTTGACAGTTTACGTTGTTGTTGCTGCCGGGGCTAAAATTGCAACATTGTCTAATGCCAACTAGAGTGTAAATGTGTGTGCTTGTGTATGTGTCATTAAATTAAGTGGCAACGCCAAAAGCGCATTGCCACACGTAGCTTCATATTGTGTCCCCCTTTTGCGTACCCCCCCCCCACCACCAATAAATCATACAATAGCTTAATATACTCTAATATACTCTATCATAAGTTATACTCTGGAGGATTGTAATTATTATTAGTAAATTTAATAATATGTAATATATATATATAAATATGTATAATAATAATTTCAATTACATCACAACAACTTGAAGTATTGCTTGTAAGAGTATTTAATTGTCGCCTATACAACATATGCATTTCACGGTTTTTGTTTTCTTTCTCTGTTTGCTGCAATTGCCAACTCTTGGCCATACTTACTCGACCCGCGTTTGACAGTCAAATGACGCTGTCAGCTGTCAATATGACAAGTGTCAGTTTTGCAGCAGTTGACAGTTAATGTGACAGCGTTTGTGCGCCGGCTAAATAAACTACAGACATATTGGATTGCACATTTGGATAGCTTGATGCTCGAGTACAAATGCGAATACGAATACGAGTACTTGTTATTTGGTATATGAGTTGAGTGCACTCATTCTCATTGACTTCCATTGAAATTGGCAATCGTACTTCTGACACTTTAGACATACCAAAAATTATATTAAATAACTTTCATGCGAAATATCAAAATCAACTTCATTAAATTGAATATTCAATTCCACTTAACATAGCAAGTTGCTAAGTTGTTGATGTAAGTTTGTAAACATAAATAACTTTGACTTGTAGTAATCATTTTATGTTAAACCTATTAACATATATCTATATTATTGCCATATAGATAAAGAATCAAAGAAGAGATCACGCAAAAGCTTAGTCATCATTCATGACATACCGTAGAAAGATTGGATTGCGATATACATATGCCAACGTATTCTCTACATCATGTACATAAGTTAACTGCAGATGTATGCAGTCTATTCATCGAAAACTTGTAACCTTCCCTTAAGACATGAGAACAGATCTGTTATACTCCACTTTCTTGAAGTCGGCCAACTTCTACTGTACAGCAAATATTCCAATTTAATACGAAAAGATTTAAAAAAAAAACAGGGCAATTTAGAGGGAACGTTGCTTTATGAATTGTAATTTATGTTTATTGCCACAAAAAGCGACGTGACACAAAATTGCAATATATATTTTCGAAGCAATGTTTTAGGGGCATTTATGTAAATTTGAGCTCGAGAAGTTGGAGGTGAATTTATTAGCACAACGAAACCACAAAAAGGTGTTAACTGGCAATGAGATAATGGATAAAATACATATAAGTATTAAATGTGTATGTGCACAACACACACACACACTGACATACACACTCACATACACAGTGAGAGAAACCCAGCCAACATCTGCATAAAGTTTTATACAATTTTTATCGCTTATTTTATAATTCGCAACAAAACTGCAAAGCGTCTTATGAGACGTCGACGTCCTCGCCGAGGGCTTATGCAAAACGATGGCGATGTCGACGTCGACGTAGCACAATTTCCGGTTTTTATGCTTATCCTGTAATTCATATTTATAGCAGCTATTTTTGTATCATAAGACGCCGCACAGGAAGCAGCATCCTGCGCCTTAGCCACAGCATCAGTCGAAGCCGTAGCCGTAGCCTTAGCCTTAGCCTTAGCCTGAGCATCTATGAAAATTGCATTTCAGGAAAAAGCAGTAACAACAGAAGAAAAAAATGATACCCTAGAGAGTGAGACAACGAGACGGGGAGTGTAAGCGAGAGAACGACATTGAATTGCATTATGTACGTAGATAAGTTTTATTGCTGTGTGTCCCTAATATAAATCATTTAAATTGTATCTAGTCTGCGGATTATCAGCAATTGGCAGCGTCATCCTCGCTTCTTGTCAATCCCAGACATTGAATACTTGACTGAGAACCAAGACGAAGAAAGCTGATTTCTGTTACCAAATCTCATTTCAAGCTGTGCTCCAATGATTCCACAACTTGCGGATGAACAGACAACAGAAGTTTTCACTATTATAATAATAAAATAATAAACAATAATTTAATATTGAAAGTGAGAGCTTTAAGACTTGCATCAACAAATATTTAGCTAAGCTAAGAGCATCGACATCTACTTAGTTGCTTGTAGCCAGTGTATACTGTGCTGCCAAGCAATACAATTTGCTTATTTACACAATATTTTACAGCTGTCGATGGCAATGATTCCAAGTATAATAATAAAATAAAAAAAATGTGACAACAACAAATAAATAAAGAATACACGCGAATTGCTAAATGTGTCACATTTAACGTAGCGGCATTTTAATAATACCCTAAGCCCGCAGGGTTTTATAGCCGATGAGGCGATATGACACATCGACATACTTTAGACAGCAAATATACACTTGAAACAATATTAAGTATCTGCGCGCCAACAAATAAAAACAATAACAAATAGAGGCACGCGAAGTCTTCACTCGTTCGATGGGAACGAACTGGAGTAGGAGAGGAGTGGGGTAACACAAGGGGGACAACGATCAGCTGCACACTTGAAGCCACTCAAAAAATCATACTTTATGTTAATATGACAAACAAAATGTTGAAAACTTTTTGAAACAATGACAATGACAGCCCTCAAAACGATGAACGCTGAACGCTGTACGCTGAACGATGTGAACAAGCCGCAGTGGCTTCAAGATGAGTTCAATTGAATACTCATTGAATGGGGTGGGGGGGCGGGGGGGAGGAATTGCCAGACAACCACAGAGACAACACAGAGACAGACAGACATCATTTGTGAGCTGAGCAAATTGTTGTTTGTTGTTTTTGAAATTGAAATTTGATGGCTGCTTTTGAGGGCTTTGATGTTATGCCGATTACGCGTCTATATGCGTAGTTACATTGAGTTTATTTTAACATAATACTTGTTACGTTACTTATGGGCGCATTAATCTGTAAGTAAAGTGTTCAAGTAAAGCTGGGCTTGTTAATTTGTAGCCATTAATATCGCATTTATTCGGAAATCTAAGAAGACAGTTCTAAAATTTTATTTAATAAAAATTAAAATATAAATATGTTTAGAGGAAATATTAAAATATTAGTTAACAACAAATTAGACTGGAGTATATTTTAAAGAATATTACTTTATTATATACAATTTAATTAAATTAAATAATGCTGAGCTCAAGGTAATTCCTTTATTAGCCATAGAAAGCTACCACAGATTTCATCAAAAGGACAAAGGCCAAAAGAACGCTCTGCAATTGTGTGCAAAGCCAAAAATGAAATAAAATAAATGAATTGGGCTGCTTTCTTTTAATAGTATTACAAAACCTTGAACTTTGACCTTAATGCTTCCATAGCAATTGGCCAGAATGCGAAGCATGCAATAGGCTGTGCAGTACCAATAAAAAGAAACACGTTAAAACGCTGCGTATACTCAATATTTTGAAAGCTTAGTCAAGCGCGACTCTGCATACACACCTTAAAAACTAAATTAACAACAAATGCAAAATGCAGTAATACTATTTAGTACCATGTCATGACATGAGCATGGGGACTGTGGGTCTCTCTGTTTAGTTTTAAGTGTCTAATTAAATTATCCGCATTTAACAACCGACTGTGACTCGATTGTGCAAAAGGCATGACTAAATGCCCCTCTCCCTCTCTCTCGCTATCCCTCTCTCGCTCTATCTCACACTGCCTTGGCTTGAACCTTTCCGCCCATTGCTCATGTTATACTCGTTGTTGTTTGCTTGTTATTATTTAAATGCTTTTGTTGTTGTTAGCACACTAGGTGTAACATTTTAATTAACACAATATTCATAATTTGTAAACGGATGCACAGGAAATTTTATTATATTTTTATTTATTTTTTGCTCTGTTCATTTCAACATGTTTTTGTATTAAGTTGAACTGCCACAACGAGTGCTAATTAAGTGCTATAACAGCCTATTTTTTGCCATTATTATTATTATTATTATTATTATGTTTTTTATCAATAAACTTAGCAAGTTTTTATTTAAGCGCAGTGTTGGCATTAACTGCGTCATAATTATGATTTTATTGCTTCTAATTATCCAGTGCTAAGTCTTAAGTTAGTATGTGTATTAAGCAGTTAGAGCTGGCAATAATTTCGCAGCCTTTACGTGCTTATAAACGATCGGTTAGGAATACATATAAGCCTCAATAACAACTACAGTTCAGTCATAAATTAAACAATCCCAATCCTCACTCTTCTCCCCCCTCTCTATCACACTCGCACTCTGTCTATCTATAAGCTAGTATAATATTAATAATAGTAATGTGTTTGTGTTTGTGTGTGCCATCAATATTTATAAACTAAATCACACACAACAGAAATTGCGCGACACGAAATACGCATAATACAAAAAATCAATACGGAAAGTTTATCAACGTTCATATAAATTATGACTAATTGTGCTAAAAACGAGACAGAATGGGCCGCATTGCTGCCATAATTAATAAAGTGTTGATATAGTGTCTTCGCCTGTGTTTGGGCCTGGCCCAATGACTGGGTTCCCTACCCCATACCCCACTTCCCTCACTACAGGACTACCTCAATGAAGGCCAGCGAGTAGACAATATAAATTAAATAAACCAAAAAGAAATATATTATTTTGATTCAATTAGTTCACAATTAAATAAACAATTAGAATGTAACTAAATAAGAGAATTATAATTAAAATATAATATTTATTAAAACAATAAATAAGCAATTTAATTGAAATTTAATATAATTATGCGAATTTACATTTACATTTTGAATGATTTCATTATATTAATTATTACATATTATTAAGTTCCAATTAAAATAAAAAATAGCAATTTAAATCACAATTAATAAATTAAAAATTAAATTATGCATTCACTTCGCAGTAAAGCGATTGCTTACAAATTAAAAATAAACTATTTCGGGGAAAATTCTAATTACCTTAAATATTGTATTAAATATAACAAATAAACATTTCACTCCAAGCGATAAATGTATCAAGAATTTGCTTGCATATCATTTATGTATGAAATTAATTAGAATTGATTTTGCAATCTTTAACGTAGTTTCCCAGTATTGGGGAACTTTGGAAATTACTCGAAAACGACCCGTAAATAATGCCCCTTAAATGCGCCGCTTATCGAGCCTCAACAAACCCCATTTCCATGTCAATACCGCATGCCCCACACCCATTCTCCGTTCCCCGTCCCCGGTTCCCCATTCCCATTCCCTATTCGCATTCCCATTAGAGTTTGGTACAGAAAATGCGCTTAAGTACCGATAAGAAATTTGCCATTTTTACAATAGTATCATAATAATTTATGGAGGCCCATTGAGTGTTATAAAAGCTTCAATATTTTGTAGTTTATGACTTACGCCAGTTGTGGCATGGGCGTAATTACACACACACACACACATACGTAGTACAGTAAATACATAAGCTGTACGTCATTATTTTCAATGTGCGCCGGGGCTTTTGTTAGTTTGCAATGAATTATGATGCTCAACTCTTTGCTCAGTATCGGTATTAGGCTCTCTTCACACTCGCTCTCTTTCTGCCTCTCTCTCCAACTCTCTCTGCCCCGCTGCGCCATAATTTATGGCATGCGGCGAAATGGATTTTATTGCAAAAGCCGTGTTTGAGTTTTATGGCACCAACTGTGAGTGGGTAATATTCATTTCATTTATATGCACTTCGCTTTGTGCCTTGTGTCGGCATTTTGTGAACGTAGAAAATCGCAAATTTTCACTTTTTAGTCGTTATACTAAAGCATTATGATGATTAGTTAGTTATTTTGTGCTGATGATTAGCCCAACGTGCCTATTATTTGACATATTTGCCTAATCATTGCGAATATTACGTTGTCAAATTTTACGAGTCGATTTTATTGCTGGCAATTTCACTAAATAAATTGCACCAATTGAGACATTATAACTATGACAAATGCGCCACGATATGAAAATGATTAAATACCCTAATCAAAATGGTGACCCGCTCAATCAACATAAATAGCAACTAGCATATAATATTTCTAAGTTTAACTCATAAGAGTTTATAAATAAATACGTATGGCAAGATCTTTTGCTTTGTGAGATTTCAGAACTTGTTATAAGGGAACTTTAGTTGAATTTGTATCTTAATTTCAGTTTCAATAGATTAAGCTTAAACAGAAGTTACTTAAAGAGATGTGGAACCTTATCTTCCTTAGCTTTAAACTATGCTATAGTTAACCATACTGACAGAAGTCACTCTTGATTTCCTTGAAAAACATAGCACTTAAAAGTTGAACACTTCGCTGCATTCTTTTTCCAAGTATGTAGTTATTTTTCTTAACAAGTTTCCTCATTCTGCGGGGACTTTATCATAATAATTTGGGGACCCCAAGGGGCTTGTGCCCATTTGCGTCGTAATTTTATATTTTATGTACTTTTTATATCTTTTATTTGCAAACGTTTTTAATAGCCTCATAATTCCATTTATTTGGCCACGTTGGGCATATTTATGGTTTTCAGCCCTTATTTATGATGGCCATGGGGCGAAACAAGGGCAGTTGGTATAGCACAATGTTTCGTTGTGGTATAACACCCAACCAAAAGTGAAATGAATGCGAACCCAACTGAACAGAACTCACAAATATTTCAAGATCGCGCGAGTGTTTGCACAGAGATTAAGATCTGGCATCGTGCTCAGAAGTTGGCGACGGTTAAGGAAGTGTTTAAGGAACAAAGTAAACGAAATGTTGAAAAGTGCAAAAAAGAGAGAGATACTATAACAAAAACCATATAAAGGCGACAGTGGCGGAGTTTTGCCCTTGGTTTTTGTCTTATCTGATGCCGCTGGCACGATATGTCGTCCTTACTTTACTTATGCATATGGAAAGAGCAGCAGGCTTACTAATAATTCTTAACTCCTTCACTGACTCTTGTTTCTTATTCGTTTTCTTTTTCGTTTTCTTCTGCTTGCAGCTGGACAATAAAAGCAGTCCATTGGCGCTATTGGCGCAAACATGCAGCGCCATCGGTGCGGACACCGCAAATCCAAAGCTGCTGGCGGCAAACATTGAGAAGTCGACAAAGCAACAGCCGAAAGGCATCGCTCTGGGCATGGGCAATGGCAACGGTTTGGGTCTGGGCATGGGAATGGGGGACAACACACGCGATAAATCCTCACCAGTTAGCAGTCATTCATCCAGCGTTAGCACCGGCTCCGTGGAGCAACAGCAGCTGCCGCCGGCTCACAGTAAAACCCCTAGCACCTTTAAGCCCTATGAGGCCAACAACAACGACTGCGGCGCCACAAATCTCAGCAGCAGCAGCAATAGCATCAGCAACATCAACAACAACATCAACAACAACAGCAGCAACAACAACAACGGTGGTAGTGGCAACAACCAACGCGTTAAGACGCCTAAGGCGACCAATGGACAACAGCGTTGCGATTCGAACCAAAGTGCCAGCAGCTCACAGCGCGAATCGCCAAATGCTCCAAATGCAAACGCCTCCATGGGCAATGCCTCCCTCAGACGGACACCCACCACAGTTGGCTCCCAGCACAACGGCAGCCCGGTGCAATCATCCGCGCCAGTTCGCAGCAATTCCAAAGAGTCCGCAGCATTGCATAGTCCAAGTGCCGCAGCTGCTGCCGCCAGCTCGAGTCGCCTCCAAGAGGCGGCATATGCGGCTGCCAAAGAGGCAAGCTATGTGAAGGCGCTGCATGCGGCCAGCCAACAGGCGAATTCCTCGGCAGCCTCCTATTATCCACCAGGTAAGCAATTAGAACTATTTGATAGCCTCATTGTGAGCAACAACAACTTTCGATAATAAATTCTATAAAATGTTATCGATTGTTCAATGCAATTCTTCACTTAGAAGAACAGAAGTTAAAAAATAAATAAAATCAAGAGAGGCAAGCTTAAATTTAATAACAAAAAGAATATTAATATAAATAATACATTACTAATATTTAAATTAACGTCTTCAACTTATGTCTGTAAATTTCATTAATTTTAAAGATCTTCAAATCAAAGTATCAAAACTGTAATAGACTTCTAATCCGAGCTATGATATGAGTATATTCATAGAATTCCCTGTTTGATCGAATTCCCCTACAATCGATAGTTCTGCTACAGTCGCTCCATATTAAAGCTTCTACTTTCCCATAATTTCTTCCTCAGGCTATGGCACTCCGTATCCCATGGACCTGATGACAGCCAGCTCGCTGATGTCACCGCATCATGCCATGTTCAAGGCGTCGGCCATGAACCCCTATCTGAACTATGCCCGTCTCAAGGGCCTAACGGAGCCATCGGCCATGATGGCCGCCTCTCCGAATGTCTGTCGGGATCCCTATTGCACCGGCTGTCCGGCCAGTCCGCATTACATTAACAAAGCCTCCGGCCAACCCTGTCCGGCTGGCTGTCCACAATGTGAGGTGGCCGGCGGTGGCAAGTCGGGTGGAGGTGGCTCTGGCGGGCCAGGCGGCGGGTCGAATGCAGCGGCAGCGGCTGCGGCAGCAGCTGCATCTTCATATCATGCACAGTTGGCGGCTCTGGCTGCGGCTTCGCAGTTGCCGTATGTGTGCTCCTGGATTGGCAGTGATGCGGCGTATTGTGGCAAGAGATTTGGCACCTCCGACGATCTATTCCAGCATTTGCGTACACACACTGCCTCCGTGCCGGATGCTGTGTTAAGTGCGGCAGCAGCAGGAGGCATACCACCGAATCATCCGCTATTCCAACGCACTTACCCGACTCCGCCGCTGAGTCCATTGTCTGCGGCGGCACGGTACCATCCATATGGTAAGCCTTCGATGTTGCCACCATCTCTGGCACCTCCCGGCCTGCCAGGGTTGCCACCACATCCCGCACTGGCACAA
This sequence comes from Drosophila funebris, assembly GCA_018901825.1. Lineage (NCBI taxonomy): Eukaryota > Metazoa > Arthropoda > Insecta > Diptera > Drosophilidae > Drosophila > Drosophila funebris. Next base: position 25,549,906 of record JAEIFK010000425.1, read on the forward strand.
TACTTTGCACCCTACTCGTTATACGGACCACGCATGGGCTCATCGCATCCGTAGTAAATGTTGAACAAGTCAGCGGGGGGAGGGGCTGGGTAGGGGCAAATGAAAATGAGGGAAAAAAGGGAGGGTCAACTCACTCGTGAAACGAAAAGCTAGTGATCTAATGTACGATAGTTACATACAAATGTTTAATATTAGCTTTAGGCTCTAACGCAAGTTGAAAAGATTCTATTCAAGGACTTATACTTATCTACAATAGGTCAGACAACCATCAGAGTCTGTCTCTACGTACATATGTATGTCCCATCTACTCGTAATGCTTATGGTAATTTTAATATTATTTATTAAATTCAAAGAGAAAACAAACAACAAATAAACAATATATCTTATACAGATAAAAGATGCAAAACCAATTATGAAATGAAAAGATTGTCCAAAAACTTAAAGTTGTAAAATTCTTGTACATTATATTAATAAATATAAAAAATATATTTAAAAAAAATAATAAAAATATATATGTATGTGTATATGTATATGTATATCTATGTGTATGGATATATATGTAAAATGTAATTATGAACAATATTTTAAAGTTCATTTAAGTCACTACAACAAATCAATAAATCAAAAGATAACTAAAATCTCAAGACTTTTCAATTGGAATTCATATTAATTATGGTAAGTATTAATTGGAGTTTAAGGAATGTTTCTTTACTTCTTCTTTAAAATAGATAGTAGATCGATAGATAGATACTTTAAATGGACATCAGCTAATCATTATCATCAAATGATCAAGGAAAAATCGAAAGCTCAACTCATTTTTAAATCCAACGACTCTAACATATAAATGTAGTTGTCAACTTTACAATAAGTTATTGATAATAATAAGATATATATTTAACATATCCCTAACTCAGCTTCTTCTGCATTCATAGAAGTTAGAACTTCAATTTAAAAGAAACAAATAGAGTCTTAACTAAGGATAACATGCAAGTAGAACTCACTTTCTATAGAGTGTTTAACAAGTAAATAAAAACGACAAAGTGGCTGCTAACATAATGAAAAGATTTACATATTAAAAGTATGTATTAAAATAATCAAACTATTTAACATTAATGTAGTTAATTATTATACCCTGTACAGGGATATATTAACTTTGTGAAAAAAATTTTTGTAACAGGCAGAAGGAGTCATCTCCGACCCTATAAAGTATATATATTCTTGATCAGCATCAACAGCCGAGTCGATTGAGCCATGTCCGTCTGTCTGTCCGTCCGTCTGTCCGTCTGTATGAACGCGTCGATCTCAGCAACTATAAGAGCTAGAGACACCAGACACCACTAGAGACCATTTGGCATCAAGGTTCCTGTATACCATACGCAGATCAAGTTTATTTTAAATTTTGGATACCTCCCCCCCTTCCCCCGCAAATCGAAAAAAACGAATAATAGCCACATTTTTCAACGTAGACACTTCTAACTTAACAGGTGCGTTAAGAATTATATGTAGAAGGAACGCTGAAAGTTTCATCAAGATCGGTTTGTAAATAAGACAGATAATCAGCAATAAAAGTTATTTTTCCACGGAATCTTAGAGCAGCAGGCAGCACATGTGTGCGAGCGAGACAGCGAACGACTGTGACACATGCGTCTGCTTACCATGTGTGCATATTTGTGCGAGCGAGATAGGGAACTACTGCGACACAGGCATAAGTAAATTAAGTGTCGTAACACTCAGCTTTTGATTGAATATGTATAAATATGTGAAAGTTAGCTGCTATAAGCAAGCAAAGAATTCATATGCAAAATGAGAGTTTCAAAGGGGTTTTCTTTAAACACCTGTTATGTTCTTACTTTTATTTTAATCAAAGTATCTATTATCAAAATACTCTTAATATAGAAGCCTGTACAGGGTATTATACTGTCGAATGCGGTCGACTGTAGCCTTTTCGACTGGTTTTTATTAAATATTTCATCTTCAATGTTATGAATTCAAACGAAATACGAAACAAAGTATCAACTTTAGGTTGTCGAAAAGCTTATCTAAATGGCTTTAACTTCAAAACGAAATGAATACATGAGAACTGCGAATTGAGAAGCGAGTCGAGCTCTGGGCCAATAAACCAGGAGACTCACAAATCATAACATTCAGCTACGTTTGCCGCTGAATTATGCCCGGGAAAGCTCTGCTCTACTATATGAGGTGGTAGATTGTGGGTTTTGCAAGTAGATAGAGGGTTGTGGGAGTGCGAGAGTGCGAGAGTGTGCGAGTGCGGGAGGAGGACTGGGCAGTTGCCTGCCGACGCTTTGGTCCAAGGCAGTAAATCAAATTTTATATTTCCCCCAAAAAGAAGTTGTGCACTGTGTGAAGCAAAAGGGAAGAAGCAGCCCAATAGTTACTCTGCTCAGTGCCCACATATGGCGTCGATAAATTAAAATTTTGTGTTGCCAACAGAGGTAGGAGCTGGTGAATGGGTGTAAGGGTGTTTGGGAGTATGGGTGTATGGGTGTATGGGGATGGTAAACTGAGAGGAGAGTTATATTTTAGCCATGCCCTTGCAGTTTGACAGCTCACCAGCCCAGTGACTACCTGACAATTTATTGTATTATACGGTTTGGCATTTGGCAACCCGCATTGGGAATGACCTGGTCTCTGCCTGGTCACCAATGTGTGTGTGTGTGTGTGCTTTCAAAAAGGGGGTGAAGTCATAAAAAAATATGCCATAAACTTTAACCCATACACACATGGGCGTTGGCATCAATAATTCTTTCATAAATGTCCATTTCGCCACATATAGTCGAGAATCGCAGAGAGACGTCGACTCTGACTCCGTCTCCCCTATTTCGGAGGGGTTATACTATATAAGTGATGTTCTCGTTCAGTGCTTCTGACAAGCAGTGTAACTGTATAGCTCACTTTCAACCATTGTATAATTCGATTAATACCCTGTAAAAATAAAACACTGTAACTTGCAGCTTCAATTGAAGTTTAAACTCTCGTTGCACTAAGTCTTACAATACTTTTCTATTACAGGGTATGTACTAGTCGAGCACTGCTATGACTAAAGTTTCCTTACTTGTTTTTTAATATTTTTACCCGCACAGGTGAAAGCCGCCGCGGTGGCCATTATAGTTCTCGCTGGCCGCGTCCATTTATCATTGAACACAACCCCGCAGCTGCCTTTCGCCCCTCTTACAAACTGGACTTGTCAGGCTGCTACCAATACTGAGAAAGAGACGCACAGAGTTGCATAAAAAACAACAGCAACAAAAACCAAGAAAGAAAGAGAGAGAGAGAGAAAGAAAGACAAAAAACAGTTGCGAAAATTTATCGGTTTGGAATTTTGTGAAAATATTTCTTTCTACCGTTTGCAAATTTATTTTTTCTCATTCCTGCGAAATATAATGCAGATGAAAAATTGGCGCTGATAAAATGAAGAAGAGAGAGAGAGACAGAGAGATCGAGAGAGAGAGGGGGAGAACAAGAAACATTACAAAGTGCTAAAATATAAATTATGTCGTTACAATGGCCTCAAGTAGCTATTAAAGCAGCCAATCCTCAGTAACGACAGCCCTGAACTCCTCGTCTCGCTCCCCCCATTCCGCCCACATTTTGTGGCCAACTAATGGTGGGAGAAGAAACAGCGACTACCTTATGGCCATATAGCCAGATAAGTGCTGACTGCATGTTTAAAATGCAGACATAGTGCACCAGGTAAGATCGTAACTCATTCAAATTTACGATTCCAGCAGCAACAACAACAATAACAACAAGAACAACAAAGCCTCCTCACGTCCAGAGAAAAAGAAATGAACAAAGTGAAAAAGAAATATTCACAAGCTGTCATACACTTACTTTTCCGGTTGCTACTTGTTGGGATATATCAATAAGTTAATTCCATTTTTGTAAGAATTTATATATAATTTTATATTTTCATGTTTATTTCTATATTCTGTGCATTTAATAATATTTATGTCAATTTATTATAATTGATCTTTCTCCCTTTTTCTGCGATTTTCCTGGATTTCATATCTGTATATTAACATTTTGTGTAGTTGCTGAAACATTAAAGTTAATACTTTTAACTATCTTTGTTAATAGTCTGCTAGAATATTTGCCAACTTTATTAGTTTATCATTATTATTGTATACTTATTTCTTTATCTTTCTTTATTCTTATATAATATCATATCTGTCATATATGACTGTCTCTCCCTAGATATATTTAAATATATTTATCAATAGCTCGATCTTATTTCCAACCTTATTATGTTGGTCCGCCGATATTGCTCAACAGTCTCTACAATATCTGTCTTTATTCCACACATATCTGTATCTATATACTTATAGTAATTCTTGTCCATTTTACAACTTAAAAACATGTTTGTCCATATCATTTCTACTATTTATAGAAACATTTCTGTATTTATCTAAGCATGTATTCGTACACAAATTTAGTTTAGACTCCTGTCTAAAGTTCTGTCTATTTATTTATCTATATCTAACTTTGTGTATATCTCTCCTTTCATAATCTCTTCTATATTCTTCTCTAACTCTGTGTTTCTAAATATATACTATCTGTCAATATCCTTCCTATATGTATATCTGCAAATATATGTTACTGCTTATAGCTTTAGTCTGTCTTTATTACCACCTTTCTAAACTCCGTTCTGTTTGCCACCTGACTGTCTCTCTACATAAGTTAGTTCATGTGCATGCAGATGCAAGTTGCATTATTGTCAATTTTTGTAGAACACCCGCTGCGTTGGAGAGTGTATGTATGTGTGTATATGAGACAGGCAAACGGAGTGCAAGCCACAACAATAATTTTCAAAGCCAAATGACAGCCGACAAAACCATATATCATTGTGTATGGAGGCCCGGGCGTTACTTGTCTGGCTTTGCCACCCACGAGCTGAACTTTTGATACTTAAAAGGCGTCGCTTGGCTGTCTTAACCAATGTCTCTCTCCGTCACTCTCTGTCTCTGTCTCTCTCTCTCTCTCTTTCTCTCGCCGACCGCCAGCATGGCATGTTAAATTTTAATTTCTTGCAAAAAGAAGAAAAGTAATGTAAAAGAACATTGTATGAAAATCTGTTTTATAAATTACCATGCAAGTGCTGCTGAAATTGTCGCATGTGTTGATGCATTGCTAGCAAATTATGCGCACTTTATGTACAAATACATGCACACATATTGTGCACATACATACACGTGTGCATGTTTGCATGTATTTATGCTTGAGCTCTTAGCTCCACTTTTCTGCGTAGACCCCACAAAACGCACCCAACCCAGAAATGTCTGATGACATTTCCATAATTAGTCGAGCGTGTCTCGTCTTGTCTTTCTCTGTTGCATGTTTGAACGCTTGTCTTGATTTGATTTGATGCTCGCCAGCTAGCGATGTGTCACCGTGTCGTGACACGACACGTGCGTGAGCTATCAAGAAAATTGACACCAAAGAATTGTGCTGAGTAAAGAAATCTAGACAAATCAAAGCGGAGACGATGACGCATAAGAAACACAACTGCTTACGAACAACACGACTTTTTACAACCTACATAGACTAGACACTAGACTATATATGTTTAATCTAATCTATATCTATATCTATATATTAATCTATATATATTTATATCTAACCAAGCAATTCTAATCACTTTAAGATTAGATTTATAGAATTATTTGTAGTGTCGTGTCACGCGTCACGCGTCACGCATCACGTGCTCATCTCTAGCACAATTTTAGCTGCACTCATATTGAGAAGGAGGAGAAATACTGTCGACTCAAGAGTTTGAAGTTGTCCGTCGTTACAGCCCCATATTTATTTATTATGCACAGTTTGCAGTCGTCAGTCGTGTGTTCCTGTCCTCCATCATCATTCAGTCAGTCGCCTCGACTCTTTATCCATGTGCGAATTGACGCCGCATTTATGGTGTTGAAATATTAATGCCCAGAGTTGGTTGCTCATGTCAATTTGATTTATGACTCTCTTGTACAGTTCTGTTCTCGCACAATGCGAATATTGTGATTGGGAAGGGAGTGAGGTACGCAGGGATGGAGTGTGCGTTATGGGGAATGGGGCATGGGGAATACGAGTAAGAGGCGTCTGAGAGTCGTACATTGAGATGTTGAAAATGCAAGTCTTTATAACATAAGAACGTAAAGCATACGAGTGACAGACGTGTATCTTTGTTAAGAGATTGGCAATGAGCTTGAGGACTGTTAACCTTAATTTTGTGATAAAGGACATCAATAGTGTTGTTATTACTTGGACTAGAATTTGTTAGAAAATTGAAATTATTCAATAAATTTAATTCCCTTTTACACAAGAACAAGTTAACATATTTTTAAGAGGGAAATAAATTCGATACGTGAGAAATTCTCTAAATCGAAGTGAATCAAAGCAAATTTTATACAAAGTTTGCTTTGATATTCAAAGCTCAATTCAGTTATAATTCACATTCTTTTGTATTTATATTTAAAAATTAAAATAAAACGCAAGCAGTGCATATAAGTAATGTGAAAGCATCTAAAACTGCATTCTATCTATTTATGCCAACTTGTTAACTTAACTTATTTTATGAGCCCATTTATACAGTCTTTTAATCATAAAAGAGACAGTTTTCCATAAATACATTGACACTGCTGACCTCAGCACAACGTGGCACCAAACCGTAGCCAAGTAATGTTCCATGCCTCGATTCGATCAGCACAAGCCAATATAAACTCAATGAAAGTCAGGGAGTACGCAAACCTGACACCCAAGACACAGCTCCAAGACCAAGACCAAGAGAAGGAAGCACACGATCCGCAGAGCGTCGAGGCAATCGCAAAACTACAAGCGGGAAACAAGCCAAAGACAGCTACTTACTTGCGGGTAGCAAAAGGGTACCTCATCTGACTAACCAGATGAAAACCAGAAGCAGATATAACACAACAACAACAACAACAACAACGAAAGCAACAGCAACAACAACAGCAGCAGCCGCAGTTGAAGTTGCAGTTACTACTGAGGAGGCACTTCCAGCGAAGAATCGAACGGGAACGCTGACTGGCCATGTCTGAGGTGGAGCTTGGGTTGCAGGCAAATGTATTTTATCTTCCTATACCCTGTAGAAATAGAATGTATGGAAAAGGGCATACTCAGGTTGTGTGGAAAGAAGCAGCGACTGCGTGCCTAACTTATTTATTTAGGATATACAGTAGATTCTTTTCAAGAAGCTTTGCAGCTCTCATCCCAGAGTATCTGGCATTCGAGCAGCGTGTTTCGCATGTCCCTGATATTTTATTTTTTTCCTTGACTTTCGGGCAGACGAAAATGCGTGGACATTAAATATGCATGAGAGGACATTACATATAAATAAATTTAGCAAACAGTTTGTATGCAGAACTGGCAAATGCATTTATCGGCGATGATGATGATGATGAGGATGTGGATGAGGATGTGGATGAGGATGGGGTTGAGGATGGTAATGATGATGCCAGTTTGAAGGTGTTGAGGCTGCTCACACGACGTTGCCCCAAAGAGCACGCAGTTGCCCCAACAGCAGACCGCCATGAAGCCATTTGACAGGCCACCAAGTGAGGAGGACAAACAGGCAGGAGCAGGCAGTCAACTGGCATAGAGAATGAACATTCTCTCGAGCTGCAACGAGTTGGGTTGGGTTGGGTTGGGTTTTTGGACCATGTCAATTGGCTCTTCTGGTTTTGGGTCTCGCTGTGGTCAACGTCGTTGTGCATTTTAAATATGAGCAGCTGCTATCTCTCTCTCCCCATTTCTCGCTCTCTCTCTCTCTCTCTCTTTCTCTTGCGCTGTTTGCAACGTTGTCAAGAATTTTGCTGGCAGTTTGACACTCCATGTGCTCCTACCCCGATCCCTCCCCCCACGCATGTCAACAGTTGTGTTGTCGTGTTGCACGTAAATTTCAGGTACGACAATATATGCCACGATTTTATGGCTTCCACGTAGCACGCGCGTCTGTCAGCGATTTTAGGCATTGTCCTCCTATAGTATGTGTTCCCATTGTGCCGCTTTTTGACCAGTGACCAATGAACAGTAGTCCCTTTGGATCAATTCAATTAGTTATCATAATTTGACAACCCGTAATTAGTGTTTAAAAGCTTCGAAACTAACATAATATGTATTACAACATAGATATCAAATTGATCTCCATTGATGGCAATTAATGGATAATTCTAGCTCAATTTGTCAGAATATTATAAATATTAATTCAGAAAGACATGCGAAGTACCACACAGGTGCATTGCTCAAGCATATGGCAACCCTGGTTCCAAGCAAAGTCCCAATATCGATAACTTAGCTGTGTCTAAGATCAATAGATTGAATGGCTTAAATATTATACTTAATTTATGTAAAAAATGCATAAAATTGATTTAAAAGTGCTTTAAATTGCGTAGTAATAGTATTAGACAGTAGTCTAAGTAAGCAATTGTATTATGTAATTACTTTGTGTTGCACTGATATCGATAACATGCTGTTAACATAAGAGTGGATTGTTGAAATAAGATGAAGAATAAAGCAAATCAAAATAAGATAGAAAACTTCCTGATTGAAGACAGAGCTATTGACTAGCCCAAGTAATTGTTAGGCACACCTCAAGACATACATATAAATACACTTATTATTCAAATAAATAACAGATCAATTCTCCCTAACGTTCTTAAATGTTAACATGTTAATGTTAAATTAAAAGAATGTCTAATATAACAGAATACTGTAATACTTCTCAACTGTAATATGCTAATCATTCAGAAGATTACCATAATTCAGAAATTTGTAGACTTTACTAGTCTCTGAAATTTTAGATTAATTTACAAACGTTTAGCGTATTACGTGTAAATCGATATACATTTAGTATTCAGAAATAAGTCCAGCTGAGCTTGAGAAACAATATGAAGAAAATAAAAATAATAGTATATGATCTAAATGATAGATAGTTGGAATATGTTAAACGTGTTCTCTCATATTATGATTTATAGTCTGTTAAAAAGAAATATCATACATATATGGATCGAGAGCACAAGGTGCGGCCAGATTTTAGTTTCAGCTGTAATTATGAATACATTGTGACAAACTCGATGTCACTTGGTCAGTTGGCTATCGTATATCATTCACATACGATAGGAGACCTGCTCTACAGAGATATAGCATTGTATGGAGATAATTTTGTCGGTGCTTGCGACGCGTTTGCTATAAATTATGGCAACTGGTTGGGGCTTTGCCTCTTGACTGGGGCAACTCTCCGACTTGGCCTGTTGATTTTTATCAACGTCATCAGCTTAATTGCCTCACTGTGCCCCGGACTGTCTGACGTTGTTGTGTTGTTGTTGGTTATGGGCCGCGTTTTGCAATATTATCTAGAAAATGTGAGTGTGTGCAGTGTGTGTGGTGTGTGTATGTGGTGTGCACAGTACGAGTAGTACTTGCAATTATTAATGAAATATTGCTGTCAGTAATTATTTGTTATAAATTTGCATAGATATTGCAATTTGTACACTTCACTCGCAGTTTCCAGCTATGTATGTAGCTTCCACTAACTGCTGCCCAACCCCTGCAACCCCTCCAACAACTCTACCTTCCTCTCTCCAACCATACTCTGCTTAAGTCGGCGGCATTATTAATGACAATGTAAGCGCATGATTAATATCGTTGACACAGGCCTTTGAGTTAGCAGCTTATAAGGCAGCAAGCTATACATATTTATGCACATATTACAAGTCAGACATACTACATAGCTGGCTAGTAAGTCGGTTAATTATTACCTACTACACAGGCAGCAAACTAAAGTCGTTACTGTCGCTGCTAATATGCTAACTAACTGTGTATTGTGGACATACGTACCATAAATACATTTCTCACCTGATTCAATTCTGTTTGCAATTTGATGTCGATTCGATCTGACACTTCACAAGCTCGTTTTTCGCACATCTTAAAGATCAGACAAGTCGTTTTAATAACAATATATTGACTCTGTAATCCTATTTGAAATTACTAGTTCTTTTGAACTACATATGTAATCCCCTCTTCATTACAGCGACACACGGAGTGACATGTTTAGTCAATTGATATTATGAACAGAATATATTTATATTGTTTCTTACAATTTGTAGTTCTTATGACTGGAAACAAATGTTGGCTCTTCGGAACTAGTTCTTTGAAACTTTTGAATTCATTGTGAAGTGCCTAATGTGCCTAATTTCTACAATTTTGTTCATAAAGAAGAGTCACTTCTAAAACCTGTTCATGATTTAAGTTCTATGGAACTAGTTCGCTTAAATTAAAGCCACGACAAACTTTTACAACATCAATCAATTGATTTCGTTTACAAACAATTAACTACATAATCATACTTGACATTCTTGGTTTAAGCTTAAGCTTTAAACAAAAAAGATTTAAATCAAATACTTTTTTTTTAACCAGTTCCTAATTAAGATATTTAAAGTTAAATATCTAAAAATGCAACCAATTAAGAGTTTAATCATAGAATTAACACAAACCCCACGATAAACATACTCAAAAGCAATGACAAGCCAATCTGGTAAAATAATTTCAAATAATTGGCACAATTTGTAAACAATTTGCGGGCGATTTTGGCCACGTGACGCTTAAATATTGTAATTAGAATTTACAAATTTGTTGGGAGTTTCAGCATTATACCGGCTAAAGGGTAATCTATCTGCCAGATTATTTCTTGATTGTCATGATATTTTGCCAATTTACATAATTGAAATGCGTTTGTGTTTGTTTAAGTATATCTGTGTGTATGCGTGTGTGGGTGTGTGTGTGTGTATATCATCTGTAATCCCACACAAAACATAACTGATTACCTCTTTACACATGCACATTTGCAGATCCTAACCCAACTACTTTGTGAGCGTAGTTCAAGCCCATAATTGCCAACTGACAGTGTTAACAATTTACAATTTACTCATTAATATTAGAGGTATTCCCTGAAATAAATTTCATTAAAATGATGAAGCAATACAACAAAGCTTACCTTATATGTGTGTATATGTGTATTCTTTCGATAAGCAGTGTGACGAAATAGCTCTGAAAGTTTAACAAAGTTTGGTCAGTCTGCTGCTTTGATTTGATATCATGTATAAGCGACTTGTTATAAATAATTCAAGCAAACTAAGATTAAAAGCGAACAAGGGAGTACCCTTGATGGATTGAGGGATTGTGGGATTGTTAAGGCCAATGTTGAATGCTGTATGCTGAGTGCTGACCACTTTACCCAAGGCTAATCGTCTGAAGTAATTCCCCAACAAAAACTGCCACTCAACATGCATAATTTAGGTAACAAATGATAACTCGAAGAAATGTGAAACCATGCATAAATTTTCATTGCTTACAAGTGCAAACGGCAGACAGTAACAGCAGCAGCAACAGCAGCAGCAACTTGCAACTGCAACTGCAACTGCACTCAGGTGAGTAGACATCAGGTGAGTTGACCTTTAGACATACCGCCTGCCCAGACAATTGCAGACGAACTGCTTTTGATTTATTACAGTCAGAGTGAGAGTGGGAGGAGCTGGCAGAAGCTTACTCATCAGCAGCTGCAGTCAGCTTTAGCTTTGGCTCATAATTTATTAACAAACGTGCAGGATGGCCAGGTTGAACAGCACAACAATACAGTTGAGATGGCCAAAAGGTAAAGTCGTCGTATATCAGAGAGCTAGAACACTGCCTCTCCCCCTTTCTGCTGTTCTGCTACTCGGCTGTTTGGGTGGCATGAGAAGTTGTCAATGTTGTTGCCTCAAAACACAAATGAATGATTCAACAAGCTAGGAGTTTAGTTGTGGAAAGAGTCACGACCTCATCGTATCATATTATCTCATTACATATACATATATGTATATATCTCAATAGAAATGCTCACATAGTATAACCAGTTTGCATTAACTAGCTACTAGCTACTAGCTACTAGCACAGTTGCCTTCTCCCCTTTATTTATACTGTTTGCAGTTCAATTTAATTTATTTCAATGTTTGCATTGGCAAACGCATTGCTATCATTTAATTAGAGCAAATAAAATGCAATGAGCGTGCTAATTAAATGCATTTTTAATTTGTAATCAATTAAGTGAATTACACACCAAATAGCAGTAGTAAGTATTTCGATAGCAAGTGTTACTAATTGCTTTTTATTCAAGTCAATACATTCAGCTCTTCAAACTTTAGATTTCTAAACGCGATTTGTAATCCTTTTTGCCAATAAAAACATTTTTATCTAAAGCATCTGTGCTCTATTTAATTATGGAAATTCAATTCATTTAATTTCTATTAATTGGTAAAAGTGAAGCTTAGCTAACAATATATTTAAACCAATCTGTATTCAATAATATTCTTTAGTTATATAAGCAAAAATATAAAAAAATACGAGTATAATTTAATTGCTTAATTGTCTTATTGTCTTATATATTGACAAATCAATTTAATTTAATTTAATACTGTTGAATCTAAAACGTTATTAACTAGCGCAATTACACAACAGTTTTGTTATCTGTCAACAGTATATTTTCTTTTAATTATATTTAATCAATTTCTAGAAAATTCTCTCTATAGAAACCAGTTTCACAATTGTCAAAGCTCTCGAGTAAATTTCCATCAAGCTGCTTACAAAAAGATCTTAAGGTGATATTTGCTAAAGGATATCGTATACTAATCACACTCTAACAAGTCTATCAAGTTTATCAAGTGTCCATCTTTGGCTGACTGACCATTTTGGCAGTACGACCTCCTCATATACACTACATACTTATATTCGGATTTGATTTGATGCAAAGAAGGGGAAGAAGAAACGGTATAAAGATTTGGTCAACATGAGATGCCATAAACATTACTCTCTCTCTCACTCACTCACTCCTTCTCTCTTTCTAAATGCTCGACATCGTTTAACATGTTCCTGGAATTCAGTGGGTTCCTTTTATGCTGGCAATGCGATGCAATGCGGTGGTCACATCGCCACATCGCCCTGAGCTTGTGCGTGGTTTGATTTTGTCTGCTTGGCATTGGATTGCTGGATTGTTGGATTGTTCGGTCTGCTTTTAGTGGCTCTCAACTGCCTCTGTTGTTGGCACTTATTTGGCGACATTGTCATCGATATAAAACGAGCTTTGTTTGTCCATTGGTCAAGGCATCGGCATCGGCATCGGCATTGGCATCCGTTGCGCATATTTCGAATACTCGGTGCCTCGGCTCCTCTTCCCCCTTTTACGGCCTATCCAAATGTGGTTTGGGTCTGCGACTCTGGCCTCTGTTCGCTGGTCTCCGGTCTCCGGTCTCTGGTCTCGGGTGTCTCGTTCTGGGTCTCTGGACTTTAGCATTATCAACGTGTGTGCATCAGCATTTGGTTTCGCGTGAAATTCACTCACGACTTGTAATTATTTAATTTTATTGTTTGTTTTACGCTGCCGTTAAACAACATTAAAAACAACAACAACAATGGGACTGAGAACAACAACAACAATGAATCGCTTACACTTTCAAACTGTCAGCCGTTTAACAAGATTTCTATATCAGATCAATTGTATAATGACCTTAAAAATTACACTTAAAGCGTACTAAGCTGAGGCGTCAGATTCATTATATGGTTAAAAGTCATTAGACTTGTAAAGATAATAAACAAGTAGTTCTTAGATTAATTGCTGAGATTTGCTAAAAATAAATAATCAGAACCTGTTTAAAGTGAAACGGTTTCATTTTTACATTCAGAGCATTCAGTGTTCTTTGAATCAAAATCATTGGAAACCCAACTTGGATTTAGTTTACTCGAAAAAGAATACGAAATTCACATCCAATTTGATACCGAGTCCCTGACAAATGACAACAGCTCTTGAGTATAATATTGTATATTGTGCATACATAAATTATTTAAACTTAAATATGTTTTCAACAGCTGAAGCGCGCCAGGGGAGAGAGACATAGAGGAGTCTCAATTGCCTGTCAGCATTTTATAATACTTTTATGCATTCGTCGGAACTGCGAATACATTTTTGTGCATTTTTCTAAACTCTGTGGCACAATTCACATATTTTAGCAATTCTATGTTGAATAATTTACTACAGTCGCAGACGAAAATCGTCAAACTGTGAGCATAAAACTAAATAATTTTAAATATTTAAAAGCAAATGGTAAAATCTGTCATGAAGCATACTATTATGATTTGCTATAACTATCTTGATAACGATTCGATCTTTAAATTATTTAAGTTGTCTAACTGTATCCATTTTCATAGATAAAGCTCTTACTAGACATGTAAGTTTAATAATTTAGTTCATGGTTTAATTTATTATATATACAATTCAAAGTATCGCTTCCTCAACTTTGCTTATTTGTGAAAACATATTATCAAATATGTGCTTTTTATAAAATACATCTTCTGTGTTTAAAAGAACAAAGGCGTATCTGAAAGGAAAGACAACTCAGTCGCATTTTGGAGGTTCTTAAATGCTTTATTATAAGCTGTTAGCACAAATGTCAAAATTAATTACTCATGTCAATGGTAACAAATCATAAAATGCGGAAAAAAATCAAAATTTCAACATTATTTATAACGCATGACAATCAAAGTGGTCGCCAGTTTCTTTGATCTGTTGCGTCGTGTGGCGTTGTCTTTATATTTTGGCGAAGGTTGAGGAGGGCGACTGTCAAAAAGGGGTAACAAATATTTATGTGACACAAATATTTAGTAATAAAAAAATATTATTATGAAAAAATGATTTGATTGCACGGAGGTTAAGTCTTTTAATATCTGAGGACTTTAGAATTTATTTGTCTAAATTATAAAATATATTCAACAGTTATTATGATGTGTGAGTCTATTTCGATATTTAAATATGTTTTCAAAAAAAAATATTCGAATACAAGTAATACCCATAGAGTAGCTCTCTTAGATGAGCGGGATGTCTCTATATAAATTCATAGCTGACAAATTGTTGGCACAGCTGTTTGTGTTTTAAATAAGCAGGCGGATTTTAGTTAATGGCCCTCAACGGTTTCACTTAAGTTGTTTATGGCTTTTGTGTGTGGGAATACAGAAGCCAAAATAAATTCCAATGTGATCCCAAAGAAATGTACACATACATGTACATATATATATATATATATGTATATATCTATATATATGTATCTGCATATAGGCTTAGCTATTTGACTTACATTAGCTCATAAATTGCAATATATATTTCACAAGATTCTTGAGAAAATTTAACATGATAGATTTATGAATTTATAACATGAAAAATATTTACTTAAGCGCATTCATAAATTGAGCAAAAGAATGATGGAAAATGCTTTACCTTCAGTCGTAAATAATCGTCATAATCCCCCAAGCAATTTCGCATTGGCCAATCAACATATCAGACAGCCCATAACGATATTTATCGAGTTGCTTTGTATAGAACTAATCGATTCTTTTTATAGTCTCAAGAATAACTAGTATATGTATTTTGCGATCACTTTTATAACATTTTCTGTCTAGATTCAAACTAATAGATCTACGAATTATAAATATATAATTATAACAGCTTCATGCCGCATCAAATGTGCTTTAAGAATTTCAAAAGTATTTCAACTTGACATGAACTCATATCTTATGAAAAGCTAATGCCACAATATACATAAATCAAGAGCACTAAACACTTTGTGTTTCATCAACTAATAATCCGCAGGGTTAAGTTTTGTGTATAAGACATTCGAGTCGTTTAGATCATAAATAAAGCACACACATTGTACTTAGCATTAATGTTTAAATTTAGGCTGAATGAGATAATATGTATGTGCGGAGGAACAAGATATTAGAAAAACAAATAAATAAGAATCTTAAGATATTCAAAAACGCCAACGTTGCGACGTGCCCCCATACAATGGTTAAAAGTATTTTCAAATTAATTTTTATTAGCAGACGGCTAATAAACAAAAATAAAAACACACCCAGACCCAATGCGCTTGTCTTTTAGAGCAAGAATAAATCTAGTCAAAAGTCAAAATGAAAATGAAAATGGAAAAAAAAGACACAGAAAACTGAAAATATTTTTATTAGCATGTCGCGACATTTTTCAAGGCATATGCCAGAAAATAATGTAGCCACCATTTACCCATTTCACTTTAGAAAATTCGTATTTCTATTCGTGTGTCTTTCAATTTAATTTATTAATCGAGCGTGAACATTTTAGTGGGTGGCATCCAATGGGGAATTTTTGAAATTAACATCTCTTTTGATTGCCCAATGAGCACACAAATTGAGCTGCGCCCACACGGGCCGTGAATTGAACGACGTTTGAGAGTGGCCATTAAATCTGTGGTAGCTAATGAGCAGAAGCTAATGGCAAATAGTGCTCTAAATACAGATGAACTAGTTCATTGTTTAAACAAATAATCTGAGCGAGTTCCAAGGTAAAGTTCAGCCGTTTCCATTTGCAATTTCAATTAAACTTTTATGCTATATCAATTGGCAATTAAAAGTGGGTGCTGAACTTGTTTACAATTGAACTAGTTCTCTAGTTGTCTAGATCTCCAAATATGCCGAGCTTGTGTCGGCTTGTGACTTTAGTTTCTTCGTTTCCATCTTCTATTCCGATATATTTGGAACAGAGATCGTTTAGTAAATATTCTTTCATATTCGATAATGTATTGTAAAGCTATCGATAGTACTACCAATAGTATCTATTTTCTTATTTAGTCAGCAATAATAGTCAGCCTAAGTCTAATATTATTCATACAGTCTGTATTTATCGATAGTATATCGATAGCTTTTTTAGTCTTTAGTTTCTTCATTTCCTTCATCTATTCCGATATATTTGAAACAGAAGTCATTTAGTAAATGTTAATTCAAATATAAGTTCCGATAATGAATTGTACAGATAACGATAATACTACCAATAGTATCAATTTTACTTATTTAGTCAGCAATAAAAGTCGGCCTAACTCTAATAAGATATTTTATAACATTTATAACATCGATAGTATCTCGATAGCTGTTTCGGTCTTTAGTTTTTTCATTTCCTTCTTTTATTCTTTTATTTGGACCAGAAATCATTTAGTAAATGTTAATTAGAATATAAGTTCCAAAAATTAATTGTAAAAATATCGATAGTACTACCGATAGAATCAATATTTCTTATTTAGTCAGCAATATTGATTACCTTAGCCGAATATCGATAGTATCAATTATAACCATAGAATGTGGGCACAGCATTGCGACGTTTATTTAATTTACCACAGTCGATTTATCAAATGTGTCGGCCAACATAAATTATTGATCGCTTTTATTAATCGAAGGCAATATAGTAATTATGATACCCAAAACCAACAATCGGGCCTCGCCCAAAGAACAAAAGTTACAGAAAACGCAGAAATGCAAAATATGTATAATTATTAATTGTGACACAATTTTTATGACATTGCGTGTTGACAGATTTATGTTTTGTTTTCGAAACAATATTCATACACATTTTGTTGTTGTTTTGTACGTTTGCATAACAAATACTCGAATATGAATATGTATTCATACTCGTAGTCGCATTCTCATTCGGATTCGCATTCATATGATATATACATTCTACTTAATGCTTAAATTACGTCATGTCATGCCATGGCGGCTTGTTTTAAACCCATAAATTATAGTCAACATATTTGAATTATGATTGCCCGCTAAAAACCATAAACATTAAATTTACGGCTCTTAATTGAACAAAATAATTTGTACAAAATATATAGAGCTCGTTGGGCTTTGACGTTCCCAAACAAATAAATCAAATTCTAAAAAGTTCTTTTCAAAATCATTGACTTTTCTAATTCATAACTTTCCACTAAAATTCAGTTTGTCATATTTGTTTCCTAATTGTTTTATAATATTTATATTTAATTTAACATGTTTCTCGTTATTTATAAGATGATAACTCATGTAGGCAATCTAATACGGTACGATTCGAGTTCCCTCATTTAGAAATAGAACCGATTATACCCTGTACCATTCTCTATAAGAATAATAGTAGAGTTTGAATTCGTCATAATAACAGATTGATGAATATACAGACAAGGCTACGTGGACTCAGCCCTGATGAGAAGGTCAAATGATCGGCATATCCGTTGTATTTTGGTAAACAATTGTTTTATTATAATTTTATCGACAATAACAATGCTAATGGATAGCTTTTGTATAAGACAAAAGAGTTTTTAATTTGGCAAAATATTTAATGATATTTGTACAGTGTTTAATTGTGAACAATTGCTTAAGCCATATTAGCACTAAGCATTTGCATGCAGACAACAACAACTAAACAATTTAATATTTTAAGGCGCATTTTATTTACAGCTCAGGCCATTTATATATGTCAAGCAATGCGCATAAATCAGTTTGACAGTTGACTGCTGCCGTTGCCAGCAAATTGAAGTTAAAATGTAATCGACTAGACAATACGCTGCATAGAAATTTTAATTAAAACAAACTTAAATCTTTGTGCACAGTTTATAAAATAAATAAACGTTTAACATTGATTTAAAGTAAGATATTATAAATTAGAATATTATTTTTATACGCAGGCAGGAATAGAAAATTATTTGTACTTTCTATAAATTTGTAAGAGTATACAATTGCAAGTCTCATGTTAGTTGTTTTTTTTATATTTTTGAATAAAGTTTCTAAGACAACGACCGTCAGTCAGCTTGACGCGCTCCGACTACCTGTCAATATAGCGATTGATTGATTTATGGATGCCATTTAGATTTGATTTGTGTTTGCACAAAGCCAAATACGAAAAGGGAACTAAAACAAATGACTTCAAATAGCAATTGCTTAAATAGAAGCTCTCAGAATATGAAAACAATAAAGAGATAGAGAGAGAGAGAGAAGGACAGTGGGTGAAAGAGGGAGTGAGAAGAGTGCGGCATACATGACAATGCTGCAAATATTTGCATGCAACTTCCGGTTTGTCTGTTTCCGTAGCAACAAAACTGTTTCAAGTCTCAACATTTTGTGCACGGCATAATAAATAAGATGCAAGGATGCTTACTTTTGGGATAAAGGACTCTGGATACTCTATAAAATAAAAATAAGTAAAGTACATCATAGCAACATACTTTTAACAATTAATAAATATTAGTAATTCATTATTGAAGTATTAATTTTAAAATATTTATAATTTTTTAATATTTAAATTTACAAAATTCTACAGTAACCATCATTAAAATAATAAATGATTATTAGATAAACTCATATTTTAATAATGCATTTTCTTAATATTTAACATAATTAGAAATAACATAATTAATAAATATATATAAAAGTAATTGGATACAATAATTAATTAATTAATAAACATTTAGCAAGGCTAACAAGAAATAAAAATGGTAGAAAAACTATCAAAGAATATTTATTAATAACAACTAAACAAAATTGTAATTAAAAATTGAAACTCGAATCGTTAGGTTATTTCTTGCACATGCAAGTCAAAGCATGTTAATTTCTGTTAAGTGTATTTAAATTATTTATGACAAAACATGGAATATGATATTCAGCTTTGGCTTTGGCTTTTGGCTTGCCACTTAATCATAATCAACTGTCGCGCAACTGGAAGTTTCCAGCTCAAACACTGAGCCTCACCTAACCAACTAACTAGCTACCCAACTTCGCTCTCCTCTTAACTGTTATTTGCCCCAACTCTACTCGACTCAACGCGACTCTGGGGCTCCCAAGAGCGCCAAAGCGTGCCCCAAAAAATAAAAATAACAGAAACAGAAAAAGATATATACAGAAAAACGGTGTACATAAATCAAAAATGTTGACGCTATGATTACGATACATTTTTGGGCCTCTCGGTGCCAAGTTGGACCGAGAGCAGCAAAAGGAAATCGTGTTTGGAGGTGTTACAGCACTGACAGTTATTCTATAAATTATGACAACTGACAGCTACATTTATAAGCCACAACTCTTGAATTGGCACCGAATTAACTTAACATTACATAAAAATAAATTGTTGACACACAACAGCAACAGCAACTGCAACAATACCGCCTAATTAATTTGACCGCATTAAAAATTATGCAAAGCAATTAAGTAAAATATGATGATGGTCAGATAAGATAAAACAAAGCGAATTCACAACATTCCATCATTGTTGTAAAATAAATTAAATGACCAAGTGATTCCCTTATAATACAGTCGTCATCACTGTTTAATTAATTAGAAAGGAGTAAGGTAATCTAATAAATCGAGGTAATAATGTTTTCGGTTGAAGATGAACTGTGATAATTCTTTGAAATAAAAAAGAGAACAATATCGATATATCGATAGCTTGACATGCTTCAAGTGAATAAGACATCGATATATATATATCAAAGTTCTTGGAGTATGGAAATGCCGATAACTTGATACCAAGTTTACTCAAAATATTATAAGTAAATAAAATGTATATTAAAATTGTAAGTATTAACTGTAATTATACTACTTACTTGAATAAATTAAGTGCATCCGATCAAGAGGTTGTAAATCAACTAAAATAATGCTTTAAATTTGATCTTATTTTTGCGTTTTTTTTTTCTTTTTGTTGGCTGCGAGTTCATAACTCTAGAAACTTTTGTTGACACAAGTCATAAATTAAATCGTTAAGTTCATTGTGTAAGCTTCCTTATTAATTTCCATTGTGCAGTTTGAAAGCAATAATAATAAGTACCACATCATTATTATTCATATTATTCATTGTTGTTATCCCATTTGATTGAATACAAAGCAACAAAAGCAATAAATTTAAGTATTTGTAAAGTTAGTTTCAAGAGCCAAATGCGATCAAGTATTAAGTGTTAAGCACGACAAAGAAGACAAGTATAATCTAACAGTTTATAAAATTATAGATCTATTGTTATATTGTGAGCTGTGTCGCTTATTTACATTTTGCAATCAATTAGCATAAATTAATAAACATCTGTGTAGCTCGAGCTTGATTCTAATGACTCCTGACAGTTGGATCGATTGGACAATGACAAATTATAGAAAAAGACGTCAGGAAACTATTGACCATAGTTTGCCTTTCTCATTTCAAATATTGTCCCATTTCATTAGCAACACTTTGTTGCATAAAATATATTATAAATAAATAAATTATGCACAGCGCTTCATATTAACACATTTCAATTTGTCCAAGAAAAATTTCACATATAAACGCCGCCGAATTTTGTGGCTTCTTAGATATAAATTTCAAACAATATGTACCCACGAAATGCCAATTTATAAATAAACAACAACAAAATTAACAAATAATCTAAAACAACAGCAAAAAGCGAGGCATTAAGGCAACACATAAATTCGCATTAAAATATTTTAAGCATTTTTACGATGTTCGCGAATTTTGTTGACATTAAATATTGTGTTAATTTAATATTTAAATTCAGTAAAATGACAAAACGTATCAATAAACAAGCATATATGTATATTTTTGCTTAGAATGTCAATGTCGAACAGTTTAATACCCTGCAAAAAAAGTACAGATTAACAAGACTCTTAGCTAATCAACAAAAGAAACATAGCATATATAATAATTGCAATGTTTAATGCTTAAAAAACTAACCATATATTTGAATTTCTGGTTTCTGGAATGGAAGTATTTTATTTAAAAATAATCAATTTATTTAAATAAAATCTCTTTCACAAATCAGAGTTTCTTCAGAGATATAGTTACTTGATACTACTTTACCAAACTCTATTTTTTTCCACAATAAAACTTAATATAATATATTTTAACGAGAGACTAAAATTTTCTGTAGATTTAAATAACGAAATAAATAAATAAATAACTGTCAAATTCCTAGCAAAAGTAAAGCACAAAATTGAACAAGTTATTGGTAAAGTTTTTATCATCTTGTTGGCATTTGAGTTAACAACATTTGTAGAGTATCGCATGCTGTGAGCAGTATAATTATTTGAGATGCTTATAAATGATATTTGAATATAAATTGATCGCCCACTTTACATTTAGTGGGAATACATTAACTGTCTAACCATATCGACGTTCAGGCAAATCATTAAAATACAATATTTTAAGAGTGTAATAAAATTTTATAACAAACTTCATTAGTGGCATCTCTAATATTGTATATCTACTCGTACATGCATGCACATATCTATATATTCACATATACAATGAATAGATTGTTTTCGTTTAGGCGACAACTGATCAACAGATTGTAAACCAAAAACAACAAAAAAAAAAAAACAAAACATAATATTAAAATTTAAGTATCGCTTTGTCAGAAAAATATTTAGTCAACATAGACGCACCCTTTTTGGAGAGCTATGAGATCAGATTTCCTTTAGTAAAAACCAAAGTTATAAATACATATATATATTTAAATAAATCTCAAGAAAAACCTTCGGAAAAAGTAGTTCACTTAGATTTGTTAAAGCGACAAGTTGCAATAAAAGCACGATTATGTCTTTATCGTCGAGTCAATGAAATGAATCGCCTTGTCGTCGATTTGATTTTGCAAATTGCGAGTTACCTAATGGACGTCTCAGTCTTTGCAGTTGCCCCCAGGTGCAATGCCACAACTAGCTCAGTTATTTAGTCTCCCCCTTCCCGCCAGCCCACCTGCCCGCCGTCCCTCTTAGCTGCAATCTTTATTGAATGTCTTTTGGCCAAGCGACAGTTGTACAACCAGATGACAAGTGGTGCACCGGCAAAACGCAATGATTTGGCCACATGAACAACAACGTTACCATGGTGGCATGTCCTAACCTATGTCGCATGTCTTTCTATCAGCCATTTTCCAATTGCCCCAAAAGGCAAAAGAGTGTGTGATGGACACACTGCTTGCCACAAGCAAATGCTGCACAGCTAATTAGATCACGTAAGGTAACTCAACTATTAATTGAGTGCTCCTTTTCAGGCCATGCCATTAACCAAATTGCAGCTGGCTTGGCTAACTAGAAATTTGCATACTTTTGTTGAGATTTTACTTAATGGAAAATACAGCAATTAATGAGAGTTTCATTTAAAAATTTATGATAATTGATTTTAAAGCGTGTTACAGACTTAGTTTAAAATTGAATTTATGATTTTTAGTAGTCCTAGTTATTATTCTAATTATTTATTTAATTGTTTATTCTATTATATATTTTATTATTAATGTCTTAATGTATATTCGTACTCGATATGGTTACAGATATCTGTGTCTTTCTGTATCCTTTTGAACCATATATTTACCACAAATAGAATGAAAAAATACAATTTTTGATCATTTCTTTCATATTAAAATTGTATAGTCTTAGAAAAAAGAATTATTCAACAAATAATAAAAGTTGCATTTGTCTTACAATTGTAGCTTAATTGGCAACCAAGGCTAAGAGATGTTTCAGAATCTAAACCAAAGTAATTAAAAGAGCAGTAGACTCACTTCCTGAATTCCTGGCAATATTAAATATATTTTAACTAAAGCTTCTGGTTTATCTAGTTTTTATTACAACTTAGACTCAATTCCAAGTCGTTTGTATTTAAGTTCTCGAAGTTTCACAAGTTTATATTTTATTTTTATTTATTTTCTGTTTACTCTCATATTTAATTGAAAGTTTTGTGTATTAGAAATATATTTTTTAATTGCTACTCTAATGTTTTATTTTATTTAAAGATACCTATAACTATAAAAGGCAATTGGGAGGCCGACTTATGCTTTCAACGGCTTAATAATTTATGAGAATTGTAGCTTATTTTAGCTGAGCAGCTGCAACATTGCTGAAGCCACTTCTCATGTTCCATCAACATCTCGTCTCTCATCAGACAACATATGCCCGCTGCTCTCTTACTGCCCCTTTGCTCCCCTAGGCAACCCTATTGACCATTCATTGCCAGTGTTTCAGCCACATTTTGTGGGCCTGCTCTGCTGGCGATACGTGAGCCGTCATCAACGTGGGCAGCGTGTGGTGCTTTGGCTGTATGGGATTTGCCACTTCCCTTTTGTGGGGTTTTATGCCATCGCTCTATGCATGTTGTGTGTATGTGTGTGTATGTGTGTGTGTGTGTGTGGTGTTTGTGTGTTGGCCCATATTGTAGGTTTGTAACGTTTTTATGATGCCTGGCGGCATGTTAAAATTGAAAAACGCATTTGCGTGATAAATTGCAATATTTAACACACACGCCGGCATACACACACGCACACACACACACACTCACACACACACAGAGAGAGACTTATACAGACATGAGCACATGGCAGCTGTAGCATGTGGTGTCCAGTTGTAATTGCAACAACTGCTGCCCCGTCTCCAACTCGGACACCGACACCGACATCGACTCGGACTCGGACTCGAGAGTCGAGAGTCGGAGTTGGACTCTCAACTGGCTCCGGCATCGGGGCATGAATTATGGCACCCGTCAACTCTGCAGCGCTGTTGAATGTGGCGAAATACGAGCGTATAATGCAAACGCCATTGCATGCACACACACACACACTCACACCCAACCAACACACACATACACACACACAGTTGCAAGAAAGCAGTTAACATGTTTCTCCTTCAGCTTTTTCTTGTTTCAAGCCAACGCGTTGCCGCCTGACGATATGAGTTACATGCCGTGCTTAATGGCATAATTTAAAGCTGCAAATTTTGTCATAAATTTTAAAATTGATTACCACAACGGCAGCAGTGGCAGGGGACGTTGTTGTTGTTGTTGTTGTTGTTTTTGCTCGTTAGGCGAACATTGCATGCCGCCTGATGGCTACATTGGCAGCGGTGTTAAATTGTGTTACCTCTTGTTGTGTGTATGTGAGCGACTGCTTGTGTGTATGTGTGTGTGTGTGTGTTGGCCATAAAAATTACACACTTCGCCTTTTGTTTTAGCCATTTTTCTTGTTACTAATGATTTTGATAAGCCAGAGACCAACGAAAATGTTCAAAATTAACCAGTCAAAAACATCAATTATGTCGAAAGACTTTTAATATCTTAGCTGTGTTATCATATTTGAGACAATTGTCTTTTGTTTATCAAATATGCATTGATAATTGACTTCAATTAAATCTATAACGACTTTCTTTTTCCTTATAACGAATTGTTTTCAAATTAAACTAGGAAGTGATGCTGCATCGTTTGCATTATTCAAATTGTTTTGAATACTTTTCAAGTGGAAAAGAAAGTTTGTTATCAATCAAAATATTCTAATAATAATATATATATAATAATATATATATAATATATAATAATATATTTAAGTTTTATTTACTATACATATTTATTGACATTGCAGATAATTCTTCAAATAATTTAACATATTGTTGAGTAGCTGCTTTTATTTTATTTTTTTGGTAGGAATATTCACAAATCAAGAATATATATATATTACTATAGCCATGTACATTAGTTTGCCCTTCAAGTTATCGATCATTTCTCAAGTGTGGCTTAGTTTGTTAGCTCTAAATGGCAAGTAAATTAGCCGTGAATCAATTTAGCGCTGTTGAATCAACTCGGTTAACTTGAGTGGCAAA
This sequence comes from Drosophila funebris, assembly GCA_018901825.1. Classification (NCBI taxonomy): domain Eukaryota; kingdom Metazoa; phylum Arthropoda; class Insecta; order Diptera; family Drosophilidae; genus Drosophila; species Drosophila funebris. The sequence continues at coordinate 25,575,400 of JAEIFK010000425.1, forward strand.
GATGAAGGCATCCTGTTTGGCAGATGAATTGGTTGCAACACCATTCAAATCATGTCTTTCAGCCGCAGCAATTTCGAGCGAGTGGCAGATGCCACACCGAGACGACGAAGCAACAGACACACATCCATATAATTAGTAGCAATATCCGAAGTGATGAGCAAAAGCCGACAAAGCATGCGAGATGGTGTGACTAGGAAAGTCAAAAGCTGGCAATTATGGACAAGTTTGTATCGTTGTGTTCAGCATGATTATAGACTTTAGGTGTAACCCAATGCAACAACAACAATAAAGAATATAGCTGAAATACAACAACAACAAAAATACGACAAGAAGAAAAGAGAAAACGGCATTATACTAATTTAATTTTAAACGAACACAAATGCTGTACATATAATTTAAATAATTGCATATTCCCCAGAGGCACGACTATTGATGATGTTATCATACAACTCTTATCAACAATTTCCGCTGGCAGCTGCATTCCGAGTCGACTCCGCGAGTCTGTGTCGAGTTGGAGTCCAAGTCGGAGTCGTTTCGCCTTGCCTCGTTCACTTAATTATAATGTATCGCTTAATGGCCACACTTTGTGCCTACAGACACATTTCCTTCGGCCCGATTATTAGCCATGTATGTAAATGCAATGTATACATGACATCGCCAGACAACCTCTTGTTCAGGGGGGAGTGGAGAGGTGTAAGAGAGGGAAACACAGACAAACTATCGACTGATAAAACAATTTACTCTCCTCATCTGTTTCGTGTGCTCAACTAAATTATGGTTACAAAATTTTATGAAGCAATTTATTTCACTCACAGCTCTCAGCTCTCAGCTCTGAGCTCGCACTCGATTTTACCCCTTTTGCTATAGTATTATTATTGTTAAGAGGAGTGCTTATAATCAGCGGACTGATCCTCCTCTTTGTACTTGTTTTCAATTTTAACAAAAGAACGCATAAAAAGTAACAAAAGATTACATAATTATACAAATTATTGCGAGTTTATAAGAAAATTGGTCATCGCATATAATTTTATATTTATTGGACAAGCTTTTTTTACTTGGGTAAAGGACAGAAGAAGAAGAACATGCCATGTTCCGATCTTTTGGGTGATGCTTAAAATGAGAACATCGTTGATAGGTCTAACAAAAAAATGACTTTGAAAAAGCTCAGTTACATCTCGTTACGTTTGAAATTTGTTATTAAATGTTAAACTTTCTAAACTTTCTTACTTTCCAAATTAGCATCATATTCATAGCTTAATTGGCCTAGCTATGGACTGACTCTGTGGTGAAAAACTCAGTTGTTTATTTTGAATTCTTGTAAATGGTGCAAATTTGTAGATCAAGAACTACTACTACTTTACTGTTAAATTTTCCAGAATTCCAGAATAGAATTAAATATAACGTCGAACTCTACTATGAACATAAGTATGCTTAAGTTTCTTTTTTGTTGAACTAAATTCTTTCCATAAGACCCAAAAATTCTTTTTATCCAAACAACTATACTAAAAATATCAGTTAAATCTTTAACAAAATATTCAAATTATGGTTAACAAATAGAAGTAGAGATTTCAATAGTTCGCTTTCAAAAAGTCCTGATTAATGTTTTCGATAACATTCATAGATTGGCTACATTCAAAGTAAAGCTCAATAAGTATCGAACGCTTGAACAGGTATCGATGCTGACAACTGCAGAGCGTAATCGATATTATCGATAGTGTCAGCGATATTTACGCAGCACTAATTACAGCTGTTGCATTTAACAGCACTTTCAATCAGCATTCTTATGTACACATAACATATGTTATGTTATTTATGCATGTGTGTGCGTGTACGTGTGTGTGTTTTTGTATTTACATTGTCAGTTATGTGGCATGTCGTTCAGACTGCATTGGTTGTTAAAGCCATCTCAATAAGCACACAATTATGCATATAAACGAACCAGCCTACTCGTACGCTCCATCATTAAGTCTAACAGACAATTTGTCAAAAGGAAAACAAGAAAAACAACACGAAAATTTGCATAAAAAATAACAAACAACTAACATTAGACAACAGCAACAATAACAGCAACAGCAACAATAACAGCAACAACAACAAAGACGACAACACACAAAAATTTGCATGTCTGACCGACTAAGTTGGCCAACAAGAACAACAACAATAACAAGGCAAACACCAACAAGTTAGCTACCAATAACAATTTTGCACAAACGTCTGGTGGTAACACAGAAGCAACAGACCCCAACTGCAATTACCAAAAGCGAGCCAAAGAGCCAAAGCTGAAGCCAAAGAGATATCGCGGAGATCGGCCAAGAAGCAACTGCTAACTGGCAACAGAGTAACTGAGCAACGTTGTGGCAAACAACATGTGCGTTTGTGTCCGCAACGATTAAGTAAAAACAATTTACACGCCTGCCTGCCAAGCCCGGCCAGAAAGCCATTCAGCCAGCTAGCCAGCCAAGCGACGAAGCCGGCGAAGACGTGAATGTGGCCAAGATCCAATGTCCGCCGTCCCCGTCTTGGCCCTGGCTGGCGGTCTCTTCTGGCCACAGACGTGTGGCGTTAATATGCGTCGCTCTGACTTAGCTCGTTGCTGCTTGCCACTTGCCACTTACCTCTGCTGCATGTTAGTGCTTCCTTTTGGCATCGCCAACATGTCAATTATATCGTATCAAATTAATAATTGTACGCGCCGCGCACATGAACACATAAAAATAAAACAAGATACAATTGATTTCATTGCCATAACGAAGAATCAATACCCTTTGAATGTAAGAAAAATCGATACATTTGCTACAAACAAAACTCTAGTTGCAGTCGTGTCACGCGCTCAGCTCTATGTTGTAAATTGTATCATTATAGAAACTTTTGAGGAGGCAACTTCTTCCAAGAAAACAGATCCCAATAAAAATCATCGTAATGCTTTAGCTTTATCGTGACACGTGTCACGTCGTGAGATCGAATTGCACACTTCATAACAAAATAGTAGCATCCACAGGTAGTGTATTAAATAGTTGTATGAAAATAAAATGATGCACGTCTGCGCCCCATTTGCCAATAAAGTTGGTTTAAGGAGCTGCCAGTTGCTGCCACTAATCGTGGCAGACAGGCATGAACTGTGGCCACATATGGAATGCACAACTACATACACACACACACGCACACATAAACAGATACTCCATTTTTTGTAACTTAGCTGTCAATTTGGTGTTGTTAGCTGCTGCTTAAGTGAAATGTTGCTGTGTTTTGATTTCAAAATCTCCTATACGAGCACTTTGACACAATTAATGATAGTTAAACACTGCACAAATTATATAAATTATGAATAAAGTCAAGTAAATAAGGCCGAATTGAGAGTACTTTTCATTAAGTCTGGCAGCGCTGCTTACAATCTAGTACAGGCGACAAAAATAAAGTTATCATGGCGACAAGACAATAAATATTTCAATTGGAAAACTATTAGTATATTTCAGCAAAATTAGTACTTAAATTAGCATACATTTTAATTAAGCTAAATAAATGTGCAAACAATAAAAGCAAATAGTAGACAAATCAAAATGTATTAAATTAATCAATAATTTTAGTGGCTTTATTGAAACGCACCAAAAACTGCAAGAGAAAACTGGTTCCAATATTTAATGTCTTGTTGTTTGTGATGTTGTGTTGGCGTCACTTTAGTTGTCTGCGCAAATGCTGAAACGGTAATTATCTTTTGACAGCACTTAAGTTGAATTTGGTAATGACACATAGCTAAAGATCGAAACGGCGACAAAAGCGACGCTTTAACCTAGCTGACAGCTGAGGTTAAAACATGGCCGATAAAAATGACAGTCAGCTAGTGATTTACCGCTGTTAAAGTGAGACAATCCTTTTTTGATGTATATTCACATATGTATAACACTTTTAAGTATACGTTATATTTCATTATACAGTGAGCTGCTAAAGGGAATAAAAAAATTATTTTGATTAACAAAACATATCTTATTTACTTCAAGCTTCAAAATCGTAGCACAAAAAGACTCAAATTGAGTGTGGTGAGTTTACAACTAGCTGACACACAAACAATGCAAGTTCAAGATCAAATGATGTCCCACCTCTAACGCGCTCTGTTTACCATTGTGCGTGTGCACGAGTGTTTGTGTGTGAGTGAGTTGTGGGATGAGCGGAAAATGAAAACGGCGGCAACGATAAACGATATTCGGACAAAGAGAGCGCGAAAATCACGCACAAGCACAAAATTCCAAAGAAAAAAAGGCCGCCAATTGAGATTTATCAACAACTTGGGAATTTTACAAGTCGATATACAACAAATTGTTAATAAATATAATAACGATCGCGATTGCAATTCGTTGTGCCAAGGGAAGGAGTGAGAGAGGGAGATAGAGAGCGGCAGAGACAGAGACAGCTGCGGGAGTCAAGTCGGAGTTTTTATCACATTTTTTCTTGGCAATTTCAGCTGATTGAAATTGGATCGTTATGGCAAGTAAACGGCTGAGTTTGACGCTTGGCGAAGAACAATTGGAACGGCTAGAGGATCACGATAATCAAGATAATATTGAGCCAAGTTCCGCAAAACGTTTCAAAACCCATGGAAAATGCACAGTGGAGTCGCCAATGCAGCGCATGCTGCAGCGTCAAATATTCAGCAGCTCATCGAACTTGTCGCCAATAACAGAATTATCGCATAATATGCGTGACACACTTTTAGATGGCGGAGGTACACCCAAGTCGAGCACAATGCGCAGCTACAACAGCGTCTCGTCCTCCAGCTACGATTCGGGCAACTCTCTCGATGATGAATATATGGCCATGTTTGAGTTGGAATCGTTTGAGCAGCTGCCGCAGAACAAACTGCCCGGAGATTTGGATGCCCTGATTAGCGGTCAGCTGAAGACAAACGAGGATGTCTACACAGTGGGAACTCGTTCTGTGCGCCGTTGCCTCAGCATGACGCAACAGGAGCCACTGGACATTACGCCACTACGGCCCATTGATGACAACTGCAAATCACTTTATCGGTCAGAGAAAGAACCAACATCTTCTAACCTATTGCGTAAATCAGTGTCCATGAGCAACGTGGACATACTCAATGCCCTGGGGGATGAGCCCGAGCTCATTGGTGACCTGAGCAAGCCATGTGCTTTACCCGTGCTCCTTGCTGGAGTGCGACATCGCGATCTAAAGACCATCTCCTGTGATACATTGGCACGTCTCATGCGTGGCGACTTTGCAAATCTCTCCGACTGCTTCAAGATCATCGATTGTCGCTATCCCTACGAGTTCGATGGTGGACACATACGAGGAGCCCTCAACTTGTTCACACGTCTGCAGATCAAGGAGGCCTTTCCAACAACAACCGACATGCAGCCGGAGGGTCAGCGTAGCATTTATGTGTTCCACTGTGAGTTCTCCTCGGAGCGTGGCCCAAAGTTGCTGCGCTTCCTGCGCAGCAATGATCGCAGCGTGCACACACATGATTATCCCACACTGTCGTATCCGGAACTGTATCTGCTGCACAATGGCTACAAGGAGTTCTTCAGCAGCTATGCGGATCTCTGTGAGCCCTCGAACTATGTGCCAATGCTGGCGCCAGCCCACAATGAAGAGTACCGTCTCTGTCGGGCCAAGACCAAGTCTTGGCAATGTGGCGACAGCGATGGTGGTGACAGTGGCATCGGTGGTGCTGATGGCGGTGGCTCATCGACCCGTTCACGTATCTTGTCCAAGTCACGCTCCCGTCTGCTCTACGCCGAGTGATTTATCGCACAGAAGTTGGCCCAATCTATAGTTAAGTAGGCTTACAAATTTAACCAAAGGACGCAAATTTTTAGTTTCGTTTAGTTGCAGTTGCAGTTGCAGTTACAGTTGCGTTGTCCAATGGAATTTCATGTATTTTGTTTAAATTAATTTTAATTTTTCTACTTTTAGTGTTGACAGTTCCAAAAAGAAAAAAATCATGTTTCCAAAATATTCTCTAGTCAGTGCAACAAAATTAATTAATTAATCCGTTCAGTTAATTCATTTAGTTTAGCGTTGAAATTTTCCCTAGTTCTAATTATATTAATTATTATAATTATATTATATTACTAAGCACATTCAAATATATGAAGAGTCTAATTAAACGTACTTCCCTTTAGGTATATATCTATGTATATGTATGTGTACAATGTATTTAAGTTAATTATTAATCAAATCAGTTTGTATCAATGAAAATGCTCGAAATATCCCTGGAAGATTACAAAGAACCTATTTTAACTGATCGCTGCAACAGTTAAACACAAATATCGTTTGAAAAGTTGCGACGTCATTCACATTAATCTATTAAAATGTACATTTTAGTGGATACTATATTTGAAATACTTGCAAGTCTTAAAAAAAGAGGAATTTTATGATTAAATTGTTGCACTCGCAGTCGAGTTGAAACCTAATAAAAATGTATTATTTATAAATATTAAATTGTTGCACTCGCAGTCGAGTTCAAGGTTAATACAACCAAATGATTTATATATTTATTTTAAATTCACAAATTGAAGAAAAGGCCATGCTTAAGAGTTGGAGTAGATCACTTTTATGTAGATCAATCTCACTTTGAATCCTCATTTTATTTATCTTCTAGATTGAGTGCTTCAGCATTTTTAAAGAGCTTTAATTGCAGTTCATTCAATCACAAATTTAGTTAGATGTACATAAAAAATGAGGAAATAATTCTTACTCAAAAAATGTGGAAAATAAATAATATATACACAAATGTGTAAGAATAGCTAAAAATATAGTATATAGTATGTATACAATAGTATACATTCTATAGTAGAAAGCGGGTATAAAATCATATTATAACACAATGATTGTAACTTTACTAAGCAAATGTGAATTGTTGCCTACATATGACTACAAGCACACGGGCAATGCCGTTGCTTACCTGCTGTCATACAAACGCACAGTGAGCAACAAAAGTCCACATGCAATTGTTTCTAATGTCATTATAAGCAACAGCAAAAAGGCAGCTGCGCTTGAAATTCTTATTGATTATTATAAAAATGATAAAACTGCATTTAAACTAAAATAGTTATTAACAAATTATACATACATATGTGCAATGCAATACGAAATACTTGTAATACTTTCGCTATTGCCACGCCTTCGCTGGGTGCTGTTGTTGTTGCAACGATTGTTGTTGTTTCAGATGTCACTGCATAGAGAGAGAGATAATAAAAATGAAATATTACACGGAATGGAAACGACTCTGCGGACTCTCAGACTGCAAATCGGATAGGACACATACTTAATGTTTTCTGACTGGCAAAAATACATTTTATTTATGGCCAACAACGGAATATTGCACAAGAGAGCGGCAGCAGCAACAATAACAACGGCAACTTTCTCTGCTCGAAAAGAAAGACAACATATCACAATTATTTATATATTTTGCACATGAATATTGAATAAATCTCCTGATCCAAAACCACGTTTATTTATGAGAATTCATTAACAGGTCAATTGTTGTAGCTGCCACCAGTTGCATTATTTTATTTCAATGTTTATTCGATATATAAAGCTTAGCAATCTATATAATTAACCTGGCTTTGAGCCAACTGCTTGAAGCATTACAAAGTATTCAGAAGATTCTAGTTCTCATTGGACGGCTCAAAGGGCGCCTTGAAACCGGCTTTGTTATAGAAATCCAGGGGCAAATCATCCGTGTTGTCATAGTAATCGGAGTCGCGAGCGCAACATGGACCGAGCTCCAATGCAACCATCTTTTGGCCCCAGAAGTCTAGCATTTCACGCTGTAGCACTTCATCGCGCAGCTTGACAATCCACTCGTTATACTCCGAGGGACCATAGAAGCCAGCATCGCCTTTGTACTCTTGCAGAAGCTCGGCGGCCTTGTCGTACTCTGCCTGTGTGGGCGTTCCCTCAAAGAGCAGCTTCCAAATGACCGAGCGCGCTGCTTTGCTAACTTTACTGATGTTATTCTGCTGTATTGCATCAGGCACTATGTACGTGGTCAGCACGTAACGCTTCATCAGATCGCGATAGTCGGCTAGAGGTTGATTCACACTTATTGTTGCATCAAAGTTGCCCGTCAAAGCGGCTGAGTTATCGTTGCTGCGATCGATAGCCACACTCGCATCCTCAGGCCCGCTGGCTGCGTGTTGTGCGGCACGTACCTTCAGACTGGCGGCAAATGGGGCAACGCAGCCGGCGTGAGCATAGAACTCCAGCGGTGGTTCATCCTCACTGTCAAACAGATCCGAGTCCCTGGACCAGCAAGGACCCAATTGCATTTTCACAATTGTGTCGCGCCAGAAATCCAATTGTTCTCTCTTCAACAGCTCATCCCGCAATTGCACAATCCAATCATTGTATGGCATTGGCTCGTAAAAGCATGCGTCACCTCTATATGCGACAAGCAAATCAGTTGCATTTTTCTGTGACTCAGCAGATGCAACGGAACTTTCGCTGAATAAGATTTGCCAGATGATGTCACGCGCAGCATTTGTAATTTTTCTAAAGTTTTCTTTTATTATTAAATCAGCGACTATTTGATCAACTTCCACATTAGCTTTAATTAGCTGTTGATAGTCCTTCAGCGGATCCGACTTGTTTATAGTTATATCTCCCACAATCTGTAATTTATTCAATGAATTTTCAGAAACTTGATATATAATATGATTAATATGCTTACCCGGATGGCATCTGCTGGGCTTGATTCCTGCGCTGATTGGGTTGCCATTTTGTTAACTTATGAGTCTTTTGATATTCGTTGTTGCACTTTAATATTACTTTGCAAACTATTTAATAATTACAGATACAATTTATTTACACGGCTGCCGAACTTTTGTTCGTTGATTGCAGTGTGACTGCACATCTTAAATGTCGAAATATCTGCAGGCAATCGCACACGTATCAAAACAATAAAGGCGCGCGCTTTTTAAATGTTAATTTTTTTATATTTTATTTCGCCGTTTTTTTTTTTTGACTTTCTTATTTATGGACCGATCTTGATGAAACTTCAGCATTGCTAAGAAGTGTCTACGTGGAGAAATGTTGGCATTATTAGTTTTTTTTTTAGGTGTGATTTACAGGAGAGAGTTATATAAAATAAACTCGATCTGGAGAAGATCTGCTAAAGTTGGTGTCTAGCTCTTCTAGTAGCTGCGATCGCAGCGTTCGTACAGACGGACTTCCTTTCCCAAGTTCAGAAATTACAAAAAAATTAAGTGGCAACCATGTTTATCACAATTGGCACTAAAAAATCCATACTCCACTAGCTTCTAACTTAACAGCAGTGCTCACTCATTTAACATCAGCTAACGAACAGTGTTTGGTATTTTAAATTACATTTTGGAATTTTTTGTCTGGCGTTTGCGCTCACACTGTTTTGCTATTAACAAAAAAAAATATTCGTGTTTAAAAAAGTTTTCTTCTGGTATCCAACTCTATTACAACTAATTAAATTCCGAATTAGTTGCGTAATAAATAGAGCAATTAGAAACATAGTAAAATTTGCGATTGCGTTCGTTTCAAGTGTTAGTCTCCGGCCGTGTTTTCTGTCTGTGTGTCTCACACTCCCATAGTTGGTGAAAAATTTGAGGTTACGATTACTTGACCACGGAAGCAAGAAGCCAAACTGTGTGTTAATGTCGCCAACAAGCAATAAATTGTCACTTGAATCGAGCATAAAACGTTTCTAAGACGAATAAAACATCAAAATACAACAACAGCAAATTGAATATCTAAAAATCAATCGCATTCGTGGAGTTCATCTCGTGTCTGTGTGTTTTGTGTCTGTGTCTGTGCGTGAAATTCCCCTTTTCTCGTACTCAAAAGGCAACGAAAAACGTTTTAAAGTTATACTCAAATGTGTATGGCAATTGTGGTAAGTGAAGAAATGAATTGTTAATAATAGTGCAAGTGCAATGTATTTAGGGGCAAGTTATAGAAATTTTCTATTGTATATACAGACGTATTGCCAAATATGTATTGTCATGAGTGTGTGTCTGTGATGTCTATATTGTATTTATAATATTGAATACAATTTAAATTCGTTACACTAAACTTTAGCGATGCATTCAGATTGTTTGTTGTTTTCTCTCAATGCAATTAGGTTGCATATTTCGACTCTCCCACTCTCACTCTTGCGTACTGGCCAACTTGTGTAGGCGTGTGTGTGCGCTTGGAATATCTATACGCACATACACACACACACACTCGCTTATGTATATATATCGACAGCTGTGCATGTGTGCTATTTGTATGGGAACATGTCAAAAAAGATATTTAATTTGGCAAACGTTTCTGATCTTTGATTAATGCACCTATTTTAATTGCTATTTTTCGCATTTTGGCTGTGAGCCATTGACCCAATTGCTTTGATATAGGTTGACGGATTTCTGTGTGCATGACTTAATGACGTCGTCAGTTGAAAGTAAACGTCTGCACTAGATTTGACCTGGTTGCACAGTAATAGTGAAAACTAGTGCAACTTTTAATCTGGGACATGACCAGAGCAAACGAAATCAGTTAAAAGATACAGATACCTGTGTATATATATGTACAATATACATTTATTTACATACTTCTTTAATCATTTCTACGTCAGCAGCATGACTAGTATCTAATCTGTGAAATACTTAAACAGATTTATCAAATCAACGTCAACTGCAACAAAAACGCGACGCAGAAAGATTCACAATTCTCAGTTGAGTGAAAAACACAAAAATTTAAAAAGAAAAACAAGAATCAGTTGAATTTTATTCTGAGCAATTGAGGACGCGATACGCATCTTGTCCGCAAAGTTTTAGTATTTAATTTTGCAATTACACACATATATGTACATAAATTATCAAATGTATATAAATTCATTATCGAGCATTTGCCCTAGGTATGTATGTATGTATGTATGCATGTGTGCAGGTTCTTTTCACAGTTATCTTTTAACCTGTATTTTATTTTTGTTTGTTTTTGTCTTGTCTCCCGCACACACACACATACTCACACAGACAGATATTCTTAAGTATTTTTGCAAAGTTTCGATAAAATCGAAATGTATTTACGTATATATTCGTCATTTACGTCAATGCAGACGGGCAAACAAACAAACAACAACAACAGCAGCAACAGATGCATAACAGAGAGCACACACACACATTCATATGTACATATTAACATACACTTTTTCACTTGTCAATGCTGTTAACTTACATTACGATAAATCTAATCAACGCTGTTAAATTGAGGAAAGGAAAGAAATAAAAACTGTAAGACTGTTTCAGCCCGCATAATTCAATCGTATAACAGATAATCATAATCAAGATTATTGTAATAAGAAAACACTTAGCAAAGCGTTGTTAAACTGAAGAAAGGGAAAGCAACAGCTGTCTTCAGTCAGCATAATTCAATCGTATAACAGGTACTCATATTTTAGATTCCACTTTGCAAAGCTGTTAACTAACATTACTTGAGATATAATCAACGCTGTTAAATTACGGAACGGCAGACCAACAGCTTTATGACTGTTTCAGCCACCATAATAAATATGTAAAACAGTTACTAACAATTCAAAATGTTAATCAAAGGAAAATAAGGGGTTTCGCTTTCGTTTATGTTTCCGTTTAATATATCTGTTCTGAATCCGTTGTTGTCCTTGAACAAGTTCAATGATATTTCTGTTGTTGATTTTGTTATATTATTTATTCTTGATAAAAACAACATAAAACGTATGAAGTGTGTCCGTCACAATGATGATATTTTCTTTTATTTAATTTGTCTTTTTCTGTGTGCGCCTTGTGCCAGTTTAAAATACATGTCTTTCTAGCTATCTCTATAGATACACATGTTTGTATCTAGATACTTTGTGTATTGTATTTATAAAGATGTTAAAATTTGTAGATAAGTTTGATAATACTTTCGTTTATTCTCGTAAAACATTTGATAATGGCTTTTTTGCAGATTAGATTAGACAAGAATGTGCCTTTGGCTAAGGCAATTAATTTCTTTATTCAAATACACAGTTCCGCTTACGGCAGCGATAAATTCAATTCCTAACACGCTCCATTACTAATAAATGTTGCTAATCATATAGGTGTTATATATCTGAATCGATTGAAGTGTAGCAGTCCTCCTATATCAATATCAACTATATGCAATAGTATTGCATTTGTCAACTGTATCTTATATATTTATTCATGTTTGTAGTTTCGCTATTGTCACGTTTCCGGAAAGCGTGCGAATTTCACCAATATACGTACATGTCATTTCTAATTATAGAAAAGGAAGAAAACGACCAAAACATGCAATACTTACAACGTCAGTTGTCGCTTGTCGCCAGTCGCTAGTCGCTAGTCGATTGCCAAAGTCAAAGCGAGATAGAGATACATAGGTAGATAGAGAGAGAAGTAGTTAAACCACCAGCCAAGTCTAAATATAGTTGAATAAATTTTGTGGTTGGCTCCTAGCTGAAACCAAGTGCATGTAACTACGACATAGTTTGACTGGATAACCTTGTAAAGGATTCAGATTCAGCGACATGTGCAACAGACATGCAGGACTCAGATATATTGTTTGATTGATAATACTCAACAACAAAGTAATCGCAAATTGTTTACTCAAAATTGTTTCACTTCTTACAATATGGAAGACCTTCAATCAGTTAAACAGTGAACGCTCCTCCCTAAAGTCTGTCTTTCTATGATAGCTACTGGTATTTTCATTTGTATTAAGTTGTTATCCATTAAGTAGAGCGTTTACTGTACTTGCTTCCGAGTGTGTATCAACGCAAATGCGATAAGACTTGATGACGCACTTGTCGGCTTAAAGACGTCATGAAGTCAGTTGCCACTTGACGACAACGTCAACTGCAACTGTAAGATTATTAACTCAATGTACAGTTAGCTTAAGAAATAATGACACACTCAATAATTTGTGAGTATTGAATTAGGTAAGGTTATGTTTGCTTATCCTAATAAACAAATAAACTACAAAGTAATAAAAAATATAATTATGTTATACATATGCATATGTTATGTATGAGCCAGAACAACTCATTGGACTACCCTCGCCTGTGGGTGTGCCTTAAATGTTGCCAACGACCGCATTTGTCCCTACAGTAACGATAATTTCCATAATGGTGAAATGCCAGACTACCGTTATGTATATTTACATTGGGGTCTGTTCCACCTTCTCCTTCCCCTGCAATTCCTCCCGTTTTTCTTCTCTTTGTCCCCCCTAATTCGCCCACAGAAGTTGCAAAATCAATAATTCCATTCATCTAGTTTTCAGTTTTAGCTAACAATATTGTCCTGATTAATGTTCTACAATATATCTATATATATATACAATATACATACATATATGTAAATATATACAAATGTATCTAAACTGCATTGTTAATGTAATTAGTGCTCTCAACTAAAAGCTAAACGAGACAAAGCTTCAAGCGAAGTAATAATTATACTACAATTAAAAAACAATAATAAAAAATAAATTCCAGTTTCTTCTAGAACTTCGAGAACTGCAACTGGTTTTTTATTGAAAAATCGATAAAACGTCATCTGATTTAAATCAAATGAATCATTTATATCAAGTGCACAATCAGATCTTTGAATTGAGACATTCATTCGATGGGTAAGACGAAACGTAGACAACTTTTTTAGAGTTTTATAGTCTTTGATAGTCCAGAGTCTAGACTCTAAATAATCGTGTTGTTTTTGAGTTTCAAAATGTTTTTGTTTTTTACTTAAAGTAAACAAATCAAAGTCGTATAACAGCGATGTCTGGCAATTGTCTGGGTCTGCTTAAATGTTATTCCATTATGGAAACATGTAAACATATTATGTGACAGTCGAATCATATTTCTTCTTCCTGACTGTAAGTATATTTTAATAACTGAATTAGCCGACTTATCGTAAATACTGTAAAGAAGAAAACTACTTTGACATTTGGACATTATAAGGTGTTATTCTTGTTCTTGTTCTTATGGAAACCCCTGTTTGGAGAGGTGCCTTGAACCCGGCTACGGTACGCCATTGTTAAAAGCCAGACATCGGGTTGACCTTATGCTTATGCCTCATATCCTGATATCTTCCTGTTGGTTTTTTCTTCCTTTCTTGCCAGAAGGCAAGAACACCTCCTTGTCATTTCTCCGGTTCCTGTTGTTGCTTCGTTGTTGGCCTTTGTCTTATGGCTGTTCCTCTTGTTGTTGTATGTGTGTCTATCAGCGAGCGACAATGGCATTGGCTTGTCTGGCTGGAGTGCAATCAACTTTCAGCACTCTGCTCACTTTATCCTCAATTTCTCAAGAAAAATACACAAAAATAAAAAATAAAAAGAAGAAACACAACAACTTCAAACAAAATGTCGTCTCACTTCATTTCAATTCTCCCACTTTAATAATTAAACTCTGTTCCATGGGATATATTTGGCTGTTATCTCAGTTTTTATTCAAGTTCGTTTCGTTTATCGATTCTCATTTATTTATTATCTATGTGTCTTTAATTTTAACCTATAGACTTGAATTCCATTGGAATTTTTCTGACACTGTATCTATATTATATTATATATAACTGGTGATTAGATTAGTTAACGAAAAGCGTCTCATTGTTAAAATATTAGTTACCGAATAAGGAAGCAATTTATTCATCACGATGTCGGCGTCAAACAGATTCAACTGACAGTTTCAAGTGCACGTGCTGAAATAGTACATGAACGTGCCGAAGATTAAATACTCTTGCATGAACACGAATATTTCAATTAAATTTACAAAAATAATTTGCATATTATATACATTAGTTCATCAAGAAAATTCATTGCTTTTCAGATCCTTTCCAAGCTCAGAACAATATTTAAAAAAAAAACATGGTACAAAAAACTATTGAAAACTGTATCATAATTAGTAAAATTAAAAAGAATGTATAAATTATTTATAACTAAATTTAGATTCTAGAATTTAAAATACCCTGTACTTCATTTTGATTCATAACTTTCAGTTGTAAATTAAATAGATGATATCAACCTTTTTTGATAGGGTGCTTCTAAGTGCGTTATACGCCCGGTAGTATCAAAGTGGAAACAACTAAATTAAACCAGATTATATGTAGTTCATAGAGTCTACATACACATGAGGCGTCTCCCCACAAAACACCAGCTACATTTATGTTCACTGAAGCGTGGCATGGCGATTTGGTGTGGGGCTGCGACCGGGGCCTTGATGTATGTGGAACAGTGATTGAAATGCCCGTGTGGGGGTACCTGGAATACATAATAAATAGCAATTTTCTCCACAAATGGATATAATACCTGTTACTTAATATCATGTTAGTGCGCGTTCCTACAACATTTGCATTTGCTAGCCTACAATATGATAAGTTTAAACTGGTTTCAATTTAAGCACAAATTTTCCCTCCATCTCTACCCGTATTCGCAACTGTTTTGCTGTCTGACCTTGGCTGCCCATTGACATGCGCCTCATTTAATTATATGTCATTTAAGTTTAACTGTCGCAACTTGGGCTTGTTATTATATTTCTACCTCACTGTTCCTCTCTCGCTCTGTCTTAATAACACCTTGACCTTTGCTCGAAAGTTGGCTTAAGATCTGCGATTTCTGATTAAGAAACTTACAATTATATTATAAGGGATATTTTAATTATTATAGGTGGATATATATTATTTGTTATATATATTTATGAAAAATACATTTGTTAATGTTTCAAAACATTTCGAAAGCTCGTGGGAAAAACAACATAAATTAAATATGACAGTGTCCAAAAATAAAAACATTTTAAAGTGTAGGCCGGCATCTGTCTCTCTCATTCTTTTGTGTTGAGTATTATCATTTTGTCCCCAAATATGTGACATCAATTTAACATAATCGGAATAAAAAAGAAATTACACTTTTAAGAAGAGTATTTATTTTTCGTCATATCGAATCGAGCAGCTTTTTCATGTATTCATTCTGTTTTTAAGAGCACTTTAGGGCAATTGAAGTGTTATGAGGCGACAACGAACAATTAAATCCATTTTAGAGATGCATTTCAGTTTGTTCGCCGTTCGACAGCTGCTTAAAAAGTCAAAATTGCGCCAGACTGCAAAATCTTTGCTCAGAGACGGGAGCATTGTACGTACTACGTACAAATACTGCGATACATTGCATGTACATACATACATTCATACGTACATATGTACTATTTAGCAGAGCGGGCGAGTGTAGAAATGTGCGTCACAGCGAGAGGGGCGCCAAGTTAAGTTGAGAGCAAACCAAATCAAAATAAGCAAAGTTAGTCGCTCCCTCGATTTGTGCGTCACTTCATTTGCACGCGCGCTCTCACTCTCGCTCTTACTCTCCCGTGCTCTCTTTCTACAATTGCTCTCACAGTAAGTGCTTGTGGGGACTTTTCGACTGTTGTGCTCCCAGCGGCGTTTAGCACCATTCAGTCGATATCAAAAGATGAAAGAGTGCTCATCGCGCAGCAATTGGTGTCTGCTCAGTGTTGTAATCGATCAACGTCTTAGAATTGACACCTGTCGATATCTAATCGAGATTTTATCGCGCCGCATTACAGGCGACTAAGTCGCTCTTTAAGTCGGTACAAAAAACAAACAAACACATTTTATAAACTACTTAACTATATAAACATTGTCTATATAGATATACAAAAAATTAGTGCACAAAAATACACAGTGTCATCGTTGTCCATACTTACATAAATATAACTATAATATATAATATATGTTTTACTATATATTTGCGTTTTGCTTGTGTGTGTGTTATTCATTTTCGCAAAGACGCAAAACAAAATACATTGCATAAGCCAGTAAAAAAAAAAAAAAAAAAACAAGAAATCTTCAAGTAAACAGCTGATATATTTTTTATTATATATTCTTCTGGTTCGTACAATCTGTTCTCGTGATTCTGTGCTCCTAATGCCCCAGAGGTACAAATAAGTGAAAGTTTCCTTATGTGAATAATTAACAAAATCATGTGCCCGCCCAGATGTGACTAAACGTATACATATAAAGAGACATATGTACACAGATACATCTATACATACATACATACATACACACTTATTTACATAGAGAGCTACATATGTAGTATATAATTTCCAACCGCTTGTTAATTAGTTCCACGTTTCCTTCGTACCGCTTGGTTCGAGTTATAGCCAGTAATCGTCTACTTATAATGATGTTTCGTGTACGAAACGCCTACACGCTCACACACACCATTAATTTTTATCAATATTATGCCAAAATTCAAGAGAATCAAATTGAATTGTTTGTGTAGCTTTATTTAAGACTTAAAATACGGAAAATCCCAACACCTTCAAACAAAGCCAAATATTTGCTAAAGAAATTCTATGTATTATGTACAATCTACATACTTACCTACATACATATATATACATATGTGTCTCTCTGTATGTATGTATTGATGACTAGTCAAATATGTGCGTCTCTATATATAAATATATATAGAATAATATTTTGTTGTGGCTATATTTGAAGGCGTGATATATGTTTTTAAAGTATAATGCATATTGTATATAAGTTGGAAAATATTCTCGTTTGGCTTTTATTTTATTGCGTTTGAATTCTTGAAAAGTTTTTAACAAAAGCGAAAATAATGTATTGCTATAAACAGATTTCCACTTACAGTTATTATACCCTGTAATTTTTTAGAGGCGGTGTATAACATCGTAAAGAATTATACATGTGATCAGCATTTTAATCTGACTGTCTAGACGTAAATATATATAATATAATATATATAATATAATAATATAATATAATAATATAATATATAAAATATAATATTGTTTCCTATTTGTTTTAAATGTTACCTGGAAATTTCCCATTCTTCCATCAAATTAGAACCTTAGTAATTTTTAAATTGAAAGAAATTAGAATAATTAAATTATACTTCGACATGCTAATTATCTTGAATTAGAACCTTAGATACTAATTTTCTATAGAACGTGTGTCTCATTGCTTCGTTTCTATAGGGAAATACTTTGTACCGAGTACAGGGTATATCTCATTCGAGTGTAGAGTTAAACGAACATACGACACCTTTTGTTTATATTAAATGCATTTTACTCGTTAATCGTTTTAATCGTTACCCTTCTTAAAGCGCTTAATTTGGATGACTAAAATTAATATAAGCCAATAAACAGGAGTAAAACGAGAGTTATGTCTGTAGGATTCGATGGTTACATTTTATGATGCAAGTTTTAGACTGTTTTTATTGTATTCAAGAGGCGGGAGGGGGCGTGATCTGCGTGGGGATCGCAGCAATCTGTTGTTGCTCTTTCTCTCTGGGATACAGAACCTGACGTGGTTAGATAGACGCGACTGTTGATGCTGATCAAGGAAATATATAATATATGAGGGTTTTCATGCCTGCTTGCAACTTATACCCTTGCATACCATTGTACTCTAAGGGTGACGGGTACAATAACTATCTAAACTGCTTACTTCTATACTTATAATTTAAATAATTATATATATGCACCAATCAAATCATTATTAATCACAATTTTCACACTTTCTTGCAGTTGGTTCGACCTGTTCCCACATCTATGGAGTTTCATCTAGACAGTGCAGAATACTGCCAGGCACAGCACAAATAAAAAGTGAGTAGAAACAAGAACAAAAATAAAAAGAAGTTCCATAAATAAATTCTAGAGGCTAAAAGAAAATATAAATAAGGCCAGAGCTGGACAGGGCATGACAGGCACTTTCCACTGATGGTAATTGAATGCGTGGTCGACACGTGCTGCTGAACGCTGTCAAAAGGTCATTTGAGTTGGCCAAAATGAACTGGATTAACCTCGTGGTGAACAAATGAAAATGTGAAAACTATTAAATGTCGTTGCAAATATTTATGTCACAAGACTCCAAATTCTGAAGTTTTCCATTGCGTGTAATTGAGATTAATGCCTTTTTATTTCTTTCCAATGGCAATTTTATGCAATTAAAAGTTGTTTGTTTGAAATAAATGAAATCAATTAAGACCAGTTACGAAATGAAGAGGGAAACCATTGTATCAATTGTGTTTAATATAAAATCCACATCGAGTTAATTGTACAGAAATTCTTTTGCGATTACCTAACAATCGATTGGATTATCGATAATGTTTCTTTGATTATAGCAAGATAAGCGCTGTATATCGTAGAGTCGATTAATTAACAAATTTAAGATTTAAGACTATCCTATCATAACTCTTCTATACATTCTTTATATAATTTGTACTCATTTTCCTATCATTCCTCCACAGGTAATCAAACCTCGAATCAGGCCGTGGATAGCCTAAGAAAACGCTGTCACCTTTACGGAAGTCGATGTAAGATATCAGACCAAGGCGTGGACAGCTGAGATTGTAAAAGCTGAGGTCAATAAGCCCGAGTGTGGGGGAATAACAAATAGATCAAAGAGATATTCACGAGAAAAGGGTCTGAGGTGAACGCAGTTCATATCACGACAAGAATAAGAGACGCAAGAAAAAGCGAAATTGTAATTCGAAAGGAGAGACGAAAGGAGAGTGAAAAGAGGAGAGAATTTAATTTATAATTTGATTTAAATTGGAATCGCGAACAGGGATTTTTGATAGACGTCTTTTTGGCTTAAGGACACAGAAAATTTGCTAATTTTTTGTGATAGATTTGAAGAAAGGATCAACGAAAGGAATCCAAAATTTTGTACTTAATTATTGATTTATTAATTTATATCTAAATGAAAACTAATTCTAATTAGATTTGTGTGTGTTTGATATAGGAACGTAAATCTTACGAAACGTCTAATTATATAATATATATATATATATATAAACATATATTTTTTTACAAAAAGATTAATTGAAGAAGAACAACTCTAAAAACATCTACTAAAACATCTACAAAGCTGAATTTTGTCGACTTAATAAACAAACAAGCAAAGAAAAAATCGAGAAACTCCCAAAGTCAAATCGAATCAAATCGTTAAATTAACCCAGAAGATTTGGAAAATTTATTTATACAAGAAGGAAATTTAATTTAAATTAAAAGAAACTGAATTGATAATTTTGAGTAATTATACAAGCTATATACATATATACTTACACTTTAACCGATCTGATTTGTAAAGTTAATTAAGTTAAGCATCAAAATGCGTCAAAAAGATCTACGCCCAGCTCCTGCTCTTATTGAGTATAAGGGCATGAAGTTCCTAATCACCGATCGACCATCAGACATAACAATTAATCATTACATTATGGTGAGTACGCCTGCTCGATAGACCGATAAAACGATTAACTCTCTCTCTACCTCTCTCCCTCTGTCTGTCTGCAGGAGCTTAAAAAGAACAATGTTAACACTGTGGTGCGTGTTTGCGAGCCCAGCTACAACACGGATGAGCTCGAGGCCCAAGGCATAACGGTCAAGGATCTGGCCTTTGATGACGGCACCTTTCCGCCGCAACAGGTCGTTGACGAGTGGTTTGAGGTCTTGAAGGATAAGTAAGTCCATTAAACATATATTTATTGCATAATTGAGTTCAACGTTTATCGAGTCACTGTCATTCAATTTTAAAAGCAAAACTAATTTATGTATATTATTTATTTACGTTCAAATTGTATATACATATATATATTTATTTTAAAAATTCTATGAAATCTTAGACGTTAACTTATCGAAGTATTTATATCGATAGAACATTTGGAGAATTTAAAGATTAATAAATATATGAATATTTCGATCAATTTAACGTTACTTTAGAATTATCGTAGCTTAGACGAGATTTGCAACATTCCGATTAATTACTTTATCAAAAATATTTATATCGATATATCATAAGCGATACCAAAGTTGATTTTTATCAATTTATTCAGTATTATTATTTGTTGCTTTGTACACTGAGAAAAACAAAATAATGAAAAACAATAACAAAGAATTCCCAAGCTGCTAACAACATTCAAATTGCTGTTTCTTAATATCGAAAGAGAAAACTCATCAAAAAGAATTGTAAAATAAATTGTAAATGATCAACTAAATACACACACACACATCCACACCCACACACACACACACACACACACACACTCATAAAGAATAGCTCCATTTCCCGTAGTCCTCGCTTAGGCTTTTGCTGATCTTACGCTGTCTTTTTATTTATCGTTTAAATACATCATTATTCCTTATAATCTTGAGTCTGTATATATTTAGTTTCGCTTCATTTCAATTAGTTTATCCCTCACTCTCAAAGTAACTCTTGTAATTTTGGTAAACTTACCCACATCCTTCCTCTTTCTATATATCTTCATACATGTATATGCATTTCTATATATGCATGTATATGTATGTACTCCGTTTCGTTTCTTGGTTTGTGTGCTATTATCCGCTGGCTAGTTTTAGAAAGTCCACAAGCGCCACACTATCCTACTACAGACATAAGCGTTTCTCGCTTAGACACATACCTAAAACAGCTCCAATGACAGCAGCTTCAGCCACAGCCCGAGCCAGAGCCAGTCTCTCAGCCGCAGCAGCAGCCGCAACAATAACAACAACAGCAACAACAACAACAACAGCTACTGATACAGATACAATGCCCCTAACAGCTAATGAAACTGATACAAGCGAAGCAGCAGCTATATTTAATAATACTGCATTTGTTGATAATGAAACTTGTCGGTAAGCGTAGAATCCCAATGCTTTGTAAACGTTAGTTAACGTAAAGTGTGTGCAACAATTTAAAATAATCAATAAAAGCCAAATTTTGTATTGCTTAAGTATCTTTGTACTTAACACTAAGAATATTTTTAACAATCTCTCTATATATATTTATATACATATGACAATCCCTATATCTCATTATGCACTTGCTCTTATCACAGATATCAACAGAATCCCGAGGCTTGTGTTGCCGTTCATTGTGTCGCTGGTCTGGGACGTGCCCCCGTTTTGGTTGCACTTGCACTCATCGAATTGGGCTTGAAATATGAAGCGGCTGTTGAAATGATCAGAGAGTGAGTAATGCAATTGAATCACTCGCTTTATCTGTATTACACATTCATACTTGTTACTTGTGTGATTTCAGTAAACGACGCGGCGCTATCAATGCCAAGCAGCTGTCATTTTTGGAGAAATACAAGCCGAAGGCGCGACTAAAGCACAAAAATGGCCACAAAAATTCATGTTCTGTGCAATAGATTTCCAAAACCATATGTATATTCCCACCAGATAAAAAGTGTTCATTTTTTCAAACAAAAAAAACCAAAAAAAAAGAGTAATGAAAGAATCATAACGAAATGGAAAACAATTAAAACTGTACAACTATCCAAAATACCAGAAATCGCAGCCCCAGTTATTATATAAAACAAATGATAAATCCATAAACGCATTGGCATCAAATTGTATGTATTAATTAATGTAATTTATGTTTATTTAATTTCCGAAAACGAAAACAAATGCAACATCAAACAAGTTGAAGAGAATGAAATGCAATTCTAATATTATTTGAAGCCCACTTACCCGCATGTAATGATTGTAGACGGGCTTAAATATATAAATACATAAAAGTAACAGTAAAAATGTAAAAGTAATTGTAGATTATATACCCAAAAACCGTATCGAAATCAATTCAAGGGTCAGGCACCATAGCAATAAATATAGAAAAGATGAAGAAAACAATAAATGAAACAAGAAATTCAAAAACACAATATTAAACAACAAAAACAAAAAGCTAGAGAGAGAGAGAGCGCTTAGCATAATTATGCAATATATGCAACCAGGGACAGTAATAGTATGCAACTAGTGAAAGGAGAATGAACGAATCTGCTTAAATAAACTAAACGCTGCATTTGATCGATGATAATGTATAACCGTTCAGAGAGAGAGAAAGATATGTACTTAATCGCATGTTTAGTTTTACGTTGCGCCCATCCAATAACTAACTCATTTCATAGTGAGAAATTATATTCTAAACAAAACCAATACATTACAAATTAAGTGGTAGCAACGAAAGTGAATCTAGAAGATACTATCTTAAGTCGGATTTTATATTGCAAATTGTTTCTTTTATTATGTATGCTTCATGGAATGCAAATGCTCCTATCAACTTTTGCTTTCTCTACTTTTTTCTGTACTATACCAAGCTCCAAGTTGGATAACTATTTATATATGATATAAATATATATAAATATAATTATATTACTTATTAATGCATATACAATATCAAATACAAATACAGTTCATACAAATTTTTACATTAATGACTACATACATTTAAATAATATATGCAACAGTTGCAATACTACAACAACAAACAACAACAAAATACAGCAAACAAATAAACAAGCAAACAACAAACACAACAACAGCATCTGCAAATTATATATAAAAGAAACACTTTGAAGAAAAATTGAGAAAATGAACATGAAAAGAGAAATGAAACAAACCTTATATAACAAATTTAACAAATTATAGTGAGGATAAAGCAGAAATTACAAAAATATAATGCTTACAATTAATTTATCCAATATTGAATTGTAATTTTTTAAAATGTTAGTCATTACAATGAAATAAAAACGATATATGAAAATTAAACATTTTGTAGAAAATGGAAAGTTTTGTTTTGTTTGTGTAAGTAATACTTACTTACTTACCTATACTTATACTTACTTAATGTGTCAACAAGTCCTTTAAATGCGATGACTACGATTTGCCATGAAATCCTACAAAAGTAGTTGGCTACAGGATTAAGGACAATTTATTTACCAAACAAAGGAAGCATTTTTTAGCATTTCGTAATTGAAAATCAACTCGAAACTATTCCCATGGGTTCCAATATTCAATACGCCATATTCAAAGTAAAAGTCAATTACTATTTAACGATGTTTCTCTTTATTTTTGCATACGTAAATAAATATATATTGATAATGATTACAACTAATAACTTTTACATTTGTTATTCTGTTTTCTTCTTTTTGTGGGGAGGGGGCACACACTCGATTCGCTTTGATGCCGGTTTCCTCTTTGTGTACATAATTACTTATTACAAACTCGTTTAATGTAAACTTAAATTCTCAAAGCGCGTACAATTTCGTCAATATATGTATGTGTGTTGCTCTTGATTTTAAGATATTATTTAATTCAATGATATACATAGGAATAGTATGTGTCCTCAAAGTCAAAAAGTATTTCTAAATAAAGCAAAGGATATTCCAAAAATGGTTGTTGTTTCTTTCATAAATTGCGCACATATTTCGGTTATTGAGAAGACCGTTGAACAGAATGCCTGCTGTTAGCTAACAGTGGTCTAGTAACATGTGTGGTGAACTATGCTATGTTAGCTAACAGTGGTGCTAATTAACAGCAAAATGTAAATGATTTAGATGAAGTTTGTGATTATATTTTAAAATGAAATAAAAACTATAATAATAAAAATAATAATAATAGTAAGTAAATGTTTATTACATTTCATTCAGTTAATTGTGTGTTTATATGTTTAGCACTCGATTTCGAAGCTATGCTCAAAAAAGTCGTATAGCCAAATGAATGCCGAGCCGTTAGACAGACTAGAAACAAATTATTATTGGATATTCTTTTCATTTAAATTTTTTTTATGGCTTCCCGTAAAGCACCGAAAAACACGAAATAAACGTTTTTAGAATAATGCAAGCAAGTTAAAGTATTGAAAAGTTTGTGGTGTTTGTAGTGGCAAGTGGAAAGCAAAAACGTAAACTATACATATGTGTGTAAAAAAATATATGTACCTCTTTGCATATCCACTTTCATTTAATTTTTAATTATTTAGCTTTTATATACATCATTTCTCTTTAGCACACCTTCGATTTATACACAAATTTGTTTAAGAAAAATAAAATATTACGCTAAGCTTCTTCGCATATCATTTAAGTAAACACATACATGGAAATAAATACAAAATTGGCAAATTAATTATTGTTAATGTTGAGTAAATAAAAAGCTGCTTTGGAACTGTTTGCACTAACTGACCATTTTGTGGGGTTGTTGTTGTTTGTTGTTGTTGTATATTGTTGTTACTGGTTGTTAATTGTGTTTAACCTAATGTTTAGCCGCCGTTGCACAAGCAAAAACAAGTGAAGATTTCATTAATAATAACTACTAAATTTAAACATTTTACTACAAGTATTTACAAATCACAGCTACAAACACTAAGACTGCGGGCGTCGCCAGTGTTGCATAACATCATACATCCATCAAATAAATGGCCACTGCGACGATGACGAAGACGACGGCAGCGACTGCGGCGGTGACAAAACAAAAGAACCCTTTTTGTTGTATTTTGTGTGGTTTCGTTTTTTGTTGCAATTAATGCGCATAAATATATATATAATAAACTAAAACTGTAGAATGAAATCATAATCCGGCGCCTTCTCTCATCAGTACGCATCTATATATGCAGTAGTATGTGTGTGTGTGAGTGTCTGTGTTACGTTTACAGCCAACCTCCTTTACGGCCAAACAACAAGGAACTAACCGAACCCACAAAAGACTGTGTTATGCTTTGTGACGCCGCTCTGGAGTCGTTATCACTGCTCTTGGCAGCAGACCTTGATGCCGCAGCTGCTGCTGCTGCTGCTGCGCTGCTGTCCGAAACCTTGCCAAGATCTGGACGCACTCGTCCGCCGCCTCCATTACCGGCAATGGTGCCCAAGTCGGAACGCTGAGCAGCCATACCGTTCTTCAGATTCCTTCGCGACTTTTGACGTTGCATTTGCTTCAAGCGCGTTTCGCTGGCCGAGGCAGAGACGCCAGTTCCCGCTCCGCCGGATGTTGCTGTTGTTGCTGACGCTGCTGAATGCTTTGATGATTTCGTTGTCGTTGTTGCTGCGGCTGTTGTTGTTGTTGCCTTCGGCTTCAGTTGCAACACAATGCCCTGATCATCGCTATCCTCGCTGTTGTAGGCGCTTGTTGTGGCACTGCTGCAACTGGGCATCATCATCATCGACGACGTTGTGGTTGATGTTGTTGATGATCCTGGCGTTGGCGACTTAAGTCCTCGGTGTAGAACACCTTTGATTTGTGCGCGATCAAAGTGTATATCATCCACAATGCTGTTGCTGCTGGTGTGCAAACTCTGTAAGCTGTCGCTGCTGACGCTCAGTTGTGACAGTGGGGAACTGCTGCGATTGGCAATCCCTGTGCCAAGACCACGCTGTGCACTGATTATGTTCTCCAGTCCGATGCTCTCCACCTTCTCGATCAGATTCAGCGAACGCAACGCCCGTCGCTCCAGATGCGACAACATCACCTTCTGCTGATGCTGTTGCTTGCTCAGATTACGCTGCAGTTGCACATCGCTGGGGCCCACCAATTTGCGTCTTATTAAATCCGCGCCCGATGAGAACAGTCCAAACAGCGGCTCCGGCGATTGGCAACGCGGTGGCGATCCTTCGGGGCTATTGCAGGGCGTCACAGTCGGCGAATAGTTGGGACCGGCGGGCGTGTTAAAAGCGCTGGGCGTAACCGCCTTAATGCCGCGTTCATTCAACATGCCAGCCAGGCCCAAATTCACCGAAAACGTGGAGCAGGAGTTCTTCCTCGACATGCCAGCGCGTGGCGTTGCGGGACAACTAAGAGACAATCAATTGTTAATTCAAATAAGTTGCAAACAACTTCTAGCTTATTGAGATCTCACCTGGGCTGTCTTGATGTCGATGTGGAGGCCATGCGCGAGGACATCTGGGACTGCGAGAGGAAGGACAGATCGTTGACGAAACCATCATCCGGATGCATAACCATGCTGTTTGTATAAGTATATGTGCAACCAGGCGCCTCAAACTGCTTGCCGAGACCGATTTCCTCACTGACATCCTCCTCCACGTCGGACAACGTGTACACCTGCATGCCAAGATCATCTAGTCCACGTCCGCCACGTATGGTGACACCGGGTCGCTCCTCCAAGAGGCCGCTGAGCGTGGGCGTCGCTAAGCGCGACCAATGATGCAGCGTCTGTGAGCCCTCCATGGGCTTCACAATTTGTAGTTTCTCTGGAAGACGCCACTGATGCGTTGTTAGGCCCGATGAACCTGATCCCGTCGACATTATGCTGTCCGGCGTGCGCACGCCCATAGGTAAACCCAGACCGGCAGCTTGTCCAGCTTGCCCAAGTCCGCAACGCCCTTGATGAGGCTCATCATAGTTGTAAGTGCCGGCTGGAGCATACGAGAGCATCGCACGTCGAGCTAACACCTCAGCGGGCGTCAGACGCTTGAGGGCCGCCTCCAGTTCCTTGGCGCCTGGAGCACCAGGCACACCAGATGGCTGTGCCGGATATCCGTCGTCGGACTGCGAGTTGAGGCTTTCATTGGAGAGCGTCTTCAGGCCGAGGGAGTTGCTGCTTCCGCCGCTGGCACCACGATAATACGATCCAGCCGGATACGCCATGGATGCCATGCGTGGTCCCGACGAACTGCTCATAGACATAGCACCCAGCTGTGTCATAGACACATTACCACTGTCCATGTAGTTGCCACTCTTGCTGGCACAGCGCACCGTGTCGAAGACACGCTTGTAAGGCGGCGCTCCGTAGATGCTATTGGATCCAAGACTGGCCGTCATGCCACCTGGCAACTGAGACATCATGCGACTAATGCGATCCGCACAACGCTGACTGTCGCCGGATATGCCAGAGTCAAGGCTGTTCTCAGAGTACAGCGAGGACTCCATCAGTTCTGACTTCAGGGACTCGGCAGCGACAGCTGCAGCGGCTCCATTGGTGCCGAGGCCACCCAGGAAGGAGCTGCGTGCCTGCGGCTGTGATCGCTTACGCTGTTGCTTCAACTGATCCTGGGCAGAGTGCAGCAGTGCCAGCACTTCCTCATAGCGCTGTTTGAACTCCACCAACTCCAGAGCAAGTGCATTCTGATTCTCCTTGGTCACATGCAGCAGCGACAAATGCTCATCATTGTCCTGCGTCAGTTGATGCAATCGCATCTCTGCCTCCGCCAGGCGTGCTGTGAGACTGACAATTTGTTCATGTTGCAGGCGATTCTCCTCTCGCTGTCGCTCCAGCTCCAAACTGATGTTATCATACTGCGAATTGGCATCGCTCAGCTGGGCACTTATGTCTGCCATCAGTTGCCGCTCGTGCTCCTCCACCTCGTCCGTCTGATGCGCCAATTGAGTCGCCTCGCACTTTAGCGATTTGTTCTCATCCAGCAAAGAGTTTACCTTCTTCTGCAGCAGATCCAAGGTGATTGATTTGGACATTGTAGGTGTATCTAATGGAAGAGAGCGAGTTTATCAAGATCATGTATCCTATTAACTTATTCAAGGCTGCTTACCACCATCTGTGCCATCGTCTGCATCGTTGGTCAGCACCGAAATCAGTTCGTTCTTCTTGTGCAGCTCGTGCAGCAGCTGAGCTCGATCATCATTGGCAGCTTTCAGATCAACTTCCAGATCGCTAACACGCGCCTCAAGCCCATTATTTTGTGTTAGCAATTCCTTGCCAATTTGCACAGTCAGTTCCAAATCCTTTTCCTTCTCTTCGAGCAGACGCGTCACGGCTTCAATGTCATCGTAAGCGCGAGTCATCTGGCTAACACGGTTACCGCATAGAACTGTAATGTAAAATAAGAATATTCCAATTACACACACACATACATATATGAATATGTATTCAATGAATTCAATTATTAATAATTTGCTAAGTATATCAGACTATAACTATCGACTTAGGGCTATCGATTGCCAGAGCTGGATTACGTAATATGCGATACACTGGCTTTAACTATCGTCATGAACTTATCGAAGAGACAAGGCTGCCAGATCATTGCGTAATAAAAAGAGACCAAACAAAAATACCTTCCATCAGCAATTGCTCATTTTGCTGGTCCCGCTCTCCCAACCCGAAGGCCAGCAGCCCACATTCATGGGATGGCGTTGCCATTGTTGTTGTTGTCGCACTACCACCAGCTGAGAGCTCGAGTTCATCCTCGTACTCAAGTTCATCGTCTACGATGCAAAAGTCGTCGTGCCAATTGCTCGACGCTTTAGTTCGGCATGCAGCAAAATTACATTCCTCTAAGCAATTTGCCGTTGCATCCACAATATCCACAGCATCCACTCGGGAGCTGCTGTGGTTGCTGCTGCTCTCATTTGCTAAAAATCGATGCATGCTGCTGCCGGCAGCAGGCGCCACATTGGCAATGTCCAACTGCCGCTCTTCTCTCTCTGTCTCCCTCTCTCTCATTACTCCTGTCTTTGCATTGTTTACGTGCGTCATGGCCAAAATAAGTCTTTGTTTTAGTTTAAATTGAGATTCTATTACTGTTTCCCTTAGTCACACCGCATCATTAGCATTCCCTGTGTTTCTTTTTATAAATGTTTAAATTTGTTGCGTTTTATCTTTTATTCTGCGGTGTATTATGTAATATTTTAAGCGATTTCATTATAAAATCTGCTGCCAAGGCACTTCGTTTGTTTTGTGGTGGTGACTATGGTGGTGCAATTTTCCTCTTGGTGGTTTATCGTTATTAAGTCTGGCGGCATGCCTTTTCAATTCTCGTTTGTTGTCGTTTTCCCTTCATTAGTCACATGAGTTGAACTATTAATTTGTACATTACATTTGTACGAATGATTTGCAAAAGCAATAACAGTTAATTTAATAGTTAAATTAATGCGAATTGTCTGAAGTCACCAGAGAAACTGAAAATGAAACTGTTATGACAATTTCTCTCTCTCTCTCTCTCTCTCCCGCTCTCCCACTCTATTTCTATCTCCTGTCTCTCCACCCACTCTGTGGGTGCTGAGTGTGCGCAGTATCGATTCAAGCGCTTTGTTTGTCTTGTTAACTTATTTTAAACAAAGATATCGCTTGGAACCAGCATAAAAAACCTTGCTTGAACTTCTAAACGAGTATTGAAATATTTATAAATTTAGCTGTGAGCGCAGCTCCAAAACTCTCAAATTCAAAGCCACTTCTTGATTGAGCGACGCGCACACACACACTGACAGGCAGCAGTGGCTGCGGCGGCGACGCGGCAGAGAACTGAGCAGCGGCAGCGCAGCAGGCAATTGCAGCGGCTGCGGAAGCAGCACCAGAAAACGGACAACGGACAGAAGTAAAAGGCGTTTTCCCAAAGAGAGCTCGAGTGAAAGGAAAAATGTTTGGTGAAAAGTAATGCAACAACAACAGCTGCCGGTTCTACGGGAAATACAAGCAATAAATAAACGCAAATGGGCAACTCACGTGTCGAAATTATTCACTTTGATTTGTTTTTGGGTTTGCGAACTTCACGCGCGTTTCACTTCACTGGGCAGCGGTAGCAACAACAACACAGTTACAGCTGGTAATCACAATAGCCACAAGGCTGTGCCCAGTCCAAAGGTTGTGAGACATTAACGAACGCAAAAAAAGATATTGCTTCCAAGTGGGTTCTAAGGTATAGAGTTAGCCAGCCAGCAGGGCAAACGGCGCTCCAAACTCGTGACGGAGCAACGCAGTCAGACAGATTGACTCACACATACACACACGCACGCACAACACACACACTTTACCATACACAAACGCGCAAATCGAGTATAGTTGTACAGTGTTGCTGTTGTTGTTGGACTGGCCTTAGGAGGGTTAAATTTTCGCTTGCTATTTATTGTTTACTGCGCGCTTCTTTTATTCGACTTTTACTTATAAAATATATCAATGGAAATCTCGATTACATTTTGACAATTTTCTCTAATTTTTTCACATTTACAATTGGCACGAATTGTGTAATTTTGCGGATTGGCAGATACACGAGAGACGAACGCTCGGAGTGAATATTTGCTGTTTTTTGTTGTATTGGAATCCACCACTAAAAGCATGGCATCCACACAAAAGAGAGCGAACCCACTGTTATGGTGCTGTTATTAACGAGACTGTTATGTTAGCGAGGCATCTGTGAGAATAAGAGAGTGAGCAAGAGAGCATTGCGGCATTGCCAGCATAAACAAATCGAGCGCGCAATTTAAAATGGAAAATTTTATTGTTTAAAGATATAACTAACTAAATAAAACTTATATAACAATGCAAATAAAGAGCTTAATATTTGGTATTTATATGTTTATCTCTTTTATTATCAGGCATATGTGCTACATTTTACCGGCTAAAACCGGAAACAGACGATCTGCATAGCATTATGAATTTTCTACCTATTCCTAATCCTAAATCCCATTCATGCTGAGGGCACGGAATGCATCACAGGTAATTTTCCACGTATCTGGTATTTTCCTAGAATACCGCATCATAAAAACAATACAAATTACAGGTAGAAATTACGGATTAAACTCAAGCTCTCAGCAGGAATATTTTAGACGAAATTTAATGCTAAAGCAAATAGTATTTCAAATAGAGTAAATGAAATGAAATATGGTTTGTGAGTTAATATATAAATAGGTTATTTAATAAGCACGTGTCTGAGATCCAGAAGACAACGTGTAAATGTAATTAGTATGTGTCTGAGATTTTTATATACCAACCAAACTTGGCTAACACAAGCGACAAGCTGAATTGACGCTATATCCTAAGCACTATATTACTGTTCAGTTCGATTAGAGTCAAATTGTAATTGCAATTATCATTAGACTGTAAAACAACTGTCATGACAAACTATTCCTATCCCTGTATTGTTTTGTTCCCAGGAGCATTAATAACTCAATTTCTTTGTTGTCGATTTGCAGCAGGTAAAACAACAGGTGATAAGTAATCTCTTAATTATAGCTAAGACATTAATGGCTTTTTGTGGTGACGCTTATAGAACTTCTGATGTCGAAGGGCTTTGGCCTTTTTATTGCTGTTGGCCAAACAAATACAAAAAGAAAAACAAAATGATATGAAGAATCTTACTTCAATTTGCTCAAATGACCCGACATTAGCCAAGATAATCTGAGAGTCTTACTATCTTCGCTGATTGACTAAACTGTGCGATAAGCGCAAAAAAACTTTAAGCACTTGACATCAAAATAAATCTCATCAGAAAGTGCTTATCACAAGTGCAGATGAGATCATGTGCTTTGCAACGGGAATGGGAATGAAGCTTGTGCTTTTTACCCAACTTTGGCATTAGTTTTTTATTTTAATGAACTTGCTAAAAGCTATTAAACAGTTTGTAAACTAAACAATAAGTGATCTAAGTGTGTGCACAACTAGTAGTTACTCTATAATTAGCATTGAAGATGATTCAATAGATTGAAGCTAGGCAAAGTTGAAAGATTTAAATAAAAATTTACTTAAAATAAAGTTTATAAAGTTATCTTTACAATTTCAGAGCTAAACAGTTGTCAGCTTAAATGAAATCAACTTAACGCTTAGGGCTGAAGAAGAATGCCTTTATCATACCCCATTTGCTAACCCTTTTCAATGAGTATATAGAAATTCAATAATGATTAAGTAAATATTAATAATACTCTAAAGCCTTTGCTCTATTGACAGATAGAAGAAAAACAACGACAAATAATACGCAGTCTGAAATTTTAGCAAGTAATAAAAACTAGAAATAACAAATGTTTAGGCTGTGGCAAAAATAACAATTTGGCGGTCGTGTCTCTACACACGTCGTCCACAACACAAAGGAAAGCAAACAGGCAAATGCTAAAAAAAGTAGAGAAAATTAATTGAGAAAACATTAATCAACGGGCAAGTTTAACAGCAATCGATAAGATACGTTAAAAGCCCAGACAAGTTGAGGGGCTTTTTGCTTTCAAACGCATTCGATGCACTCTTTGCTGATAACACATTGCTGATAAGAGGCCTTGCTCTTAATACCGCTGAGACAGGTGTGGTCGGTCTGCTAATTTAAAGATGACCCTGAACTATAGTTCAACTTAATTACTATGAACCATATTTATATAGGATTTAAACTTAAATCAATTAATTATAATTAGCAAACGAGCATCATTAAATGAATGTGAGGCAGATTTCTACCAGCAGATGTCTTTGTATCTATATTTAACTACATGTATCTTCTATCTAGACAGCAAAGTAAAGGCTGTTCGACTAGCAGATACCCTGTAGAAGAGATCTATTACATTTTTCTAATGCATTTAAGCTGTTTTGCATTTGTTTAGACTTTCCAAAAACTTAATAAAATTATAATTACTTTCAATTAATGTTTAATTACATATCTAATTTTCAAATGTTCACAGTTAGTTTATCGCAGCTTTAGTTTGAAAAGCTGACGCATGCATTTATGTTTGGCATTTCTAATCAATTACAGCATTAGATTGATTGCATAAAAGTTAAACAATCGAAATGAAATCAATCAATTCAACTCAAGAATCAGTGCTGCCATTTTCCATCCATTTGATAGTTTATTCAATTCAATATCAAATCCCAAACCCAAGCTAATTTATATCCCATTGGGAATTTATCAATTCAAAGCTCTTTTGAATCCCCTTCATATTCAGTTAAAACTCAAATGTTGAGCTTGTCTTGGGAATTAGAAAACATTGCACATTCCATTCATCTTTCAGAGGAATCTTTGAGCACATTATTGCTGCTTACCTTTGTTGGTCAGGAGACTGCGCACCACTTTGAGGCAATTCTTGCCATCGACATTCTTGGACGCATAGTACATGAGTTCCCAGGAACTCGCCGCTTGCAGCAGCTCAGGGGGCAGCTCAAAGTTGGGTCCCTCTGGTGGCAAGGCACCCGTAATGGGACTCGGTGTTGGTGTGCAGGGCGTGCTGTTGATCTTGGTACTGGGCTGTCCCTTGGCAGCAAAGTCGTGCCACAGCGCCAGCAACGGGGCAGAGACGCAAGCCGAGGCTTGCTCTTTGGGTGTGGACTTCATTTGTTGGACAATAACACGCATGCGTTCAACGGCCTCCAGTTCAAGTTCGAGACGTGTGGGCGCCGGTTCAGTGCCATTGACAATGGCCGACAAGGAGGCAGCGGCACAGGAGCTACTCAAGCTATCCAAACTGTCAAGTTGTTTGTCCAGCTGCTGCAACTTGTCTGCGGTCCGCTGACAACTGCTCTCCAGATGCTTGCCAAGCAACTTGTATGTGTTCTCAAAGTGTTTGCTGGCATTCGACGGTTGTTTGCTGATCGTTGTAATCGACTCCGTCGTTGAGCTCCCTGACCATTGTGAGCTGCTATTGGAACAGTTGGATGCCAAAGAGTTCAGTGAGCTGCTGCTGATGCTGTTCCCCAAGCTTGTGCTGTTCATCAAGTGCTGTCCACAATTGTTCGTCTCAATTCCAGCGGCAAAGTTGAGCCTGTAATCATCCAGCTCTTCCGTCTCTGACTCTGACTCCATAATCATTTCATTGATAATGGGCAGCATTAAAGTTGTGGTTGTTGTTGCTGATTTGGCATGTTGTGGTGGTTGTTGTTCTTCCGATTGTTGTATTTGCTTTTGTATGTTGTTGCTGAATAGTGACATTTTGTTGTTGTTTTTGCATTGTTTGCTTTATTTAAATTGCTTTCCCGTCTTTCTTTGTTTATATCTTTTGCACACGAAGAATTTATAAGTTTGCAATATCGACAATATGTGAATGTGTTGTTGTTAGAGAGTGTCAAAAAGTGCTTGTCAAAAGTGCCAACGTTGCTAGACAGCGCATAGCAGTCCAGTGTTGGTAAACATAGTCAAAAAGTGACTGTTTGCAACGTTGCCCCAGTCTTGTGGTAACAACATCCATTTGCGCACTTTAATTTAATATTTAATAGTTTTTCTATGACCAGTGTTGGTGAACACATTTAACAAGCAATGTTATCGCAGTCTTGTAGTAGCAATAAAGCTGAGTGCGCAGTTTTATAACTTTTATAGAGTGGCCAGTGTTGGTAAGCAACATTAACAAGCGTATTTTGCAACGTTGTCATAGACATGTAGAAACAAATCGAACTACATACATCTAATACATAATTTATGGTTTTCATCTGTAACCAGTGTTGGCAAACGCTTTTAACAGACACCTTTCGACCTATTTGCAGCTTGTCTAATATCGACTGCGCACTTCATTTATTAATAATGCTTTTTTATGAGACTAAATACTCATTATCTTTATAGACAGTGTACTTTATCAATTTGTCGAGGTCTATTTTTGTTTATCTCTTAACACTTGCTGTGCACAACTTATGCAAGTCAGCCAGAGGGAGGGAGGGGAAGAGAGTTCGTCTCTCACTTTATTATTAAAACAATGGCCAATTGCAAATTGCAAATTGCTAATTTCATACACATAACACAACTGCCAAACTGGCATTCCACTTCAGTTTGCAGCATTTACATACAATGCAAGTGAAAAATATTTCAAAATTTTAGACGAAAACAAACATAAATACAAACAACTTCACAAGACAAGAGTGGACGGTATGACTGAGACACTGAGACTGAGGCCTGGAAACTATTTTGAGGCGGCGTCGATTAGGAAAATGTCGAGCATAAAACAAGTTTACAAAATTAGCCAGTTTTCAAATGATGATGCGCCTTTCCATCCGCTGTAATCTGGCCACATGTTGAACAACACGTAGGTCGTGTTAAGGCCTTTCTTTTGTGTAGGCAGAACGCCCAAGAACGCAGAGGAGATACAAGAATGTGGAGTTAAACAACGTGGGTTGGGTCTGTAATTGTGGCATGTCCGCATCTTAAGGGGCAGGGAAATGATGCAACATTAAGTTAAGAGCGCTCTGCTTATGAGGCAACTGCTGAAGGCTGTTATTGAGCTCAATAACTATCAGATCATATTTATTGCTCCAGCAGAGTGAAAGAAAATTGAGCTGAACTAGAAATAAAATGAAAATACCGTTGCAGCTTGTGCCAAATAAGCAAGAAGAATATAAAGTATATGACCAGCTGATGACCAGCAATAAATTCAAGATTGAGGTGAAAAGTTGGTAGGGGGAATATCTTTCTCCAGAAGCGAATTAATAGCTATTTTTATCTTAACTAAAATTTGCTATTTTCTATGATAAATTATCTGCTTATATTTCAGACAACTTGTCTAACAATATCCTTTAATTACGTAGACTGCAATTAACATTTACAAATCTCATTTCCGCAAAAGTTCGCCTGGAATCTGTATTCAAAACAAGACCCGACGAACTGTGTAGGACAACCTTGACAATCTTTTTGCATTACAATACAATAAAAACCCCTTTCACACATACTTATAAAAACATGAATGAATCAACGCAAATCGTTTTGATTAATGTGAAGTCGCAGCTTAAGAAGAAAAAAAAAAAGACAAAAACAAAGTGTCAAAAATGCGGTGAGATTTGAGTTAAGTTTATACGCTGGAATGTTTTTATTATAATACAAAGCATTTCATTTAAATTGAAGGGCTATTTAAGTCTACAATACTAGAAAGCAGTGTTGGACAGAGTGTAGTTTCCTATGCAACAATTCTGCTAGGGCAATGCATCAACAAATGTTGTATTTAAACCTCATTGCGGTTCATCGACATGCATAAGGCGTAGAGCTCTCAAATTGAGTTTATGTATTCACTTTTATGAGTCAGACTTAAAAGGTAAGCCTTGGCAATAAGGGAGAGAGAGGGGTGGAGAAGAGCTTAAATACGTTATCGCATCGGCTATAAAGCATATGACAAAAATGTCTGAGAGGCTTAAGAATCGCACAGGTTGATTGGCTAATTGGTTGATTGACAAATGGAATTATGTAAACAAAATTGTTTAAATAATAATAAACAAATTGACATACATATGTACATAAACTCATATCTACATTTATGAGCGAAAAATACATATCAAAACTGAATGGGAAAAGGAAAAAAATGCGAATCAATTGTGCACACGCGAAAATGAAATGAAATCGGTAAAAAGTCGCTGCTAAATTAGACAAACTTTTGCAGTTTGTTTGTAGTCTTGATGTTTTTTTTGTAGTTCACATCAACTTTCACAAAAAGTTGTTGGTAATTAATTACAAAAAAAGGCAAAAGCTGGGCGCCGCTTCTGCTTATGGTCAAAATTGAAAAATAATGCACACAGCTTGAAAAGGAGTTGCATCGCTAAACGCTAATCAACACTGCTAATAAGTAAGTTCCGTGCCGGGTATCACAACGGGGTCCCCATTTGCAAATGCCACAATTATCAATTGAATTTTAAGTTGTATTTATTAAAACAAGAAATCACTTTACGCTCCATTTTTCTGCGCTAATTATTTTTTTTGCCCGCAATGTGAATGTCCTACTCAATAGGCCAGTGACACAGCGTACAGCAGTAGAGGAAAAGAGACAAGAAACAAGACAACAAACAACCGTTGGCAGTTCGGCGGACACTTTCTGAGGTGTAGTGTTGTCAAATGACGTAATTTATGTGTGTCACCGCGGTACACAGTTTGTCTACGCGTGTATTTGTGTTTGCCAAAGAAGTGTGCGGACATAATCCACATTATACACACACATGCGCAAACACACACACACACGTGACACAAATTTTTGCCACTTTGTGCATTGTGTTTTGTCCGCCGGCAGCTTAACACCAATAAATAAGCAACTAGTATGTAGGTCTGGGGGAAATGATCGGCAATTTAATGCGCCTAATAGCTTGCAGCAACAACAACTATTTGTATTGCGGTTCATTCTCTGTGGTCTGGTGGCAGTTGATGAGTAAGCAAACGGTACGCGTTTTTTGACTAAAGATAAACTTGCACGCGTACGAAAACACATACACCTCAATTGATTGATGCGCGCTACACGGAAGAGGTATAATAAATCAACAAATTGAAGAGCTAAGAGATATGCGAACAGACCGGCCACAAGAATTATAACTGGATAAGCGGCATTTCCACAGCGCGTAACGGTAACATGTAGAATTACAAAAGACACGCAAACAAACACAAGCAAACAAACGGGGCTAGTCAAACAGCTGTGTGGAAATGTGAGAATGCTAAATGAGCGGACAAACCGGACAGAAAATATCAATAGATGTCGCTTTTGGACTTCACTCAACGCTCAAACGACTGTCTCTTATCAGCTATACGAAGTCGACGAATAAGAAACAGCATAACGGCATTTCACGTACATACATTTTCACGTAGAACACATGGTAAACCGATTATGTAAAGCGCAGCGAGCAAATGGAGACGGTTTTGTGTACAAGGGCGGCAACATAATAAGCTGAAGCCAGAACAAATTAAGCTGACAGACGATCCCCCTGCCCCTGGCCTATTACAGCTCCCACACTTAAGCGAAGAAGGGGCAATGTCGACCTCAATCATTAAATGTTTACAAACTGACAATAAATTCTTTTATTCATAATTCACATAAACACATATACACACACACACTCATCTCTTATTGCTGTGTGCGTGTAGTTGTCCTAAAAATAAATTCAGTTGTATGACGCCAGGCGGCGGCAGCAGGCAGGCTTGCCACTTGGAGAAATTCCAAATGTTTCGTTTAGATTTTGTTGTATTTGTTTCTTTTTGCACAGTTGTATATTGCTTATGCAGTAGTGTGCGTGAGTATTAATCATGATTTTCGATTGCTGAGCTTAAGGCAAAACGTTTCGCTTATGAGTTTGCTACACATTTATAATAAGCGTTTCCTCGCAAATTATTATTTATTTATGTTTGGCGCACGCACTAATTTCACTGCCACATTGCTGACCATTTTAGCGGGGCAAACAAAACAATTTTTTGGTTCAATGTCGACGTGTGTATATTTATAAATTACATATTAATATAAGACGACGCCCGACGCTTACGAGTTGGTTTCTTTCTTTTTTTTTGGCACTTTTTATTTCTAGCGGCACGCCGCCGTCAGTTGGCACAACACACTTTTGAAATGCACAGAGACCGACGACGCACGCGGAATGACAATAGAGCAATTCCCCAACCGCCGGCGAGGGCTCCTCATAAAAGCACTAAAACAGCTGTGAAATTGTGTGAATGCCAAAGCAACGGTTTGTGTGAATTGCAATAAGCAGCTGTTTGGCAGTGTGACCAGCCAAAAGAGCGGAGTTGCCAATTACCTCGCTATTAAAATTGTATTTGAAAACTCGAAATTTTAATAATTTTTGGTAAGACAACATTTTTCTTGTTAGATCATTTTTGGCAATTTATAAATAGAAATTGTAAGTTGATTTATTATCAATGGGAATATAAAATCAGATGGATGTTTAAATAATACCGAAATGTGTGAATGCCAGCAATAACAGCTGATTTAACAACACTGAGCGTACGCAACAAGTGTTGTGTTATGACCGAGAGTTATATTGGCGCACTTTTCAAAACTAGCTTATAAGAGTTATAATATACAAAACTTTGTATGATACATATTATCAAATTATTAAATACATTTTGTAATAATAATACAATTGCTTTGTAGGTTATAATAAAAAAAACAGACATTAAGACCATTATCGCTATTAAAGTATAATACAATTATGCAAGAACTTTGAAAAATACTTCCAAGTCTTTGTAAAAAAAATACATAAATATTTTGTCACAAGTTTATTGTCATGCGAAATAGGAGGCATATTTGCACGCGAAATACAGTACATATAGAATTTATTTTTATCTGCTTTGCGTCGCACAGATAAAAGAAATTTGCGTATTATTTTAAGCGGAACAGATAAACAATATTTTAAGATTTTTAAAAACGAATAAAACAGCCACAAATACAATATATATACGCATATATGAGCGAGAAAACAAAAGAGATTTTAGGAACAAGTTGATGTCAAAAAACTTTCAATTTGTTGCTGTCATTTTGGGGACGAACACAAATTGTTCATTGAAAGAATTATTATTTGTATATATTATGTATTCTCAGTACACACACGTATTGTATAACCGAACAGAACTGGGTGTTTGAATTTGAAAAACAAATTTATTTATCTATATATACATACATATAAATATATGTATATATAAACAATTATAATTGAGCAATTAAGAATGTTGGAAGTCAGCACCATAATATTGAGCAATTAATAGTGTTGTATTTGGTAAGCGGACTGGAGTCTAAACTGCCGCTGTTACTATATATACAGCTGATATAATCAGTGAACATTGCATTATATTGTTAAGGGGTTACTTACGGAAATAGTTGAGGCACTCTCTAGTCTGTTCCTTGGTCAATCCGAGACCCTCGACTGGTATGGTCAACGCTGGAGCTGGCACAAACCAATCCTCATTTGCATAGCCCGAGAAATCGGTGAGAAAATCATTTCGCACTTTGTATTTGGGTATCTTTTCCTCCAACAATGAAAATATTTCCACCTCTGGCAAGTTATCGCTGCTGCACAAATCTATATATAGTGTTTGGATAAGTGACACATTAGCAAATGGTTGGCAAATAACAAATAGTTACACAGTTTTTTGTTTTATTTTAATTCCATTGTTTTTGCTTTTAAAAGTAACTCACCAGTTAAGCAACTGGCATCGCAAGTTTGTGGTTTCGTCGGTGTCGACGCCTGTTGCATGAGACGCTTCGTCTGGAACTTGGGTAAATGTTTGCTGAGCGTCGCCTGCGCCGAGGGACTGAGCGGCATCGGGCCGCCATTGGCCCCCAATGTTGCAGAAAGCATAAATGTTGAAACTTCTTATTATCGTGGTTGCTGGTTTGTATTTATTAATTGGTTACTCAATTATCGCCCGCCGGCCTGGTCCGAAGTTTAGCTAGTTTTTCAGCTGCAAATTAGATTGTAAACGGGCTTGTTAATTGACTGACACTCACATGAAACTAATAAGCGCCTAGACTAGTGAGTTTCTATCTCCCCGTTTCCATACCATTTTCGTTTGCGTTTCAGACAATTTCATTATGGATCGGTTATCTTGCTGACTTGTTGATAAAGCCTCAGCGTCAATATGATGATTATTAATACTATAAATATTAGCAAGCGTCAAAGGATTTACGCTGAATTTATCACCAACTTATTTCGCACTCACACACACATATAGCGTTGCTTATGTATATAGTCACATTGGCATGAACATTTGATAATTTCTTATGTTTTCAGTGTACAGCATATCTGCCTTGTCATTTGCAATCGATAACAGTTGCTTAAAACTATCAAGAAACTAAACAAAGACTGTCACCAACCGTTGTTCTTTTTTTAACTCACTAATTGATCGTGTTTAAGTACAAACTTACAAAAAAGAACTGCAAACTAGTTCACGATTAACAAACAGCTGATTTGCTTTTTTTATTATCAGGAGATTTACCATTTTCGATGTGCGGTGCGTGCATAGCGTCGCGCAAGAGTTAACTGATTTATCTTTACCAACTTCATATTTGGTTAAACGGAGTCTGAATCTCAGCTGAGTCATGTACTCACAACCATGCATAAAGAGAATTGAGTTATTGTGATTTTGTTTTTGATTGGAGTACCACAGTGTAATTTAAGAGCAAACGGAGGGAAGTCCAAAACGAAAGAGATGGCCAAAGTCAACAAAGCCCAGACAGACAGACTACGTGCCAAAACTGGCGTATACATGTACGTATCGCGGCAAATGGAACGACGGCAGCTTGCACTCATAAGCGAAGCGTGTAGTGAGCACTTGATAATAACACACGTGTAGGAGGAGGTGAAGGCGGAGATGAGGGACGAGAAATGAAAACAGCGTGTAATTAAACAATAAACAAACATGTAAAAGCGAAAAATTGGAGTCGAAAGAGTCGTTGCCTTGTGAGTGCAAGCAGCGTTGAAAGACTGCAGCAAATGCTTTCCAAGGCAAGTCGATCGCGCTGACGCACAAAGGCCGCGAAATGGAAGCATGTGACGACGGCGACGACGACGATGGTGACGCCGACAGCAACAAATTCCCACCGCAAGAGCAAGAGCTGAGGTATTCCCTGACCGTAACTTTTTGATTAGGCGCACAAAGGTTTCGCGATAATTGCGATAACAGTGCATATATGTCCGATTGCTTTTCGCTATCGACACTTCGGGCTGTTGCTGCTACTGATGCATTTGACGGACAGCTGCATTGCGTAACAGCAGAGAGAAAGAGAGGTTGAATTTTAAGCACACACATACATACAGAAGATGCAGACCGAAATAACAATAAAAGCGTAGATGTGAATGTGAATGGAAGGAAACCGGCGATATCAGAAACTGAAACGAAAATGAGCATTCACAATTTGTTCTTGTTTTGTATTCTCTCACTCACTCACACATGCATACGCGCTTTAGTTGTGTGCGTTCGTAGCATTTTTCATTTAATTTGTTCTAGCCTGGTTACGTTTTGTACTCTATCTACTGGTCACTGTTAGGCGCGCGTTGTCAGGGCCCCTGCTGCGAATGAAACTGAATGAATGGCATAATGCTCTAAAATAAATTTGGAAGCCGAAGACGCGCGCGGTATCGGCAGCAACAACGGCGATGGTAACGCTTGCCAAAAAAGAAAAGCAATAAACCAACAACAAATTTGTTAAAGTTTTGTTGGCGTCAAATTCGTGTGCTTAAATTGTTTTGGGGTTTGTGGTTTGTTGTTGTCTTTCTCTTGCTTCGTTCTGGCTATTTTCACAGTGTACTCAATTTTTGGCATACGCACTCAAAACACACACACAAACACGAACATTCACCGTTCACTTATATAAGCAGCGCTGCTGGCTGAGAGCGACGACGACGACGACGCCGCCGCCAGTGGGGCAGGGTCATTAGACGACACCGTTGTAGTTTTTTGAGTCCAATTTATTTGAAGTGTTCCGCATGCATTGCCAAACGCATGAAGATGAATCAGCTGGCTTGGAGGCTGAGAATTTTTGGGGGACGGGGAATGCTTATGCTACGTTGGAGAGGTCAAAAATGCGTAGGCGCAGAACATACACACATATGTATTGTGTGTGCTTGCATCTGTATTTGTGCGAGGAGCGCGCCCACTGCCTATGCGTGATTATAAAACACTGTCATCATTTGCTCAGCACTCGCGTACTCATTCATTTAATGCGATTGTTACTCATATTTCATAATGCTTTTCAGCAAGTTTGTTTTGTTTGAATATTTAACCTTAAAACGGGGACCACACACTGCGCGAGTTATTGAATTTTCATTTTCTTTAGTATGTTGTTGCTGGATGTTACCTACATTTGTTGTAGTTGTGCATGTGTTTGCCATTTTTTTTCGTGTTGTGGCTGCTTTCACACTTAAAATCGGATCGAAAACCTCATGCTATTTTTTCCTCTTACAGGCGCGCGTCAATTAATTAAAAAAACGTTTTGTTGTTATTTTAATTAGTATACACTAGGTGTTTGTGTGCGTGTAGTCACATCTGATTTAAACTAAATAAAATAAATTGTACTGATCTAAAATAAATTTCGTTTTCACAGCTGCAAGCCAAATTCATGCGCACACTAGAGATGGAAAAAAGGCGACTGTGTCGATTATAATCTTAGCATTTTACGCGATGTATCGATTCTATAAAAATGCCACCAAGTCGAATGCCGATATATTATCGATTTTCGATAATACTTAAACACAATTTTTAAAAAATATAGTTTATAATAACCATGAAGTTGCCGAGATAAATTAAAATATATGGTGGGAACCACACGTAATTCAAAAGACAAACGAGTTGAATCTGATTTTTATTTTTGATTTTATGTTCTTTGTTGCTGTCTACAAAATGTTTTTATTTTGTTTGTTTACATTTGTAATTATGTAGCGCTGCCTAAAATATGCTTTTAATGGAAAATTTAAATTGAAGAGTTAATTATTTCTACACATAAGTAGTTCAGAATTAAAATCCAAATTGAAATTTTTGACGTGTTAGGAATGCCTAATTATATCTGATGCATTTTGTTAAGATATATATTTAATTATAATTGTATTTTTCCATTGTGTCCATTTTTTTCAGCTTGCGAATCAATACACAAAATTGGTAAGTCTTTCAAAAAATTCAAAAATTATGACAAAATTTGTTTAACGAATAATAACAATATATTGTGTAGTTGAAGCTGCTGCTGCTCCTACGGCTACTGCTGCATTTCTAGCGCTTGTCCCATTTTAATCATCAGTATTTTTGCGTGTCGATGCAATCAGGTCCACAGCGCTAATTGCATCCGGAAACATGGAGTGGTAGTTGATTAACGGTACGTAAGCCGCCGTAATTACACGTCCGGCAAACCATCGTCCATGCAGCGAATTCACCGCCAACACCGCTGTGGTTGTACTCGGGCATTTGACATAGACAGTGCCCGTGGGTGAAACGGTGTCCACGTGTATGTGCAGTACACCTCCGTGCTTGGTACATTCCTCCAGCACATCATCGCGTACCTCCGTATCCCATGTGGGATTTGTTTCGGTGCGCGGATCAAACATGTTGGACAGTATAAAGCACTGTGTGGCTATGGATGGCGTCTGTTGTTGTTGTTGCACCGGCGCCGGCTGTGGTGCCGTCGCCAGCAGAGCATTTGCTGCCGCTTGTGGTACGGCCAAGCCGGCACCCTCGGCCAGCTTAAACATGAGCTGTAATCGTCCCGTTGCGCCAAGATCAATGCCGCTGCGGTCCATTTCATCAGTGTCGAGAGAGCTAGTGTTCATGTCCAGGCGCTCTGTTACATTGCCCACTTTCATGGGACGGCCGGCAAGCTCAAATCCGTTCAATTGCTCCAAAGCCTTCTTGGCATCGTCAGCATTATGATACTAAAAGGAAAGGGGAACTTATTAATATCGCTATGAAACCATAAGAACTTGTAATCA
Organism: Drosophila funebris; assembly: GCA_018901825.1. Classification (NCBI taxonomy): domain Eukaryota; kingdom Metazoa; phylum Arthropoda; class Insecta; order Diptera; family Drosophilidae; genus Drosophila; species Drosophila funebris. Next base: position 25,620,003 of record JAEIFK010000425.1, read on the forward strand.
TACCGTGATAAATCCGTAGCCTTTGGAGCGACCCGTCTCCGTATCCATAATCAGCTGGATGACATCGATTTTTCCAAATGGCTCAAAGATGCCACGCAACATGTCTTCGGTGATGTTGAAGTGCAGCGATCCAACGTATAACCGCATGGGTCCGGTGTGAGCTTTGGGTTGGAAGGGGGGTGGTGCACTTTGTAGTCGATTTTTTTCAGCCTGTGTGTGCTGCACCATTATGGGTACGCCGAGCAGGCGTTGGCCTGACAACCCGAGTGCCAACGCCACTGACTCTGGATCCTCGAATTCAATGTACGCAATGCCCTTGAAGCGTTTTGTCTTGTTGCATGTAATCAAGCGTACATCACGCACCTTGCCGACGCTGGAGAAGAACTCCTCCAGATCACGGGCACGTACACGTTGTGATAGCTGAATACAGAACACGGTGCGTGCATCGCGTTCCTCAGGACTGAGCTCGGTGGGTGGTGTGCGATCCCCAACGCCATTCGGTGGCGATCTGCCACCAGGGCCGGCTCCGCCACCACGTCCCCGTCCAGTGTATGGCCGTGGCGAGTAGCTTGTGCGCCGCCGACTGCTACCAAGAGTTAAGGAGAGTAGAAATTGAAAACGTGAATAACGCTTACTTTCAAAGATTCAATTTAAACTTACTTTCTGTCCTTGGAGCGTGAATGACTTCGCCGACGTTCCCGCACAGGACTCACCCGTTTGCGCTGCTGCTCCCGAGAGCGACTACGCCGGCGCCTATCGCGGGAACGACTGCGCTTGCGTTCAGCATCACGTTGCAGTGTCTTGCTGCTGCCACGACGTTCGCGAGAACGGCGCTCACTGCGTCCACTTCCGCTGCCGCCGCCACCACCACCGCCACGTCTCTCGTCGCTGGGTCGTTCATCCCGTGATCGGCTACTGCGTTTGCCATCGCGATAGCGATGATCACGGTGCTCACGTTCCCGTTCTCTATCCTTTTCGCGATAACTGCTACGTTCACTTCCGCGATCTTTCTCACGTTCCCGATCCTTGGAACGTCTGTGTTTGGCATCACGCGACCCACTACGACTGCTACAAATGGTAAAAACAATTGGAATTAATTTGACATTTAAGACATGTTGAAGAACTTGAAACTTACCGGGAGCGATGAATACGCTTTTTATTGCCATTCGAGGAGCGTGTACCATTTTCAATGTATCGCTCATCCTCATCGTTGTCATCGTGTCCAGCGCTCTCGCTATCGCCGCTTCGCCTGCGTCCCCGTCCAGCGCTGCCCGCACTGACGTTCTACAGATAGGGTTTTTGGTTTTGGTATTTGGTTGGTTGGGTGGACATGGGTGGGTGGAAGTCGCAAGCAATAATGTACATACATAGAATTGGATATTTGTTCATTTGTTCATGTTTTGTGAGGGACACAGACACACACACATAACGTTTGGTTCGTTGTTGATCCCACGTTACGTTGTTGTTGTATTTTCATTTTACAATTTTTTTGAGGTATTTTATGTTTTGTTTTTATTTTTGTTTTTTTTTTTTTTTTTTTGAATAAGAGAAAGCAAATCAAAGTAAATTAGTTAAATTTTTGGTATCTGCAAGTATATAAAATAGAAATGCTTAAGTCAACAATGACCATCTTACGGATCATTGCCAATTTATAGCAATAGAATAGTAGTAATAGTGATACATATGCATTTAATAATAACAAATAAAAAGCATCATCATTTGGACGACAGCTTAAGCATATCGCGGCAATGGTACAGGTATACATATATACATATATATATACCCATAATATACATATAGCACGTATATACCTATACTGTATACTGACACACATAAGTAGATCACGTCGAAAATTCTCCATACATATGCAAATTCGATTCGATATTTGGGTATTAGCGCTGGCTAGTGGTTGGGTGGTTGGTTGTTTGGTTGGCTGGTTGATTTGGCTGCTCTTATTTGACTAAAGACACTGGGCCAACACACATCGCAGGCGCTCTCTCGTCTATATATGGACATATATATATATATAGATATAAGTTAAGATATGTGTAGTGAAATAATTTAAGTTTGCTTATTACTTTTTTTTCTTTTGTTTGGTTTGAATTGATAAGTTTTGGATTTGATTTAGTGTTTTTCAACTTTTCGTATATTTATATTTTGGGCATTTCAGACTCGACTCCTGAAAGAGCAGTGAAGTGGACTTGTGAGACTTTCTTTCTTTCATTCTTGTCTGTCTGTGAGTGAGAGTAGTAGTAGTGCTGCCTGCTGCCCCAGACAATAGGTAGAGTTTATCTGAAATTTAGTGCACGTTCAGTTTTCATTGATTTTTTAACAGTTAAAACAATATTGATAAAAAAAAAACAGAAACAAATCATACAGAAAACAAATGCCTAGATATGTTTTGGTTTTTATTTTCTTTTTTTTTGTAATTTATTTTCGCAGTTTCTGGCACATTCAAAACTTACCAAATGGTCTCCAGCTTTTTGTGTTTAGAATGACCAAAACAATCACTAGCAACAATATTGAGCTTAAACGATTTCTGCAAAGACATTTCACCCTTAAGAATTATTCTCGCTTTTTTGTTTTTGTTTTTTCATTTTTGGTAGTGTGATATTTTTTTAATTGCACATTGCTTTTGGTTTTTATTGTTTATTTTAGAGAGAGAGAGAGATAGACAGAAAAGGAGAGCAACCAACTCAGGTGTTAATTTTCATTCTATTTGCTGAAACCCATTTGTCACAAAATAATCAGAACCTACTTAACAAAATTCGATAGACCGTGGAATTAATAAAGTTACAATAATATCCCAATTTATCCAGGTATTAAGTCGTAATCAAGGTTGTGTAAATATTGTATCTATGTCTAGTTGTGGTTTTAAGGAGATAAGATAAACTAAAACGACTAAATTATGAACCAGAAAGAGCCCCACGCATAACTAATGGTAACGTATGACTTAATGTGGTACCGTATAATGTCAAATCAAGCTAATATCGTGGGTGGTTGATTCGGTGTCAAGTTCAGTCAGATGTGAAAAATATAAAGTTACCATTGAGGGGATTGCGATTATCAGCTGCCGACAACAGCAGCAATTTGATGCGGCGCCCTAAGAATGTCGATTTTCGATTGCATTTTAAGAATTTAGGTTAAAAATCGATTTAAGACATCCACTTTTGTATGCAGTGGCCATAAGTCACACACGTACATACACGCATATGCATACACATTAAGGTGTAGTATGAATACACGTGCGTGTGTGTGCCAGTCGGCTCAAAACATACACACATACGTACGTATTGTACGGCGCGCTTGTAGTTGTCTATGTAGAAAGAGTATACAAACATTCATATAATATACCTTTGTCATATTGATAACATATTTGGTACAAACCGTCGCTTAATTTATTTGCTATATTTAGCAATTGCAACCAATTAATCCACTTACGTTTTTTTGGTACGGCGCCTCCAGCATTGCTTCGACATCAAAGTCCTCGGCCATGTTGAATTTCTTGGACGGGAAAAAACGCCCTTGCTCGGAGTCTAGCACGTTTGGAGAAACCAAAATAGTTGTTGGTATGCACAGCGCAACTCGAAGAATCACTTACAAACTTGCTTTTCAATTATTTTGTATGTTAAATACAATTTTTCCCAATTCTTAATATTTTTTCACAGCGTGGCCGACTATGTTGTGTTGATGTAGGGATGCTTATGAATAAACATCGATTTCAGCGTGATATCGATAATTTTAGACATGAGTTAAGAATTTTGAAGAGCTAAGAATGCTTACCTATCGGCATCAGATTCGATTTAAACCACTAAACTAAATTAGAAGTTTATCATATGTAATTAAAATAATATTTTATATAGTTTAAAGATTGTGAAATGAATATATGAGAATCATATAGAAGTACATACATCTGTGCTTGCTAGCATTCCAGCACTGATGGCGTTGCCAGACAGTTGTTACATTAATCGATTTGTTTATATTTACATATACGCAGCGAAATTTTAGCCAAGCAATATTAACGTCACGTTGCATGCATTTAGCAGTGGATGTTTTAAGACTTTTTGAACTCGTTTTTGCTTGGTGCCAATTGGATTGAATGGCGCTGTACAATACAAATAGCAATACAAATATAAACGTACGTTGCTGGCAATTTTAGTTGTTGAGTCATCATCGAGCAAGTCAGATACAAACAGAAAAGATACAGCAGCTTTGGCGGCGACGGCAACCGTTAGACTGCAGACGTAGGTTGCGTGTGCCTAGCGTCACTGCTTCAGCTACAGGTAAGAGGTAGTTGCGTTAAGTAAAAAGTGGCGTAAGCTGCGTCTGTGGGTGAAACTCAAACTCCAACTAGAGTAATAGTTAAACCATCCCCCATTACCAACATTACCGCTTACACATAAACGTTACGCGTCGTTGACTAAGGTGTGTCTAAATTGTCTAAACTATGTATACTCATATCTATTATACATTCATATTCGCAGGCAAAAGGTTCCCTGTGGCAGTGTACGCAGCAGTAAATAGCTCTCACTTCAAATGGAGGACTACAAATTCCTATTCAAAATTGTGCTCGTTGGCAATGCAGGTGTTGGGAAAACATGTCTGGTGCGACGCTTCACTCAGGGTCTGTTTCCACCTGGCCAAGGTGCTACGATTGGTGTGGATTTTATGATTAAGACCGTCGAGGTGGAGGGCGAAAAGATTAAGCTGCAAATTTGGGATACGGCCGGGCAGGAGCGCTTCCGTTCCATCACACAAAGTTACTACAGATCAGCGCACGCGCTAATACTTGTGTACGATATTAGCTGCCAACCTACATTTGATTGTTTACCCGACTGGCTGCGTGAGATTCAAGAGTATGCCAACTCAAAGGTGCTAAAGATACTGGTGGGTAATAAGACGGATCGCGATGACCGTGAGATTCCCACTCAAATAGGTGAAGAATTTGCTAAGCAACATGACATGTACTTCCTGGAAACATCCGCCAAAGAGGCGGAGAACGTTGAACGTCTCTTCTATGAGATTGCCGCCGAACTAATTGGCCAAGCGCGCAGCAAGGATGGCAGCAGTGCTGCAGCATCGGCTGCCCAACGTCAATCCGATGGCAGCAGTTCCATTGGTCTGGGCAGCCTCAGTGCCAAAGCAGCGCAGAGCAACTGTTGTGGAGGCTCAAACAGCACTGGCAGCGGCAACAACACTAGTCAAGCCGGCTGAACTAATATACACACTTAGGACGGTCGGAAGCTGGCAGCTTAAATGGAACTTAATGACTATGGATGCTAAATATTTGTGTTAAAAACTCCATTGGATGTAGTAGTCTTAGTACGTCTGATTTTCTTAGTATTAACTGTTAAAACAGATTTGTATCTGAATTGTGTGCATCACAATTTATGCTTTAATTTGATATCTCTACAATGCAATGCACATTTTGTATTTATTTTTAGTGTATTATTGTATATTTTATACATTTTGTTCCCTTTTTTTAAACACATATATTTTAACTTACAAATACGTATTTATTATAATTTCCCCGGCAATAATTGATATTATAATTATAATATTATATACATTGGCGTACTTGTAATAGTAATAAGACGATTTTATGACATTCCAAAAATTAAACACGTAGTTCAATATGATATAAACAAATGCCGCAGACATAATGATAACATCACTTTGTAATTAAATAGACCCAAATAAAATTTTAAATGTGAATATAAAAACTAAATGGAATTATGTAAATTTAAATGGAGGAACCATGGATTATGTCTTAAGAGTTAGGGAAACGGAGAAATAGAGATGATTGACTAAAGCCCAGAGAACCCTTTCAATAAAAACACATCTTGGATTATCAAGTTTTTGTTTAATTTATTAAATATTGGTGTTTTCTGTTTTTAATTGGTACATTTGTCGTTTTGCAGACCTTTCTCTATGAGAAAATCTCTTGCTTAGTATTAAGCTCTCTTTCCATCATTTTGTATAAACTACAGTATATATTATGTGTAAATATTCGACTTTCGACTCTACATATGTAAAGGTAGAGCATGTATACATATATAAATATAAATGTGTATGTATGTGCATGGTATATATCCTTGTAAAACGTCATAGTAGCAAAAAGGCAAAGGATATTGAGTTATCAAAAAAAAAAAAATTTAATAATAATTATATATATATATATTAGAGTAATATGAAAATTTCTGTAGCTGCGATATTCGAGTTAGTTTTGATTTGAATAGCATTATTAAAGTCTGTTAGCAGGCCATATACGAACACATACACAATGAATTATATACATTTATGCATAAATAAAATACATAATAATACATGTAAATGCTAAAAAAATAATATAATAATTTCATTTAATACGAGCTTTATGAATAATTAAACCATTTTAAAAAGTTAACAACAATTTGGGTCGGCCCTTCACAAACTTTTCAACATTCCTGACAGCCTGGCACTTTCGTTTTGTTTTTATATATGGTATATATTTTGTATGTATGGTAGACAGTTTTGCCAGAGCTGGCGCGAGATTCATGGATATGATTATGATTATGATGATGGCCGTGGCCGTGGCCCGTGATCGGGTGCGGTGTGATCGCTACTGCAACATTAACGCATTTAAATTCCGTTGCAGTATCGTATCCTTCACCGAATTGAACACCACATTGATGTTGCGCGTGTCTATGGCAGTGGTAAAGTGATGATAGATCCGACTCGTGCTTGTGCTGCGACGCACGCTCATAAACATTTGCAGCATAAAGTTCTGGACGTCTAATAGTGAGTGCGGATTGCCATTAAACTGTGGATAGTACCAGCGTATATCAGTCTCTGGATTGCGAACTTTTTGTTCGAGCAAATCGGTTTTGTTCAAAAACAATATTATTGAAATGCCTTTGAACGTATTATTGTTCACAATGGTATCGAAAATATTCTTGGACTCTTCCAGACGATTGGTTTTCCTAACAACAGGAAACAAAGACAAACCATTAAACTCTATCCATCATTGTTTACATCATTAACTCTCACCTGTCTTCTGCGAGCACCTGATCAAACTCTGAACTGGACACTAGGAATATAATCGATGTGACAGACGTATCAAAGCATCTGGTCCACTTTTGGCGCTGCGTACGCTGACCGCCCACATCGACAAACACAAATGGAATGTTCTGCAACAAATATGCAAATTAAGTTAATACGAAGTGGCTCAAAAGCAGGCATTTCAATTGCAGCTTACCTGTACTTTGACACAAAACTCATAGACACCTTTGGTTGCTTTGCGACAATGCAGTATATCTTTGTGTGTGGGCACATAATCCGGTTTCGCCAGCCGCTCGATTTCGTCTAGAAAATAGCTGACCGAATCGCTCTGTGAATTGTAAAGAGAAGCAAATATGTAGAGCACGATATTGCAAAAGATACATTTGGGCTGAGAGCTAATAGACAGTGTTGATATGCAAAGAAGTATGTAGAGTGTGATATAGTAACTAAATCATGACTGCAAAATCTTCATAGAGGTTGATAGCTAACAGATAGTACAACATTTCCCAATAGAAATCCTTAATCCTTTCAATCCATCTTTGAGGTTGAGAGCTAACAGATTAATAGATACTTCTCCCTGAAGTCCTGATTTGCAAACCATCGCGAATACTTAGTTTAGCTTTCTTGCAGTGCTTACAATTTGAAATTCACGTCGTCGCTCGTAGGCACGTCTTATGCCACGATCCTGCCACAGGCGCCTTATTAACGGCGCATATTCTACGAATCTAGCTGCCTCTATTGCATTGCATTCCATTGATTTGGCGTCGTTGGCATCCTGCTCGCGTCCATTGCTCCCCCAAGAGATGTCCAACTTTTCGCGCGCATCGAGGAGGACCTGCATACCTGCAATACCAAAACAATTGATTCATTAAATTGTATACAAATTCTATAATCGATTAAACGATCTTACCTCTTATAACATTTTGGTATATCACATGTTGGTACTCGCGCAGCAGCTCGGGATCAAAATTGACGCCGTGTATGATGCGCATTTGTTTGAGGAAGGTTGATTTGCCTGACTCGCCAGCGCCCAGGAGCAGCAGTTTAACCTACAAAGCAGAAAGAAGTGTGATTAAGTAAGTTGCCTTATCAGAGTGCCAACTGCATCATCTAATTTTAAGTACGTGCGAAATTGAAACCTTGACCGATAAAAAGCACGCAACACAGAGCAACTGCTGCAGCACGAAAACGTTGTTAATTGAATGCCTTTTGTGTGAATAAGACTTTTTTTTGAAATGATTGCCTAAATGATGCAACAATAAAACCCAGAGCCAGTGTCAGAGCCAAGCCCAGCAAGCAACGACAACAACAACAACAACAACGACAACAACAGCAACGAAAAGTGAAAATTCGTCTGACGTTTTATTTGTTTGCCTGGGCGGCCCATGCGGGTCATACAACCGGATGAATGTTGTATGTTGTGCGTTTGTGTGTGTGCATTTGTTGTTTGCATTTGTATTAGTTCGTATATGTGTGGGTCCAAGCAAATTAATACTAATTATTTAATTAAACGGAATGTGGAAGTCATATGCTTCAAGATGTTGATGACTTACCTGCCGTCGAAACGTATGCTTCTCCTTTTCCAAAAACCTATCAATCTCTTTGGACTTGTAGCGTTGCTCCAGCTCCTCGGGCGTGCTGCGCAACCGTACCAAATAGGTGAGAAAGTTGCCGCAACAGCGCATGCAGGCAAATCGCGATGTTTGCAACCGACTGCCCTGTCGTCGAAGCCGTTCAGCACCATCTGATATCAATCCGCCAGGACCAGCAGACGGTCCTCTTCCAGGCACCGTTCTCGTCCCCGTCTGCTGGTGCTCCTCCATCAGATGCGTCAGCGTTCCAGTGCGAGTATCGTTATTGCTGTTGTTATTGCTACTACTGCTTATACCACCGCCACTGTGTGTTAACGTGGTCAATGTAATTCTGGACATGGTTGCGACGGCTGCGACGACAGCCAACGCCTGACGTGCGCACTTTCTACACAAACACTCGCACACACACTCACAGTTAAACACAGGCACGCACACAGACGCGCGCGCTGTACGTTCAGTTGTTGATGTTGTTGTTGCTTTTGTTGTTGTTGTTGATTGGCTCCCGTTTGTATGATGTTATTGTTCTTGTTGCACATACGCTAAAATTAGACTGGTCGCGGGGTTTATTGTTTTGGTCGTTGTTTTGTTGTCGTATCTGTAGCCAAATCACATCTTGACCACAAAAGCAGGGCCGCGCTCTCCCTCAGTGTCTTTCTCTCCGCGAACATTGCACATTGCACACACTTTCACACTCCCTCTTCACTACGACATCTGCGTAACGGGATGGTGACAAATATATTAACTCTTTTATTACGCGTCGCCTTCTTTTTCTCGTATTGGCAAATTTTGTAAATAAATTCGCATTTTCACTCCCAAATGACAGGGTAGGGTTGTATTTACGATATCATACCATCGATAATGTCGTCATTGTTCAGTTGTTTATATCGATACTTAGTTTTAATGTAACGAGTAAAGAGCAACCCTGTTGTTAAGCCCAGCTGTTTGATGTATTCCTCACCGATGCACACACACACATGCAGACACCAATCACACATACAGACACAACAGGTAACGACGAGTGCAGCTGTTTATATTTTGCTTTGTCGCCGTGAAGTTGTCATTCCGTGTTATCATTCGAAGCCGCATCTTATTCAGTAAATATGATTATTAATACAACTAAAACGTGTCTGTTACGTGCCGCACGTCTACCCGTGGGTATCCAGTACACTAAGAAGTATACAGGTATAGTTAAACTAACATCCTTAATCGTAGAGGTCATAAAGTTTAAATTAATTTAAGGCCTCTTTAATGGTTAATTCACAGTTGTTGTGATTGGCCAGCAGATAATAGACGAGTTCATGCGAACGTAGTTTTAATTCAATTTGCTCGCATATTTATTTATGAATATTTGTATACAGAGGCATATTTGCATCTAGTCTTTTATATATGGTATATATGTGTATAGTATATGCGGATTGGACTCTGTTCAACTGCGCAATACGTTTCCATATTATGTATTATGTATTAATGCGTTTCCTTTTATTTTTAGCTATTCAACCGTTTCACACAAGCACGTATGCGCTAAACAGCGCATTGCCTGCCCCCGCACTGCCCATTCCCAATAATGTGGACGCTGCTGAATCAACACGCTTTTCACCTCAACGCTCGAGGGACATTTCGGACAACATCATGGTCATATCGCATGCACCTATTTCGATGATTGACATAACAACAGATAACAGCTTGAGTGCATCGCAAGGTGATCCCTTTGTCCAGGATTTGCATGTGCAGTCCTATGATTGCTTCGGCGCTGTCAGCCTAAATGCGGTTATGCAGAGTAATGTGCCCACTCCGTTTGGTGGCATGCACAAGTTCTCGCATCTGAATATGCCTGCAGGACAATGGTCCCAGGAGTACAAGTTTACGTCGCAGAATCTACACAGCTCCCATTATCGGGCATTGCGCGACAGCACTCGGGCAGATTGGGTGACCTACGATCAGATTGCCACGGTCGTGGGCAACGGCCAAGGTGAGAGAGGGCCCCTGTTTGTCTAAAGCCGTCACTTGTTGCATTTAAACAATCCGTAACCTGTTGCATGTTCTTGGCGCATGCGTTTGATCTAACACGCATACGCATTCCATATCATATACGCACTGCTCACATTCCGCAGGCTCCCGACGTTGCTACAGCACCCAAGCAAGTCCACCACCAAAAGCTCAAGCGGCAGCTGAACCAGCAGCTCCAGCTTCTGCCACCACAGAAGCACCTCCACCAGAGACCTTGAGCAAGAAGGAGCAGTTGAAGAGAGCCTTTAAGGATTATGGAGTAACGATTGTGGCATTTCATGTAGGTATCTCGCTGATATCTTTAGGTGGCTTCTACATGCTCATCTCCAGGTAGGATAACTAACTGATCATCCGATCATTTGCCTGCAATTCTAACAATATAATCACTATACTCTCTCCTTGCTGCTTATGTTGTTAATCAAACTAATACTCATATTTCATTTCATTCTTTTTGCAGCGGAGTAAACATGATGCCGGTGCTCGAATTCCTTGGCATTGAGTCGAGTGCCATTGTGGAAAAAATTGCTGTCGGCAGCACCTTTGTCACAGCCTATGCCGTCCACAAAGTGTTTGCTCCACTCCGCATCAGCATCACACTGGGCTCGACGCCGTTTATTGTGCGCTTTCTGCGCGCCAGGGGATTCATGAAACCAAAAAATAAAAGCATTTAATGCCAATTTCGAGAGCATATATAATTACGATTTTATGTAACGCGATTATGCGATAAATACACATATTAATAGCTGAGCTATGCATGCAATTTACGTTTATTATCAATATTATATCTATTAATTGTGCTTGTTTCCGCCATGGACATTTATTTATGAAGCATACGATAAAGAATTATTCAATTTATATGCGGGTTTCATTGCGATGGAGTAAACAACGAATTGTATTTTAAGTAATGTAAAATATGAGTTTAGGCTTTGGAAATATATTCTGTATATAGACATGAAGGGAGAGCAAAAATTATAGGTGAATCTTAAGGCCATTCTTTCCTTGAGTAAAGATGATTGTACCAACAATTCCACATAGTGGAGAGCTGTTGTTTTCCTCAGCTCAAATACTACGTAAATAGTTTCTTGAATAACTATTAAGCTCAATCAATTGCTCAGACATTTTCAGATTAGTTCTGTAAATTCATGATTCTGCTATAAAAACAATATAAAAAAGGCAATATAGATCCACAATCTTTAAACCAAATTCTACTAAGGAATAGATCAATACGCATATTTTATACAGCAAACATTCGATATTCCGCCTCATTAGCTCCTAAATCTCGCAGTTCAATGAGTTCAACCAGAAGAGTCTTAAAAACAATAATGTTCCACTAGCTCCAGCTATAAATTTAATAATAAAACGTTATTCGTTGTTGTTTTTTTTTTAAATTTTCAGTTTTTACTGCTTTTTTTTTTGTTTTTTTTTTTTTGCATATTTTCTTTAGCATATTTATAGAAAAAATATTTTTCTTTTCTTGAATTTTTCACTGCTACACACACTTTTCACTTGTTATTGGGCTTAAGCTATAAATTGATTTTAAGTAAACAATAAATTGTAATAATTATACAATATAATAATTAAGACTTAACAGTTAGACAAAAAAGCTGATGGAAGAAACAAATTAACAATTTCCAAAATTTCCAATGCCATTTTTTAAGTCTACCTTCATCTACGTCTTCATTATTATCCCCCGTCCAACTTGCAACTCCCAATTGCTTTCTCATTTCTCAACTCGCAATTCTCTTCATTCTGATTCTCATTCGGCTACAGCATTCCCTCTTTTTTTTTTTTCCTCTGCTTTCCTCCTTTGTACGCATTTAAAGCCTAACAACTAATTGTAATTGTACGTTGGTTGTGGCTTAATAGCCATCGACAGCTTCCTCATCGAGTTGGGCCTCCAACTTCTCCTCCTCTTTGGCTTTACGTCGCTCTATCCAGGGCATAAATGCCCAAAGGCTGGCGCCCACAAGCAGTGTCAGTCCCAGGGCATGGAAGAGCGGATTGTAGTCATTGACCGCCTCGGTCCAATAGTTACAAAGTGGCGGACCCACCAGCTGTAGGATGCCATTGACAAACAGGCTGATGCCATAGGATGAGGTAAGGCGTTCCGTGCCCAACATATCGGCCATGATGACGGCCGTAATGCCCACATAAATGCCCGACGCGAGTCCAAAGAGCGAACACCAGAAGCATACGCTGCCATAGCTGTAGGCAAAGGGGAGTAGGGCCAGTGAAATGCCTGAAACTGCGAGGCCACCCACAAAGTACCACGTCTTGGGTATGAATCCCATGTCCGAAAGCGCTGATCCACCAATGCGTCCAATTAGATCTGTGGCCGAGACCACAGATAACAAATAAGCCGACAATGATTTGTCAAAAGATCTGGAGATTCCAAACATGGGCAGCAGGATGATGAAATTCGTATAGCTGATGGCATTGGTTGAGTTCGAGATGAGTATGACCAAGTACATGGGATCCTTCAGCAGACTTAGATCAAAGAATTTGCTGCGCTGGCTCGGCTCCGCTTTGCCACCTTTTGTATCATCCGCTCGAGCGGCATCCGGAGCAGCTGAATCGCTTGCCGCTGTGCTGCTGCCGGCGGAACGAAGCGACAGATGCGAGGAGAATTCCTTGGGCTGGAAGGACAGCGTACTGCCGTGATATGGCGTGCTGATGTACAAGAAGCTGCTGGTCGATGGCGATCGCTTGGACAGACGGTTTCGTGAACTATTCCTCAGTGTCAGCTTGTTGGAACTGGACCTGCCCTCGGGCACGGCGTACAGCGACGATTGCGAGTTCAGTTGACCCGGAGTGAATGTCTGATTACGTTGAGGTAGACGCACTGGTGTGCTAATCTTTCTGGCACGCGGCTGGAACTCGTCACCAGGCTTGGCATAACTCTGGACCACAGCTGCCGAGGCGCTGCGCACAAACTGTTGCTTATCATCCGCATCATCCGGTAGATAGAGCGGCGATGGTGGCGAATTAAATGGCAACAATTGCTTCTCAAGCGTCTGTTCCTGATTCGGTGCCGTCTCATCCACATTTTCGAACTTCATCACAATGCCAATGTCCTCCTCCTCGGGTATATCGTCCAGTGCCTGACGAGCACGTGGTACACGTACCATATGTTGTTCCACAGGCTCATAGAACAATGCACCAACCAGCACATTCAACGTGATGCCGCCCATGATTAGGCAAGACCCACGATAGCCATAGGCCTCCAATAGCCAACGCAGCACTGGCGGCAGTATAATCGAGCCGAGGGCACTGCCCGAAATGCACAGGCCATTAGCCAATCCGCGAAACCTCACAAAGTACGATGTGACGATATACACAGTGGGGGGAAAGGAAAGTCCGGCTCCAATGCCAACAAGTACGCCGTAACTGCAACCAACAAATAAATAATATTATTAATTATTTTGAATCAAGTTAAACCGGCAAATCGTCATTAAAATAACGTGTTTCATAAATTACTTTGGCATTATTTTAATTACTTTAATTATTCTTTAAACATTTGCTGGAGTCGCTGACCTACCTGATGTACAAATAGCCAACAGATGAGGCCCAAAATGATAATATCATGCCCAACGATGCGGAGACGGCGCCCAGCAGCGTCACTGTCCGATAGGAATACTTAACTGAGAGAATACTCGAAACAGGTCCTAAGTAAACGGAATCACATTAGCTCGTTAAAATATGATTATAAAGAGATCTATCATTTGATCTTACTTACCCAATGAACTGTACAGGAAGTAGCATAGCGCCGGTATCCAAGATGATTTCGTTTGCGAGACATTGAAAGCTTGCGTAAACTCAATAAATAATACACCGAAACTTTTGATGGTGCCGGGGATGAGTATGTTGGTCAGACAGGCGCCAAAGAGGACTAACCAACCCCAGCCCCCATCGGGAGGCACCAGATCATATTCGCAGCTATCATCCTTCTTATTTAGCAGGCTAACTGTAAAGATATAGTTAAGAGCGATCAGTTGCAATCCACAGTTAAGGTAATGAAAAGAAAGTCGCAATTCTTATGTCATTAGGAAATAGTCAATAAATATATATATATATATATAACTGCAAAGAGCGATTATCTAAGGCACACCAACGAATTAATACTCTAGCTAAGTCTTAACCTCAACTTTATTTACAATTATAATATTATCAAAAACACAGTGTTTCACAAAACAAAGTTTTTCATGTTAAGCATTGGTAATCAACCCATATTTCCTATGATAGCTATATAATATAGTTTCACGAAGAGAACTTCAAATACGAGATACTATAACAACTCAGTTGGTCGTTAAATTCGTTATTGAATATACTTTATGGGGCCTGCCACGCCTCTTTAAATGCGTTTCCCCCTTTTTGTGCACAATTATAATGAATTACAAATTTATTGCTAATGATATCATACTTTCATTGCAGATCCAAGAGATTCCCCCTTTCAAGTGTCTTACAAGCGTTACTGCCTTTGTTTTTCAAGTGTCTGACGCTTTTGGGTCTTAGTGGTCTAAACCAAAAGAAGAATGCATATCTTATCTGTCGAGAAATGTCGAGACTACGGCGATCAATCGGTTATTACGTGGTTCGCGTGTTTACACTCTTTGCCCGGAACGGGGACTGCTCCATTTTTGGTGGCTACCCGCGAATACGAAAACTGATAGCGCCACATACTATATATATATATATTGTATATAGTGGCTAAGCCGGCGAAACGTGTCACAACTACGAACGGATGGATGAACTGCGTCGACGTCAACGATACGCATTCCGAGACCTCGTGTTTTATTTGTATAGCGATTTGTGTGTCAACGTCCAGAAAATTATTAACATTGATATGTGCAATCTAAACAGCACAACAACAAGTTCGGATGATTCAATAATTGGGGGAGTAGCAGAAATCAGACCACAATGTATACCACGATATTGAGTAACCGCATTATATTTTTATGTTATCCAAATACTTTCTATTGTACGTTTGTAAAGTCAGGCACAGATATGACTGTACCAGTTGCAATGCACATACACACACATACATAAGTACATATGTACTTGCATGTATGTATGTAGTACAATATATATTGAGTCATAAAAGTAATTATTTATCATTCACAAGGGAGTAGGGCTTATTTATCCACATATATATGTAAGTTATATGTCCATGACAAGTTGTTGATATGATCGATTGAGGTTATGTGTTCACATTCAATTGTCGCCGATCAATCAAAATTACAAATATTCCCAGTATTCTTAGCATATATAATAGATATACGATTGGCATGTCATTCAATAAGCGATTGTTATTGTTCTTGTTATTGATGCAAATCGATTACTGACCTGTTTTATCACTCTTTTCTTTTGTTGATCCGTTTAATTTATGCTCTTTGTTGTTTGCTTTATTTGCATTTTCTGTACTTAAAACTTTTTCCTTATGCATGGTCTGTAAGAAGAAGAGAAATTGAGAAAGATAGAAAATAATTTAGCATATGATTGTTGTTGTTGTCTTATTTAGATAATGTTTGTGCGAATGCGTGTGCTTACGCAGTGGCTGAGGGGTAAACAGAGATGGCAAAGGGATTGCAGCAGCGCCTAGATAGACGAGGGATGCAATTCGCACTAAAAGAAAAGAGATGAGAACAGGAAATGGCCGATTGTACCACACACATCAGACGCACATACATACATACATATGCAAGCTATATTTGGGAACATGGGTAAATGTGTATGTATGATTGTATGTTCATGTGTATATGTATGTATGTATGTATATTTAGCAGCCTAGCAAAAACTGGTGGCTGAGCGTGTTATTTACGGCGTCTAATCTCGGTTTATTGCTTGGAAAAAGTAATTGCCTGCTAAATGACAGAACATGTTTCGTCATTAAATCGCCTCCGGCGTAATCGGAATCGGGAATCCATCCCACAGCTGCTGATAACTGCTAGAGTACAAAATTCAATTTGATTGGGAGTCTGTAAACCTACATACTCACTAAACACGCACACACCTATACAAGCTTGTTTATGAATCGAAAAACAGCAAAAAATTATTGTGGCGTGATCCTAACCTTTTCCCCCTTCTTGTTCCCCACTCATTGTCAACCCACTCAGATACAAACAAAGCACAGAAATTGCTCCATGTCATTCATTCCCACATCATGCGGATGATTCATCCATTTATTGTTGATCATTTTGAAATTTGTGCTACGTCAAGGATCATAATATCCCCCACCTCACACTACTCTGTAAATATTTGGTAGTATTCTCTCTTCCTCTTGTCTTATTTATATTGTTGATTGTCGCTAATGATGAAACTTTTTCAGCTGGGGCCTATGACGTCATGGAATACAACTATATGTAGCTATTCGCCGAATGAAAACAAAACAATATAAAAAGATCGTACACAATAATTCAGAGGGAATTTTATGTGCTGCAGAAATTTAAAAATCAATGTTGGGTATATTGCCTGTGTGAACCGGCAGGAAAAGTGCGAAAGACATGAGGCAAGAAACAAGTGCAACACTCTTTAAACAATGACAATTGAAGGTCAATCAATTTGGACTTTCTCCATTTATAACATAAAATCTAACTGAGCCGATTAAATAAATTTATTTTATTCATGTTTGTTTTATTCATGAAGTCTGTAGGCCATTTGATAGTTGAGATTTCTCACTAAATATTTAGTTTATTGTTTGGGACATAAGATATACTAAGTAAATATAATACATATATAGAATATATAATACATGTGTATATATATATGTATATATGTATGATTTTTTGTATAAATTGCAAGTCATATGGAATTTTGTGAGAGTATTATGATTGTTGCTTTGCTTTAATTGTATTCTGAATTGAGAATATTGAGAACAACGCCATCAGCTCGTTTGTTGCCCTCATAGATTGAAGGTCGTTTCCTGGGAAGTTATTAAACACAATTTGCTCAAAACAATAATACAAATTCAAATTCAATTGGCGCCTCAAATTGAAACGTATTGACAACAATTACTATACAAAAATAACAAAACGAACACGAGGTCTACGTTTCAGTTGCTGTTATTATGTTAGTTTCTCGATTGTGACTGAAATGGGCGGCGGTCACGCCCAGTGATTCGCATTGATCATTTGGAGCAGAGCTCAATTATAGGAATTGTTTAAATAAATTCGATTGCTGTTGTTGCAGACATTTAAACACTCACACATAAAACAGAACAACGCCAATTTAACATTATACATTTAACAGCAAGGGCATCTGTTATTTAACATTTATAGCTAAACCTTGCTTAAAATTAAACTATTAAACTTCTAGGCAGCAATTGAGAATCGATATTAACTTCAAATTGCGATCACGCTGAAGTCAGCAATCAACAGTCGATGTTTATGAGATTTAAGCTATTGTATGTAAGTAGGTGTGTATGTGACTGTCTGCCTACTAATTAATTCTACTGAAAATTGTTTGCACACATCGCTTGTCAGTCATAAATCACATGGAAATTATTTAAACTTGTGAGAATTATAGCAGCTGTGCTTTTTACTTGGTCTGCGGTTCACCTTCAATTCGAAGGCTCACATATATAATTCATTGAGTAGTTAGAGACACGTTTAAGCCTTTACAAAAATATAACTACCGAAAGTTGAGAAAATGTTGTAAAAAGTACTGTTACTTGATGTTGCCTTCAATTGTTTTCGGTACATTTGCAACACGCGCATCGTCCGTCGGAGAGGAACACAAAAAGCACTACGCGTCAATTACTTGTTGCTAATTGCTGATAAAAAATCAGTTTGCTACGAATCATACACACACACAGACACACATAATCATTTAACCAGATTGTAGTTTATACTATGTTGTTCTTCACGACGTGTGCAGTGGCAACACGTCTGCCACATTCAGTCGCAGTTGGTACAACAAACACTTAAGGCATCGTCAAAACAATAAAACTCAGATAAGCATTCCGACTCTGCCAATGCAGCTGGGTTATGAGATAAGCAACTTGTTAACGGACAAAAGCTGCGTCGGCGCAGTTAATAGATAAAATACATGCATATGTATCTATTTGTATTTGTTTTCCATTTCTGGGTTGTCATAAAAGTTCCAAGAACGTTCATTAAATGCTACTTATAAAGGCATTAAGGGGGTTTAACAGTGTTGAGACAGGTCAAAAATGACAGCTGCGATTTGAACCGTGTATTTTTGCTCGAGTGCGTGCATGTGTGTGCATGTGTTTCGAACTAAATTCAGGTAGAGAACGCAGCAGACAAAGACGCAGACATGGCGACGACAATGAGTCGGCATTGCCTTTTGTCTACTTGCAAATAAACAAGTGTCCGGGAAGTGCAGTACAGCCACTGGTATCGATAGCATTATCGATAACATAATTATCTATGTTTACATTCAACGGTCAAACAGTGCAATGGCCCCATGCCAGCTGTTCGCTTACAGAACAATAAACAAAGCAAAAGCTGATGCTGAAAAAGAAAAATAAGAATCGAAGAACAAAAGACGCGACACGCCAACGCAATTGTGGCCAAAAAGAAGCAATGCGAAGTCAGTCCGCTGTGATTGATGATTTCCTCTCCCACACTTTCTTTCTCTCGCTGTACCAGCATGAAGTAGGCGGAACAGCGATGGCGATTGATTCGCTTATCGATAGCAAACAGCATTTTTGCGCTTATCTTAATCCGTAATCTCTGCGAGCGCCCATGCGCCTTATACTAAAAATTACATCATTAATAGCGTTAAACAAAGTTTATTTATGAGCTTGATAACAACAATGACAACTTGTATTTAACTGTGCCCCATTATTTGAATAGCAATGCTAGTCGTAGCCGCGCCCAAAGTAAATATTCATCAGAATAAGTAATAATTATTTTGACCAATAAACCAGATGTTGTAGATGTTAATGACTTTTCTACTTGTAAATGCGTCATAACTGTTTCACTTAACAGTAAATATAGCTGAGCTTGGGTCTAGGCGTAAATATTATTCATTTTAAAACGCTATAACCTGATATTCTGTTTTAAGTTTTGTATTTCCCATATTTCCCCACATTTCTATCAACAATTTCTTCGGGGTGTTGCCGAAAACAAATACAATTTGGAAGATAGGGTCAAATGGCAACATTGACCCAATTTACTTACTACGCACTTTAAAGCGCACAAAAAACAGAGCAAACAAGTATTTGTATTGAGATACGTATCTGGCAGCAGCCAGGCAGCCAGGCAAACAACGGCAACAGCAACAATAACAAACACAACAACAATGTGCTTAGCGGGCCCCCCACTAACACACTAACATTTATGCTACTGCTGCTGCCTACGCGCCAACGACGCGTCGTCGACGCTGACGATACTGTTGCGCGCGTGTCGGGGCCTGCGTGCTTGAGACTTGCAGTAACAGAGCAGTAAGAGCAGCGGCAGAAAAAAACGTTACGTGGGGTGGCATTGACGACGACAACAACAACAAACCCAACAAAAATAAGAGCATGGCTATCAGTGATTTTCTTTCCATCATATACAAAATATAGGTAACACTGTTATCACGTCATTTGACGCCCACAAATTAAAATCTTCGGCCACAAATAGTGCACCAGTAGCAGCAGCAACAACACTAAAATGGAGAATAAACAGTGCAAAAATTCAAAGCAAATCACGAATCGCCACAAAAGCTTTTGTCACACTCTTGTGACTTTGCTTTTTGCGTTTTTGTTCTTTTTGTTATTGTTGTTGTTGTAGTTCATCGCCCTTGAAGCGCTGGCTGCTGTTGCCAAAAGGGGCCGGGGCCTGTGTAAGGGGTTGGGGCTTAGGCAAGGTAATGTTTTTTGGTTGTAAATGTGTGTGTAGCTGCTGTTGCCTGTCACATATAATTGCGCCTGTTGTTGTAGTTGTGTATGCGTCAGCTGTTCTTTTTGTGCATTTTAATAACTTAAAATAAATTTCACAAAAACTTACCTTAAATTTAATTGTTTAGCTATTTAAATTCGTCCTGAGCAGGCGGGCCACACAACAACAAAACACTCTAGTACACACACTCATACACATACACATACACTGACGCACGTTTTTTGCACGTTTTATAATGAATGATTTTGTTGTGTTTTTATTGGTTTTTGGCTGTTACATGACATTGGGTCAGTTTGTTTTGATTTTTTTGGATTAATTAATTAATGAAAATTAACTACACTATATACACAATTATAGACGTATTTTTTTCGAAATATATACAAAAACAAAACGCGAAAAACGAAAGGTTCCCGTCGTCTTTCACGCGCACACCACCCACACGACGTGCCACACTCTGAGACGTGGAAAAACAAATGAATGCACGTTCGCTCGCGCCGCTTACCAGAGAGCCGCTCCGATTTGGAACGAACTAGTTACCAATGAACGCACGAGCGAGCAGCATAAACTGTTAAACATGCATTCAAACTGCAAAATAAATAAATTCATATTGCTTATATATATTTGCTTTGTCGTCGAAATTATATAATATTGAATTTATCTATTTTTACGCAATTTTTATAGGTCCAGGGTATAAGATCCAATGTTTACTGAAATTTGACCACCAGTTGTACTCAAATGGGACTGTAAACCATTTGTATACTGATTTGAATTGTTAGGTATCATAAACAAGATCACTACTTCTGGCGCCAAATTGAAAAAGGTTATTTTTGATTGAACATTTATTAATAGTAAAATGACGACGTAATACAATTACAATTATTGTTTAAATTGCAAGAATGTCAGTATTAGTATACGTGTGTGAGTCAGTGTTTTGAATGTGCATTAGTTAGTACATATGTATGTATTAGTATCACTTTGATTTTCAACTCGTTTTTATTAAAAACTTGCATCGGGCATTTGGTTGGTCTGTTAACCCATGGTTGCCAGATGCTTATTTGTGCCAACGGCGCCAGCGGGCGCATCATTGGCCACACAAGTGGGTATGGCACTGGACCATTTCCCATTCTTCATGCATTTCAGAATCTTGGAGCCCCGGAGATCCAAGCCCGCATCGCAGGTGAAGGTAATGCTCTCACCTATGGCGTAGTAGAATTTGACCGAGGACATGCGACCGCTGATGGCGGTGCCAGGATACGAACAAGCCTGGACACATTTGGGCAAACCGCCCGACCAGCGACCGTTATCCTGACAGGCAATTATTGGCTGACCTTGCATCATATACTCCGGGTTGCAATTGAATTGGACCACATCGCCGGCACGATATGGTGCCGAGCCTTGGGCGTAACCGTTTTGCGGAGCACCGGGATTATCGCATTGCACTTCGACACAGGTGGGAAATGGTGTCGCCCATTCGCCCGTAGGCAAACAGATAGCCTCCGATGGGCCGCGCAATCCGTAACCCGATGAGCAGGAGAATGCCGCTCGGCCGCCCACCTCACGCGACAGCACGGAAACGCGAGGTGAGCTAACATTATTGGGCATTAGCGGTATATCGCCGCACTCTACGCTCTCGCAAACCGGCAACAGTGCGCTCCAATTGCCACTGGGCAAGCAAAACAGCTCCGATGCGCCAAACAACGAGTTGCCATTCGAACAGGACAACAGCACGCGTGTGCTCAGTTTCGTATCGTTCGTATTCACAATTAAACCCCGTCGTATCGGAATCTCCGGGCAATTAATCGCCTTCACCACCACCTCAACCGCATGCTCATGTCTCGCCGGTGTCATGCAGGAATATATACCCGAATCCTCAGCCACCGCATCGAAGATGCTCAACCGATATTCCAACGTTGAATCTCGTCCTTCGTCCGCTTCGGTCACCCAGCCTTCGGTATAGTTCCTGGCATTGAACAGTTAACAAATGATAATTCAATAATTAGACTGTGAATCATACAAATAATTCTGTCGCTACCCACTTAAAGGTATGGCTGACATTCCACTTGGGATTGCCAAATCTTCGCATCCACAAGCATTCCATGTGCACCGTTGTACCCGGATAAACAATCAGTTTGCCATCGTTGCTCTGGGCAATGGGTCCGTTCTTATGTCGGAAGAGGATGGTTGGTGCCTTCTCCACTGCGATTGGGATTTGTTAGGATTAGCATTCAATGAATACCCACTGTTACCTACTCGCATAGTCATTTTCCTGATTGAGTCCCGAGCATACGGGCTTCGTATTTGTCCACTCCGAGTGTATGCAAGTCCTTTCATGGCTTCCTGTCATCGAGAACTTTCCTATGTCCACGCATCTGTTAAGGAATGAATCTTATGGGTTAGTAATTGTGCTACGCCTCCTGCTTCCACGCACCTAGAGATAATGGTTGCTCCGGGTGGAAAGTCCACAATATCCTCACGTATTTCCAGATCATTGTAGAAGCTCACTACATTGGCTTCATTATTCTTGAATGAGCACGTGCCATTTTCTGCAAGGATGAGCTATAGATGATAATTCAGGGAACCTCCTTCGACCTACCGCAGTTGTAGGAGCGTCCAATCCACTGTCCATTGTCGCAGATGATCCGCCAGGTCTGACGATCTCCGGCTGCATTCGGAATACAATTGAAGAAGATCTCTGTGCCGCTCTCATAAACTCCATCGATCTCTCCATCGATATTTCTAAAATCATCAATCAATGTGAATGGTTACACTTTCTTTTTTCCCCTGCTACTTACTTATAAACCAAGGCGCCATCAGTCAAACTGGGATGTCCACACATCTTAAAGTCATCGGAATGCTCATCTGTGTTGTTATCGTGATGATTATCGTCCAGCTCATTATGATCCATTTTGCTATGAGAAGTGGGAGTTGGTGTGGCATGTTCCAGCTCCTCCCGCGACTTGCGCAAGCCCGATTCGCAGGGTATGCTGGGTGGGGTGAGTAGACCCTTGTGACAGGACATGTCTATGGGATTGGCATTGGTGGAGAGCTCACAGCGAACGCTGACTGTGCTGCCGTGTCCAATGGTCAAGCCTGCACGATACCCACCCTAAGCAGTAAAGGTTAACGAAGTTGATTGACGGATTATTTAGCTAACTTGCCTCATAGATGACACCGGGTATATTGGGTAAAGTGCAGGGTACAGAGGTGCACTCGGAAAAGGCATTCACAGACCAGGAGCCGTGGGCACAACGCAATTGAGCGGATCCCTAAAAGTTCGCAGACACTAACTGATTAAGAGTAACTTGTCAGCTAAACAAGCACCCATTCACCTGTATATTGAAACCATCCTCACATTCGAGCGTGATGAATTCATTGGATTGAATCTCCTCGTAGCTGGAGAGCGGTGTTAGGGAGGGTTTGTCACTCAACTGCTTCGTGTGTGGTTCCACCTTGTAGTACTGTCCATGATCCACGGCTGGAACCAGACAAGGAGCCGACATGCACTTAGGGATGTCCGGTTTCCAGATGCCGCGTATGCAACGTGCTGTGGCATTCTCCCCCTTGATGTTCAACTTGAATCCCGCGTTGCATTCCAGCTGAAGCATTATGCCAACGGAGTTTCTGCCGGGTGCCTTGCCCGGTCGCACTGTGGTTATATTGGCAAATGAATCCCAGTCGAGATCTTCACAAGGTCCACGCAATCTCTTGCCGCCCGAGGCCTTACTTGTCTCCACGCCATCGCTGGTGTCCAGCTCCGTATCGGGTAGTGTTGCTGCCGAGGGGGGAGATGAACTAATGCTTGTGTTGCGCTTGCGCCGACGTCGCACAATTTGGGATTTCAGCTGCTCGATTAGATCACGAGTGGCATTTACATGTGATTTCCGGGAAACTGGAGATGGTGCCACATTCGAACTGTGCTCCATTTGCAGGCGATTGTGATGAACACTCGGCACGGGAGCAGAGGTTTCCTGAAACTCATTGATATGCTCGTTATAGTCCTCGTCCTTGCGCCACTTGTGATTGCCCTGGTGCGCCATGATTAGCTCCGGATTGTTATAGTGGTTATACCAGCGTCCATCTTGAGGATTTGACGTCGGCTTGTACATACGATTGTGTCCAAGGATCTTGCGTACATAGCGCTGATAGCGTTCCTTGATCTTCTGATAGTACTTGGAATAGGCCACATCGATGTCAGAAGGATTGGAATGGGCATCTCGCTTAAAGCGTTGTATCGGATAGTTGAAAATCTTAGCTGCAAGAGATCTTATTATTGGAAGGAGATAATATTTGGTGTTTCCTAATTACCTTCCTGCTGGTGCTCCAGATGCTCCGCTAGCTGTCGCTGTAGCTCACGTTGCCTTCGCAGCAGATAAACGGAACGCAGTTGCCGCATCTCCAATGATCGACGACGTCGACGATTCCACCGCAGACGCGGATGCTGGCCAAGCAGACACTGTGGCAGATCCAAAGGACGCCACTTGCCACCCACACAGGTAGCCCCTGGAGGTCCCACCTGCAATGAAAACAAAGGGTTTATGAGAGACAGAAAGATATGAGCTTCCAGATTGAGTTTACCTCTAGGACGTAGCCCTTATCACAATCGTACATGATCTGTTTGTTGTTGACAATCTTCTTGACGTAAGGCCGATAATCGTAGAGTCCCATGTTTCCCACGAGTAGAACCTTGCCATTGGGTATGTAACCGGGGAAGGAGCAGAAGACCTCATCACATTTAGGCGTCTCACCCGTCCAGTTGCCAAACGAACAGGTTAATACATAATCATGGGGATCCGTGACATCCTTACCCTCGGGGGAGACCAATTTAAAGCCATCCTTACACTTGAAACGCGCCTTCATACCGTGCTCCGTCTTGGGTGCCATTACCATGCCATGCTTCGGTGGCTTTGGCATATTCTTGCACCTGGCGGGCACACAACGTGGTATGATGCTCCATGTACCATTGTTGCAGGTCGGAGGACTCAACAATGAGACAGGAAATTCATAGTTTTCATCGCATTTCACCTCGAGAGCTGTGCCATGTTTAACCTTCTCTACTCCCCCCAAGATCTGCGTCGGGGATTGAGTTGTTGTCGTTGTTTGGGTAATAATAGTGGTGCCATTCTCGTCTGTGGTTATCTCAATGGGGATAACGAATCCTTGGGAAATGGTTGGGACCACACAAGGTGCCAGGCACTCGGGCAATGCATTACGCCATCTTCCATCGATCTGACAGACACTTGATCCCAAGCCGTTGATCAACATCTCCGGCTGACAGCGGAAGATGATGCTTGCTCCCAATCCTGTACCCGCTTCAATATTCTCAATCCAACCATTGTAAAGCACTCCCGGATGCCCGCAGTTGATCTCTGCAAAGTGTTATTGTGTTAGTTACTTGAATTATATTTATTTACAGCGGACTTACCCTTGCAGCTGGGCACTGTGCCACTCCACTTGGCGCTGGCTCCACATCGACTTGAGCTCTCGCCCACTAGGGTGTAACCATAACGACATTCGTAACTGACCACGGAGTTGTATGCCAGTGTTGTGTAGGTGGCCTTGCCATTCTTTGGATTCTCGGGCGTGGGACAGACCACGGAGGTAACCACTGCAAAAGGATGCAAGTTTGGATAGATTTTAGAAACATTATTTACAACTTGAGATGGGTAAGGTAAGGAACTGCATAGTTCGACTGGGAGTAAAGTGAGGTTGGAATAGATTGAATTAGGTTGGTTTAAGATGGATTAGGATAGCTTAAGTTTGCTTAGGAAAGTTTAGGTAGTGTTTGGCTTGGATACTTTCGGTTAGGTTGGGCTAAGATAATTGAACAGAAGGTAAGTTAAAATAGGTTAGCGTGGAATAGGTTAGATTAGATTAAGGGATGAGTTAGGTAAGTTATGCTAGGTTACAATACGCTAAATTTAATTTAAATTAAGTTTTGGTAGGTTAAGGTAGGTAAGAAAATGTGGAGTTAATTTCAGACGGATTAGGTAAGGTTAGGAAAGGCTAGGAAAATTTGACTGAATAAGTAAGAAGAAACAGCGAGTTGGGACAGGTTAGGTTTGTTAGGATAGGTTAGGCAAGATTAGGTTCGGTTAGTTTATTTAGGATTTGGGATTGCTTAGTTCAGTTTTAATTAGGATTGGGTTATATTTAACTTTTGTTAGGTTCAGTTAGGTAGTTAAGCTATAAGTTAAGAAAAGCTCAGCTTTGATAAGGCTAAGATAGAGTTTGAATTAAGGGAAAGCTATCAAATACATCCGATTCCCTAAAGAGCCATTCCGAAACTTAAAAGTGGCTAAAAGTTAACACAAATCTTAATCTTGGAACACTTTTCAGAGCACCAAGAAGCATTACCAAGAAATAAAACAACTGCAGGTTTCTGTTAGATTTTTCTTAAGATTTGTGGTAACTTTTATTTATTCAATTAACATTTTTAGGCCAGCAACAACAACTTTTGCAATTAATTTTAACAATTGGTTGTAAACATTGTTTTCTTTTTTAATGGAATACTTTTTTGTATTTTGTATTTTTTGTTTTTGTTTTTTGATTAAGTTAACGCTATCATTGAATGCAGAACGATTTTTAACAAGTTTTAGATAGAAGGATTATTGAAAACTTTTGAGCTGTACTTCGCGCTCAATCGCACACAGTTCGATTTCGATTTCAGTTTAGTTTATTTAAAATGTAGATTTTAGTTTCAGATTTTGGGTTTAGCTTAGGACAACGATGCTTGGGTTGTGGTTACATTTGCGCTATCCGCTTTTGGGGATTCATAAATTATAAAGGAATAAATAAGTACCATAAATTATAAGATCAAATCTTTAGAATACTTACAAACACAGGTGGGCAGCTCCTTGGGCGTCCAGGAGCCATCCGATTGGCAGTAGCGCTCATGCTTGCCAACCAGCTCATAACCGTTGCCACAATTATAAGTTATCTTGCAGCCATAGGTATAGCATTCGCCGGCATGCCAGCCATAGGCGGGATCCGGAGGTTGTCCACAGGAACGAGCTAAAGAGAAAAGTATATGTAGTTAAGTATGTTAGCTTCTATTCCATTGAATGAATATATTGTATATATTATAGAGATAATTCAAGTTTTTTCATTTACATGTCAAGTTTTCTCATCCATACGTTAAGTGAATCAAATTTCATATTAATTTTCATGTATTTATAATATTTGGTTCAAGTTTTCTTAGCTACATGTTAAGTTTTCTCAACTACATGTCAAATTTTGCCATCCACATGTTAAGTGAATCATTTATTATATTAAATTTAATTCATATTCTCGAGGTAATTAGATATTCCTCATCTACATGTCAAGTTTTATATAGTCATTAACAGTCTTCCCAATCAACATGTCATAACTGCCTGTTACATCAGTTAAACAGCTAACATGTAGATGAGAAAAGGAACTTCAGCATATATAATGCTTAGATTTAATGAGGAACCAGACTTACGTTCGCACTGTATGTCCGGTCCATACCAACTAGCCTGATTATCGATGGCCAAGCATTTGGCACGTGGAAATCCATTGGTCACATAGCCCGTGTGGCAATGATATTGCACCGTTGAGTCCAAATCGAAAGTTTCCTGCTCGGGCAATGCCGAATTCCTGGCATGCTCAATCTGTGGCGGCTTCAGGCAGTAGACTGTGGATTACAAATATAAATTAAGGAAACTTACAGGATTCTAATCAAAGTTGAACTACTTTACAGGGAAAGTTGTAGTTCCAGCTGAGATTCAATTTAGATCTTCTAAAAAACTCAAAATGTTTTCCACATTTTACTTACTATTCTGTTTGCAGGCTGGTTCGGCGCCCGCCCAGTTGCCATCGGCCTGGCAGAGGCGACTCTGCAGACCAACAACATGGTAACCATGCGGACAGGAGTACGAAGCGCGCGCTCCAAAGTGACGTCCGGCCACAGTAACCTGACCCAAGCTGGGTTGCGCCAGTTCAGGACATTCGCGATCTAACAGAGAATTTGAATTTGCAGTTATTTACTCAATTGGAATTATCTGAGATCTATAACTTACCCGGTTTGATACAGGAATTACCACAGACGCCATCGCATAGGCATTTCTTCTTCTTGCTCTTGCAATCCTCATCGGAAGAGCATTTCCGCAAGCACTTCTGACCCAGAAGCGTAGCCTGTTCCTCATCGCGTGGACATTCCGTGGATGGAGAATTGCGTGGATTTTTATAGACTCTTCCATCATCGTCGGACTCTAGAGAATCGTCTCCCTCATCCCAGTCATCATCGTCGTCATCCTGTTGCGGTATCTCCGTGGTGGTTTGAGCACCCGTCGTGATGCTGGTGATGGTGGTGCTGCTGGTGGGCACAGAGAAAACTGCCAGGAAAATTAAAGAAAATTAACGAAAATATTTCCATTTAATGCTCAAGCAATGACAGCTGTGATGAGAGATGAGAGACGAATGGCGAGAGACAATGAGAGATGAGAGTAAGTCAACCCCATGATTTGCACTTCTGTTTTGATTCCCATCTTCGTATACAGGGAAACTCAGACTCTAACTGAGCTTGCACCCAAAAACATTGACCCATTTCGTGTTGACGTCTGTGCCAGATGTCTGTCAGTTGGTCTGGGTGCCCATCCGAGCAGCAGTTGAGACCTGCGCATTGGCCAATTGCTTATATAATCAACCAACATATACATTTTTCAGTTTACAGAATTTCATTTGAACAATTCCAGTTTTCAACAACAGTATTCTTTCACAATGCTTATTAAACTTTTATCATTTGATTGCCTATTCTATTCCTTATGGGTTTAGCTTTGTCTTTAATCCATTACCTTTATAGACGAGTATCGTCGTCACCAGACACTGCAACAGCAGGCGATTCATTTTGCTTGCTGTTTTCCAATTTGTATTTTCCTTTTTGTTTAATCTTTCAATTAATCTGTTTACTTCTGCTGCATTTTACAGCTATGATATTGATTAATTTCAATCAGTTTGTGGCTGATTTCGTTGCGAGTTTTGCGAATTGCAAACTGCACACTTTGGCGAAACAACACGAAATGCAGCCCAGCTGCTGAAAGTTTTGGTCCTTTCGCTCTCTTCCACCATCTCTTGACAGTTAAAGAGAGAGAGAGAGAGAGAGAGCGAGCATCCCACTCATTTGGGATTTTGAGAGGCACAGGATGATTTGTCGGATGGGCTTATCAGAGCTTGGTTTGTGTCCAAACTGAGAGCAACTAAAGATTATTAATGTAATGGATTATAATTCAAATGTATAAAGTATAGTATAGTATAGTAGTCCCTAGATAGATCAATGATATTTATACAGTAAAACGTAGTTATCATTATAGTTACTATTTGTAAACTAAACGCTATTGATAAACTGGTTTAAATTATATTAATTTACTATACATTAATTATGTGCAATTTGCTTTATGTATTTCAACATAATTTTCAAAAAGTAGAAATGAATTTTGTTTTAATCTTATTGCTTCGATTAATTAAAAATGAATGAATGTGAAAAAAAGATTAAATTAATTTTTGCCTAAAAAAGTTTAAATTAATTTTTACCTAAATTAAATTGCTTAGTTAAATTAAAAACAAATAATTCTATTATAATATATATAAAATCTTAATTCATTATTTATTTGAAATCTTTTATATTATCTTTTACACATTTCAGCCCAATTCTTTTATAGAATTTATAAGATTTTAAGACCAGACTTCAAACATCTCTAAATAGAAACTAATTCCGTATACACTCTTTTTTAATAATATATCCCAGTTCAAAGTTTCTATTAGAAGAAAGTTTGTCGGAATACAAGTTTTAACTTTAACAGTTTTTTTATCAGTCGAAAAAAAAATAATTTAATTAATAATACATTTTTAACTACTTATAGTATGGAAACAATCAAAATATTCCATATATTTAAATAAATATCTAAGCTTTATAAATTTACTTTCATATTTACATAGTACTAGTAGTATCTGTACAATTACTCAGAATTACAAAGATTATATCTTAATGCAAACCGGAAAAAGTCCCATTTAATTTTGCATATTCTTTTAACGGTCGCATTCAAAAGTGTTGCTACCCTTTATGCATTTACTACTTACTACGCTTTTCCTTACGCATTGCCAGCCCTCGCCGCATACGTAAACTTGTGAGAGTGTGAAAGCTCTCGCCCCCGAAGCTTTCGTCGTTTGGCGTCGAGAAATTTTCCAACGCTCGCAGGCAGAACGACGCACGGCACGGAACGCAACGCACAAAAACGGGAAAAACTAAAACCCAAAGCGCGCACAACTGAAAACCAAAAAGAAAAAAGATCAGAAAAAAAGAATATATAAAAAAGAAAGAAAAAAACGGAACACGAATACGCAGAGTAGAAAACAGTTTGTAGATTTCAGTTTTTTTTTTCCAAATATAATCGAAAATGTCTTAGTGCAAGAGTGAAGCGAACGTTTTGATTAAGCAATTAATTGAGAGCGCTTTGAATAATAAAAAACGAAAAGAAAAAGAAAACGAAATACAACAAAAACAAATAACGGCAAGTGCAAGTGCAGTGGGTGGAAATGTTCTATTAGAATATTGTTCGGGTTGTGGGTTAGGGAGCGGGCAAGGGAAAAGGATAGGGATAGGGAACGGCGGGGACGTGCGGCGGGAGGCGTGTGAAAAGCGCGTAAAGAAAAGTAAGTGCCAGAAATTTGTGTATTTAAATAAATCAAAAAACCAACTAAGCGATGCATACACACACACACACACACATTCACGCATACATACAAGTACACACATACATAGAAAGACATACACACATGCTGAGCGCATAGTGTAAGTGGCATATGCGCAAAATAAAAAAGATTATTATTCAAAAAAAAAGTGAAACGGGAAAAGAACATCATTATGATGATTAAAGAAATGCTGTGACATATTAATTGCTATTGAGAAATTTCAAATAAAACAACAACAAATGTGTGCGACAAATGCGCGACAAAATGTCGAACCCAATTGCCAGATAAAAAAAATTGTGAATTTATATATAAAACGCATTTATTTATAGCGCAAACTGAAGCAAAGTGAAAAGAGTGTAGCGCGATTGAAAATATTTTGATATCCAAAAAATATATTTAACTGTAAAGAAAAGGAAATGAAGTTCTGAGAGTTGGATGCGTGTGGAAGGATGGGTAGGAGAGAGGGGAGGTCCAGCCGTTTGCGCGTCAACAATTTTCAAGCGTGTACACAAAAATCCAGACCAAGACCAGACCAACGAACCCACCAACCATCCAAAACCACCCACCCACCCAGGCGGCCACTTGATTAACGCCAATGCCAATTCAAACGCAGAAAATCTCTATAAAGCTTGTGCAGAGAGCATGCGTTCCAAGAGCTTTTACTCGCCCTCTCTTTGCGCTCTCACGCTCTGCCTCCCTCCTGCATTTACGCTCTTTCTATCTGTCGGCCTCGCACAAGGCACAGGACGTACTCAATGCGCTCTTTCTTAGTTTCTTTTTTGTTGTTTTTGTCATTGACCTGTTGTGGAAAGCGGAAGAAGCGAAATATTTAAATACTTTAAATATTTCTAACAAATAGCGCAAGCATACTATACGCAAATTATTAATGTAATATTAATTATTGTTATTATTTTCAAATTCATATTATTTTCATTTTGTATATATTTGCATATTTCACGTTCTAAGTTTCCGCCCCCCTCTGCACCGCACAGTGTTTTATGTGTACCTGGCATAAAATTCAAGCCTAGGCATTTTCAAATGCCACAAACCCCACATACCACGGCAGTTAATCGATATAGGGGCACTTAAAGACCCCAGGCGAACATACATATTAATGCGTCCCTTGAGATATGTTGTAAGCGCTGTAAAATTTGTTGCTATTCCAGAGTGTTCTGTGTTCCAATTTAGCTTGAATTTTGCTGAAATTTAATAAGGCTTAGTCTTTCTAGGAATTCATTAATTATGGACTAGATATTAATTAAATTTGGAATAGAAATTAATTGAAAAAGCTGTTGCACAATGTATAAGCCATAAAGTATTAATTAGGGTTGTTTGTTTTAGTGGACTATACTTTGAGTATCAAATACAATAATTTAGGAAAGCTGTGCTTTAATTTAGAAATGAAATTTAATAATGCTTAGCATTCGCATTAGGTTTTCTAATTATGGAATAGAAATTAATTGCTAAAGCTGTGGCTTAATTTCTATAAATTCATGAATTATGGTATCGAAATTGATTAAATTAGGAATCGAAATTAATTGAAAAAGCTGTATTTAATTTAACAACGATTTCTTAGGATATTTTTTTTAAAATCAAGATACAATTAATTATTAAAGCTGTGTAGTAGTTTTGAAATACTTATCCCATAATATAAAATGGTTTCCAGTTCTACCATTTTAAACCTAGCTCATATTTATGAGTAATACCTTTTATACACAGTGCCCATTAAAATACCAAAAAAAAAGGTATTATAATTTTGTGCAAATGTATGTAACAGGCAGAAGGAGGCATCTCCGATCCTATAAAGTATAAAAAGCCGAGTCGATTGAGCCATGTCCGTCTGTCTGTATGAGCGCGTCGACCTCAGCAACTATAAATTCTAGAGACACCAAATTTAACATGAAGGTTTCTGTATACCCTCTCGAGATCGAGTTTATATTCGATTTGCGATATCTTTCCCCCGCAAATCAAAAAAAACTAATTATGTCCACATTTCATTTCTTACTTAACAAGCGCGTAAACAATATTATATAGAACGAGTTTCATCGGTTAGTAAATAAGATAGATAATCAGAAAAGGAATAAAAGTTATTAGACTCTGTACTTTAAAAAAGTACATAGTCTTCTAAGTTTGACGAGAGCGATTTGTGCGTAACAGGCAGAAGGAGTCATCTCAGACCCTATAAAGTATATATATTCTTGATCAGCATCCGTCCGTATGAACACCTAGATCTCAGAGACTATAAGAGCTAGAGCCACCAAATTTGGTGACAACACTCTTATAGTGTGCAGGCAGATCAAGTTTGTTTTAGATTTTTGCCACGCCCCCCTTCCGACCCCGCAAATCGAAAAAAACGTATTATAAAAGCTACAGACTTGCTACGCTTGGCAGATTTGGTACACAATGAGTGTGCCCGTGTGCGGACGTTTTCCGAAAATTTCAACAGGAGATTTTAAGGAATGAATAAGCTACAAATTCATAAGGGCTGAGCAGCAATAGAGCAACAACAACAGCAAGACTCGCTACGAGTGCGCGGGTTCAAATCTCGCTGCTGACAATTTCAAATTTGAGTTTTATTTTTCAAATATTCAATTATTAATTAATGATTGTTATTTTATTTAAATATATATTATAAATTCTACATAATTTGTCAGAAAGTCGGTCGACTGTAGCCTTAGCCTCTTTAAGTTGTAAATACTGATGCAGGGTACTAAACTGTCGCATGCGCCTCGACTGATCCGCTTGTTTTTCTTCTTATTTTGAATCGTTGAGCATCAGGCAACACATGTGTGCGAGCGAGACCGCAAACGACTGCGACACCAGCAGCAACAATTAAGTGTCGTAACACTCAACTTTTCATCGAGAATGTATACATACATATGTGAAAGCTTGCTGCTATAAGCAGGCAAAGAGTATCAAAAGAGTATTCTTGAAACACCTGTTGTGTTCTTACTCCTATTATAGACAAAATACTTAATTTATAAAACTGCATAGGGTATTATACTGTCGCGCGCGCTCGACTGATCCGCTTGTTGTAGACTGTTTTAATGAATTACCAAAATGATGTTACAATACTGAATTGAATTTATAGACTATTTTATGGCTATTAATGTAAAATTAATAATATTTATTCAAATATTAATTGGGATTATTCCAAATTTCATTTTAATTCCAAATTCGCTAAAAAGGTGTATCAGAATAATTTTTAAAGTTTGTATAACATACTTAATTTTACAGTATTTAAAGCTTTATTTTAAATGTAGAAGCTGCTGGAAGCTCGCTTAATTCAGTGCTGTAAATTATTTAGGAAATCAAAGCTTCTTATAATTTAAACTTTCAGCATACATAAAATTACTAATATTTAATTGCTAATTAATTTAACTTTATTCCAGGACATTAATAGTCAATTTTAAGTTTAATCAAAAGTTGAATTAAGTGAAGTGAAGTGGAAGTGCACAACAATTTGAACAAATAATCATTAAAATGGGCAACGTGTGCAGTTCCGGGCAAAAGAAGAAAAAGGACAAGGACAGCTCATCCGAAAAGTCAGATGAGTAAGTGGCAAAGCTTGAAGAGATTTACAGAAGAACTTGATAAGTGTTGCCTTGCAGTTCCCCACCTTACCAGGAGAGCAGTGCGGACAAGAAGGATGCGCTGCTGGGCAACGATGCGAATGAGTTGAATGAGAAGCGAGCTCCACTGGCGGATGTGGAGGCGTTGGCGGAAACGATGCAGGCGAATGATACAAATGGGAATCCCCAAGAGCAGCAGCAACAACAACAACCACAACATCAGACAACACAGCCAAAGCACAGTGCAACAGAAAAGGGTAAGCCAAAGAAGATTGTAGATGAACAGATGGAACTTCTTTTAATCCAAAATCTCTTTACAGATTCGAATAGTACGACGCCACACGGGGCGCCCAGTGATGTGGGACATGCGAGTCCGGGATTGGGTAACCTGAGCATGTTGCAGGGTAAACCGCCGCCTGGTCGCAAGATTGAGCGGGACAAGAAGATTGTCATCTATATATTAGCCGATAATAGCACCGAGTACAAGAAGCACAAGCGTGTCATCTACAGCCTGTATAAACATTTCAAAAGCAAGTGCCAAAACAAGGGATTCGATTTCATCATTGCCGATGTCCATGACAGTGAGTCGATCATCAAGGAGGGGACGGCAACGGGGACAACAACAATGCAGGGACAGGAGCATGGCAATGGCAATCCGAAGAAGGACTTCTCCAGGCTGCTGGAGGTTAAGCGCTGGACGCAAACACCGCTGGAAGCCCAAGGAGGCCACGAGGAGGCTGCCAATTGTCTCAGCGAGATAACACGCCATGTTACCGGCGCCTACATAATACCGATCCTCTTTCTCGGCTCCACATTGGGCACACCCATGCTCCCACTCACCATTGAGAGCCAGGATTTCACCTCGGTGCTGAGTGCGGCCAGCGATGCTGAGAAATTGCTGCTGGAGAAGTGGTACACCATTGACAACTCGTATCAGCCCATGTGCCATCGTCTGTTCACCCAACAGATTGATCCCTACTCCAATCAGGTCAATGGGGAGCTGAATGAACTGCTTGCCGTGCTGCTTCGTTTATTCTCCGACGATGTGAAGGATTCGTATCTGACCACCGTTGTGGAGCAGGAGATTAACAACACGGTGCTGATGAGCCAAGAGCTTGCCAAGCGTTGCATTTGGATACAAACTGGAGCTCAATACTCCCGAGCACCCGACAACGCCACCCAACTGGAGCTGGAGGTACTGCGTCGTATCACCCGGATCTATGCGGAGCTGAAGAATCAACTGTGCGAAAAGAATCTCATTCGTCTGCTGCCCACCATGAACATACTGGACGAGGAACTCTCGGCGGTGATTGAAAGTCTGCTCGATAAATCAATGACAGGAATCTTTGAGGAGCATCTTCAGAAGAGCATACCCCATAACACGCTGGGCGTGGATCGTGTGCTGCTCGAGGAACTCCAGCTGATTGGACACTATTCCAAGTTGCTTGCCCAGAACTCGGCCAATTTTGACATTATGAATGATGTGAAGCGTTATATTCGAGATAGTACCGCTCACCCCTTGGTTGTATCCGGGGCACGGGGGAGTGGCAAGAGTGTGCTCGTCTCCAAGATCATGGAGAATGTGCATCGCTGGAAGCCGGAGGCACAACTGGTGCTGAGGTGAGTTCTACTTGAAGGGAGCAGGAGAGAACAGAAGGTCCCTTAAATCCTATAACTTCCTTCACTTGTAGATATGCCAATTTGAGCGCACGTTCCTCGGATCTCTGCTCGTTGTTGGGCTCCATTGCCAATCAAATGTCAGTGCTGGAAACTGGGCAACAATGTCAGGTGTCACATGTAAGTATAGCTTCAAACTGCTCCACATCCTCAGCTAACATGTTCTCCCGTCACTGCACAGACACTCGAGGCTTATGCAGGCGTCATCAGGGACATACTTGGACGGCAGCAGCGTTTCTTTGTGCTCATCATTGACGGCTTGGATGAACTGCAGCGGGATGTTGCAATGGATTGGCTTCCCATGCAGCTGGGCAGTTGTGGCAAACTGATACTCACTGTCAGCGACAACGAGGAGGAGGATGCACCCAATACCGCAGCTGATGGTGATTCCTTTGATATGCTCGCCGCGCTGGCGCAGTTGGGCATTCCACAGCGTTGTTTCCTTCGGTTGCGTCAGTTCACGGAACGCCAATGGCA
Source organism: Drosophila funebris (assembly GCA_018901825.1). Lineage (NCBI taxonomy): Eukaryota > Metazoa > Arthropoda > Insecta > Diptera > Drosophilidae > Drosophila > Drosophila funebris. The sequence continues at coordinate 25,656,918 of JAEIFK010000425.1, forward strand.
CGATATACTCAGCTCCGGCGGTGGCGACTTCTATGCGGCAAATGGAGCACTCAAGTTGCCCGACGATTGGAAGTCACTGCATGGCAAGACACCGTATCATGCCAAGTCCTTATGGTGGCTGGCCTGGCTGGGACACGTGGCCCAGCCCATCAGTGAGATCGGTGACATCTCCAGCAAGATATTACAGGTGCTGGAGAGTAAATTTACCGCGGATCAAGTGGAATTGTTGCTCCTAATCGTGCGATTATCGCCATGGGGGATCAGGGAAAGCGATTGCTTGGGCGTATTTCAGAAGATCACACAACTGGAGGCGCAGGTCGCCTTTAAGATATGGTCCAAGTTCTGTTGGCTGATGGGACCAATGCTTTTAAGTCTTAAGAATATTAGAATAGCGGACAGAAGCTTTGGACGTGCCATCCTGGCGAGGTATGCGCAGAAGCAGTGGCTGGTACATGAAGCGCTGCGGGACTACTTCGATCGTCAGGATAGCGAGTTCAAGGGCAGCGCCGGCGCCAAAACGTAAGAGATTACATTTATATCATATCTCATATTGTTATCGAAAGTAATCCTCTTCTGCTCTTACAGCTACAACTATCAGAAGTACTTAAAACTGCCTTATCATCACTTCTGTGCGGTGATCGAGGATAAACCGGCGCCGCACAAGATCGATATACTCTACAATTGCTTCTACTTTACGGATCTGCAGTGGATTGCCAACAAGGTGCATGCCACGGGACCAGCGCATCTGATGCACGACATTCTCCATGCCGAATGGTTGGCCAACGGATCTTCTGGCTATGTGCATATCAATTTTCTCAAACACTTTCTCATACGCTATCTGCACGAGTTGAGCTACGATGGCCAACAGTTCTATACGCTTATGAAATACTATTTGAAGACGCGCTTTAAAGAATCGTCCTTGCTGAAGGACGATGAGAAGATACGCTCCTGGTGGGAGTATACCAATGAGCTGGAGTTTGCCTTTCTTGAGATTCTCAATAACGATCTGGATGCCAATGACAATGATCACAATGATGACAATGTTGCCAATATTAAGCAATCAGCTGATGACAATGCCACGCCCACTATCAAAGGCTACGATGTGCTAACGAATCTGCCACAACCGGGCTGCTATGTGGCATCCATGTCCACGGAACGTGCCGAGATTTGCATTTGGGATGTGAAGAACTGCTGTCGCATACGTGAACTGCAGGGCATCCAGCAACCTACGGCCATGTGTCCAGTGGGAAACTATGAAGCAGCTGTCCTGTGTCGCCGTGAGATTCGTGTTATAAATCTGGATGAGGGCAAGTTTAAGGTGAGCTGTCAATTGCATCAATACTGTCGAGTGTCTCATGCTAAAACCATACTCCATTCCGCAGGTAACGCTGAAGGGTGTGATGAACCAGAAGATGCCCTACTTTGGTCAACATGATCAGAATCACTTGGTTTGTCTATCGCGCAATCGCATGTACGTGAATCTCATGAATCTGGAGTCCGGGGATTGTGTAACCACCTTCAAGGCTGGCGAGGATCGTTTCCTCAACTCATTGCTGGTCTCTGGCGACGGACGGTGAGCATTAACACAGTCCGAGCTTCATTTGGATTACAATTTCATCTGGTTTCATTTGTAGAATTCTCGTTTGTGGCGATGAGACCCAGAAGCCTTTCCCACTGCTCGTCTGGCACTTGTCGCAGCGTAAATTGCTCTATGATCTGCGCATTCCGCATCATGATTTTGTCACATCATTGTCGGCCATCACACACGAGGGCTCCTATGTCTGTGTTGTGGCCAAGGAGTTGAACGAGCCGACGACGCCCAATTTCATTGTTGTCTATGATCTGCAGAGCGGCACTTTGTTCAAGAAATGGAAGCCCAGCTGTAATACGGTTGCCTTAGCCATATCCCAAGTCAATGCCTGTGTCATTGCCGGTCTGGAGGATGCCAAAATCCTAATATGGGATCTAGTTACGGGCAACTGCAAGTGCACACTGGTTGGACACAATGCGCCCGTGACGTACTTGAAGCTGGATCCACTTGGCAAGGTTTTGTTGTCCTACGACAAGGAGGGTCGTGACAGCGCTATACGCATGTGGGAATTGAGCACAGGTTAGAGATTATATAACGTATATATATATATATTGTGTATTATTATAACTTACCTTGACATTCCTTTCCAGCCAAATCCCTAGCCGTCTTTAAGCCGCCCGCACAGATCAGCACCTGTGAGATACTGCCAAATGGCGTATTTGTGGTCCTAGCCCTTAAGGATCGCAATGATCTGCTAACGTTGGCGCTGAAAAATTATGGCGGCAGCACTGCCGACGCCCTGGAGGATGACTGTGGCACACTGTATGGCAATCCCGATAACCAGCACAAAGTTTTTAACTTGAGTAATTAATTAATGGAGGTAATAATCGGCCTCAATCAATTAACATTAGCTATCATTATTCAAATTATACATACATATACGAACAAAGATTACAAGAAAACTAAAATGAAATTATAATTCTGAATTATATAAATATCGCTAAAGAAATTCTCATGCATAATTCATTAGTTGTATGTAAAATTCTTCAAAAAACAAAATACAAAACAAAACAACTTACCAGATGTACAAAAAGCTAAAGAAAAACCAAAAATTACAAATTTAAAATTACAAACAAAAAGTTCATAAGTCAATCATTTAGCTTTATTATGGTCCACATCTCTAGGTGGTGGCAAACAGATAGAGCAGATTCTTGGCAAACTGTATGATCTCTGTGCCGCCCAGCTTGGAGGTGCCATAGATGCGATCCACAAATGTTATGGGCACCTCGGCAATGCTGAAGTTATGCTGACGTGCCCGCACCAACATTTCCATTTGGAATACATATCCCTTGGACACACAGCTGGCAATGCATTTCTCCAGTACTGGTTTCTTGTATAGCCTAAAGGAGCCCGTCAAATCACTGGCATTGGGACGCAACAGCACCTGGGATAGAAAGTTGGCGCCACGTGAGATTAGCTTACGCTTGAAATCCCAGCCAAAGACGCCGCCATCCCCTGCATATCGTGTGCCCGAGACAATATCATAGTCGCCAGACTCTTGCAGTTTAATAAACTCTGGTATAAATTTGGGCTGCAATACAACAAGCAAACAGCTGTTAGTTAATCAATCCATGAGTCAGTGAAGCCCCTGTAATCTATACTCACATGATGACTTAAATCGGCATCGATAATAATAATAAAGTCGCCAGTAGCATGCTTAATCCCATGTATGTAAGCGGTGCCCAGACCCAGCTTGGCAGTCCTTGGTCGCAACACTATTTTGTCTTCACCATAAATCTTCTGCAAATCCTTAGCCACGTCTAATGTGCCATCCGGACTGCCGTCGTCAATAACAATCACTTCGTAGTCGTAGCCGCTGAAGAGACGAATTCATCAAATACTTTAGCTGAATAATACCACAGGTACTCACCTGGCTTTCATGTATTTTACAATTAGCCATATGATAATTGGCAAATTATCCTTTTCATTGTATGTGGGCAGCAAAATACTGTATTTGTGGCTATTTGTTGGCATCTTGTTTTGCTTATAAAAGCAGCAAACCAATTATCATTAGATCGAATTGTTCAAAATTCAATCGGAATAAGTTCAAATGAACGAAGTACGTGTTCTACTATAACAGTTCTCTAATGTTGCTATCGGTACAAACGATTCTAGATATCGTAAAAGAGAATGCAGCGATGAATATGGCGGGAACAATCGATGAGAAGTTATTTTCAAATATTCAATGTGTAATATATTAAAAATTGTAAAATTAATTAGATGTATGCACTCAATCATTTATTTTATTTTGCATGCGCTTACATATATAATTTCTAACTCAAAATATATAGGGAATGTTCTTAAACAACCTGTTGTTCGTTCGTTTCTTTATTTATTTTGGCTTTGGCATAGAAATTGCTTCAAATATACCTGCGCATACATATATGTATAACTTATGTAAAAGGTAATAACAGTTAAAATTAATCAAAAATACAGTTATGTTATCCATTTAACTTATCACTATTAAATTAGTTCATATTTTCTACATAGTATGTACATATCTGCTTTGATTTTTACAATATTATTTTACAATATTGTTTGTTTCTGTTAAAAATACCGAAAATGTATGTAACCTGAGGTAAATTGAGGTATTCTTATCCAGTTTTATGACTGCTTTTTCGATGCCAAGGCTCGCGCTTCTTTAGACAGTCGCGTATATTCCTGCTGCATGGTTGAACGGCAATGTTCAATCAGTTTATCCATGTCCTCCTTTTCATAACCCTCTGTTGATATTTCAGGCAGAATGTTTATCAGAGCATGGCCTGGTCGAAAGGCTTTCTTTTCCTCGTCAAAGAATGAATATTTTGATATGACCACAGGCTGAATTGTGCACTTGCTTTGCAGGGCAATGTGGAAAGAACCCTTCTTGAATGGTAACAGTGTATCCTTGGAGTTGCGTGTTCCCTCTGGGAAGACTAAAATCTTGCAATTGCGCTCTTTTATCGCCACTGCCTCCTTTTGCAGCGAATTAATAGAATCAGATTTCCGCGATCGGTTAATGTACAATGTGCCCCAGAGCCAGGCGCCGAATCCAAAGAATGGCATGTAAAGAATTTCCTTTTTGGCCACCACAGTTGGCTTTCCAATCACCGGCCAGAGATAAGCGAGCACACATAAATCCAAAGCGCTCTGATGATTCATGAGCACAACACTGCCATGCTCTCTTTTCACGTTCTCCATGCCACGAACCTCCATGGAAATACCCATAAACTTGCACAGCTGTAGGAAGCACCAAGAGGGCACACTATAAGGAAATACAAACATTGTTATTGTTATCAAATGATGAATTACATGTGCATGTGCTTACAGTCCATTACGATAATCCCTTGGTCGCAAAAGCATGAAGGGAATACACGCTGTGACAATGATTCCAGCTCCAAACAGCACTATGAACATCCTCATTTGATAGGGCGCCTTAACCGAGATACTCAGTATAAGGGCCACAACACAGGCAAGTCCAATTACTTCACAGGTGCACGCCATGTCGCAATTACCGAACTTCAACTGTATCCCTTGAGTTTAGACAGAGCTGCAAGCATAAGAAACAAAGCAATTTATTACAAATATATTCCGTTGAAATCAAAATTAAATAAGATGTTTATGAAATGAAAAACATTTACACGACATTCAATCTTATCTGGAACATATTAAGAAGAAGCAAATAAAGTTGTACTTGCATTATCCGAGGTACACCGAAATTAGATATCATTCAAAAGAACATATTCAAGTTCTCAGACATTGTCGTCGTCAAATAACAATAAATGTATCATTTACTGGAAAATAAAATGATATCTTTGATAGCTAAATCGATTTAAAAACACTTCCATGTCCAGATAAGGGTCTGCCTGGCAACGCAAGCTCACAGCTCATTTAAAGTTGGTTTTCCCTATTCACAATACTCAGTATAATTGGTTATAATAGCCATGAATAAAGCAGAATAAGGAATATCTCACTAAACAGTCTCAAAGACTTTCCAAAGATTATGGTAATGGAACGAACTATCTCGTAGTCTAGCACACCCGACTATAGGGTTCTTTAATATAACATTTTATGTTTCACAGCTTTGTATTAAGAACTGATTAAGCTGGTAGTTTACTGCAAAGTGTGGTGTATGTTTTACGTGCTACTCTCTTGAACTAATTACTTGAACTTAATTACTGTTATGGAACTCACAAACTACAATATTAAATGAACTTGCACACGCTCAATTAAAACACAGACGTCCGGCACAGAGGGAGGCATATATAACACTGAAAACTCATTTAGCACAGGTAGCACCTTTAACACTTAAACTAAGGCAATTAATCGTACTACTGGCAAAAAGCTTATCAAACATTTTCAATTTTTCTATTTGTTTGAATTAAGGCACTGAACTTTGATATAACGCTGATACATTTTATTGCACAATTATAAATATCATTGTAGCCCCAGCAACAATGTTCAATTATAATTTTTGTTCCCAAGATGCTTGGTTATACATTTAAGTTGTTTGGCAAATATCTGAAGTCAGCCACTTGCTAAAATAAACTTTAAATAAACCTATTTGCAGAGGTCTCTTATCGCAACAAAAACATTTCTAATAACAATGATCAGTTTCTGATACCGTAAGGCTTTTATGTATACAATTTTTATTGTGATCGAGATTGAGAGGTTTGGCGTACTGATAGAGGTACATTAAAAGCTTCAGTTACTAGATTTTGTATAGGTCAAAAGTTGAACTTTGTATAGAATATTATAGAGAAGCATAAGCTATAGTTATTTAGATAACCTTTAATGCCATGCACCACAATTTATATCTGTATTCTCTCTTCGATCGATATGTTAACTCATTTTTAACTACTTTGATAATCATTCGAATTCTAATTGGTTAAAATTATGATAATTACCATAAAATTGTTTAGAGTGTCTCTCCAATAATAAAATAATTACCGATTTCGCCGACTTTCCTTATCTATGGCGACGATCGCGTAAAATTTCATTCACGTAGCATTCTCTCTTACTAGTATTGATAAGATTATGGCATGATGTTGACGTTGATCAGCAAACTTACAGAAATAACATACGTACATATTTACATACATAAGTATATACATTGTATGTACAAACATACATTTATTACAAGCGGTATGATGTAGCCGCAAATGATTTGTGAGGGCGGAGCACTTTTAAGTTCAAAGTCAACAAAGGCTATTTTCAAACGTGCAAAGATATTTATAAAATGGCAAAAATTGATCATCTGATGAGCGCACAATTTGAAATCGAATGACTTCTAAGTGGCTTTTTATTACAGAGATGCGTATGAATTATTAGATTAGTACGCTGATTGCTGAACTTGTATGTCTTTAAAAGGTTCAATTGAGAGGCTATTTGTCAAACAGAATATTCGTATACAAATGTCAATTAAATTGTTTAAAAGCCATTATAAATTGAATGTAATTACAAATTGTGTCCCAACTTTTATCACGCAATATGAATAAATAATAACAACCTACTGTCGTTAAGACAAGACAAAATGCAGACACAAAAGCTGTAAACGAATAAATTACGTGAATTTAAAAGAAGAAGGGAGCAACATGTCCCTGTATTAGTACACGCACACATTCAAGTAGGCAAGTAAGAAGCAGAGAGCTAGATAGGTCAGCAGAACACACCACAAACAAGACGAGGATGTTGGGTGATACAAGGGAGAGAGAAGTGAAAAAGCAAGACATTTTACGAGGACACGCATGTGAAAAAAATGAAACGAAGGCGAAATGAGTGCGCAGTTAAACAAATGTATTGCTAGACCACTTGGTATATGTAGTAAATACGCAAGTAAACATGTGCACAAGGGTTACGCTTACACTTATACGTACATACATATGTACATATGGATATATAAGTATGTATGCATCTAGCTGTATGGCAACAGGAGAAATCGTCACAAACACATATCCCCGTTATTTTTACTTACTCAGTGTTTGACGGATCAAAAAGGTAAATGAAATGTATAGCTCTTGTTGGCGTTGTTGCTGGTTCTTGTTTGTTTCTTCTTACACGGAGGAGTTGATTTTAATATGCCACAACCATTTGCCGGTATTGTTAAATTTTAAATTTCGATGCAAACCGCGAACGAATTCCATGCGTAAACACAAAGAACCAAGCAGCTTTTAGCATTTCACATTTAGATTTTAATAACAGTGTGAATAATATTGACAGTTTAGTTGAATTTTGTGATAGGTGAAGCTTGTGTGTTATTAGATTAGCCGGACAGTTGAGACCGTTCAAACATCTGAAACAAGTGGTCGCCAGCACTTGCTTTTTACGAATGTCCGTAGTTTACTAGTGAATTAAAAAAAGCTTTCGCATGCTCTACGTTTTTCGTTCAATGTGTGTGTGCGCGCGCAATTGTTCACGGTATAGAAGTGTGCGTGTGCTTCTCATGTTCGGGCTTTAATTCGGAATTCGTGTGATTTTCTAAGATCCTACCGAATTAACTTAACTTTAGAACTGTAAACTGTACACATATCAAGTGGGACGGTTCTAAATCTTTATATCTGCAGTTTTACATATTTAATTCACAGGAATTTCTGAACAGTATCAGCAAGTATTTTGGCGTTCTTTCGTGCTTTCACGCGTTCACCACTAATTTTCATAAACACTGAATAACACGCACACATTTTTATGCAATTACGCGTCTGATAAAGATAAGCGGTGCCAGCCCTAGTCCTACTATTGGAAATGACAGCCCCAATAAATCTGCGAAAGAGAGACAAAAAACAATTTAAGAGAAAAATCGTACTTCTATTCACATAGTACATATACATATGTGAATGTAGCTTACTGCATTTAAATACTAATAAGCGATACCTGCTACAAAGAGGAAATTAAAAAAATAAATAATATTGATAAAAAATAATAAGATAATTATAAAAATGTTCAATTACATTTTTATTGAAAAAGTTCGTTAACGATGCCGAATAAAATACAATACGGCTGCAGATCAAATGAAATAACCATTAGGTAACATTACAGTGTAAATTAATAATTGTTTAATAAGCCGTTATTTATTAAATGTGTTGATTCAATTATTAGTATATCGATAAATACGTATTTGGTAGCGGTATTTTAGCCGCACATACCGAAATTTCGCGATGTATTTTAGCGCATATATCGATATAATATAACAAATATCTCTGGGTATCGCTGTTAACATTAACATAAACATAACAACTGCATTAGCATTTGCTTTTTTCATACCCGCGTTGCCGCTTGTTGTTTTCACAAAAATATTGAAAAATGATAAATTTGCAAACAGACGAAACAGCAGTTGTAAATGAAGATAAGAATAATAATCCTGTGCCCGCAATGGAATCTATACGATGTCGATTATGCCATTCGCGGACCAACTTGGACGCGGAATCTCCCAATATTTACGAATCGACTGTGGATTTTGGCCGGGTAGATTGTGAAAATGGTGAAAATGAGAAGTTCTTAATTATTGATGCCTGCCAGAGTATTTGGGGTTTAAAGTACGAACGACATGAGTTCCTGCCCGAGCGCATATGCGTGAACTGTCTAGAAATGCTCCAAGACTTTTACGAGCAGCGGAAAGGCATGCAACAACGAGAGTCAGAGCTGCAACAAGAACTAAAGACTTTAATCACTTTGGATGCTAAGTATCGACCCGGTCTAAATGGCAATCCTGGCGTTTTCGAATTTGGGGAAGGAGAAGAGGGCTGTGTGATTGTGGATGTAGATCCAGATCAACTATGCGAGACGAGCGATGATGAATTCCTTGGTTCCGATGGCGAGGCTGATATTGAGGACGAGGAGTGGGATGAAGAGGATGAGGAAGAAGCACAAAATGAGGAAGATGTTGAAATGCCACTTGGCATGGATGCGGCTCAAATGGCGCTTATGCAAGCGCATCAAACTGTCGATGCCATTGCCAACTCCAGTTCGCATCCAAAGAGCGCATTCCTTTGTCAATATTGCGATTTGGCCTTTACATTAGAGCAAGACTGCCAGCAGCATGAGGTGGGAGCCCACGATTCCACTGCGCCATACAGTTGCAATTATTGCCAAATGCGTTTGACTACACGACCCGCTTTAATAGCGCACATCAAGGAACTGCATGATGCGGAGCGACCTTATGTGTGTGCACACTGCAACAAAGGATTCGTGCGTCGTTCGGATCTGAAGAAACACACAATTGTGCATACGGGCGTAAGGCCTTTCTCGTGCAACGTCTGCTCCAAGAGTTTCTCCCGCAATACCAATCTCACCAAGCATCTGCGAATCCACAGCAGTGTGAAGCCATTCGTCTGCCAGAAGTGTCCACGATCTTTTCAAACAGCGATGGAACTGATGAAGCACACACGCTCCCATTCCGAGGTCAAGCCGTTTCAATGCGATCGCTGTTCCGCCTCCTTTGCGCGCAGGGATAAGCTACTGATGCATCAGCAGATGCATTTTAGACGTGATGCGGAGCAACAGCAGCAACACGCGCGTATTAATATGAATATGCCGCCGGAGCAGGTACAATTGCCATTGCATCCTTATGTGGAAGCCGATGCAACTGCCCAGCAGCTACCCTACACCTACCAACAGCAGGTGACGACGCCGCCGCCCAAGATAAAGTCAGGACGCGGCTTTCGTTGCACCGTTTGCGATAGAAGTTTCCAGCGTGAACGGGATCTACAGCGACATCAAGCCCTTCACATGGATACACTATTTGCTTGCAAGCTCTGTGGCCAAGGTTTCAATCGGCGTGAGCAATTGCAGCGTCACGAACTGGAGGTTCACGGCCCCAGCTACACCTGTGGCATCTGTTGCATTACTTTTCTGCAGCAGAGCGAGCTGGAAACTCATCTGAAAGTACACGAGCTACAGCACAGTGTGGCCAAGTGCACCCAGGAGGCTCTAAGTGCTGCAGCCGTGGTGCCATTGCCACTTTCGGTGGCCGAGCAAACCAGAGTGGCCGTGCCACCCGTTGCACAAGAGTTATCCTTTTATAGCAATATGATACCCACCATGAACCTGGGCTTCTACAGCGAAACGCGGCCCGAGGAGCGCAATGGAATCTGAGTTGCATATTGAAGACACTTGATTATGATAAGTGGAAACATTTGTACTGTTATTTGCAATAAATAAATAAATCAGATATTCTATTACTGTAATTAAACGTAGTAATGCAATTCCATGTAGGAGTATGAGTGAGATTTGCAGTAGTGAGTGAGAAATTACAGGTTTATTTGAATCAATAAAATAATATCATAATAATAACTGTTGGATAAAACAAGTTTATTTCCCATTTATAAATTACTAAAAATTGTAATTGAAGTTTCAGATGGAATGCTTGGAATGCTTTCTTAGTGCGAGGATCTATTTGAATTATTGAGTTATTCAGTTATTCAATTATAATAGTAATAATTTAAGAACGAAAAAAAGGAAAAATTTAAAGACAGACAAACTTAACTTAATTTATAGTCAACTGTAATTTGTAATTTGTATTAAAAGACATTGATTATATATTATTAAAAGTAGAACAGTCGAAGAAGGTAATTTCAATCCAAAGAATTTCTACAAATAAAAGTTATTGACCGACAAATGATAAATATTTTGTAATTCGTAATAAATACCATAATTCAGATATTCAATTAATATATTAAGAATTGAAGGAAGTATTCCCGCTACATGTAGACTAGTTGAAGTTATATAGAGACAAATTGTAACATAATTTGTAGTAAATAAAATATATTCAATAGTTTATAATCATAATATTAATAGGATATTATTATTTCCTGATTCCTGATTCCAAGTGATTGAGAAAAGTGGAAAATATTGTATAAATCAGATCTATTAATATTGTATATTAAGAATTGAAGGAAGTATTCATCCATGTAGACTAGTTGAAGTAATTAAGCGACAAATTAAAACATAATTTGTAATCATATTATGTTAGATATATTAGATATTTTGGCAGTTAGCGCAATAATTATTATTATTAAATAACATAAATCAACTGTTTGATTGCTATAATCTCAATTGCAGAACTTAATCCAATTCAAATTCCAGGAGAATTCACAAATTGAGCTGCCAGTGTAGGATGCATGGGAATGAGTAATCTCGAGAGACTAATTCAAGTTATTTTCGGCATAGTTCTATTTAATTTGCACAAGGTGATCTATGAGGAGGGAGTTCCCTCGTTGCAGGTTCCCCTCCTCTCTGAGCCCCGCCCACGAAACAACTCAATCGTTTTTTTTTTTGTGAGCTCTGCGCTTTCGTAAGCTTCTGTCGCATTATTATCGATGCAAAAGCAAAGCAGCTGTTCCACCTTAGCTGCCCCATCTGCCGCGACTGTTTAAGTGTGTGCGTGTGTGTGTGTGTGTGTGTCTGTTTGTGTTTGTGTTTGTGAATTTTGTGGCCGCACCGGTTCCATGCATTTGTTTGTTCATCCTCCTGTGATCAGTTACCAAGCAAAGCGCAACGAGTGAAGACGTGAACGAAACAGAAGCGATACGACGCGAGTGCTTGCAACAAGCTGTAGCCACAGATGGTTGCACGAGCTCACCGCATTTTTTGTTTACTCCTATGCGTGAGGTGTGTTTATACATGTGCAGAATTCATATCTTATTGCAATTCTATTAAATATGTGCCATAAATGTGATTAAATAATTGAAATGTTTTCAAAGGTTTATCAACAATTTTATGAATTCAAACTTTGTGCAAAGTGTGCCGTGTTTGTGTTCTAAGTGTGCCGTACATACTTATACAATAAATAATAAAGTTCCCTTGAGATTTTCGATTTATTGCCACATTTGATGCAACTGCATAACGTGCAACAAGTTAACGCAACACGCAATCCAAACTTGGCAAACGCAAAGAAACATAAACTTGGCGGAGATACTCTCGTTAGGTACGATATTATTTTGGCCATTGGATAGTGTGACTTATGCATTTCACGCCTTGTTCACCACTCTGCAAGTCTATTGATTGCCCAGCTAGTGCAACTTGCAACCTGCTGCGCTTTTGGCGCCACAGGCATCGCACGCCATCTCTCTACCCCCTTGAGTTAAGGAAGCGTGTAGTCTTGGAGGGAGGCATTTTCCCTATTATTACAATTGAGAATAAGCAGATTAACTTTCAATCGAAATTATAATTACAATAAATACAATTCTAGAGTACAATAAATATTAATTTATTTGGAAATTAATACATTATTTTTTAACCATCGAAAGTTTTTAAAAATCTATTTCCTTGATGCTATAATAAGCTGACTCTCTGCCTTGAAAATACAATCAATCTTCAATCTATCGCGGTGTATTTATTGTTAATTATCATAGTTAATTGTCACTAAAAGAATTAATTAGTAATAAATCTGACTTTATTATGACTTCTCTGACATTAATACAATATCTTTAACAGAATACCTTGATGTCTTTTACAAAAATATCTTGCGATCAAGTTACCAATTTTATTGAAGCCACAAAACACTCAACCTTTCATTTTCACCTGAACAATCACATTGACTCTGCGGTTTAATTTAATTTGTTGTCGTTTTACTGTTAGTCGTATATTCGAACAGTTGTGCCAACTTGTTGATGAGGTGCTGCCAATTTATTAGCATGGAGTTGCCAGACTGTTAGATTTTAATGGGGAAAAAAACGAAAAGCATTTGAAACGCATTGCTAAATTTAATTGAAGATAAAAGAATAATACAATTATTGTATTATACAGAAAATAATGTTAAACAATTGAAATTTTGCCATAATTACTATGTTTTCAACTCAAGTTTGGACTGCGGAGCGGAAAGAAGTGAAGGGGGGAGTGAACGACAGAACGACACACTGTTTGCTGAGAGAGTTCAAGAAGCATTGTTGATGAAGATCCGATGTGTAGGATAACGTCAGTTACTTCCATTCCCAACATTGTTTATTGTAATTGCGATTTGTTGATCGAATACGTCAATGTCACGAATTGACACATACGACACTTTACAGATGTCAGCGCCAACTCCAACTCCAAACAATTCCTTGTCGTTGTTTGTCGAATCATTTTTCCATATGTTCACGTATTTGTTTCGGTTTCTCCCAATACGAAACGAAAGAAACGACTGTACGACTATTGTATTGTATTGTGTTGTGTTGCGTTGTCTTGGATTTGTATAGATTCACATTCGCATGGGAAGTGCATGAGTTTTGTCCCGACATCCGTTTTTCTTGAATTTCAATTCACTTTCTTTCCTTTTGGCCGCATTTCTTTTGGCCATTTGCAGACAATGCCATGGCTACAGATATAGATATAGATTTAGATGTAGATGTAGATGTAGATGTAGATGTAGATGTAGATATAGATATACGTATAGATATGTGTTGATATAATATATACGTTCCACTTGGCAGAGTCCGCTTGACGTCAAAGTTTTTCATCATCATCGTAGTTAGTTGATGTCGTCGTCATCCGTTTACTGTATCATAAACATTTATGCCAATGTTTTTTCTGTTTTTCTGTTTGTTTGTCTCGCTGCTTTTCGCGTATTCAGCGTAAACCTGTTCCATGTGATTTCTTGAGGTATTTTGCCTGGCACGACATTTGTTCCTGCGCTTGCAACGTGCCCCAAAAGACACTCTGACACTGGACTCTGCGGCAATGTGGCAATGTGGCACTGTCGTCTCTGCCTCTTTGGTCGTTCGACGGTGGCGACTCACTTCATGTCGTCACGCGAACTTCAATCCGTTCATTAATTCAGTCGGCAAACGGTTAGCCGGCTGGGTAGGCGTGGAAGTAGCTGGAAGTGTTAATTAGTTGTTGCTGTCTCGTTGCTGTCTTCCCTACTCTAACTATCTCTGTCTCTCCCTTTCTCCCTCCCTCTCCCTCTCCATCCCTCTATCTCACTCTCTGTCTATACGGAAAAACGGCTGTTAATGATTTATATGGGAACCGGGTGCCAATTGTGGGTGGATAACTCCATGTATCTTCAGGGACAACACGTCTTTGTTACGTTTAGTATGGAATTATAATTCTTACTGTTAACGATAAGATAACCGCCGGCGGGACTAATTAACTAGGCGTTGCAACTCTCACATAGTTGCATCTATTTGACACCCGGGTCATGCGTAGGGAGCAGGGAATATAGACATCTAATCGAGCTGGGCATACCGTGAGTACAAAAAGCTTTTTCGGAATTCGCTTTTATCTAGGGAATTCTAAACATATTCTAAAGTGATTAATACAAACTCTTATACATAATTTATTAAGGTAATCAAGTTAACTTAAGTTTATAATTTGTATTTGAAAATCTTTTCTTTTTGATCTTTAATATTAACGAAATAATAACTATAATTGAGTTTAAGTACATCACGTTTATATAATCTGTACTTCAAGTTCTTTTTCTGAATTCCTTTTATAGCAACTATAGTTCAGATTAAATATAACATCTATGTAATCTGTATTTTATGACATAAGAATAAATGTAAATTCAAAAAGATTGTTCTGGCATAGTTTTAATAGCGATTTCCATATTTTAATCACATTTGTAGTCACTCTATATTTTATTTATATTTAATTCAAGGTAAAATCTATTATAGTTTAGATTGAAAGAAGCATCAACAAATATATCAATTAAAGCTCTTTATTCTTGAAGGTTTCTCTAAATCCTTTTTCATATCGAATATTTGTATAATTTGATTCTAGTTTCATACAATTCTAATCTAATTATCTATTTAATCTAATTATCATCAGTTCTTAGTTTACAAGTCAATCAAGATATGCAATATGCTCTGGCTTCCTTTGTCTCTTTTCATATCGGATATTGTAATAAATTTAATCTTTTATAGTAATATAGTTCGGATGGAAAGAGGCAGCTATAGAGACTGTTCATGGCAGTATTTAAATAAATAAATAGAAAAAAATACAAATAATAATAAATTCAAATAAAATAATTTAGATTATCTGCTTATCATATTAGCCATTAAATTAAAATTTGGCTGAAATTAAACAAATCCACGCCTTATAAGGGCTTAACTTGAGGCTTTTCCTACAAAACAAAATGGATTTTGAATTAAAAGATTTTCCAACACTAGCTGTAACAATGCTGGACACAGTTTTAAGTGCATCATTCAATTACCCTTAACAGCAGCACACGGATAATTTGTTTGCCCAGTGGATTGTGGATTGTCGAAAGATTTCCATAATTGTTTTTGAGGGGGACCGTGTGTGTGTGTCGTGTGTCGAATCTCGATTTCGACATTGAAAAATTCCAATTGTTGTTGTTGTTGTAAATGCGAAACTGCCGCCAACTGACAGTGAGGACGAGCTACAAATTAGTGAACTCTGTGTGTGCATCCCAAGGCTTTGAAATAAATTCCTACATGCAATTTCAGCTCCGACTGCTGCCAACTGCAAACTCGGATGTTGATCGTGAATGTGAATGTGAATGGAAATGGGATTGTAGCCGTAAGTAGGGGGAATGCAGAGGGGAAATCAAAAAGAGGCACAATCTCTGTCTCAGTCGCTGTCTCTGTTTCAGGAGATGCGCAGGTGATGTTCAGCCTGAGGGCATCGCACGTCTATTGATGCCTCCACCTTCCACTGCCTCAGTCTTTCCTATGTTACAACTATTGTGGGTGTGCAACACATATACACACACAATTACATATATGTGTTTATGGTATATGCGATTGGATTATCGTTATCGCATCTGCACAAATTACAAACATATTTCACTGCGCCCATTGAGATAGACGTTGTCCCAAGTCCCAAGTCCCAAGTCCCAAGTCCCAAGTTCCAAGTCATAGAGCCAGACCGAGTTGCCTGCTGCCTTTGGAGGTCACTTAAATGGTAGTTCGTTCGTTGCCCAAAAACCTGTGCAACTTGTGGTCTATGATGATGCCACAGACTCCCTAAGTCCCTCTCCCTCGCTTGCTCATGCTGGGGGACTCTTTTCTGTCACGACATTTGCATGGGTCCCAACTCTATGAGAGGTCTACTCGTGCTCTGCTTGTGTTTGTGACTTAGTCACAGTTACCGCAGTGATTGTAATATTAATAGGCATACTTATGAGCATTAACTGTAATCAGCGAGCTCTTAGCGAAGCTGGAGTAGTTAAAGCGGTTCTCTGAGTGAATTAAGTAAGTAATGGGAACAGAATTAGAGTTCACTTAGAAAGTTAAATAGATTAGAGATAAGGGATTGGTAGACTGGGATTATTATTGTATCGATTCTACAGGGTCTTAAGACTCCACAGATATTATTCTATCGATTTTACACTATCTATCAGATATATACCGATTCTCAACTCTTCTGTTCCTTAGGACAACTCTCAGCTTAATTCCCAAACTGAAAGTCAAAGAAAATGCTTTTCAATTGCAAAGAAAATAGTTTGCATAATTCTCCTTCTAGCAAACTAATCCCCAACGTGTTGATTAGTATTAATGATCGTGATTAATGACACTTTGTTAGGATTTGTCATAACTGTGGAGTTTTGCAAGCAACAAATAAACTACCAAGTCGATGGCATGCAGACAAACAAGGATGTTTGTTAACTGGTTTGTAGTGAAGGTTAAGGTCAAATATTTCGTAATATGGATGATGGCTTGCAGTTGACGTTGAATTGTGCAATCTTTGAGTTGAGTGCAATTCATAAAAGAGATACAGGCAACAGATAAGAGATAAAGGAGACAACTGCAATCGTTTTGACATGCATCTAATTGTTTGATGCCTTTTACTGCTAACTGAATCAGTGCCTACGTAAATGGTCTGGACAAGTTTTTTTCCATCCAGTTGGATCTCCTTAGCAGGTCGATCGATGCACGTGTAGGCATTCAACTGGTTACTGGTCCATCATCATCATCAACAGCAGCAGAACTGCATCCCCATCCTCCATCCCCATCTCATCATATTGCATAACACACACGCGACAAGAAATTTAAGGCTGGCTGAGATGGATGGACTTGGTATGGATCGGATCGAATTGGATCGTAAGTGCATCTCAGCTGTCAGCCTTCTTGGGCTAATGCAATTAAAATCCCATTAAAAGTTTTCACACACCTTCTTGAAGAAAAGGCTTCTTCCGTCTTGGGGAGGTGAAAGACTCCCACATAAATTAGCACTCCTTTTCTTGATCTTGTTCTTCGTTGATTGATAACGCTTCTGTTTCTGTTTCAGTTTCCGTTTCGTCTCTCCCAATGCATAATTACTTTCCGTTTTAATGCGAATTTAATGCAATCTCATTCAACCTTCCACTTGACGCCACTCGTGAGCCATGAGCATTTTCAGCTGCGATTCTTGCAATTTCTGTTTTGTTTTTTGATTTCTTTTTTGTTGCGGTTTCTTCTCTCTTTTTGGGTATTTTCAGCATCGACTTGGGCACATGTAATTATCCTTAAAGCCAGAAACGTGACGATATTTGCAATTTGTTGGCGAATGAGTTCCGTTGTAATGTTCGACAGGAATGCGAATATAAATAATGTTGCAACCCCGAAATATACAAACTTGCAACGTCAATGTTCAACTGTTGCAGCTGCAGCTCTCACAGTAGCTGAAAGTGGCCAAAACTACAGATCGATTGAAACAGATATTTTGAGTGAGAGTCAGAATTGCTGAAGCTTTGCTTATTTGAATTTAAATAATTAAAAAAGTCTTATCAGACTTGAAATCAATTACTTTATATCTTTACGATCGTTTTAATAATTAATACGAGAGTTAATCATGAAGTATTTTAGTACATTACTGTGAATATCTGCAATATATTTAGTGTTTACTTAGATCTTTTAAACCAATCTTTTGGCTTTTGCACCGATTAATAATTCAAAATTGATAATTTATAATGATATTGTATATCGAGTTGACGATTATCGTCTTAGTATCTTAGTAAAGGTGATATATTGCCAGACCGCCACACTAAGCTGCATAGAGGCGCCATCTAGCTGGCGTAAAAGAATTAAAGCTTAAACAATTCTTGTATATTTTGCTCATTGAAAGGACGAAGTTATTATTGATTCGGAATTTACAACTCTGATTACGACATATAAGAGAATGAACTATACATTACTCAAATTTTTGATTTTCTAAATAATCGAGAGCATTAAGAATTCATAGATTAATATTAAAGTATTCATCAGTTCTTCAGGGCTGCATATTACAGACACCCTGAATACTAATAACAACAATAATAGCAGCAACAACACGTACAGCAAATCAGCAAGCGACAGCAATAAAAGGAGAAGAGGCACAACAATAGCAACAAAAACAATAACGCAAGCAATAAAAACAACAACAAGGTTGAGAGGTAACAGAATTTCATTGAGTTTCAACTGCGTCATCGTCTGTCGACTCGATTCGCGAAAATATTTCTCAATGTCTATCCAGAGCCTGAGGCCACGGCCAGTTAAAGGGAAGGGTGTGGGAGAGGGAAGGGGCAAGGGGCAAGGAAATAGCCCAGGCTCTGGCGAAACAACTACCTATTAATCAAAATCTCTTGATCTGGGCAAATGTCTACACTGAGAGAAAACGCAACAAGTCAAGAGAAACTCATGGAGAATTGGCTTTAATTGGGTCAGTTAACATTTTGGCAAGTGTGGCGTTGGCGGCAACCCACCACGTTGATGGACGACGCCAGGCAATGCTATCGATGGCACAACCCAATGTCCAGAATTTAGAATTCAGAATCCAGAACTCAGTGTGTTAGGCATGTGTGTGCTTAGTTTGCCCTCTGCTATGGTTTGTTGTGGTATTAACTATGAGGACTACGGGCAAATCGCGGTAAATCACAAAAGCCAGACACGAACTGGCTGCAAACATAACAGCAACAACCAGAACAACAACAACAACTACATAGAGATGCCAGTGCGATGCCAAGAAGAAGTCCAGGAGAATTGCTGCGCCCTTCGGCTCTTTATTAAATTAAGTTAAATCATGTAATTTCCATGTAGCAAGTCAAAAGTGCAATGAATCGCCAGCGCCCAAGACCCAAGGTCCAATGATAATGATGCTTAGCCATGGAAAGGAGGAGGGAAGTCGGCAGTGGGAAGTGGGAAGAGTCTTTGTTCGTACCCTATGATCAGTGATTTTCTTCCTGGGAAACTTTTCGTTTGCCCTCAAAGTGATTGCAAATGTTTGCCCAACCACACACTAAATACGCGTACTTAAGTGGTTCCAGCTTGCAGCTTTGCAGCTTTCTTTCTCTTCCAAATCCCAATCTCCCAACTCCGACTGCTAATTAATTCATATGTACGTGTACTATCTAAGACGCAGTGCTGATTTGTTGTTGTTACTGTTACTGCTATTATTGTTGTTGTTGTTGTTGGCCAGCGATAGCACAAAATGCAAAATAGTTGGCAGCCATCGACACAGGGCCACGGCCAGGTCCAATGCACAGTGTGACAAACTGTTTAACAATTTGCACATGCCTTAAGCTAGGATTTGTTATTTTTTCCATTCATAAAAATTAAAAATATTTGCTATTCATAAATGGAATTAATATTACTTTTTTAGGTTTAAATTGGTTTTGAAGAAAATTTAAGAGTTTATTTTTAAGTAAGTTTTTCCTAAATATTATAATATAATTATAAAATAAATATAAGTATTATACAATAAATGTATACAATACAATAAATATTTATAATATAATAAAAAAAATTTAATAAAATAATGAAATATAATATAATTATTAAATATAAATAAATATGAAAAGTTTTATAGATTTGCCCAAGTATTATAATATAATTATAAATATATAATTATAAATAACTTTATAGATAGAAAATTAATGTGTAAGTTTCAAGAAGAAAGTTAAACAGAAGAAAATTAAACATTTAATTATTGAGACGTTTAAATTTGCTATTTTAGAAGAGAACTACGACACTTATTTCAGTCTGAATTGGGAATGCAGCTAAATAATATTTTGAAATTATGTAAATATTAAAAGATATTTAAGTATATATTTACTAATTTATATACATATATTAGTCCACTGTGCGCTGGAGCCTTATATTGTCTGAGTGTGGTTCAACTTTAACTTGAGCTTGAGTTGAACGGGGACCAAGACGACCCACAACAGCGTTTGTGTTTTAGGTCCGTCCGTTGAGTGGAAACTGTATATCGTATCTTGTAGTTAGAATAAATAACTTTAACTTTAACTTTGGCTTTAGTCAAGCTGCAGTGGCACTCACTAGTTGCTGTTGCACAGTTGCTACTCTTGCCTCAATGGCTGCATGCCACGAAACTATCTGACGGACATATTGAGATACATTTCCTCAGGTAGCTATGTGACAAGGTGGAACGCGAGAAGAGGAAGCGGATTGGTTCAGCATGAAGTCTGCATATTTATGAGATTTATTTTACGAGTAGTTTATGCGATGTCGCTACCTGATTCTCCCTGATTCTCTCAGCATTTATTAGACAGTCTGCCAGTATTTCATTCCCTCTGAACTGATTGCCAATGCTCAGATAGTCAAATTGTATAACTGTCTCGCTGAATGGCTAAAACCAATGCTCACATTGGCTAAGCCGATTTATGGCTTATTCATAACATACTCGTAAATCCACAAACATGGTCAGCACACGTGCTTACTTGAACCGAGACAAAGTAGATGATATCGCATTTAAATGAGATTAACTGCAGGACCTTTAAGATCTGCGATAACTTAAAGCGGAGCTTAAGAAGTAATTGGCATGACAAATATACGATCAGAATATGGTCATAGTTTAGAGAGTTTTTCTCAGTTTTAAATATATAATTTATGTATTAATTATAATTATAATTTGTTGCTAAAATTAAAGTTAAAATCAAATACATGGTTTTAACACACTTTTATCTTTTTTAATTTAATCAGTAAATTCCATCTATAGCTAAAAAATGTTAAATTGCTTTATCTTTGTTGAAACAAACAAGTTTTTCATGCAGAATGTTATTTTGATCAATATTTGGACTCTTTTAATTGTTGCTTTTTTGTATGGTATCACACATCTTTAAGTGCATTATATGTTGAATAGATTAACTGTATTCCAATCGAAACAATAAATGAATTTTCCATTCAGCTTGTACAAAGCCTTCATCTGTTAATATTCTACGTTTCCTTGCAGTTTTTTATAAACAATTTACAAGCAAATAAGCTTACATTGTATCAGGAATACCATGGATAAAGTTCCCAAATAAATAGGGAAAAGCGAACTACGATATTCGTGTATCGTAGATCGTAAATATAATTTGAAAGCCTGTCAAAATCTTTCTATTACGACAATTAATAAATATTATTTGCAGCTTGAGCATTGAATGGGGAAGAATGGGGTGAGAGGGGGGAGGGAGAAGGGAAGTGAGTGCAGCTTGGCCATGTTAGGTAATCGCCATAATAAACCAAGAAGTATGTGGAAGTTGACTCAGATATCACTGGGCTGAGTACTCCAAAGATGTTTGCCGCCCGCTGTGTTGACACTGAGAAATGCCTATGACGGCGGCGGCGGCGACTTGAGGTGGCCAAGAGAGGCATTTGCAATGTTGCATGTCGCATCTCCCAACTGCCATACACACTTGCAACATTTTATGACAATCATTTGAGTTAATTGCGAACAGCAAATGTCCTCTGCTTGTGGCAAGAGAAGACCACACAGTATGTGTGTGCGTGTGTGTGTGTGGTATTGCCAAAGTGTGGCATAAATATTGTGTCTCATTTCGATTGGCAACTCATCTATCTGCCACGCTGTGGCAAGTCGTAAGGAACAGCTGTGCTTCAGTTCAGCCGTCAGTTGTAGTAAAAGGCATTAGCGTCCGTGTCTGTCACCTTCGTCATGGTCACGCTAATCGTGGTAATCGCCAGCGCCAATAAACTGACAGGTTTATGGGCGTGCAGACGCAGTCGCAGACATAGACAGAGAGAGAGAGAGAGAGCGATGCGGAAGACACCAGCATGTTGAACACTTGATTTAAAAGCAATTAAAATGCGAATTGATGTCGCCCGATTGATTTCGCAATCCAACATTTCGCATTTGTTGCAGATATCTTCGGTTAATGGGTCACGCAAGATGTTGATGCTATGTTGCTGCCGGATCAGACATACGCTGACTACGTGGCCCGACATCTAACCAAGCCGCGTTCCAAGAGCTCCAGCGACAGCGCCACCAGCTACGATCGCACCGCCGACTTCTTTGAAAACATTCCCGACTTTGTGGGCGCCTCCCTGCCGACCTTTCTCTACAGTCCCCAGTCTGCCTCGCCCCTCGATACACCCGATGCCCCGGAATCGCCTTCATCGTCAACTCCCAGCGGACATGCGGCCGATGTGCAGCATGGGACTTCAAGTGAGAGCGAGAATTGTGATGATGTGTTGCGTCTGTGTGAGGACTTTCTCTGCCGGCATCGCATGCGTCCCGACTTCTTCTGTCAATACCACAAGGCAGTCAGGTGGGTGGTTGCTACAAATCCCGTTGCTCAAAAATGTTAACTAATTCCCCTACTCTTTCCATCCCACTCAGCTCAACTACGCCCTCGCCGAAGCAAAGCAAAGCCTCTCCGATTGTGGATACAGCCGCCTCCGTTTCGGGGGAGCTAAAGTCTTCCAAAGAACAGGACTCCTCCTTGCAATCTGGCAG
This sequence comes from Drosophila funebris, assembly GCA_018901825.1. Classification (NCBI taxonomy): domain Eukaryota; kingdom Metazoa; phylum Arthropoda; class Insecta; order Diptera; family Drosophilidae; genus Drosophila; species Drosophila funebris. The sequence continues at coordinate 25,680,079 of JAEIFK010000425.1, forward strand.
CAAAGTCAACGCTGTCGTTGAGCGCTTTACAAAGTTCTCAGCTATTTATACGCTTCCCGTGGCAAAGCGTAAGAAAACATGCAATAAAACAACGGGCAATATAACAGGTAAGCGTTGAAAGCTTATTTCTAGGTTATGTTCGTGATAAAGTTAGGTTAAGATCGATAAGTTTCTTTATGAAATGTATTTAGATTAGCTTAAGGTTAACTATAATTAAGCTTAGTAAATCAGTAATAATTTCAATTAAAGACAGCTGCAAATAACAATGTTCTATGATATTTTTAAATGAGTTTGATTGAATTTATTATTATCAATGTTATTTCCTGATTTACTTAATTAAATTATTGATTTATTAATTATAATTATAGGGTTTATAATTAGATTTTATAAGCTAGGTACATAATAAATTTCGGTTAGTTACGATTTAAATATAGTTAATCAGCAATAGACTAAATTAGTATATAATAAATTTAATGTATACAACTGGAAATATGCAGCAGAGTTTTAACTACTTTAAAGCTAAAGTTATAGTTAAACTTAGGTGAGACAGACAGACAGATATGTGCTTATATAAAATAAGTTTAATAATTATTCTTAATTACTTCATCAACAAATAAAAAACATTATTGCGGTCTTTTTAGCATTGTTAAATCAAATAAATTTGATATACATTTTATCTTCCGTTGTATGAAATACTTTATATATTTATTATTAAACAATTGCATATACTATTTACTTAATTTATTTTAATTTATTACGCCTACCAATAAACTCGCTAAACTGTTTAACGAGCAACACAGCTGAGTTGGCGGTGCAGCGAAATGAATTGGCAGTGCGGCGAATTAGCTGTGTCAGGGTGACCATACCAGCTTGAAGGCTGTAAGCGGTTAGTGTCTTGGTTGCTGTGTTGGTTCATGTCTACGATCGACAGCTGTGCAATAAATCAAATTCAATTTAAATACAATATTTATTAACATAAATAGATGTGTATAAATTATAAATATTAAATGTAAAGCTTAATTGTGTATTGTGTATGTATATAGTTAAGAATCATGTTTAGGTGTTAGCAGACAGAATCGTGAAGTGAATTATCTTGAGAGTTGCAAAATGCAATGGAAATGCTGTGGGAATTGTGAAATGCAGCATAAACAATAAACAATCAACACTAATTAACACGCGACTAGTAAACGAGACACAGCTGAGGAGATGAGGAGACTGTAGTGAGTGAGGAGAGTGGAGAGGAGAAGAGACGCATAGTTCAAACACTTGACCTCATATTTGAGCAACTGCACAGAGTCATAGGCAGAGAGAGAGAGAGAGAGATTGAAAGATGAAGAGAGAGAGGGCGAGAGAACAGGCCTTTTACCTGTTGTATACAAAATAAAAGACAGAGAAAGAGAGCGAGAGCGAGAGAGGTGTACTTATTAGAGAGGCAGCAAAACGATCGTTTGTACCTCGGCGTCTGGAGCGACTAAAGTGCCAGTGATCAGTCTGTGGCTTGGCCTGGCACCGTGCAAGTGTTAAAGTCCGACAACGCGGCTGTTCGTTTACCTGAACTAAAGGTGCACTATAACAAATTGAAATCGAGTCACACAAATTGGAATATATTGTGTTTAAATCATAACGGAAAAGTCGCTAAAAAGCAAAGATAATAATACTTGTTTGCTAAAGTGTCTAGCATATACATACGTGTAAAACAATGTGTGTGTAGCTGCCTACTGCCTAGGCATACCTGTGTGTGTGTGTGTGTGTGCGTGCAAGTGTATCTGTGTGTGTGTACCTTGAAGGTATCTAAGCATCCACTCCGACTCCGACTCGGACTGCGGGTACATTTTCAACTTCGCGTGTCTGCGACTTGAAGTTGGTAACTCGTTTTTCAAAAAGAAAAAGAGAAAAAAAAGAAAAACAACAAAAAGTCTGCACAAAACAAGCGCGCGCGTCGAAAGAGCTACGAAAATAATAAAAATAAAATTAAAAAACAAAATAAAAATATTAAAAGAGATAATAATAATAAGAAGCAGCAGCAGCCGCAGCAAAGAAGAGAAGACAAGCCACAGGCAAGGCAAAAGAATCATATAACTCTCTGGCAAAGAAGTATCTGGCAGATTGAGACAGAGGCTGCCAGTGATTTGGCTGCTGCCCTTCTGCATTCTTTTCGCTTGTTTATTTATTTTGTTCTCGTCGCTGTTGTTCCTGTTGCTTCACTTGTTCCGCTGCCAAAAAATGATAAAATAAGAAAAAAGAACGAAGTAACCGCAGCTGCAGATAGACAGTCATTCGGTATCAGCATCGGCATCGGCAACGGCAACGCCAGCGACATCGGTATCGGCTCCAGGCTCACTTTGTATGCCATAGAGACACAGATACACAGGCAAAACCAGAGTCGCAGATACAAGTTGGCCTGGTCAGTCCAAGTCCCCGGCAATCGCCTTTGCGGAAAACCTGTTCGCTCGGGCGTGTTTTAAGTGCTTGTGTCTCCCTCTCTCTCCCCCTCTCTCTCTAGCTCTCTCACTCAGCATACGAAATTATTCAAATAAGAAAATCGTCGCCTCCTCGTCCTCGCGTCCTTATGCGTCAAAAAAATAAAAAATAAAGAAAAGAACACACATTTGGAATCCAAACTTGTTTTTTGGGTGACTGCAGTTGGAATTAGCTGGTTCTTGTTATTTATTTTTTTTGTGCTTTCGTTCCTTGTTTGGCCACACAAATGTGCATCAACGATGGCCACATTGGGCCTTTCAAAAGTCTTCATACTGGATAAATATTTTACGGAATTACAAAAATTTTGGGAGACTGAGAAGAAGCTGCAGGGTAAGTGACACTTCTAAAGGATTCGAATCAAATCTCTACTATTGAACGTAACAAATATCAAAGTTCTCTGCTCGAGTTCGTTGTCTAAGTCTTTTGTTTTGTGGCTGTTGCTCCCATTGTTGGCAGCGCTAACAAAAGCTTATTGTTCGCGTATATAGAAACTCTAATTTGTTGTTGTTTATTATTATTATTATTATTGGAGAGCTTTGAACCCTTTTGATTTGCATGGCATTTATTATATTTTCTATATAAGAATGCTTAGTTCAAATAGATTATAAACTAAATAATACAAATGAAAATAAACCAAAAATGTATATAAAATGTATAATAAATTAATCATAACACATATATATGTATAAGTATTATTATTATTGTAATTAATATTGATAAAAGTATAAACAAGAATACAGTTTGTGATTTTCTTTTGATTTCTATTTGTTGAGCCTAATATTATTATATTAAAGAATCATTAAAACATATTTTATGATAAGAAAAATAAATGTTATAAATATTACTGCAACTAATATTTATTTCAGTCTGTAAATAAAATAAGTTTTGGTTGGTCTTGTACATTTTACTTGCTTTATATTTAAACTTTTAAACTTGTATCATCATATTAAAATATCTCTTTAAGCACTATAAATATATAAGTATAAATTTAGATTAATATTACAACAGGAGATTGTCATACCTATTATTATTAAAATACTTATGTAATTCATAATTTGTTAACACACATTTCTCAGTCGAATTATGATTATATGGTTTTTGCTTTCGACAGTAACAACAACAATAGCGCAGTGTACCTACCTATGTATATGTACTTATATGGAACCCTTGTGTAGCTAGCTTGTCTGCTGCTTTGGCTTGCAACATTTGCCCACCGTCAGACTCCCGCTCCGCCATCTCCGCACAGCCTATTGGTGACCAGTTTTGGTCCCAGGCAACGCCGCCAACACAGTCGTTGAGATCTTTAAATGTGCCCGTCGTCATCGCTGTTGTTGTGGTTGCTGTTGTTGTTACTGCCTGCTCTTTAGTGGCAAAGCTGCACGCTGATTTCAGCTTCCAAGAAATTTTCTTGCCTTTTGCTGCCAATTCGGACTTAAACTTTTTCTACATGCAAAAATCAGAAACAGAAAACATAAAAAAAACTGAAATACCAAAACAACAACAAGGCGAAAAGAAAGCTTTGAAGCACTTAAAAAGAGTCGAGAAATTAATACTCTAATAAAAGAAGTTTTATTACAATTCATGACTTGCATTTGTTGAATTAATTGATGTATTTATGAAACAAAAGAAGATAGAAAGAAAGAGGAGCAAAGAACAATGAACAAAGAAAAGAAAGAAGAAAAGATATTATCTAAATGTTTTGATTTGAATTTTCAAATGAATTAAGAATCTCGTTTAATGGCATTAAATATATTGCTATAAATTAAAATGTAATGTTAGAATATAAATAACTTGAAATTCTCTAGTTTAGGCGACTCATAACGTTAGCATTTCCAAAGTTAGGGTATAATAATCAAAACAAAGTTTTGTTTGATGTTGCTCGAATATTGTTGTTGTTGCTGTTGCTGTTGTTGTTGTTTTTGTTGTTGTTGTTTTACCTATACATTTCTTGTGTGCAGCTTAAAAACAAAACTGGTTTTCCGCCATCAATGATATCGAATTTTTGGTTGAATGTTCGCCCTGTTGACGCTGAAACTGTTGGCATCGTTTGCCTCTATTTCCATTCCATATAACTCTTTGGGCTGCTTTGTTTTATAGCTTTAAAATGTTTAATTAACTTAGTACTTTTACTCGCTTTATTTTCTCTTTTATGCTGCTCCTTAAGTGCTACAACGAATGCAAAGTAATTGCTTAATGAATTGCAGATCAAATATATTGTAAATGTTGTAGATAATTCACAGTTGAATTTGACCCAATAACAATAGATTTATCGATAGTACAACGGTATTAATTAGTGACAGGTGCAAGAATAATTAAAGAAACGAGTGACTTACTGCCACATACCCTGTAGTTTCAGAGATTATTCAGATTCATCATTTTCGAAAGTTTTCTTCTTTTTAATCCATTGGCAATCATTATAATTATTTATTGCGTTTATCAACCCCAATTCATTGATATTTTCTCGACTTCCCCTTTGACTTTGCTTTGTTGTTGTCTTCTTGTCATCTTCTCTTCTTGTTTTGTTGTTTTCTTTTTGGCACCTGCCGCCAGTTTTGTTTCTGTTTCATCTTAGCGCGTTCTGCGTTCTGTCTTTCAATTTGGCTTGCAAAATTAGTTCATTAAAATGTTATGTAAATTTTGGTTTGTTTCGAAGTTGTTTCATTTTTCTTTTATTTTATTTTGTTAAGTTAGCCTCGCAAGCCCAGCGAATGAGCTTCGCCAACTACAATTTAGTCAGGCCTGACAAAACTAATTGATGTGAATGAAATTTGTGTTTGCATGCAGATAAAGTTGTTAATTATAATTATACAAATTGTGCGTGCTCCATTCAGAGAAAAGTCAAAAATCCATTAGTGTTGCGTTGTTTTTACACATATTTTTGCTTACACAAATATATTTTATTGTGTTAATAATGTTTACTAAAATGTAAATTTAACTTTGCATATTTGTAACTTTGTACAAATTGGTTCATCAACTATTTAAAGCGTGTGTGTTCGATTGATTAAAGTAATAGTTCGACGGATGAATTCTCTCTTATTTTAGGAATCTGAGTTTAAAATAAATTTTGAGTATTGTCAGTAAATGTTTTATATATTATTTATAGTTAGAGAAAGAATATAAAGTCATAAATATTAAGGAAATCTCTGAATATTAATTAAATTTAATATTGTAGCAATGTCAGAACTTATAATAAAATTCTCTATCAACCAGTCGAAAAGGCTACAGTCGACCGCGTTCGACAGTATAATACCCTGTACAGGCTTCTATATTAAAAGTATTTTGATAATAGGTACTTTGATTAAAATAAAAGTAAGAACATAACAGGTGTTTAAAGAATACTCTTTTCAGACTGTCATTTAGCATATGAATTCGTTGTATGCTTATATCAGCAAGATGAAAAGCTTAGTGCTACGTTATTTCATATACGTCTGCACGTTCGCTGTCTCGCTCGCACACATGTGCTGCTGGACGCGACCGCAACGATTAAATGGAAAAAAAACATCTCATGGACTTCACTTACTCGCCAATATTTAAAATGCAAATGATCGTTAGAATAATCAATTCTTGAAAGACAAAATCTAATATTACAAATATCATACTAATTATTATTCTTACAAATCTCTGCATACATTACGTTTTGACTTGCAATATAATTTTCGGCAAGCAGTACGACATTTGAAGTAACACAACTCAGCAACGGCGAGAATGTGCTCACTTGCAAAAGCTAGCTGCTATAAGCATGCAATGAATTCTAATTGTTGACAAAGCAGTGCGATTCGTTGCAAAATGTTCTAGTCTTTTCCATCTACTTTCTTTTCTAAATTTCTTCCTTATTCCTGGACCGATCTTTATGAAACTTTCACATATGTTTCAGAACAGTATTTTTTAAACACCTGTTAAGTTAGAAATATGTATGTTCAGAAATACATGCTGTTAACAGGGTATAAAGAGTTTTGATCGATTTGCAGGGGAAGGCGGGGAGGTATTCAAAATTTGAAACAAACTTGATCTGCGGACGGTATAGAGGAACCTTCATGCCAAATTTGGAGTCTCTAGCTCTTATAGTTGCTGAGATCGACACGTTCATACAGACGGACAGACAGACAGACAGACAGACAGACAGACAGACAGACAGACAGACAGACAGACAGACAGACAGACAGACAGACGGACATTTTTGCACAAAGTTAATATATCCCTGTACAGGGTATAAAAATATTGCATGTTCTTAATAATAATAATAATAATTATACCCTGTACAGGGATATATTAACTTTGTGAAAAAAATTTTTGTAACAGGCAGAAGGAGTCATCTCCGACCCTATAAAGTATATATATTCTTGATCAGCATCAACAGCCGAGTCGATTGAGCCATGTCCGTCTGTCTGTCTGTCCGTCTGTCCGTCTGTCCGTCTGTCCGTCTGTCCGTCTGTCCGTCTGTATGAACGCGTCGATCTCAGCAACTATAAGAGCTAGAGGCACCAAATTTGGCATCAAGGTTCCTGTATACCATACGCAGATCAAGTTTATTTTAAATTTTGGATACCTCCCCCCTTCCCCCGCAAATCGAAAAAAACGAATAATAGCCACATTTTTCAACGTAGACACTTCTAACTTAACAGGTGCGTTAAGAATGATATGTAGAAGGAACGCTGAAAGTTTCATCAAGATCGGTTTGTAAATAAGACAGATAATCAGCAATAAAAGTTATTTTTCCACGGAATCGAGCGAGACAGCGAACGACTGTGACACATGCGTCTGCTTACCATGTGTGCATATTTGAGCGAGCGAGATAGGGAACTATTGCGACACAGGCATAAGTAAATTAAGTGTCGTAACACTCAGCTTTTGATTGAATATGTATAAATATGTGAGAGTTAGCTGCTATAAGCATGCAAAGAATTCATATGCAAAATGAGAGTTTCAAAGGGGTTTTCTTTAAACACCTGTTATGTTCTTACTTTTATTTTAATCAAAGTACCTATTATCAACATCATTTTAATATAGAAGCCTGTACAGGGTATTATACTGTCGAATGCGGTCGACTGTAGCCTTTTCGACTGGTTTTCTCTAATGTAATAATATCAATTTAAAATTTAAAGAAATATTCATAGAATATTAAGTCACAAATATGGAAGAATTCTCTGACAAATATTCAGATAAAATCACAAATACTCCGCAATATAATTAAATATTAATGTTATTATTATAATAATAATTTTACCTAGGGAAAAAGATTCTCAAAATTGATCTGTATATACTTATTTGACTTAATTCTTAACCGTATTTATTGTATGTATAATGTTTTTATACCCTGTGCAGGGATATATTAACTTTGTGCAAAAAGTGTCCGTCTGTCTGTCTGTCTGTCCGTCTGTATGAACGCGTCGATCTCAGCAACTATAAGAGCTAGAAACTCCAAATTTGGCATGAAAATTTGGATACCTCCCCACTTTCCCCCGCAAATCGATCAAAACTCTTTATACCCCGTTAACATCATGTATTTCTGAACGTACATATTTCTAACTTAACAGGTGCTTAAAAAATACTGTTCTGAAACACATGTGAAAGTTTCATAAAGATCGGTTCAGGAATAAGGAAGAAATTCAGAAAAGAAGGTACATGGAAAAGACTAGAACATTTTGCCATGAATCGCACTGCTTTACCAACTATTAGAATTCATTGCATGCTTATAGCTGCTAGCTTTTGCAAGTGAGCACATTCTCGCCGTAAAGCTGAGTTGTGTTACTTCAAATGTCATACTGCTTGCTGACAATTATATTGCAAGTCAAAACGTAATGTATGCAGAGATTTGTAAAAAATAATAATTATTATGATATTTGTAATATTAGATTTTGCCTTTCAAGAATTGATTATTCTAAAGATCATTGCATTTTAAATATTGGAGAGCAAGTGAGATCCAAGAAAAAACTGAGATGTTTTTTTCCATTGAATCGTTGCGGTTGCGTCAAGCATCACATATGTGAGAGCGAGACAGCGAACGAAATGACGTAGCACTAAGATTTTCATCAAAAACTTGCTGATATAAGCATACAAAGAGTTCTTATGCTAAATGACAGTTTCAAAAGAGTATTCTTTAAACACCTGTTATGTTCTTACTTTTATTTTAATCAAAGTACCTATTATCAAACTACTTTTAATATAGAAGCCTGTACAGGGTATTATACTGTCGAATGCGGTCGATTGTAGCCTTTTCGACTGGTTTATTCTAGTTTTTAAGTATTATTAAATTGTAGGTTCAATAAAATATTGCATAATTAATACTCTAAATAAGTTTAGAATATTGTAGACCTGTTTTATTTATATTTCTTGTAAATTAATAAATTTAATTTTAATAACTTAAAGCTGAATGATTTAATATATAGAAAGTATTTAAAATATATTTAAGATACATTTAGATTTATTATCTTTGTACCTTTGTCTGCCAGCATAACTGCACATGCAACAATTACAGGGTATGCGAACATAAGACTGCCCCAAAACAGATTAACTTCTAAGTGTTGTAACCAGATGAAATATTAAGAAATAATCTTTATTTCATTAATAAGCATGATACATGATATTCGTTCTTTCAGATGCTTCATCATCCAATGAGGCAGTGCATCTGCAGCAGCGGCTGAAAAGTCTGAGCACCGAGCTGCTGGTCATGCGCAATCGGTTGCATGTTGAGGGTCAGGTTCAGAGTCGGGCCAACGATTCACAGCATCATAGCATTGGCGTTGGCATTGCCAGCAACGCAGCGAAGGCGACCAACTTTGATTTGAATGCATCCAGTCCGAATCTAAATCTGGGCAATGCGAGTCTCTCTGCCAATGCATTGCAGCAACATGTGAATGGCGGTGGTCAGCATACGCTGCCCAAGGTGAGTAAAGCTCGCAGATAACTCTTTTGAGTATAATTGAGAGTAATTGCAACTGCCACTTGCCACTTGGCACTTGCCACTTGCAGCATGCTTACAACTTCAGCCAGACGCTGCCAAGTAATTCGGGCTCTGGGGCAGTCATCACGGCACGCAACACCTCGATTCCACATCCGTTGCCACATCAGCTGGGTGAGAAATCCACTTTGTCGCACCACAAGAGCAACAATGGAAGTCTGGGCGCCATCGCAACGTTGCCACCAGCAGCATTGCAGCATGGCGGCAACTCTAATTGCAACACGTTGCCCATGCGCTCCTCGGCAGCAACAGCGCTGGCGGCATCGGTGGCAACATCACAGCAACAACAGCAGCAACAACAACAACAGCAACACAGCCAACAATTCGCATCGGCCAAGCATGTGAATCCTTGTCAGAGTGTGAAGACATTGCCATTTGGATTTGGATTTCCCGCCGGCGGCATTAAGCAGCATTCAACAAGCCGACCCCCTAAGGATATGCAGGATCTTATCCATTTGGCGGGGCCTCTAAACGAGCATGCCGTTATGCATACACTCCAGGCACGCTTCAACGAGCAGCGCTATTTCGTAAGTGTTGTAATTCCATATTCCCGGTAATATCAGTCATTGTGGATTCCGTAGCATTTAGCATAACCAGTTCACAGTTAGACTCACTTTTAACCGCACTCCAATTACGAGCAACTGGATCAAAGCAGAGACAACAGGGGCATCTGAGTCTGCATCTGCATCTCCGTCTCCGTCTTTGCCTCCATCTCCATCTGCCTTCCCATCTCCGTCACCATCTACACGTTTACGTCGCTGGCAATTACTTTAATAGTTTGTCATTAAATTAAATTTCCACTCGCTTCAGATTAACTGTTAATTTCGACAATTATATATCGTCTGTCTAACTATCCATGGTCTCTAACTGGAGGCTGACCGAATCTTTGAATCTCTTAAAGCGCCAAGTTAACTTAAGGCTATGCGCTGATTTGTTGATTCGTTGAGATGAATAACGAGCTGTGATTTCCGTTTTCAGACGGACTTCTTTGTCCTCTGATTTATCACTTTTCCAATTCGAGATTTTGGCCTAGAGCTTAGCTTCTTTCTTTTCTACAGAGTTAAACAGTTGACCGAGTTATCCGCTTACCTCTCCTTCTTCCTAAATCTGACTTCTTACTCGCTAATTCTCCTTCTCCTTTTCCTCCTTCCGATTTCCATTTTGCGACGGACTTCTGTCGGAGCATTCTCTCTCTGATTAAGTGCATCTCCGATTCGATATTTCTTCTTTACTTCTAAAGTATTTTTATCAAGAAGAGAAAAGAGTGACATTTAGCCCAAGCCATGTATAGTGCATAGATAATTATATACATTATTAATACAGACAGTTGACCGAGTTATCCAATTAACTCATCTCTTCCTTAAACCTCCTTTCTTTCGATTTTCCTTGCCCACTGACTTGGGCAAGCATTATTTTTCCTCTCTTTCCGATTCCATCAATCTTCTTTCCTTTCTCAATATTTTCATCAAGCAATCATACAATAGACAGAGTCATCTAACTACCATAAATAACGTGTATGGCTTCTTCCTTGCTAATCCTTCCCATTCCTGGCAACATCCTCTTCCTTCCGATTTAACGATGAATTTCGTTTTCCGCCGAACTTCAATGGGCGTAGTATCAATAGAGAAAGAATTATCTATTCTCTCTAGGGAATATCTGTAAGATTTGATCCTCAACTGATCAACTTACTTTCCTATTTTATACGGATTTATGTTGAAGAGAATATCCCTATTATAGGGTATTCCCAGTGCCTTATTTCCTTTCTTCTTTATACTGTCTTTCTTCTTAACAATTCACTCCTCACTCGCTTCCATTAAGAAGAACGACTTTAAGAATGATTCATTGAAATGTAATCCACTTGAGGAATGTTTCGATTAATAACCTACATGTATCATCTGCTTTGTTTCCAACTGCCAGACAAACGTGGGACCTATACTCCTGTCGATTAATCCCTATCTGGATGTCGGCAATCCGCTGACATTAACATCGACGCGTGATTTGCCGCTGGCACCGCAGCTTCAAAAGATTGTGCAGGAGGCAGTGCGTCAGCAGAGTGAGACGGGTTATCCACAGGCCATCATATTGTCGGGCACCAGCGGAGCAGGAAAGACAGCGAATGCCATGTTAATGTTGCGTCAACTTTTTGCCATTGCCGGTGGTGGCCCTGAGACGGATGCCTTCAAGCACTTGGCTGCTGCTTTTACGGTGTTACGTTCGCTTGGATCCGCCAAGACAACTACGAACTCCGAGTCCAGTCGTATTGGCCAGTTCATTGAGGTTCAGGTGACGGATGGTGCACTCTATCGCACCAAGATACATTGCTATTTTCTGGATCAAACACGCGTCATTCGGCCGCTGCCTAAGGAGAAGAATTATCACATTTTCTATCAACTTCTGGCTGGTCTCAATAGGGATGAGCGGCAAAAGCTCCATTTGGAGGGATATTCACCCGCAAATCTGCGTTATTTGCGTGGTGATATTGCCCAGAACGAGCAGGAGGATGCTCTACGTTTCCAGGCGTGGAAAACTTGCCTGGGCATCTTGGGCATTCCCTTCTTGGATGTGGTGCGTGTGTTGGCTGCGGTGCTATTGCTCGGCAATGTTCAGTTTATCGATGGCGGGGTAAGTTTAATCATTTTTATTATGTTATTAAATATTTGGAATATATTAAGCATTTAGTATTTATTTTTTAATTTATCGATATCAAAAAACCGTTGAACTCGCTTTTACGATATTCGGATTAATATCCATGCAAAGAATTTAATCAGTACTTGAATTAGCGGTTTCTGAGTGCAGCGCCATCTATAGCTCAGTGGCTTAGTTAGCAATGGCGCCATCTAACGTTCTATCACTGCTCTCACGCACTTGTTTGCCTTTTAGCCATTACTTCAACGATGCTGCGATGGTGCTGCAGCTAGAGTGTCGTTCGCTCATGCTGAAGGTGCCGGGTTCGAGTCTCGCGTTGGGCAGTTGTTCAATTTGGAGAATCTTTTTATATAAAATTCTTGCGCTGATGTTATTATGGGTAATTTACGTCTGAAATTATGTCGTGTTCGAAATCTAAATACATACTGAGCAAGAAATCCTTTTTATTATATTTTATTTTAATTTAAAATGAACAAACAATAAATAGAAGACAACAGATATAAGTAAATATAAAATATTATTAATATTATATTAAATATAATATATTACTTTAATTTCTGATAGTATTTGCAAATGTATACCCTTTAACGTATACCCCTTATTTCCACATATTTGAGCACAGTTTACTGTAGATTGTTGGCCAGGAACATTCTTAGGTTTCATTAGTTAAAATACATTATCTGTTTTTGTTTAATAAATATCATATGTTATTAATTAGCTAGCAAATTAACCAAATATTGTTTAATCTTGATATTTATTCATTTGTTTAATTGTTTGATTGACAACTTAACATCTTAAGTTGTTATTATTATTAATTGATTTGCATATTCATTACATTATTCCTCTTCCTCGTTGCTCTGTGCTCTTTGCTCTCTCCGACAGGGTCTCGAGGTGGACGTCAAAGGTGAAACGGAGCTCAATTCTGTGGCCAGCCTTTTAGGTGTGCCACCAGCGGCATTGTTTCGTGGATTGACCACACGCACCCACAATGTGCGAGGGCAGCTGGTGAAGTCAGTGTGCGGGGATGGGGATGCAAATATGACACGAGATTGTTTGGCCAAGGCGTTGTACTGTCGACTGGTCGCCACCATTGTGAGGCGGGCAAATAGCCTGAAGCGTTTGGGTTCGACGCTGGGCACGCTCAGCTCAGACTCCAATGAATCGATGCACAACCAAGCGGATGCAGCTTCACAGCATGCATCGACTATTGGGGGTGGCAATGCGGGTTCGAAGTCAATGGCGGCTTTGAATAATGCGGTGCGGCATGCAACGGATGGATTCATTGGCATACTTGATATGTTTGGGTTTGAGGAGCCATCGCCACATGCCCAGTTGGAGCATTTGTGCATTAATCTCTGTGCAGAGACAATGCAACACTTCTACAACACACACATATTCAAGTCCTCGGTAGAGTCCTGCCGGGATGAGGGCATTGTGTGCGACACGGAAGTTGACTATGTGGACAATGTGCCATGCATTGATTTGATATCCTCGCTGCGCACGGGATTGCTCAGTCTCTTGGACATGGAGTGCTCGGTGCGTGGCACAGCCGAGAGTTATGTGACTAAATTGAAGGTGCAACATCGCTGCTCGACGCGCCTGGAAACCAGAAATGCATCGGAGCCCGATGATCCACGTCTCTTTGCCATCAGACACTTTGCGGGTCGCGTTGAGTATGACACCACAGACTTTCTGGACACGAATCGTGATGTGGTGCCAGATGATCTGGTTGCGGTCTTCTACAAACACAGCTGCAACTTTGGCTTTGCCACACATCTCTTTGGCTCGGAGCTGAAGGCTCTTTATGCCCAGCAGCAGGCACCACGTGGTCTCAGCTTCCGCATCTCACCCACCTCGCACTCAGATCTGCTCAATGGCGATGAACCCGTCTCCACGCTCACTCAGGACTTCCACACGCGACTGGACAATTTATTGCGCACCCTCGTCCATGCCAGGCCACATTTTGTGCGATGCATTCGCAGCAATGCTTCCGAGCAGGCGGGCAGATTCGAGCGGGTGACCGTGGTGCGCCAGATCCGTTCGTTGCAGGTCTTGGAGACGGTAAATCTGATGGCATCCGGATTCCCACATCGCATGCGCTTCAAGCAGTTCAATGCACGCTATCGCATGCTGGCGCCCTTCCGTCTGCTGCGACGTAGTGAGGATAAAGCTCTGGAGGACTGCCAGTTGATACTTCAGTATGCCATGGACATGGAGCAGCCACCTGTGTTGGATGGTTCAGTAACACTGGCCTGGGCGCCGGGCAAGCGTCATGTATTTATTAGCGAAGGTATACGCCAGCATCTGGAACATTTACGCACTGAAATCAGACATAAGAGCGCCACTCGGATGCAGGCCACCTGGCGGGGTTGGTGGTGGCGCAAGAAGATGGGCAACAGCCTAAAGCGTCCCAGCCCCAACGATGGTGGACTCATGTCCGCATTGCCCGCCATAGCCAACTCCTGTGCCAAACTTGCCAGTGCTCACAACAATCCCAATGGCAAGGCAACTTCTGCTGCGATGGCAGCCCTAGCCGCAGTGGCTGCAGCTGCTCCAAATACGGGTGAGTTTGGCTAGTGAGGAAATAGCATTAATAGAAATTATATAATTGTACTTCTCTTTTCAGTTCCACGTCTGTCGGCAAAGTCCACAAATCCGAGTCTCGGCATTGGTGGCACAGTGACCCGGCCGAGACCTCAGCCCATTGCTGGAACACCACCGCCGGATCCACACGAGAAATGCGACCAGAAGATTATACAACAAACGTGTAGTCTTTTCGGATTAGATTTGGTAAGTGGGCGATTTTGTTATTGTCACACACAAACGCTTGTTTCCGGCTTCCGAGCTCGTGCACAGTGGTCTAATATGCACCATAATAAAATGAATAAATTATTAAAACATAATAAAAAAAGTTCTTTATTATTTCCCTTTTTATTACTTACAAACAATACAATTATATATAATATATTTAATATTTAATATATATATATAAAAATAAATATATTATATTATATTTATTTATATATATATATAAAGAAAAGTGGTTATATTATTTTACCTTCAACTTTTATTTATATTATTACATAATATAAATAATGTGCATTAAAGTTCGTACATTATTTTAAAATTAAAGCGATATTTTGCTTATTAATTTATTAATTTTTTTAATTTGCACATTTTAAGAACATTTGATTATAAAAGTTATAAATTATTTATTACAATTATAAGTTAACAGAGTATTGAACAAGCTTTGCTTTCATCATTACTTTATAAAAACACATTTATATACAATATACCACTGTGCTTTGTGAGTTTATTTGCCTCAGTTGATTTTACTTTTGTTTTTTTTTCCTTCTCTTTTTTTCATATAAACTATTCTGCTTGTTTGGCTTATGATGCTGTGGTTGCGCTTGCAGGAACGGCCACCGCCCGTGCCCCCATCGAGAGCGTACACGATTACGGCGAACTCAAAGAAGCTGGGCTATCCGCAAAGTCGCATCATGAAAATGAATTTTCCAGAGGATGCGCTTGCTAATCCGGCAACGGCAATGGCGCCACCGGCCGCAGGGGAGCTGCAACAGCCACAGCAGTTGAAAAAAGGCGAGACTGTGACTGTGGTGGGTGCATCAAATGGTCGGGGACACTTGATTGTCGAGCACAAAGGCCAAAGCTATCATGTACCCTTTCAGTACATGGAACTGAGCAGTCAAACCATTGCCTCTGGTGGCAATGCCAGCATCCCTAGCATTCCCAGCATCCCACCTGTTCCCATCTCGACTGGACAAACCAATGGAGTCAAGATTTGATGTCAAACTTCCAAAAAAGGCATCGAACTGGGTCGAAGACTGTATATATATCAATTAGTTTCTAATAATTGTGGACAAACCCATCTTGAAGACATACGAATTGTGCTTACCCTAGTATTGTTAAGATTATGGAATCTGTGTGAACATTCAGATTCTGAACACTTTGTAGTATTATTTAATATTTACCACTGTACGGTAGGTTGTAGCTTCCAGTGCCAATCAAGTGAGTTCTTCCAATAAGAATAATAAATAATAATAAGTTCATGTAATTAAACAACATATATATATATATATATATATACATATATATACACACACACCTACACACACATACATACATGAGATTAGTTATCGCTTGTTGAATACGTGATTCGATTAATCATTAATCGGTCGCTATTTGCGGTTTTTATTTCTTTTTGTTACTCAGCTTGATATCGATATCCATAAATAGCATAAAGTATATATAATACATATTTAGTTTTAAGATATCATTTTCAAGTTCAGATTACGACTATTTTGTCAGTGTTGCCAGCTTATCATATGAAGACTTGCACTGTCCACTCAGCAATGCGGTGCTGCCAACTTAAGTTGATATAACATCCAACATCCGATATCAACTAAGTTACTCATGCATTGAGCTATTCCATGCGCTAGAAATACATATTTAGACATTTATGTACATCTATGTAAACCCCTTCCTGCATTAAAGAACCACATAATTGAGTAAATTAAATGCTGTATTTATTTAACGAGTATATAAACATGAATTACATCTGGTTACCAAATAACAAACGATATTATGGTCGGTTGTGTTGTCTCGCAAATGGGATAACCTCGTCCCGTTATACACTTTTTCTTGTCCACAGTGAACTCTCGATTTGTGCCATTAAATTGTAAAATACCACACATATTAGGGCTGCTTCGGCTACCCTTACTTTCATCATTAAGCAGGTTACCTTTTAGTCCCGTTGTTAATGAATAGTATGTTTTACCGTTGACAAGATTATTCAAATCTGTCCAGTATTTAAATGAGCTCTTCAATTTCATTTGAATCTGTGTCAATTCGAGTTTGTTCTGCAGATTGACAAGATGACCGTCAATTTGACGACACTTTTCTACAGCTCCAAACCAATTTACCGTTCTATTATGATCAATGTAGTAATATTTACTACCAATTTTCTCATAAGGCATTGGTATTTCCGCTTTAAAGTCATCCGTTAAGCCATGATGAATGAGAACTTCGGAGTTTGCTTCTAATCATCAATATAAGTAAGTTAATTATTTTAATTTATTTCCCTATCTCTTATCTCACCTTCCAATATTGTTTGTGATAGCGCACCACATAATAAAACTAACATTAAAATGCAATAACTATTTACCACACATGCCATTTGTTTATACATTTTATTAAGTGTAACTCACGCTGCTCAGCAACATAATGAATGGGAATATAAATGTTATAAAGTATTTATGCAGTGACTGTAAAATAATATATATAAATATATATAACTGCTCAAAAAGTAATAATCACTTATAACATAATATACACAGAGCAACAAATCAATGAATTTATGTATTTTAGTATAAACAAGAAAAGTGAGTTCGAAACAAATTTATTCTGTGTGTATTAGCTGTTAATTTTCGTACTCCTTCCTCAATTAACAATTAGATTTAGATTCAATAAAATCTAGTTTCAGTTTTAATAAAATAAGGTCAAATTTAACATTAATAATAAACCGCAAAAATAACAATAATAATATAAAAACTTTAATTTGCAATAATATTCTACCTGTGGCGTGTCCAAGTCAGCCATGTCCAGTATAAAACGGGCAATGCCGGTCTAAGCTATTCCGCAGATTTATTGATATATTTATTTACTTTACTTACTAACACACAGTTGCCTTATGGATCCCTCGCCAGTTATTAACTGTGTAATTACACTTATCAATATCGAGCATTAATTAGCGCAGTGCACAATTTGAACCACCACAGCATTTATGGCACCACCTGGTGCACTTATCTCACCTGGTCTATCACTGAGTGTGTACATGTATCTATGAGTGTCTCCACTTGTGCATAAATTTAATTCGCATGTGAGTATCAATAAATGGACACACACACAGTCACACACACAGAGAGAAACATAGACACTCGAGTTGTTGTGCATTTGTTGGTCCCAAAAGATAAATTTGGAATTAGATACATGTGTTTATATAAGTGCTAACTCGTACACTTATTTATCTACTTATGTAAATGAAGGAGCAGTTACCCGAAGAGTGTCGAATACTGAATACTCTATTATTGAAAATTGTAATTGTAATTTGTGCAAAAACATGTCAACATGTATGCAACAGGCAGAACATAGCATATCAGACATTGTGAAGTATGTATAGACATATATTCTTGAGTTGCATAAAGAACCGACCAAAAATCAGAATAATTTAATAATTTTTTAAGTTTACCCATTTTTTATTAGGGTATTTGTTTTGCTAATTATTTTTAGTTTTAAAATTCAAACTATAATTGATTTCGTTAATACGATTTGAATCAAGTCCATATATTCAAAATTATGAATTTGTGACAATATTCATTAATTAATTAATTAATTTAAGTTACAAGAGTTACAGTGAGTCAAACATAATTTTATGGGGGCTGAATATATGTTAATTATTATAAACGTACCTTAAATAATGTTCGATAGTTTAAGATTTAAATTAAAACAGCTTAGCCACTTACATTAGTATATTGGGTTCGATTTCTATAAAAAATCAAAAAATGTTTAGTATATTTAAATTAGCAATGTAACATTTGTAATATCATATTAAACAAATTAGATGCAATGCTGCATACAGAAACATGCTGATGCAATGGCATTATCAACAAGTATTTTACAGCAAGTCTCGAACCACTGTAAAGCTAGCTGTATAAATCTACAGTTACGAGTGCAAAACAACAATGCAATATTTCTCAAGTTTGTTATTTCATGCTCTTCGTTTCGCCCTGGATTCGTACCTAAATTCGTACTACTTGCACACAATTGGCTTGTTAGTCTTTCTGTTCTTTTCGAAAAGTTAGCTTTATATTTCATTGCAATAAATGATCTGAAATAAATATTACCTTAAATTGAAAAAATACAAGAAATAATAAAAATGCTGCTTAATTCAAGAGAAAAAGAAAAGATACTTGCCTAGATACTTTCATCAAGATGGCTTAAGACCTTAAAAACTAAACTAAGCTACATAAAAACAATAATATTCTAATAAAGAGTATTAAAATAATCAATAATAAACCAATTTGGCTAACCCCATATTCACCAACATAATAAAATTTACTCACATATACATTATAGTAAGTGCAAAGCCCAAATAAATGAGAAAAGATGAGAGATTTTAGGGGGAAGATAAAAGAAGACCCCTTCCATTGAAAAGACCAAATTGCATTAGAGTTTCTCTAAATGTAAATTTATTTAATCATTGTTCGTTACGATATTGATGTATATACGTTTTCAATAGACACATTAATCCATATATGGTATATATGTATGTATGTACGTTCTCAGATATTTTGATATATTCGTGTTACATAAATAATATATATATTTACAAGAAATAGTTTAAAAATGCTCAGAGCGACCAAACAAGCTCAAGGGTGGGAGTTCAATTTGCATTTAAGGATAACAATATGCAGTAATAGTAATCAAAAGTAAAGGAAAATAGGAAAAAGTCACTACTACTTAATAGATTCAACTCAAATATTGTGCGATAGTTTTGCTTGTTGTGTATACTTTGAGTGGTGTATTTCTGTGTGTGTGTGTGTGTGTGTGTGTGTGTGTGTGTGTGTGTGTGTGTGTGTGTGTGTGGGTGTGGGTGTGGGTGTTGTCTGTGTGCTAAGGCATACCTATTTAAAGATTTTTTGCGCGAGTTTAATTACACTTGAATATTTGGTATAGTATTGTACTTGTTCTTAAATATTACAAGATAATTTGATTAATTTCATATCTTTTCTTTGGTTTTTCCATTTCGAACATTAAGACGAGCGAGAGAGCGAGATGGGATCATGATGGATCATTTGGTACGTTTACTTTTAGATCATTTGTTAAAGGATGCATAAACATTTCGTAACTTTGGAGCAACAGTTTAACATTTTTTTTATTTTATAAATATTTTCGGAATTTGCTTGCGTTGATAAACGCTTCAATAAATAGTTTGTTTAAGAACCTTCTTTCAAAAGTTCAACACGTGTGTGTTTAAGGTAGTACTTTTAGTAACTTCAATATAAATATGTATATACAATGAATTGAAATTCATTCTTTAAACAAGTTCGAAACACTTTTAGAAATTATTTTGAAAAACCCGAAAAAAACATCCGCAGAGTTGTTTGTGTAAGTTTTTATAGATTTCGCATTTAGTTTGACATTATCGTGATCGTGATTTTGGATATTTAAGCATCGGTTTCCGAACGTCGCCTTCGTCCCGGTCCACCGGGAAAGTTGGCTGCAGCGAGACCCATGCGATGTTTCGCCTCCTGAGTTCCAGAATAGCCACGCGCCAATCCAAAGTCCACAGTGCGCTTTGAGCTATTAAATATATATAAAATATCATATCTCTATAGCTACAGCTTTCATCTGGACCGTGTCTGGTACTTACTTCTCCAAGTCATTGCGTGCCCGTATTATGGTCCGTCCGAAGCGTGTCATCAACTCCATTAAAAGGTCATCGGGCACCTCCTCGAGCTCGTTATAGCCGCCGTAGCCGCCATTAGAGCTTTGGCTATGGTAAAATCAGTCAAGCGGATTATTAGTCTTTTTTTCTCTTATAAATAATTAAGTTTTAAATGTAACATCTTGGCGAAGGATTTCAAATTCAAATTTCAAATTAACAGACCGTCTAATTACCTTTGGCTTGTAATTTACATTTGTTCGGCATTTGCATAAAAATCAAATCGCTTGGACCGAATTCCCTTTCCTCCCCCTCTCTCTCTCTCTCTCTTTCTCTCTCTCTCTCTCTCTCTCACACTCTCTGTATTATCAGAAAGCATGAAATACTCCATGAATCTAATTTTCCAATTGAGCTGCTGCCCATTAAGAGGCTTAATTTTAGCTAAATATCTATGTACATATATTAGATACATGTTTAATAATTCAACAGGAAATGGCATTAATTATTTGAAATGAACTGATATGAAAGTTTAAATGTATTTAGGTCTGAGTTCATTTATGAATTTATAACATTTTTATGCTGAAATTTAATTACTTGAAGTGTGTGCCAAGTGTGCTGATACAATATTTAGCACGTTTGCAGATTTAGCTGGCATTTTAGCAAGAGTTTACATTTAATTAATTGAAATTTTCCCAAGCTGCTGGAAAGAAATATAATAACGAAAAAGTTACCCTCAGACTACAGTACAAAGTGTGAAATTGTCGCAGGGCACAGACCACAGACCCCAGACAGACAGACAGGCAGACAGGCAGCTCCTACATGTGCATCCTACAGAAGAAGACGCTCATTTGAGAGGCTTACAAAAATGTCCCGGTTTCACTTATTCTGTACTCGCATGAGGAGTATGACCCACATGGCACAACGACTGGCAAATGTACTCTGAGCACACTCTGGTAATTGGTTTTTGGCAAATATTCTTAATACCAAACTTCGGATATTCACAGCTAAAGTGCCAAAAATTAATTAGTTCATGTTGGCAGCACAGTCTACCAGAGATGGTAGCGTGTCGTGACACGAACACGAAGTTAAAATGAATATTAAATTATGTCTAACAGAATTGTTCGCCAACAAAATACTGAAATATATATTTAATTTCATAAATATCTAACATTATTTGACTTAAAATATTTATATTTAACTCCCTTAATTAATTCCAATTCCCTATTTATTATCTAAATTTAAATGAGAAAAAATATTGAAAACTGAACACAAATTCTTGGTTTAAATTATTTTTTAGTTATAATTGAAATAATTTTAAAATATCTTTCAGTTTTTTTTATTTTTAATAACCATTACCTTATAGTAAATATAGAAAAGTATTTTAAATCTGCCTTTAGTTTTCTTCAATGCCCTATTTAATATCTAAATTGAACATTCTACTGCTTTATAGTAAATATGGAAATTATTTCAAATCTCACGCAAATTCTTTTGAATTTATTTTAGTTTAAATGAGTTCAAATTCATTTAAAATTTGTATTCTTTTATACTAAATATAGGAATTATTTTAAATCTGTCTGTAGTTCTCTTCAATTCGTATTTGAAATTCGTATTCCTTTACGCAATCAAGACGTGGCTCGTTAAATATAATCGAATGTTTAAGCATCTCTAATATTTGCGGCAATTGTACAACTACCTGGGCATGGGTGCTGCATCGGTCCTTGAGATGGCCAGCAGGCAAATGATTAGAAGGGCCAAGGCGCAGAAAGCGAATCTGTTTGTCATCATTGCGCTGCGATTTATTAGCTAAAAGAAATAAAGAGCAGAAGAGAAAAGAAATGAGAATTAGGTAAAATACATATTAAAAAGCTGATTTAAACTAGTATTCGAGCGAGTTTAGTTAAACCACAGACTAATACAATACTATGGCCCACATGGCGTACGAGCAATAAACCACAGACAATTAAAAATCGATCGAAGGTGCTTTTGCTGTGCGAGGACTTTGCCCCTCGGCTGGACACAAAACGGAAGTCAGGTATACCATTTTCCATTAAGTGATTCATTAACTGCTCAACGAAGCATAGGCGGCAGCTCCGGCTTCCTTCCTCTAACCTCTGGCTCTGTTTGTACCCTTGAGGTACCTGGCCATTTGAATGTCAGAAAGTCATTTACGTTACTCGCAACATGAGCGGGTCGAGGCTCACTTGTGCATTCCTGCACATCCTGTCACCGTGATGTTCCCGCCTGTTGACTGTTGACTGTTGCCTGTTCCCTGCCACCTGTCCCAGTCTGTTGCCTGCCACCTGCTACCTTTCAGCTGCCAGCTGCCACCTTGTCTCTAAATGCTGTTGTCACTGTTATGTTTACAGTTGCAAAAAACTTTAGTCGCTCTCTGACTTTTGTCTCTGACATCAGCGGTAACAGGACACCCACAGGGCAACCAGGACATCGTGGACAGTCGGACAGTCAGTATAGCCAGGGCACTCTGGTCAGCCGGACAAATGAATTGACATAGTGGACCTGTCTCATACCCAATGCAGACATTTAACTCTGTCCGGACACATCACTTACTCATCTAGCACTTGTATCATTTGCCAGAATAGTCAGAATGTGCCCGGGGATGCGTTCCGTGCTCAGATGAAGTCCATTTTCATTGATACAAGTGCAATATTTGTCATTACGTTGAAACCTCAATGGCCATAAATCGAGCATGAGTTGAATAATAACAAACAAAGATGGGAATATCAAATAGATACAATGCATTTCACAGCGAATAAAGTATCGATTGGGGAACCCACTCAACTCGCATTCATTAAAATGTTGCAAATGTTTTATTAGCTAGGAGAAAAACCTAGGAAAAAAATCAAATAAAGCAAAATAATAGACAATGAATTCACAATAAGAAAGTTAATGAAGAGTTGAAGCTGATAGTTTCAGGAAAGAATGAAAGTAGATTAAAGTAACAATTTAGTTAAGAAATATATCTTTAACAATTAAGATAAAGATAGGATATCTACAGTTCTCGAATCCAACGAGAACTGTGGCCCAAATTCAAAATTCTCCAATTCTTCAATATTTTTAGAGATAAAAAAATAAATAGATTTATAATTGCAGTTATAATGTAGTTAGATGGTCTCAGTCTCTTTCAAATAAATTTTATTTAAAACCTGTACACTTTTTGTATAGCTTGCTTAAGTTATTAAGATACAAGTATTATCATCTTTAAATAGTTCATACTTAGAACAAGTTGAGTAATTCTAGCCTATTTAATGACAATTTTGGGAGTTGAAAATATAATATAACATGTCTATATTAATATTACTTTAAATATAATTTAAAATATCTTAAATACAAATTGTATATAATTAGTTTATATCTAAAGAAAGTTGAGTAATTATTTCCCATTTAACATAATTCTAATTACTTGAAATATCTTCCAATCATATTATAATATCACTTCTTTCAGCTATTTATTACCTTTTATTAATGCCACACTATACAATTGAATATTTGCCAATTTAAAGCTAAACTTCAAGGTGAGCCTCAATGAAATGTCAAACGCATGAATGTGCAATTACGAGCCTCGTTTGCTACTGACCAAATGGAATTGTTATTAGAGAAAAAATGTAGAAAATTCGCTTGAAGTTTTTGCTTTTGGTCGAGTTAAGTCCGAAAATGATTATATATATAAATGTCAGTTACAGATAAAAGCACATGCAGGCTGGGTCTGAAACCTACACAGAATACAGAGTAAGCTGCGTTTCTTAAGCCATTATTGAAAACAGATTTAAAATCAAATAAAATGGTTTGCCATTTGAAAAGCAAAGCAAACGAAGCAACGGACACACAATGAGATCAGTGTGTGATTGCGTTTTATTACACGAACTGTTGTGAGAGAGGGGGGAGGAAGCCACAGGTTGTTGGGTTGTGCCTGCCTCTCTGTGGGTGTGATTCGATGTGTGTGGGTGTGCTTGTGGCCCGCTTATCAGACCGCACAACAAGCAACGACTGCTCATCCTCGACCGCAGCAAGCGATGCTGTCGTTTTGGGAGAGACAAAGGGAAAAACACGGACGAACGCGTCGCGCACTTTGTACAAATAAAGTAATCAACGGATTTTACGCAACGACGAACAATTTCCGTTCATCTTCATTTCAGTTTTTTCTTTCACTCCCTCTCTCTTTTTGGATTTGGATTTTGTTATTGTTTTTTCTCTTGCAAACAGTTGGGACAACAGAGCGTATGATTGCTGATAGGACGAGTTGTTATTAGGCAGCTTAAACGACAGTTCGCTGAAGCGAGTGAGTGGACTTGACCAACCGTTTATCAATCATTTTCGCATTTGATTTATGGCCATAGCACACATACATAGACAACAATAACAACAACAACAACGCATCGCATCGTGAGTAATACGTACGTAAATACCTCTTCTGCACATAACGCATACGCCTCGTTGGCCCAAAGTCAGCCAAGCGTAAAGCGTTGCACACATAAATTTCGATTCATTTTGTCTTTTTCTGTTGTTGTTGTTATTGTTATTGTTATTATTTATTTACGAGTTGTATTTGCTTGTGCGGCCGATAACCAAAAGCGAGTTACCGAGTCGCATTCATAATGTATTTGGCTTAAAGGCTTAGGGGGCATGCAAATAAAAATGATTCGAAAATCATATACAAATATGATAATATTTGACAGCCACAAAGAAATATCCACTAAACAAAAAAAAGAAAAATGCAGAGAGATAAATAAATAGGAATAATCAACAATTGCCCGGTCAGTGCACAATTCATTATGCGCTCGATCTGCAAATAACTAAATATTTATAATGATTGCCCTCCATCAAATGCCAAGCAAATAACCCACATCCTTGCCACTTCCCACATGCCACTTGCCCCTTGTCACACACACTTGCCTCTTCACACTTGGCTGCAACTTCTGCTCCATCTCCTGGGTCGACTGCACTCGCTGGTTATCCAGCATTCGATTCCTGATTCCCTGACAACACTCCCGGACTCAGTCACTTGAGTTTTATACTCCGAGAAGTCAGCCAAGTGCCAGGCGATTAATTGTAAAATGCAGTTGATCTAAACTACAATAACGGACACTTCACAGCCAACAAAGCGCAAAAGGTTAATCATTCGTTTCCTTTCAATGGACACGCGTCACTCATGAGTCAGCGATAGCTAAAGATTTGCCACAATTTTATATTAAATTATTATTCCTTAAGGTCAAACATATTTCAGTTTCATTCATGTGCAATTATGTTCTTTACAAATCAATTAATTATTTCTGACTGATTTGGTAACATTTTGTTGATGAGCAATTACCTTTTTCGCACATAATGCAATATACATATCTCAAATTTCATTTATTGCAAATATCAATAACACGCATTTGTGTATTTAATCGAGTTGCTTAATGCATGATATTAACTAGAAAATACCCTGTACTTCGCTCAGCAGCAAACAAAGATTTATTGCTGCTTAACTAAAGTACAGAGAAAATTACGAATCTTTTAAATTAATTTTATAAGAGTATAGAAATGTTACTTTATTAAAGGTAAAAGAATATATAGCGCTTCTGTTTAGTTGTATAAATTGTAACTAGACATAATACTACAATTGAACATCTCTATAATAATTATAAGCAATTAGAAACTTCACTGAAAAGCATTTCTCGTCTTTCTCATTAAATGTATAAGTTGCTTTGCTAACATATAAATAAATATAAATAAATTTAAAATAAATATAAAAATAATAAATTTAAAATAAAATAAAAAAGGAAATGCTTTAATGTGAAGAAGTTCTCTAAAACGAAGTTATGCTTAATAAGTCTGCGATTCGAATAATGATTCTAAATGTCAGCCGAGTCGATCAGGCTGTTCTCCTTTTCATAGTCAGCAAGTCAGGGTAAAATATTGCTGGCTACGACTACAGGTCTACTCATATACTTCATACAATTAAAAATGCCTTTGTTTATAAATTGATAAACTAATCAAAACAAAACTTCAAGAAATAAATCAAATAACATATTTTCTAGTCTTCTTAAATTGGTTTTCTCTGAGCAGAATGCCATTTGCTTTCTGCTGCTGTGCTGCTCTGTTGCTCTGTTGCTTGGTCAGCACACTGGGAGTCCAGCTAAGACATTTGGCATTTGGCTAACGAGATGCTCGACTGTTAGCCACGTGGCCAAGTTCACGTATTGTCTCAATAATTTCTAACATGTGCCACAAAACTTGTTTATCTAAAGACTTATAGAAATTATAAATTGCTTGGGTAGAGAGAGCGATAGAAACCGACAAAGAGAGACAGAGAGAGAGAGAGAGGGGGGGGGGAAGAGAGTGAGAGAGAAGAGAGCCGTAGACCTGGGGACACTATGGCTGGGGCTAAAGTGAAACACGAGACGCAGACATTGAAATTGCATTGCGTTGATTATGGGGCAACACCTCGACTGGTTTGTTGCTTGGTTCATTTGTTGGTTGGTTCGTTGGTTGCCTGCCCCAGTGGCAACATTCACTAAGATTCTTTGTGGATGTGGAGGAGGTCACCTGCTGTGCTGGTAACTGAAAACGTACTTATGATTTCTCTGGAACGTGGGTGTGGATATCACAAGTCTGAAATTGAATTTGGGTCACTCAATTGCTGGCTGGGCTGCCTGACTCCAATTGAGAACTGTCCGGTTGCCAGTCGAAACTCGAAAATGCACGTGGTTTCGTTTGCTTTATATAATTGTGCTTCAGTCTCTCTTAAAGCCTCTTGAAATGGCATTTTGGCCTATGAATTTAATTGTACTATAAACAAGGCAATTCACTAATGTCTGGAAAATTGGACATGCTTTAATTATGAAAATTATTAACACGCACAAGACAGCACTTTGCGGGCATTAAATTTTCATATACTAAATGCAAATTACGTATACGACACGGTTGCCAACAGAGCGACTAAGAGAGGGGAAAGAGTGCAAGTTGAAATCGAGAAAGAAGTAGGTATAGAATAAGAAGTAGAAGGAGCTAAGGAGCCAGTTTCATGCCGTGTTGTAATTGGATGCTTATTGAATTAGTGACAAAGACGTCGCTGAGCTGTGAGGGGAGCAGATGGAGATGGCGTCCTGCTGTGTCTTTGCTGCCATTTAGATATTCATCAAATTATTCCGTTTGTCAAATTAAGCAAACAACTCGTCCAGGCTGCAGCCACAAGATTGATTTGGATTCAGGCAGGCGACGGAAGTCGCAAATGCCACGCATTTCTTTCTCTCTCTCTCTTTCTCTCTCTCTCTGTCTCTCCCTCTCTCTCTCCCTCTCTCTCTCTCTCTCTCTATCTCTATCTCTTTTCTCTGTCTAGCAATCAATCTGTGACCACGTCCATACTGATTACGTACTCCGTCATTAGCAGTGTTTATCTTACAGAGCCACAGTTGGTTGACGTCCTCTAAGCCCCACAAACATCTGCAAATCTGTCCAACTAACTAATCTGTTGGCCTTAAGTCCACCTGCAAATGCCTTAAGCTTTACTAATAGAATACATAATTAGCCAGAGAGATAAATCCACTTCGATTGCCTCAGCCTAAGACACTGTTACATTATAAATACTCTTTGTACGATTAGTTGCCATGGAATGTATAACAAGTGTCTTCATTAACGGATTGTTAGTTGAATGGCATAAATACTTTAGATGCTAATGCTTTTAGATAAATATTTATTTCATTTAGCAAGATTAAATATAAATATAGGAAGAGTAATATGTAAATTTCTCATAAAATAATAGCAAGTGAATGGTTCAGTAAGTTTTTATGTAAGAAAAGAGGAAACCACAAGACTTTAGTGCTGCGTGTTTGATAGCTAAGAGAACTTGATAAATTTGTGCATAAATCTATATATTTTTATCAAAACAACTCAGCACATAATAATGTTTAATAGGGCAACTAATTGAATCTATTCTATAGTCGTCAGCTCAGTTTATGCAATAATATTATATTATTATTATTCTAGACTTTCTATTTTCGTATTTATATTCCTATAATCTTTTTGATATTCATCTACAATTTTCAACACTTTTTTCTATATTTTAAATATTATTTTTCGAGCTGGTTTGTTTGTTCGAAATGTTATCTTACTCCAAAGTGCATGTCATTGCTCTATCTACCTAAAGTTTTCCCTATCACGATTTGCTCAACTGTGATATTTGATTAGTATTATTTCAATCTACATGATAGTTTTCCGGTTGGGGAATTGAATCAACGTTTGGGCAACTATCAAAGGAATCGCCATAGTTTCTTTTATAATTGTTAAACAATAATGCTAATGCTTAAGGCATAAATACACTTACTTTTCTCGCAGAATTAAATGACAGGCACGTCAAGTAATTGCAACTTCTAATGGACGAAATCTTGTCTCTTTTGCCCCCTTGGGGAATGTAAGTTTTGTGCATGCTTACATGAGTAACTTGGCATTAGGAGGTTGCGACTTAAGAGGCACTACGACAACGACAACGACGACGACTACGACGTCATCACTCACATAAGCACGCGCTGCTTAGATGCCAAAAACAATGTAAAAATTGTTGACCTAACTCAGATGGCACATCCAACGTGTTTGTCAGAGAGCAAGGGAGGGGCGACGTGTTGGCCAGGCATACATACATGTATAAGCTAGGCTAAGACAATGAGGTAACGTTTGAGGCTAAAAGCATCGCAGGCAGCAACAAGCATCCTTAGCATCCTTAGCATCCTTAGGGAGTCGTCACTTCTTAGAGCAGAGCCAAAACCCATGATAGCTGTAGGAACAGAACGGAGGATGGAAGCGGTATGAAGGGGAGAGGGGAAGAAGCTGCCTTTGCGCTCTTTACATTAACTTAAAAATTCATTGCGACCTGAGGAATACTTTTATTTAGCTTAGCTCGCGGTTTGCTTTCACTTTAACTTTCTTTTCCCTCCCCTCCCCGTCCCACCGCTTTCCTTTAAACATTTTCCATGCAATTGAAGAACTCTTTACCACAAAATGATGGAAAATTATGCGAAAAATGTCGGACACAGATTAAAATAATTGTACAAGGGTATTCAACGTTCACCAAATCGGAAATTGTAGGAAACCAACAGGTTTTTCCTTTTCTCTGTTTCCGCTTTTCAGTTTTCTCTCACTTTTTTCTCTTTTATCCAATGGGAATTTACTGTTGAATTGTTTATGTATTTATTTAAACTGAGCATTTTGTGAATTAGCCTCAGGTGATTCGAATTTCCAATTGTTGTATGTATATTGTGCAGAATGTTTTCAACATTTCATTGGGCTTTTAGGCCATTCATTGCCTACTGTTAGCTGTTAGCAAAGCATCAAAAATTAATGTAGCAATGCAAACTAAATGGGAATACAACAGAAAAGAAACGCCATTTGAATTGCTCTAGTGGTGTATGATAGACTAGGGAATGTTAATTTTTCTTAAATAGTTATAAATTACATTCATTTTATTACAGTATTCATTTTTGAATGTCATTTACAGAAGCATCTGTTTGCTCTCTTCTCACATTTAACACTGTTCCCAGACTCTGTTCCTGTTCACTCT
The DNA here is from genome assembly GCA_018901825.1 of Drosophila funebris. Classification (NCBI taxonomy): domain Eukaryota; kingdom Metazoa; phylum Arthropoda; class Insecta; order Diptera; family Drosophilidae; genus Drosophila; species Drosophila funebris. The sequence goes on from JAEIFK010000425.1 coordinate 25,710,181, forward strand.
AATCTGTTCCCAGTTCCTTTTTCATATATCATCCCACAACATTTTACTTAGCATAGTTTTTTGCAGTTGCCTACTTGTTATATCTTCTGTTTCTTGAAAATTACTATTTATATAATCTATTATTCATTAGTATTTGAAATAGCAACACTGCAACAAACAGACAGCAGAACTGCTCCCAACTTATCTTAAGATATCATGCATTATAAATTTCCATAGAATACTTTTTGGAGCTGCATTTCTGTTCATTCATATATAAACTAAATAATGTTCTTTGAACCATAAAAAATGTATTTGTTGCTTTGTCTGCAAACATATTTATATTTAATAAAATCAGAAAAACATGGCCACATAAATATGCTTTTTATTTTGGCAAACTTTCGTTGTTTACAGGGTATAAACAACAATTGCCCTGAGCGTAATTGTGTTAGCATCAAAAGGTTTGCTATCTGTGAGTATGTATACTTACTTTGATTTTGATTCAATGCAATTATCTCTAGTGTTAAATGTTAATTTGATGGAGTTTAGTTCGTAGTCCACCTCTGTGAGCGCAAAAAGTTTATGAAATATGTTAAAAATGTACGATTCCCCTTCCGAAAGAGAAACTTGCAACTACTTTTTGCTTACTGAAAACTCAAATGATGTTCAAACAAACAAAAAAAAAGTTTTCGCACGTCAGATGTCGAAGGATAGAAGGATAACATATGAACTGTGAGCATGTAAGTCTTTGACTTTGCTGCGTTACGAGTGGCAAAATATTTAAATGCTATGTAAACTATGCATTTGGGGGCAAGTACGCAAATGGTGCAAAATGATGAAACTAAAACAAAACATAAAAAAATGATACGAAAAAAATTGTGGCAAAACTTTTGCTACCCCATGAGAATTTTTGAACTCGTAATTGTTGCGTATGTGTGACTTGTGCCTTGGGTAAGAACTTCGAGCATCCCCACACCACCACACACCATATTAAGCCGATGTCGATGGCGCTACTCAAAATGGGGGATTGGAGATCCCTGCCAACCTACATATCGATGTCAATACTGCTGTCGTTACTCTCTCACTTTCGCTCCATTGCATTGTCGTCAGCCATCAAATGCGTTTCTGATAAACCCGGCTGTTGTCCCCAGACCTTACTTCAACCCCGATCCCGACCCAATGCCATTTCCAGCCTTGGTCTCTGCCACACATCCCGTTGACATTTGTTTGTTTATGTTTTATAAGCATTGTTGCCACAAAACTTTTGCGCAACTCAAATAGAGACCTTTGAATAACGAGTCGACAACTTTTTGCATTCACTTTCTGTTTAAAATGTAAATGTTTTTCCATTAAACGAACTTCGTGTTTGCCCGTTTGCCCGTATACCCGTTGCCAGTACTGTGATTTCAGGGCACTAAACAATAGGTGCTTTCACTTTTTGTAGGCAGCACACGTTCAAAAGGATTTTCACTTCCAACTGGTTAAACCACAAACGTCAATCCAACTGATTCAATAACACAAAGGATTATTTCTCTTTCGTGTTTGAAATTCTAGTTTGGAATTAATATTACATACTTTTGGATTGGCCAATCAATTTGTTGGCTTAATGTGTTACAGTTTTCTAGTTGAGATTCCGAAATTAAATTCGAAGCTTAGCTTACAGTTGATTTTTGTACCCTTTCTTTCATCAGCTTTACTTCAGCATAGACAGTTTATTGGGATATGATTTATTTATGTAGTGTTATGAAGGCAATCCTTACAATAAGCTATATTTATTTACCAGCAATTGAACTGAATAAGCACTCCAGAACAGTCTTGATATGCCACATTTAATAACTGCCAAAAATGTGATGTGGGTATCAGTAAAAGAATGATTACTCGTATGAGTACTCGTATGAGTGTATTGCATATCGTAAGCATGCCAATGATATTCATTTTCATTTTCATTTTCATTTACATGCCTTTGCCCCCTTTCTTGCAAATATTTATCCACATTTAAAAAGTATTTTATGTTGCATTTTCCCATAAGCAATTCTTTGCCCAACGTAACATGAAAATGTTCGCCATCTGAGTGGCATAAGGAAAATGCCAGTCTACAGTGATAAGACATGCATTCAGGCTGCCTCTCATCATCTCTCCCTTGCCCCTCTGCCCCTGTCGCTGTGCCTTATTCGGGGCTCAGCGATGGCGTTGGATTTTATGTGAGTTTCTTCGTGTTTGCTTAAAGGCTTCCAAATTGTTTGTATGACAAAGTTTACATTTTGTAATAAATTCGCTTTAAAAAATATTTGTACATTTATGGACGGCATTTAAATTAAATACTTTTTTTGCGGTAAAAACATTCTCAGCGCATTCTTTTTGGCTCAGAAATAAAAAGCTAAGAAACCACTTGGCCAATAAATATGAGTGTAAATGCTTATATATCTTTTGAGAAGACTTTGTATATTCTAACGAGAAGCAATTCGTACTAATGGTGGGGAAATTATTACTGTATTTACATAACAGTTATTTAAAACTGAAACACAAACTGGCGATAGTTTTTGAATTAATTAGCTCTTATAGTCTCTGAGATCTAATTGTTCGTGTGGACGGACATACTGACTGGCGGATAGACGGGCGAGCAGGCAGATAGACGGACAAACGGACATGGCTATATCGTCTTCGCTATATATGCTGATCAAGAATATATATACTTTATAGCGTTGGAGATGCCTCCTCCTGCCTGTCACGCACATTTCGCTTTTGAGGAACTTAATGGACTCCTCTATTTTTTAAGCACAGAGTCTAAAATTCTTAGGAAATAAAAGGAATGGAATTTTAAATTATTTTGAGTCCAATTTAAATAATTAGAATATATTTAAATAATGAAAAATATAAATATAAAGAAAAATAAAATTATACTTATTACAATAACAAGAATAAACATTATAAAACTGATTGTTTAATATAATATAAATATTATTTAACACATCTAATAAGGTGTAACAACTTTAGAAAGTATGTATTTTCATTTCCGCTCATTTGCAATTATTCAGAAAGTACTCTGTAATATTCATAAATGAAGCACAATTGCCTTTATACAAACAGTTGAAATTTACATTTAATACCTATAAAATCATCTAATTAGACATAACATTTTTCTGGCTGAAGTTCGTGTCCGAATTTATACATTTACTTGTGGTCCAGGTTCATAATAATGCCATAACAATAATGCGCTCGATTCGCCTCAAAAAGGCACTTGTTAATGAAGGGAAGGCGAAAAGAAAACAATTTTATGAGAATCATCGGGGGAATAATGTCGGAAGCGTGGCGTGCATAAAGATTACAATTGCCATACTTCGATGCGGTTTTGTTTGCTTTTTATTTGGTGCTTTGCCAGGCGAAATGCCAGAGATATGTTAATTTCAAATGAATGCGGCTAAACTTGACAGGCAAACAGAGCTTTTAGTTAGAATTTGCATCACATTGGTGATTAGACAACACACATGTGTATAGATGTGTTCGAGTGTGTGTTCGTAAATGTTGCAACCCAAAAGCTGCCGTCAAGTGCCGCCGCCAAGTTTGTTGGGAAAACATTGCTAAAACAATTTAATTAATAAAAATATGCAAATTTAATTAAAAGAACAAACGAGCAGAACTCGAAACGAACAACAACAACAGCAATAATATAACCCTGCAAAATGAACAGGAAAAATGGAAATTTGTTACCAGAAATTTAAGATTATTTTAGGGTTTCGAGTAGTTTCTTTCCTAAGCAGCAGATCCCCATCGAAGTTCATAAATGCTTTTTTAATTAGTGCTCAGGTAAATAGCCCAACGCATTGGATAAACTTTATTGAGGGTCTTATGTCTTAATTGAGTATGAAAAAGTTTCGGATGCAAAACAGATGCGCAGTGTCCTGTATTCTGTATCCTGCCTTGTGTGTTCTTTTCCTTATAATACTCCAACCAAGGACTAAGCTAAGCAAAACTGAACTGAAAAAAATTGGGATACCCAGGCAGTTTCTTTCTTGTGCGTTTATATATTTTGTTCTTCATACTGCTTTGTTTATTTTCTGTAAATTTAAAGAAAATAAATGGTTTGCAGACTCAAGCGAAGCCTCACAGTTTGTCGCCATTGCAGAGACAATAAAATAACTTGAGGCTCTGCATTTTATTAAGTAGTTTTGCCTGCCAAACAACACCTGGGCAAAAGGCGATTCACACAAACAGCCAACAACAATGTGGCCCCAAAATGTAGGCAACAGAAATGTACGTAAATTAACAGTGTTGGAAACTGTTAAACAGAAACACAATTAAATAGAATGGATAGCCTTCATTTGCACATTTGCAGCCTAATCAGCATAGCTTTATAAGAGAATAGTTGTTTAGATAATATTGAAATAATACTCGGTTAAATTCAACAAATTTAACAACTGAATACAGAAGTTGTTTGATTGAAATTAATATGAATATGATTTAATTGCAATATCCAACAGACTTTCTAATTAATTAAAATTAAAACAAAATTATTGAATGAATGCAATGAACATTTTAATAATATTAAGATCTCAAGAGACTCTTTCTCTACAAATTTAGCACACTTGAACAATCTTACTTGTTGCTCTTCCTCTTTAACTCTTCCTTAATATTTCATTCCACATTTATTAACTATTTCAGTTTAAGCATTTCGTAGGCATTTGAGCAACTGAAAATGTGTTTATTAATTATATTAATTAGGCGACGGCAAACGGATACAAGCAAAGCTGAAGTGCGACATTTGTTGATTAAAAGTTTACTTGTTAATTCAATCGTGCGCATCGCTGCACAAATTTAAGGGAATTCAAATGCTATTAATTTAGACATGGACAGACAGCAACTTAAGTTATAATTATATATAAATAAAATCATTTCAATAAAACTCACTAAATGCACATCTATTAAGAGGAAACATTGCATGCCCAAGGCGTTTGCCAATATTAAGTTGTATTTCTATTTCCTGGACATTTCTAGCTTTTCTTGGAGTTCAACTCCTACAGAAGCTAAAGGAAATACAACTTTAATCATCCTTCGAGCCATTAAAAGTTTAAGAGCCACAATATAAGCGCATTATGATTTTGTCGTTTATTGAAGCTTGCAATTCGAACGATAATCCCAAAGATTTTCGCATTACTTTTGCCAGGCAAATGCCAAAATAAAGCAATAAAGGTACAAAGCGACCTCAATTTTGCAATATTAAGTGAAGATTTTCTCTGATATTAAAAGGAGGCACAAAAAAAAGGTCACATAGGCGAACAGCCTTGGTAAGTCGATAAAAATGAGCAGCGACGCAACAAATGTCCTAGAACCAGAGCACACAAGCTAGAGGACGGCAATGTGTGGGATTGCCTCAATTAAAGGAGTTTGGCACACTGGCCATATAATATTTTAATAATGTTTTGAATATTAAGAACATTGCTAATCTCTATCTATTAGCATAACCTACTCAAGTAGCTTCGAAAAGAATTAACCCTTCATTATACTTCATTAATCTAGCTTCTATATATGATTAGATGCTATTAGATATAAAGTTAGTAAACAATTTTGAATATATTAGACTTGTTAGAACAGTCAACTTCAGTGTTCTTCTTCAGAGTTTCTCTTGATCTGTTTTATATTTTATATTAAATTTGTAGAAAACAAATAAAATTGTCTAAACCAAATGCAAACCCAAGTAGATAGAGAAATTAAATATAGTTTATTTATTTGTAATAATCCAAAGCCTTCATGGCATACTTCAAATTAGTAACGATGTAAAACTCAGAGTAGTCTGTTACCAATTTCAATATTTAATCGCATTATAAACAAATAATTCATTAGATAACCAACAGACTAATTGTATATCTCTTTAATTTGAAAGCCACATTATATAGTCAATTTATATATAAGAAAATCAATTTAATAAATAATTTGATAATTAATAAATTTACATTGACAATTTTAGATAACTTAAGTACAAATTTCGTACAACTTACCCCTTTTAAGAAACGCACAAAGAAAACTTGATTATAGTTTTCGAGAAAAAAACTATAAATTTCACTTTACGATTTGCTTACGAATAGTCAGTTATTTGGAATAAAGATTCTTTTTTTTTAACTGCACTGAAAAATACACAAAATAAGCAAGAAAGCAAAAAAACTGAGTTGACACTTTTAATAATATTGAAAGAATAAGACAAGAATTGAATTGAATTGAGGATTCACCGTCGCTGATGTTGCCACTGATGATGGGTTCTGGTACTGTTGAGGCTGGATCTAAGGCTGAGGTTGAATCTCAGGGTCTATCCGCAGCAAACTGCACCGCTTTGGAACTGAAACGTAAGTGAAATCGGCAGCGAAAGCGCCCTCGATTTATACGAGTCTGAATGAATGGTCTGATGAGTTCGGGTGCCACCGAATGGTTCGTGTCGAAGAGGACGAAGATTCGAAAGATTTCAATGCAGCGGCGACTTGTATGTTCCATTTCAGGTAAATGACGACAACACGAGCAGCAGAAACGAAACGAACGCCCACGATTTTGATGTTGAATATGTGAGATTGTGCGCAGTCATCGTTTGTGAGATTGTGTGTCTGAGTGTGTCTGTGTTGTATGTGCTGTGTGTCGTTACTCGATTTGTTTTGTGTGTGATGGCACACACGTTGTATGAGCAATATGCAACACGTGGTACAACTGGTGGTCTTACTCCTATAGACTCCCAAATCCAGTGCCATAAATTTTGGCAAAAAAGTATTCCTTTATCGGTTTATCAGCCATCAATTATGTATAATTATCGTACACACATTTGTCACGCGATCTTATCAGCTAATCATATCATATAATCATCTAATCAGCACCAGATTATTTTCAATTAGTTGCACATTTGGCAGCCGTCACACCAAATCCAATATAAATCCCAGACTTATTAATTGTTTGCCTCCTCTCTGTATTATCGCTCTTATCAAATTGCTATTATACAATATGTTTAATATTTAGCATCATCTCCAATTTCCACGTACTCTCCAAAAACGACAAAAAATTACGATAAACCATGTGCGTTGCAAATGAGTTTGGGAAGTCACAATTACGCACATCACTTTGTAGATATACATATGTACATATATCTGATGACATTAGACATCAATAAAAGTATTCGGAATTTATATAAAGATTAGTTTGATTATAATTTCGAGGTTAAAAGCAGTTTGATCACATGCTTAAATTTTGGAATTGCCACAGACACGATCATTTCTTAACCCAAACTCATTCTCAATGGAATTTTTAATTTAACATATATTTTACTATAAACTATCCGTTTTACATTTATTGAAAATTCATTGAAAAGAATCACTTACAATAATTAATTGATGATTAATAGTTTAAAGTTTTATAATTATTTAAATAAACTCTTAAAACATCATTCTTGGCACATTATGTAAAGCAAATAGATTGCAGACTCTGCCTGAAGCTTAGAGAATAAATACAATAATATTGTTAAATTTGTATTGATTTGAAACATTGCAAATGAAATACTTGCCGGCCATGAGAACGAATTACAATATTTTCCATGTAAAAACGGATTTGCTATTTGAAGAGAACTTGTGCACAGTGTCACATATAGAAAAGGAATAATTGAATCTTTGTAGAAATTGTAAGTATTTATGTGCTTTTTAACCACAATGAATAAGTCTGGATCCGTATATAACATCTTATTATTATAGTAATATATGCAGTGGTTAGCTTCATAATTTAGAAAGAAAGTATATAAATATAAACAATAAATATATAAATATACAAGAAATATGGAAATGTTTAACAAATTAAATATATAAGAGATTGAGAATCATTTCAATTAAGTGAAATAAAATAATACACTTGTATGTATGTGCATATAATTAAATAATATAGAATATAATTTTCTATATTAATATATTCGTATAATTGTGTGTATTTAGATGGAGTAATTGTTTTTAGATAATATTAAAATTTACAAAAAAAAAAAAATGAGTTTTTGATGCTTTGTAATTTTTTTTAAATAATTTTATTTTTAAACATCTAGATATTTATCTTATGAATAATATAATTTAAGTCAAATTAAGGTCAAAATTACACTTTCAAGGGTTAACAAATAATAATAAAATATTAAAAAAAATCAAATTTTGCTTAAAAGTATTAATTAAACATTTTAGTAATTAGTAAACGCTTATCACCTTGATACAAAGTTAATAAAAAAATTGTTATTTAAATATTTTCATAAAAAGGATAAATTATAAGTAAACAAAATAACAGTGTCGTATATTACTCGGTATAATTTTAATCAAATTCGCATAAACGGATGCATCTACTGCTGAGCCGAAATACAATTTGTGTTTTATGGCAACAGTCACAGCAACAGCAACAGGCAACAGGCAGTTGGCGACCTGCTAATGATAATGTGGCTGATAAAAGCTTTACAATGTTTCTACGTGACGTGGCCAGCGACATATCAGCCATAAATTGCGCTCTGACTGAATGGAATGTGATTTTTAATCTCTGTGGCATGTCCTTGCCCACAGATCAGGCATAAATATATGTGAATACACATGGATGTGTACGTATGTATGGATGTGTGTGTGTATGGGGTTCACCTTAACGTCTGACAAAGTTGTGTAGCACTCCAGGAATTTCATAAAGCTAATTAGGTAATAGGATAGTACCACGCAACAACAAAAAAGGAATCTAACATTTGCCGTGTGTCTGTGCAACTTTAGGCAGCAGCATGACCTTCTGACCTATCATTTATTAGCGTATAATTCACACAAAACGCATGAGGATTGAGAATTGTGAATTGCTCATCCATCAAATAAAACTTCAAAGACTTCAGTTTGGCATGAAACAACACTTGGGATACAATGTCGAACTAGCTAATTTATGTATTAGATTTAGTACTTATTTACTTAATAAGTACTATATTTATATTAAGTATATGCATGCGTTATGGAAATTGGCAACGAGATTATGCTTATTCCTCGCCACCCAGTCGACCAGAGAGCTATGTGCACTGAAGTGCATTTCACTTTACCAGGACACGGAACGCCCGCAGCGAGCGTCTTGGCATATTTTTGTTAATATCCGACTATACATATGTACTACCCATATAGTAGATGACGGTACTATGTACATATTTTGATTCTATGGACAGCAAAGACTACAATCACAAAGTCAAAGCCAAAGCGTATCATGTTGGCATTTTAGCATTTCCTTTGTGCTTTCCTGCATATTGAGACAATCAAAGCTGGACCATAAAGGATATACAACTCTGCAACTGTTAAAAAGTGTTTAGAGAGCACATCCAAGCTGTTCTAATTGCTAAATACTTAACTTGAATGGTTACTACTTGGCTTATCATATTTACACTATTTAAACTTGTAATAAAAAATTATTAAGAATAAATTTGAAAACATTTGAATATAAATTACATTAAATAAATATTCTAATGATCCCAAAGCAAGCAAATGTATCTTTTTTATAAGTTATCTACAGTTCATTAGTCAATGATAATATTTGTTCAATACATTTGCATAATCTATAACTTTTTATTTCTGAAAATTCATAATGAGCAGCTGAGTTCATAGTTCATTAGTTTTGAATGTATGCAGTAAAATAGATACTATTGTATTTAAGAGTTGTCAATATTTATATTTCATGTATAAAACATTTGTTTATTAGCTAATAATGTTTCATAATTCATAAGCAATACATAAACAATGTAGTTTGCATATAAAAATATAGACTAAGGAATTTGCAATAGCATTTTAACTGTGCTGGTTTACTCTTCCTCATCTTCGTCGTCATCATCATCATCTTCATCATCATCATCATCATCATCATCATCATCATCATCATCGTCATCATCATTCTCATCATCATCATCATCATTCTCATCATCTTCCTCATCATCTTCATCCACCTCATCTTCATTCTCATCTTCATCATCATCGGCTTCAGCTTCGACTGGTTCAGTTACAGCTTCTTTGCGTGCTTTCTTGGCTGGCACAACTGCTTCCTCCTCTTCGTTATCCTTGGCGGACTCTGCTGCCTTTAGTGCAAGACGCTTCTCACGCACCTCGGCCTTATACTTCACCTGATCCCCAGTTAACTTGACAAAGCCAACATCCTTGGTGAGGGCGAACTTAGACAGTACTTCATTCGCCTGTTTCTTCAGCTTAAGCATGCGCTGCTCACGGGGACCAACCACATAGGGAGTATCCGCGGGTGGTGAGCATAGGCTGATATACAAGGGCAATGCGGAGGTGCCAACAATGTCGATTTTCAAATACATCGACCGAATGTTGGCCAAGCCACCAGGATACTGTTGCTGCAGCTGTTTGATAACGGTCATAATATTCTCTGCCAGCTGTAGGCCACTGTGTTCATGAATGCCCACTGGAATGGCGGTAAGATCGCCCTTGCGCAGTTGCCTGTAAGCGGTCCGACTGAGGGCACGAGAAATTTCTTTAGGCAACTGGTTATCCTTGCTCAGGCGAACTGCGTGCAGAACATTGCGTGGCTTCTGAGCAGCCTAAATAAAATGTATAAGATGGTTGTTAATATACTGTTTCTAAATTCAGTTGAAAATATTACTTACCTGGCCCAGAAAAGCGCTGGCCTGACCCGAGATTCGACCATCGCAAAGGAAGTAATCGTAGCTATTCAGGAACTTGCGCTTGGCCTCAAAGGTGCCCATATCATTGCGTAAACGATTGAATGGCACTATCGAAAGCCTCTGCTCGACGCCAGCCTCGCGGAACAAATCCTCATAATGTTGAACAGTGGGCTCATATTCAAAACGTGCACCACGTTGCAAGTCAGGCACAATGATAGCAACATCATCGTTGGGGGCGATCAGAGGATTTTTTAGCGCCAGCTTTACAAGACGCTTGGGGCAACTGGGGATCTTATAGCAGCTCACTTGCAGAATGTAGCGATAATCGCTGAATATTGATGTTGTCTTCTTTTTATTCACCTCCTCAGACACCTGAGCCTGAAGTGCATCGCATATTTTATGCACTTTTGATTCGCTGACAATATCAAAGAATTTATCCTCATCAAATGGCTTGAGTTCATAGCCCAGTTCAACAACTTTCTTAGGCTTCTTATTTAGCTCAAGATTCTTTTTATTTCGCTTTTGTTTTTTTGAATCCTTTCCTTTTCCTTTGTTATTCGCATCCCTTGCTACTTTTTTGGTTACCGGCTTTGCCTTTTTGACATCTGAAGGATTCTTTACCGTCTTTTTCGATTCTTTTACCACTTCTGTCTGCTTATTTTGCACTTGCTTAGCCGACTTAATCGTTTTCTTGGCAGACTTGGCAACCTTGACAGACTTGGGAGCCTGGGTAATGATCTCGGGTTGTTTCTCTTTCTTTGTCGATTTCTTTTCTACAGCGACCTGTTTCTTTGCCTTTTTCTCAACTGCTTCTTTTACAGGCGCTGACGGTTTTGCTATGTCCTTGCTTTTCTTTATTCTTCCTGCTTTGGTCTCTTTTGGTGTCACATTCTCGGGAGCAGGCACAGTTGCAAGCTTCTTGGCACCTTTCGATTTTGGCGCTGGTACAACCGGCGATGGTGGTGCTGCTAAAACCAATTTCTTTTTGCCGGCTTTTGGTTTTGGTGCTGGTGCAACCGGTGATGGTGGAGCTGTTGAAGCCAACTTCTTCTTGCCTCCTTTTGTTTTTGGTGCTGGTGCAGCCGGCGATAGTGAAGGTGCTAAAACCAATGCCTTCTTGGACGGTTTCGATTTCTCCTTAACAGCAGCAGGTTTGCCTTTGGATATTCCATTCACGCTCTTCTTCTCCAAAGCATTCTTACCCTCTGACTTTTTTGAGCCAATCTTTGTTTTAATTTCAGAAACATCAGCAGAGGCTGATGCTAAAGCTGCAGATGCTTTTGTTGATTTTTTCTCTTTGGTCGCCTTAAACTTTTCTTTGGCAACACCCTCAATTTTCTGGGTTTTGCTTAAAGACTTCGGCTGTGGCTTCTGTACTTTCACCATCTTCAATTCGTTATAAAAATTAATAAAACTTAAACACAAAACACGCCAACACGTGCAAATGTACAGAGTTATCAATTCGAGCGCTTTATCGATATCGTTGCTCGAAATAAATATCGATGGTAAATTTCGATAGGTTAAATAGTGTTGCAAAGTGATGCAATTGGCGCAATTTTGAATAGTGAAGGGGAATCAATGTTATCTCAACTTGGAATAATACAATGATTTACAAATTAAATATTAATATATCATTAATAATCAAATTATTTATTTAAAGTATAAAGTCAGTTTATTCTGTCCTTCCGCCATTCACATAGCCTTTAATAAGATAATCTATTTGCTATTATTGTAGCAGCTATTTATTTTAGGCTATATCTGCAAGATAAAAATAAACCAATTTTCTGCTAGCACGCGTGCCTAATAGCAGCAACCCGTCAAATGTCCTTGCGCACCCCCACATATCAACTGCACTGGTCGGCACATGGCATCTCCCACAGCGTCTCAAATAAAGTTTTCTTAGAAAACTTGTAAGCATTTCTGGAAAGGCCTCGTGAGGGGCCGATGAATTTGTCAGCACGTGACTGAAGCTGAGCGCCGAACTTCAGCGTCATAAGAACTAAGACCAAAAGTATCTTCGCCTGTAGCAACTAGGCAAATATAATTAACATGTATTAAAGACCTAATATGCAAAGTTACAGTTTAAGTTTTTTGGCATTTGCTTTAAAATTATCCTTTTTGGGACGTTTGCTGCCAGTTGTCGTCGACGTGGATGTTGTAGTGTCCTGCAGCTTATTAAAGAATGCCTTTGATGATTTAAGTGCTCCCTGATCGTTGCTGCTCGTAATCTGAAATATAGTATAATTTGTATTAGACGTATCTATAAATAAGTTAAATTGTTAACCTACCTTTTGTACATTGCGATTCTTCGTGATGGATTTTAGCAGCTTGGCGTTTGCCTCCCGTTGTGTAGGTGCCTTGCCTTCCTTGGCACGTTGCAGATCACGCATTTCAACAGCGGCGTTGATGGCGCGCTGCTTTTGCTTCTTCTTTCGGCGTTCACGATTTTTGTCAGTGCGCGTGCGCTCTGTCTTGCCCAGCGGAGTGTGTTTAGGACCACGGAAGACCTCCTCTGGAGCCAGCAGCTTGGCATCGCTGACTGCCACTGGAGCCACCTCTTCCATGTGGACGGCGGGTGTATTAGTCACAATCTTAACCTCGGGCGCCACGGGCTTAGGAGTGAAATGGAAATTGGAGAGGGCATCAAGTTTGAGGAAAAGAGAGCGCATGGCCCGCTTGATTTCTTGATGTTCCTTTGGCTCTGGAGCCATGCTGTCGTCAGCATCGCGACTGGGATCCAGCTTGTCCAACTCACGCTGGTATTGCTGTTCATAAATTTGTGCCAACGACTGTTTCGACTTTTCCTGATCGAGCACTAATTGCTTTCGATATTCCTGTGGTGTGTGCACAGGTCGTACTGTGCGCACCACATCATCCCAGGCCTTGTCGCGTATGCGTTGCTTTATTATATCCTCAATAGTTTCATTTTGTTCTTCTGTAATGGCTGTTACAGACCGTCTCGTTGAATCAAACTCCAAAATCTCCTCCAACAGTGAATTCTGTGGCCGATTTCCAGCCTGTACTTCACCCTTTAGCTGCCAGGGTTTATCCCCTAACACAACATCCTCATAGTCTCGTATGCGCTGGAGCAGGCGCACCTCACGCATTTCATTGGATGACTGTGGCGCAGTTGAGGTCTTTTCTTTCTCATTTTCATCTTCATTTTTGTCTGATTCAGAATCCGAATCGCTAGCCGGTTCCACACCACTTTGGGCCACAAAGTCCGCTTCGTCGATTTCACTAGCTGCATCTTCCGCTTGTTCCTCATCAACCTCTTCATCACTGGCATCTTCGTCGATTTCCTCATCATCGCTGTCATTTTCATTATAGAATTCTCTGTCTTTGTCTTTAGGCAACTTCTGTGCTTCCTCTTCGAGCTCGTCATCCATGTCGAAGAAATCAGCATAATTCACATTAACATCATCCTCCTCATCAGACTCTTCACCTACTCCAAAGTCTTCTGCAAAATGATCAATGACCTCTGAATCGTTCATTGGGTTTTTGTTATTAAGCTTTCTCATCTCTTTGGCATCCTCCTGCTCCAAAAACTGCTTCATTTCATCCAATTTAAAAAATGTATCATCAACCACCGACTTTCTTCCTTTTTTAGCACTTTTGGCTTTGATTTGTTTTGATTTTGTAGCTGACGGCCTTTCAATGGTGTCATCAGAGTCGCCCAAAGCTGATTGATGCGCCTTATCATCCTCATCGTCCTCTTTCTCGTCTTCACTCTCCTGCTCCGGCAAGTTCTCATCATCGTCATCGTCGTCAAGCTCGATTCCCAGATTCTGCTCCCGAATGGCTGTAAGCTGTGCAGTTTGTTTTAAAAACTGTGACAATACCAAATCGTTGCGAAGTTCAAGCTGCTGCCAAATTTGTTCCTCATCCATCTGTTCCAAAACCAACTCAGGCAAAACATCCTTTTGATTGTCCACATCGCTGTTGATGCTGACTCCATAAGTTTGCTGTATAAGCTGATGTATCGTATCCACCTGTTCCGGCTGTGGCCTGCAAGAAGAAAATTCTTAGACATTTGCGAACACGTGCGCGGATCGAAGAGAACAAAAACAAACTTTAAAAAGCGGTCTGCATGTTTGACCAACTGGTCGAAGTTTTCAGCAATTTCCTTAAAGGTGTTTGTCTTCGTGAGTATTTTCTTAGATCTATTATTCCCAGCCATCTCGAATGAATTGTCCGATATAACAGATTATTAAAAACGGACCCAAACGAATTAAACAAACGACAACTGGACTCAAATAAACTAGTCGAACTAGTAACAAAGAATCGCGAACTGTTGTGCGTTCGATTGATTGCATTGCAATGTACTATTTCTTATCGATAACAATGGCTCTTGAAATCGAATTGTCATAATCAAGATTCACCGATTGGCAAACATATGTTGTTGTAAAAAGCCGTCTTCAAACGCAAAAGTTGTTTTTAAAATATTATGTCGGTAGCTTAATTTGCCCAAGCAAACCGATTGGTGTCAATTTCCTAGCAGCCATGGACTCCAAGTGTTATAAGTTACTTTTATTGGGCGGCGCCGTGCGTCTGTATTTTGGCCGCACCTCTTTGGCATCTCTTATCGGCAATCGCGTTGAATTTGCAACTCCTTTAAACTCATACAAGCGCAGTAAGTACACAATACCACAAATATTATTTCAAAACCCTTCAAACTTGGCGTAATCTTTTTTCAGTGCAAGAAGGAGTTTTTCTTCTTCAACAAGGAATTGATCCGTATCGAGGAGATCTTGTTCATGAAACGCCGCTAGTCCTAAAGGCCCTGTCCGGCATTCTGATAAACTATGCGGAATTCCTACCTCTGCTGTACATTATCTTCGATCTGTGCACTGCCGCACTGCTATACGCGATGAGCCGCCGTTTTGTTGAACAAAAACTTCAGCAACAGCGACAGGAATTCAAGGACTACGAAAAGGACACGATGGAGCTTCATTACAGTGACAAGGACAACGACGACATATCGAAAATGGTGCTAGTTGCATATCTATTCAATCCCCTAACCGTAATGAGCTGCATTGGACTCACCTCCACGGTTGTGAGTAATCTATTGCTGGCAACGTATCTGTATGCTTTGATCAAGCGCCAGATTCTGGTATGCCTTGTCCTGCTCGCCTTCGAGACTGTGCGTAGCCTCTATCCAGTTGTGCTCATTGCACCGCTACTGTTGATCTTTGCTCGCCGCTCTGTCGGTATGGGTATAGCCATATTTACGATATTTGTAAGCTGCTGCTTGGCCATAGCTGGCGCCAACTTCTTAGTCATGAATAGCTGGAACTTTTTAGATGGCACACTTGGCTTCATGTATGTTGAATAGAAAAGAACCAATTTCATTCATTATTATCTGTTCTCATACCCTACAGTTTTTACTTTCGTGATTTGCAACCCAACATTGGACTTTTTTGGTACTTTTTCACCGAAATGTTTGAGCATTTCCGCACCATGTTTTTAATCACCTTTCAACTGAATGCAACCGTCCTCTATCTGGTGCCTCTGTCAATAAAGCTGCGCAAAGAACCGATGCTGCTGGCCACTGTGCTGGTTGCACTCATGGCTGTCTTTCGTGCGTATCCTAGTCTCGGTGATGTCGGATTCTACTTGGCTTTATTGCCGCTGTGGCGTCGTTGCTGGAAATGTGAGTAGCTACCATCGTAAGCTAAGATATTAACTAACTCACAATTGCTATAACTTGTAGTCATGGCGCACGGCTTTGTCGTATTTACAATCTTCCTCATCACATTATCCATGATGGGAGCTCTGTGGCATCTATGGATCTATGCCGGATCTGCAAATGCAAACTTTTACTTTGGTGCAACTCTCGCTTTCTGCACTGGTCAGATATTCCTAATTACGGATTTGCTTTTTGCGCACGTTAAGCGAGAGTTTTGCCTTTACAATGGCCAGCAGATTATGATTGATGGAGTAGAAGCGCGCATACTGCTAGAATAAGTTGAATAAGCTCACACAAATAAAAAGAAACATTTTATTCAACTTAAGCCCAGCATATTATTTAACAGTAGGATTACTGTTTGGAGAATCCTGTTTTTGTTTTTCTATTAAGGAATTTGTATAGATACAAGATGCGCTTCTCCATGTCCCTCCACTTGGTTGGGCGCGCAATAGGGTACTTGGTTTTCTCCATAAGGCGACGCTTTCGCAGCAATACCTGATACTCATTGCCCGACACGCCACGCAACCAGGAGGGCACCGAGTATAGCACTCGCGTGGGATGCAGTCGATCGTTCCCCAATATGTCTATGTAGTCATTCTGTCCAAAAAGTGCGCGCTTCTCTGACCAAGCATTCTTGGGTCGATACACGGGCATTGGTAGCTTCTGGCCATTATCTAAATGCGGCAGGAGACCACTCTGAAACAGTTTATCCTTGTAGCCATATCGTCGCACCGTGGGACCGCGTGCCCGACGTTCGGCATGCGACAGCTGACGCACAGTTGTGGAAGAGGTCAACGCCAACGGTTTAGATTTCGCGGCGAGGACTCCTGCGCCCCACAGTTTTTGAAATGTATTGGTAAGCCAAGACATCTGTGCCTGCGTATTTTAATTTATGATTAGGTAATTGTAAATAGTCGACTAAGAAAATTATAGGCAAGCCAACTGACTTCGTCTGCGATCAGCTGTTGGTGCTCGATAGACAGTAGTCTGTTATCGACTGTATTATCGATAACGTTCTGAAAGGGTCTGGCAATACTACTTCACTAACATATGACGACCTGGTGGGTAAACAAGTAATTTATTATTTCTTATTCCCCGCGAGTGAAT
The DNA here is from genome assembly GCA_018901825.1 of Drosophila funebris. Lineage (NCBI taxonomy): Eukaryota > Metazoa > Arthropoda > Insecta > Diptera > Drosophilidae > Drosophila > Drosophila funebris. The sequence goes on from JAEIFK010000425.1 coordinate 25,727,592, forward strand.
GTGTTTGTTTACGTACAAATGAGTGACGCTGATACTCTGGATGCCGAAAAGGCAAAGCTGCGTGGCGAGATTGCCGAGCTTAAGGCATCATTGTATGCAAAGGAGCAGGCTTTGCGTGAGTTGCAGGGATCAACAGAAGGCGCACACGTACCAAAGGAAACCTATATAAAACTTAGCAACGATGACATCTCGCGTTACAGTCGCCAACTTATATTACCCGACTTTGGAATCAGTGGCCAGCTGAAACTTAAGAACTGCGCAGTACTCATTGTTGGCATGGGTGGATTGGGATGTCCAGCGGCCCAATATCTCGCTGGTGCAGGATGTGGCCACTTAGGCCTGGTTGACTATGACCAAGTCGAGCGGAGCAATCTGCACCGCCAGACACTACATACGGTGGCTCGCTGTGGCTTGTCTAAGACGGAATCGGCCCGCATTGCATTGCTAGAATTGAATCCACACTGTCAAATCACATGCCACCCGCGCCTGCTAAACAGATTCAATGCACTATACATATTGAACGCCTACGACGTAGTTTTAGATTGCAGTGACAACGTGGCGACGCGTTACTTGCTCAACGATGCCTGCGTAATGCTGCGCAAGCCGCTGGTGTCCGGCAGTGCGCTCAAACTAGATGGACAGCTAACAGTGTACAACTACGGAGTCCAGGGACCTTGTTATCGCTGCATTTATCCAGTTCCTCCTCCTCCGGAAGCAGTTACTAATTGTGGAGATGGCGGCGTTTTGGGTGCTGTTACCGGCACGATAGGCGCCATGCAAGCTTTAGAAGCCATCAAGATCATCGTCGGACTGGGAGACGTATTGGCCGGTCGGCTGCTGATCTTTGATGGCAACAGCTGCCAATTCCGCAACATAAGAATACGTAGCAAGCGACCAAATTGCCACATCTGCTCTGCCCAACCGCTCATCACTGAACTAATCGACTACGAATTTTTCTGTGGGATGCATGCTAATGACAAGGACAATCCGCTCCATCTGCTTGAGCCAGAGCAGCGTATTAATGTTACAGACTACCAGATGCTGCAACCAAAGCAACACTTGCTGATTGATGTGCGTGCGCCGGCCGAGTTTGAAATCTGTCAGCTGCCTGCGGCAATAAATCTGCCATTGGCGAAAATTCTGGATGACAGCTATCTTCAGCAGTTTGGCCAACAGCTTGAAAGCAAAGAGTTTCCCATATTGGTAGTATGTCGACGAGGCAACGACTCACAGATTGCCGTGCAGCACATGAGAAATCGGTTTCCGGATCATTCCATACGGGACGTGGAAGGTGGACTGCATGCCTGGACAAAGCAGATCGACCAAAATTTTCCTATCTACTAACTAAACCAACATTAAAAAAATAAATATTAAAACTCTCTACCTTATTACAAATAATGACTGTAATACGAATCAATCCTACAACCCTTTATATTTCCCCATTTCGATATATTTACACTCATTGTTAGCATAAGTAAAAGGCGATTTGACCAAAGTGTAACTTGTAACTTGGTAATGGAGTAACAGATATTTTATACAAGAATATCAACTTCCTTCGATTTTTCAAAAGTTTATTAATCAAATAAAATGTTTTTTTTTTTTTAACGAGTCGAATTCGTTATAAATTAAATCTTAAATCCAATATATGGTGGGGGAAATTTGATTTTAATAATAATTATCTTCATTTATTAAGTATAATTTAAACTAAAAATTATTTTCACTTTACACAATTGCAACTCCTTTTAAAGATATCAAAAATAGCGAAAGAATAAAAATACGATGAAAAGATATATATTTTGGCATGGTCACAAACTTGCCTTCTGTGATTTAAGTTATATTTCTAAGTTCTTTAAAATTTCAATTAATTACAATAATTCAGTTAATTATTTTGCATTTTATGTTTGAATATATAGGTTTGTATGTATAGGCGAAATATATAGAAACACTTGCGGAACTCCGGACAGAGACAATATCCATGGGTGTCGCAATCGTCGTATTATTGATTTGACGCCTGATCATGTTCATGTTGTTGTTGCTGTTCTTGTTGAGGATGCGCGCTGTAAAAAGCTACATTTGGGAAAGAAATCAAATCAAGTTATGCATATATATATATGTAGGTATATAGAACAGCAAATATAGAGGGGAAAAAAAGAAATTGAAATCTCATTGTTAGGCTTTTGCAAGTCTTTGGAAAAATATTCAATTTGAAGTGGCTTTTGGATGGGTTTGAAGCGATCCTACTTCAAATTGAATATTTGAACTCAGAACATTTCAAAAGTGCAAAAGAAAAAGAAATTAATTTTGGGCTTCATAAAGCACCCCTCGTAATTAAGTTGCTGTTTTTGCTTGCGGTTTGTCTAAAATTGGTTGTCGAGAAGACTTCATTCGTTTAGTTTATTGTTTTTTTTTTTTGTTGTTTGCTTGTTCAGTTAGTTACGGCCTAGTAACGACGTCGCTCTCGATCGCGACTACGTGAGCGCCGCCGGTCATTGGAGCGATTGCGACGAGTATCTCGCTGACGATCGCGATCCTTTTCGCGTTCACGCTCCTTTACGCGGTCCTCACGTTCCTTTACTCGCTGTTTGTGTTCCTCGATGCGCTTTTGACGGAATGCCTCCTTCTCCGCGATCTAAAACAACATTGAATACATGAATATATTGATCACAATAGGGAGCACGTTCTATTTGATTTCTTACAGCTTCCGGGGTCAAGGGCAGCCAATATATGCACGGTGTGCCCTTGGTTTTGCGAAATAGATCATCTAATAGTCTGATAGGTGGTTCATTCTCCTTCTTTCTTGATTTCAACGCTGCGTAGGACGAATAAATGTAAATATTGTTGTTTTTTGAAGAGAGTTTCTAACCTGGTGAGCCGCTCCTGCTTCTACCATGTCCATGATGATCACTGCGCTCGCGTTCACGTCCTCCACGATCCCGTTCTCTTGAGCGTTTACGATCCTGTCCACTACGATCAGCATCATCTGCGCCTTTGCCGCGCTCCGAATCACGCAGTCGAGAATCAACGCGCTCCTTGCTACTTCGGCGTCTGTCATTACTGGATTTGTCGCGATCGGTGGGTTCCTTTTTACCCACATCCCATTCGCGGACAGGACGCACTGGCTGTCATAAAATAATGTTCAATTAGTCCCAGGTGTTATGTTCAAGTTGAGTTATTTTCGACTTACCTTTTTATCGCTAGCATCTAAGCGTGACCAAGTATTTCCCGCGTGCTGATTATCTCTGGTATTGTCCTGTGGGTACTTGGGAGTCTCATTTTTCGTAGACTGTATAGCGCGATCCATATCTGTGCGACTACCGAAATCGACATTCAAGCACTTGGGATTCGAGACAGGCCATCGAACACCATGAAGGGCATGACGCGTTTCGATGGCTTCACTATTTATATGAATGTATTAATATTGTTAGGTTGTAAACTTAGATAAGATTCAATTCGAAATACTCACTCCTCTGTGGCATATGCAACATAGCATTTGGACTTGATGCGATCAATCCAGAAGCCATCATCCTCGACGATTTTGCCAGTACGTGCCAACAGACCCTTCAATTGCAGCACAGTAAAAGGACGCACCAAGTTGGTTATGTAGAGCACATGACTGGCGCGATTGCGTGCCGGACTGGGAGAACGTACAACAGCAGTTGCATTGGCCGCTGGCTCGACAGCTGATTTATTGGTTGCTTGTACCGTTGGAGTTTCTTTATCATTCTGTTTCGGTTGCTGTTTCTGTTGCTCTTCATCGGTCTCATTGCCTTCATCCCGTTCTTTTGTGACTCGCAACTCTGGCGTCAACGAGCGTTCGTCTGTTTCATGGTCACTGGTGACAAGGCCTTCCTCCTCTGACGATGACTCCAACTGCACATCACTAAGCGGTACAGGATTTACCACATCCGATATGATGTTCTTTAACGAATCCGTCGAAATGGCCAGCACCGGTTGAGCACGGTCTGCCACCTTTTTGCTTAACCATTTGCGTTTGCGCACGGATCGCTGAAGTGCAACGGATTCATTTTTATCGCAAGTTGACTCCTCCTTGTTATCTTGCTGTTCTGATGGTTGCTCTTCATTATCCTTATGATTCTCCTTCTGTTCATCAGTTTTAAGTGGCTTGGTGGTCTCCGACTTGGGCGTCTCCGTTTTCTCCAGTCTGCCAGTGTTCCGTTCTTCAACGTCCTCTGTTTGAATGTCTAATACATCGCTTGTTGTTTTTAGATGTTCCTCATCCTTACTTGCTGTAAAGCTTAAAGACGAAGCAACTTTTACCTCTTCCACATTCCGTGCGGCACCTTCATCATCGCTACCCTTTCCTAGGCCCGTTTCCTTCCCTTCGACATCATTGTGCTGGTCCACGGTTGGCTCAGTTGATTTTTCCTCTTCCTGTAATTTCGGCTTTGCCGGTTCAGCCTCTCTCTCTGTCTCTTCTGGGTCCTTCTGAAGTTCAGCAGGCGGTTCATCGCGCTTCTTGGTCGATTCTATTTCTGTCGATATCTTGTTATCGATATCGACGCTCTTGCCGTTATTTGGTTCCGCACCATTTTCTATTTCCTCCGGTATTGTTTCCACCTTTCGGTCAACGCTTTTCTCACGTTGATTGCTAGTACTATTGCGCTTCTTGGGTGTCGTGCGTGTGCTGCGGCTTTTGCGCACTGGCGATGCCGCATGTTCCTCACTTGAGGCGCGCTCCCCTCGTTCTTCATTGATTTCTTCAATTATAGGTGGTGCTTTCGAAGGGGCTTTTGTGTCCTCTACCTTCTCGACTAGCGGCTCCTCCTCAGTTTTCTCATTTTCCGATATTTTGCGCGATCGACGACTGCGACGTGCCGGTAAAGGTGCAGGCGATGAAGACTTTTTTCGCTCGCTACGACGTCTCATAGCTGTAAAAAAAAATGCTTCACGCACACTGATGCCACTAACAAAAACACTGAAATAAAATGCTATTGCACTTGTTTTTAACGTCAGCAGTACGCGATTAATACGCACACACAATTGTTTCTTTATTTTGCGGCGTGCAACCTTTTCGTTTCCTCTTAAAAGAAAATTTTGTTGCCAGCGAAAAGCGTCAATCCGCCATCAAAGGTAGGGTTGATATTTGGGGTAATCAATGCTTCTTAACTATCGCACGGTGAAATTATCGATAGATCGTCGATTTATATATTTGATATATATAATGAATATTTTTTGAAATATTATATGAATTCCGTTGTATTATTGCTTTTAATATTTTGAAGAGTAATACGTAATTTGGTAGACAAACTATGCAATTCGATTTTCTTTTCCATAGCAATATGATGCCATCAATAGTTAATTGCTGAAGCTGTCAGTCATCAAATTTTAAGGAATACCTCAAATACGAATTGAAAATTCATAAACTAATAACTAAAATGTTAAATTTTTAAATTATTTTTTAATATTTGTTTGCTAAATGCGTTGGGCGACACTTTACATATAACCAGTCTCTTTACAACACTGGATTGTCGCATATTTCGTAATTGAACAGCACGAAGAACAAAAGTATCCAAAAATTTGTTAAGTTTATTGTAAAATGTATTGATTACAAAATGATAGTAAAGAATTTTAGTAAAATAACACAATTATTTGGACGCCTGCGATATGTGCGTGGCGTGAATGCCAATCCCAATGACTATTCGCTCAGAGTCCAAAACAACTACAAACTGAATGCAGAAGGATTTCGATCGTTATGTTGTGTTCATTCAAGGCAACAACACCGACAACGTTCTTCTCACTCTTCGCCCCTTCCGCCCACCGCGTTGCTTTTCAGCGCAGCGTTCAGCTTTAACTTCCTTGGAGGCGGTAACGACAAGGACAATGAAGAGACCCCGGAAACCAAATTGGTGAATACCATAAAACGTTCGATTCTATGCATACAAAATGATCAATATGACAAGGCCGAGCAAATGTTGCACCTCGCACTTCGTATGGCCCAAGATATGCAATCGTCAAAAGGTATTACTTATGTGTATGATCTGATGGCCAATTTGGCAATGGAGCGTGAGCAATTCAAGAAAGCGGAAAAGTTATTTGTGGACGTAATGAGGAGATTGATGACTGATGGGCACACAGAGGATAGTCCCAAGATTTTGCACATTAGCTCAAAAATAGCCCATATGTCGCAGATGCAAGGTGAACTAGAGAAAAGCTTCGAGGGCTTCACATGGACACTGCACCGACTGGCCAAGCTGGTAAAGAATATGCCGGAAGACAATGATATACTAGAGCTATATGGCCTGACAAAGAATTGGTATTGAAGGTTGTTCCATGCTTCTCTACAGTCGAACATATTGAAACCCGTAATCTGTATAACTAATAATATGCGTATAATCCGCAGGTTTGGGCAGTTGCTTATGAAGCAAGGTAAATACGATGAGGCAAGGAATCTATTCAAAGAGGCCCTTGATATTCTGGTAGATGTTTATGGAACCCTTAACGATGCTTCAGTAACAATTTTGAATAACATCAGCGTAGCTTACGTAAATGTGAGTAAACAATAATCCCATCTGCACTCCATATGTTAAAATATTTCAATTAATAGCTTGAAAAGTACGCCGAAGCCAAGGAAACCCTTTTGCATGCATTGGCAGTAGCCAAGGAGCTGAAGGACGCAACACAGGAGGGTATTATTCAGGCCAATCTGGGACTAGTATTTCTGCGAGAAGGTCTTTTGAAAGAGGCGGAGAATTTTTGCAAACTGGCATGGAAAACGGGCAAAAGCCATGAGAACGCTGATGCCATCGAGCAGGCCGAGTATTGTTTGAACGAGATTAAGTCGAGCATGAAAGGCTAGTAAAATTCAGAGGAAGAGAACTATCATAACTTAAACATACAAATTAATTTGTTAATTAAATGCAAAAGCTGTAAGCCTTTGTTGAACAGAATTGTATTACATTATATAGTCGATCCCGAAATATCATTATTAAACAACTCCGTATAAATTTATATTTAATGTTCATAAGGTGCCTTAACATTGTCTTACAGTTCTTAATTTCATTTCAGGTTTTGAATTCATTCTTTCCGGTTTGGAACTACAATTGTGACATTTTTTTCTTTAATAGTTGAGTAATTTTATAGACACAAAATAGTTACATTAAATTAAGCTGCTATAACTATTCAAACTTGGCTATAACAATCATCAGAGCCACGCCAGTAAGAAGCGCCACAATTTCCTTTAAAGATTGCTTGAGCTTCGTCGACTCTTCTAATAGCTCTGGCAATACACTAACCGTGGCAATGTAAATGAAGCCACCGGCTGTGAAAGGCAACACCCACGGTGCCGAGCTACCATCGCTGCTTCCTGCACCTAGGAGAGCCAATGCAGTGCCAGCTAATGCACCTAACGCTGTCACCAGCTGTAGCAACATGGCCTTGCGACGCGAGCAGCCAGATTTGATGAGTATAGCAAAATCGCCAATCTCATGAGGTACTTCGTGCAACAGTATGGTTATTGTCGTAACTATGCCAATGCTGTTGCCGGCCAGGTAGGAAGCCCCAATGGCAAGGCCATCAGTAAAGTTGTGCGCAAAGTCAGCAGCCAAATTTAGGTAGCCTGATATCTCAACTTCACCCTCTTTATCATCTTTCTTTGCAACTGCCTTGCTTGGCTTTGGTGGTGATTTTTTCTTATCTCCAGATCCGGGTTCTTTATCCTTGGCAGCCGGTTTGGGTTTCGGTGCGCCGTGACTGTGTCCATGTCCACCGGTGTCGCCCTTAAGTATGCGTACTAATTTTTCCACAGACAAAAAGGCAATGATGCCACCGAGAACCCAAAGGCCAACGCTCATATCATGTGCGTGGGCATGGCCCTCGCCCTCCTCATGATGATCGTGATGATGGTGGTCATGATCATGGTCATGCTCGCCGTGGCTATGCGGATGTGTGGCGTGTGGAATCAAGTGTAGAAATGCATCACCCAACAGCCCGCCGGACGCAAAGGCAAGCAAGACTTTTAGTCGAGGTTTCATTGCTTCGCTGTTATCTAGCGGTATGATGTAGAGCAGCACGAAGGGAGCAGCACTGATAAGCAATGTAGAGCCGATTGAATGAAGCCAAATGCTCTTCATATCTGTAAGAAGCGAGATTAAAATAACTATGCGCAGTTGTCGTTATCGGCAGCTTACCCAACTGTGCCGGCTTTGCGTGAAGGTGGTCATGATGGTCGTGATGCTCATGATGTTCATGATCGTGGTCGTGTCCATGATGATCATGATCATGGTGATCATGGTCATGGTGATCATGATCGTGTTTTACCGGCGGTGCATGCTTAGCATCAAAATTTTCATTTGCTTCGCGGGAGTATTTAAAACTGGGATTGCCTTGACTCTGACATAATTCTGGCAAGGAAAGAACTATGCCTGTAAGTAGAATACCAAGCGCAACTTTCTGATAAAATTTAAAATTTGTCGGCTGCAAATCAGCCAATTGTTTAGGCATAGTTGGCTATGTTTCTCCAAAGGCGTGTGTATTTTTTTTGTAATTATTGTGACGTGTGTGTTTTTTCTTTGCTGTCTGTTCGTCTACAAGTACTCAATGAGTACTACTCTTATAAACCTAAGCGATAGGTACTCATATTGTATGCGTAATCGATGATTGGCACATTTGTTATCGATTGCATGTGGTATTTATTGATACTCAGTATCAGTCACGAGATTGTACAAATTATTTTTAAACAAGAGAATTAATTAACGTTCCGAACATAATTGTTATAACAGCATCTTCCAAATTACTTAGAGTGGGTTGTCAAATAATCCCCAAGACGTCAGACTTGCCTCCTTAGCAGCAGCTAAAATTGAGAAAACGTAGCTCCAAATACCGTTAAATTTGAAAGTAAAATGCTTATATTATTAAACATCTAATCGTATTTAGTTAGTTTTTCGTTGTTCGTTAAACGAGGCTAATAAACTAGACAATTGTGTGTGGTATGGAGAGTGCAAAGTAGGTTTTTCTTTGTTTTATGTATGTATGTATATGATGCCATCGATAAACCGTTACAAAACAACAGAAAAATTCGTTGGTATTTAATAAATAATAGATTGTGGGAGTAAATTTGGATATAAAACCATATTTGCTTGTGGTATCAGACACGACACATTCAAATATGAAACTATAACTTTCATCATTATGTAGTATATATACAAGCCACTTTGGTTGCAAATTGCCAGATCACTGCTCACTGCTCAGTACAGGTTTATCTTCTTTAGTATCGTCTTGCGGCACATGTGGCAGGTGCGCAACGTCTCGGCACAGTGGGAGCAGGCGCCATGGCCACAGAGGAAGGCCACATCACGTTTGCGTTCCATGCAAATACCACAAAAGTGTGACTCCTCAAACTCCTGAACTTTATTCTCCAGATATCGTAGCAGATCCCCAGATGGTAAACGCGCCTGGTCACTGGGCGACGATGTGGAGGACAACTGCTGGCCAACAACCTGTCGTCCGCTGGCGTCCAAACGCCTCTCAATCGCAACACCACAGCGCAGACACTTCTTCATCCGAATGCTGCATTCCTCGCAAGCAATCTGATGCAGGCATGGTTCTACAAATGAGAAAAAAATTAATATAAATAGAGGATAAAGTATTATTTCTAATGTTACATACCAAAGCGCACCAGTTGCAGCGGCTCGTTGCATACAATGCATTCCTGTTGACCAGAGATTAGACCGGGCAATGCTGTTGCAGCTGCCGCACCGATCACCACATGGGGCACAGAGTTCGCTTCAATTGTGGCAGCGTTGCATGTCGTTGTTGACACTGGTGGCTTTGGAGCTTTCTTGCGTGGTGCCACTTGAGGTGAAACACTTGTGGTGGCATCCGAATTGAGTTTCTTGTTGCCCGGCGATGGTGCCGCCTCGCTGGGCTTGGGTTGCGTTACTGGCGGAGGAAGAGTCAATGATGTTGAAGACGCCGTTGCCACAACATCCTCGCCAACTTCAACAACTGCCGCCGCATCATCCGATGTGTTTATGTCCAGTGCTTGCATGTTACGTTGGAGTGGTATTGGTGCCGTTGTCGTTGTCGTGGTTACTGTGGCCTCCTCAGTGCCGCCAGCTGTTTGCTGCCCAAAGATCAATTGACGTATGTTACGATCTGTAATCCATTCAAAAATACTAGCATTGGCATTGTTAAGCTCCACACGACAGCCGTGACGCGATAGATAGATCAGGATGCTGTACATTAGACGATCCTCGGTCCGGACGCTTGTCTGTGCCAGACTGATGAAGAACTTGTGGATCTCGGACGCCTCCTCCTGTGCCGGCTCAGCTGCCTGCTGTAAGTTGGATTTCTTAATGACGCACAAGTGCATGGCATTGTCGCCATCCTCATCCTTGGCATTAATGTCACACGATAATTTGACCAGACGTTCAATGACACCCGCATGTCCTTGCGAGACAGCAAGCAGGAATGGCGTTTGACGACGATTGTTGCGTATATCCAGTTCGGCCTGTCCCTCGGTCACCAGGGTTTCCACCACTTGGGCATGGCCATTAAGTGCCGCCAAATGCAGGGCCGCAAATCCATCGTCCTTCCGCACGTTGACCAATTGACGCGACAGCTGGAGGATGCGACGAGCAGCCACAACGTTGCCTTTCAGCGCCGCATGATGCAACACATTGAAGCCACGATTATTCTTCACCGTAAAATCTAAGTTTGGGGCATTGCAGAGCAGCTCCACGACTTCGGTGTTCTCCTTGCCGATGGCATCATGCAGTGCGGTGTCTCCATACGAATCCTGTATATTAACATTGGCATTGTGCTGGAGCAGTTCACGGACACAGTGGGGCGTCTTTTTGTGCGCACAAATGTGCAATGCCGAACAGTGGCTGGAGTTGAGGAAGTTCACCTCGGCACCGTGCTCGAGGAGCACACGCATTGTTTCCGGTTGATTGCCAAAGGCAGCGTAGTGTAACGCCGAGTCGCCCTCCTTGTCCACAACATTGACGTTGGCGCCCTTTGAAATGAGGTAAGTAACCAGCTCCACGTAGCCCTGATGGGAGGCCACCTGTATGCAAGCCTTGCCGCCGCTCATCACATCCACCTGACTAGGATTTACGTCTAGATATTGCTTAACAAACTCCAAATGACCCTGGGCTGCCTCGCGAACCAACTTATCGGCCACCGAACTGCCAGAGAGACCGGATAGCGGTGTCATCACATGATCCGTACGGCGATGGCTTAAGTCCATCATGCTATTGGAACGTTCCGCTGCCGTCGCCAATGGTGAACGCTCCAATTTGACACACTTTGGGTTTAAAGTCCACTCGAATCCATCGTGCAATTGCTGTATGCGCAAATCTCCATCGGAGTACACCTTCACCACCTTACAGAGTTTACCCAATGCCTGTAGAAAGCACAAAGATTAATCGAGAGAAGCAGAAAGTCTGAGGACAACTTACATAGCGCATAATGTCAATCCATTCGCCGTGACCTTTCTGCAACTGTTGCACCTTCTGTGCATCATTGATAATTGTCACCAAGTCGCCAACACGGAACGATACAACTTTGACGAGTGCGGCGGGGTGAAACGTCCAGCGATTGGGACAATTCTCATACTGAACACTGCAAATGGAGATTAGATCATAGATCATAGCTGTAGGATCTGGGAGCACTTACCGTATATCGCCCTTTTCGGTGATGCGATGCACCGTGCCTAACTTGGCCAGATGCTCGACCATGCGTGGATTCCAACCACCATGTCCCTGCTGTAGCTTCATCAGGGCATCCACCTCTAAGCAGACCTTAACGCGATCGCCCACAGAAAAGGTGGGCTTAACCATGGCCACGATCGGTTGCTGTTCCTCTGGTTGGCCCAAGACTGGCATGTGATCCTTGTAGTAATGACCGCCGCAAGTTGCTGCTATATACTTAAGATCCACGTTGCCCTTGTGGCCAAGGCGATAGACGTTCGTTGAACCGGTTACCCAAGAGACGTTGGCTACACTGCGACAAGATTCATTGTCCCAGCCACGAATTTCCATAACACGCCCAGTTTTCCCCTCACCGCCGTCCTGGTCGTTCCACTCCCAGTCGGGTCCACGCACTACCTTAGAGCCAACGAATATGCCACGCAATTGAATGCGCTGGGAACCTTTTCGGGGTGGTACTCGGACTCCCAATGATGTGGGCGTCGTATATCGCACAAATGAATGCTCCAAATCGTGCAGATTTGCACCGTAACAAAATGCACACAGGTGATAATTGGTGCACTGGGCACACTTGAACACAATCCCAGCTATTCCTTTTGAGCAGCCATCACATACGACATTCGAATGACGAACACCTGGTTATAATAGAAGGAGAAACATTTGTTAATCAAGTTTTGGATGATTTTCCAATTCATTCGTACTTACCAACTTGTGCATTGTCCACAATTAGAAGATCGTATTGATTCTGATAGCCAACTCTATAATTGGTGCGATGACCTGAATCCCAATTGACCACAACCGTATTCTCTGGTGAATGTGTTGATCCGCAACGTCCTATTTCGCAAACGGTGCCAACGTGACCTTCTCCGTCGTCTGTTGTATGGAAAATGAAATGAGATTTTTTCAAAAGGGAAGAAACATTTCTTGAAGTTAGTCTCTCTTTCCCCAGACAGCTTGAGATCTATTTATAAACTAAACTCTCTTCGCACCCCACACAAAAACCGTTGTCTCCGTTTCTCCCCAAAGGAAATATTGCGTGTGTTCCATCCGGTGTAATGTGGGGTTGCCTCTTGCCACACATCAGCAAACAATACACAAAATATTCAACACACAATGCACAATGTAAATAAATTCTATTGAATTCCTCCTCCTGTCTGTCCTTGTTGCAGCTGCACTCTAATTTTAAACACACATCTGTTTAATTTCCCCACGTGCCTGCCTCAGTTAATGGAGGACAGATGGACATGTGTTACTTTAGGCTATGCTCAAAAATGTTATTGTGACGCTGTTAGTTTTAAGTTACCAGTTTATGTTAAAAGTAACTGTGCAATAGAGTAGGATGAAGGTAGTGAAATAAAGAGTGGAGGGAATAATATGATAAGAAATGTTAGGGAGTGAGGAGGACGAATAAGATATGAATATAAAGAGAAAGAGAAGGAGGAACAGAGCAACTATGCGCTTGAACAAAGTACTTGAGACTGTAGATGAGCTGTTAATAAGCATGTTAACGTTATTTATAGCACTCCTTCCAGGGAGAAGCAGCTGCAATCCTGACTAGCTCCCCCTAATTCTAAAAATACGTAGATCTTTCAAATGGCACGCGCCCCAGACGGCAACGAAGACTTCGTTTTTATGATGAGGCGGCGGAGTAAAAACAATGTGGGGAAAGAGTCACATGTGCATGCCCCTTCCTATTCATCGTATACCCCTGCCCAATGCCATATTATGTCTTTAAAGCGGCAGCGCCAAATGAAAAGCCATTTGGGAAGGCATTCCGCTGTGAGTGTTGCTAATAATAGCACCGTCCTCTTTACATTCACTGGCACCCAAAAGTGCGGATCGTTTGCTATGTGTAAAACGTGCATATATACATACATACATTTATAAATATATACATACATATATATGTACATGTGTATAAACAAATTGTTATAGCTAGTTAATTCCTCAAATGGGTAAACAAAGTGTTGCTCAGTGTTTTAGCTATGCTGTCTCCTACCTTGATTCGACCATATCCAATTTGGACCGCGTACAACACGTACGCCCGGCGGAATGGAAGCACGCATTCCCGTGTTTTCTGGTTGCGTTTCAGCCGCCTGTAATATACAAATAATTATCAAATTTTAATAGATATACTATTGAAATCACTATTTATCAATTATCATGACAATTTGGATGTGTGTCAAATACATTTAGTAAGCGGAGGGAAGGGTGGGGAGCTGAATGTATATATTTGGGTCAACGACAAAATCAGCGCATGTCTAACTGGAAATATATATATGCATCGAGATGTGAACCTGTGACACCTGAGCAAATATACGCTTAGAACACATTTTACAATATTAAAAAACAAGCAAATAATGTACTTTGCTAATTATATATTCATTTTATATAAATCATTTGCTTCATTCGTGCCCGTCGTGCTTCGAGTGTGCCATCTCTAATAGGTGCGGAATGGACAGCGTTTAAAATTCCCGAAATAAACCCAAGTTGGGCGATTAGACGTATGATTCAGAAGTGTTTATGAATAGGCACTTGCTGGGGGAAAGTGGAGAGCTTAAATTGGCCTCACATCTGAGTCCGTTGGGCGTTTTAGTTTATCAGACATAGCAAAGTACAACTGCAGCTGTCTGTGGCAGGAACAACCGCGGCGAGTAAGAAAATGACGCATGAGATAAGACATATGGATACATATGTATACCCTACATATGTACACATATATGTCAACCATATGTATGTACTCCGTTATACAGCAATATATAACGCTTAACTTGAAAACAGCCACTTTGCACTAAACTACTGAACAACTAATTATTAGGTAAATTTAACAATTTGTTTATTTGATTTGATAGGGGCCCAACTTACCAATGCAATTTTGCGCTTCCGTCGAATGTAACAAATGTGTGTGTGCGTATGCGTGTGTGTGTGTGTGTGCCTGTGTGTAATATCTGTATGCAATTTTCAATGCTAATCCCAGTTTTGCCTTGTTCGCTTAAAATCTAGAGCCCTTTTACGTCAGTTATGCATTTGGCATTGCATTTAATAGTTTAACTTTAACTGATAATTTAGATTTTTGCATTTGTTATATATACACAATCGAATTAATACACAAAATTGGCCCAGAACGTGCATACTGCGTTTTTGTGGTGCAGCAACATTAATTTCGTAATTTAACACACCCCGTTCTCCTGTCTTTGCCTCGACGAACAATGCATGTTAATTATTTTGTTTGCCAAAAATTTTGCTTTTTTTTTTTATAAAATTTTAATTTTATGAATGTAAAAAGTGTGGCAGCAGTTCGCAATGTGAGGAACGCTGAACTTTTTGCAAAAATATGCCCTAAAAATACTGTCACTCTGAGCTCCTCACTTCACGAACCCACTCCTCACTTAACGAACCCGGGTAAGAATTCTGGCGGGAATTTTGAAAAAAAGGCCTCCGGGAAAACCCGTCGATCTCAGCCCCTAGGGGAGCCAGGGTCGCCAAACTTGGAACGAAGGTTCCTGAATACCCCCTCCAGGTTGAGAGCATGTTAGATTTGCGGTACCTCAGCCCCCTGCCACGCAAATCGCTCCCAAAGTCAAAACTTATAACGCCCACGCCACCCAACGGAGACACCTGTAACTTGGCAGGTGTACGGAGAGCACAATATAGCGCCTATGCTGAAAGTTTCAGCAGGATCGGCCCGTAAACAAGGGAGAAATTTTAAAAAGAAAAGTGAAAAAAACTTCCGTTACTCGTTTTTTTGCCCCGCCCCTTTTCAAAAAATGCTCCTTTTTTAGCGCATTTTGTTCAGCTTGAAGGGGCGGTCTTAACGGTACGGAAAAAATGTTCTAGGCGGCGGCTGGTTTTTTCAAAAAACGGCGAAATAAAAAAAAAAATTTCCGATTTGAAAAGCGCGCGAACAGTATCAATGTGACCGTTTGCTACCAGTAGGTGACCTCAGCTTGGGGTTTTTCACCTATGTCGCGGGTGTTCACACTGCTGCAGAATAAAAAGAGTACCAACTGTGAAAAAATGTACCATTTTGTTTGGTGCTAAATGTACCGAGAGTGGCAAGCGTGCACAGCCGGCATCCCCCAAGTGAATGTTGTTTGTACCCAAATTAAGCGCAAATAAATAAATATATGCAGTTTATAAATACAAGTTGTATAAGAACTATGGCCTCGAAATCTAAACAAAGCCTGTCAAGTAAGCTGAAGCAGAATAAAGTGGTGAAACCGAAAGCAACAACTACCAAACATGAACAAAGGCTGTGGGTAAGCGGCGAATAAACTAATATATCTGCGAATTAAAGTTCTAATGTCTTGTGAAGGACATCGAGGATCTGCCAGGAACAGGTCCACGCTTCCTTTCACCTGTTCAGACGCGCAAGCAACGTCAGCTGAATGCCGAAAGCCAACTCAATTTGCCCGCCAAAAAAGCTCGCCAAGTAATCAAAACAGAAGATGCAGATGCGGATTCAAAAGCCACAAAGGTTAAAATTGGTTCAGCGACAATTGTAAAATGCGAAGTAGTGCCAGAACCTGAATCCCTGAGTCAAAGGGATGTAAGTCCAACTTTAGTTAAGATGGAGGTGAAAAGTCCCAATCCCAATTGGTGGCAGCATCTGGAAAACATACGCTCAATGCGATCGGAGCAACCAGCGCCAGTGGATACTATGGGATGTCACCAATGTGCTGATCCCAATGCTGATGAAAAGGTGAGAAGTATTAAAATAACTGCCCAAATAAATGCTAATTTCGTAAATGTCCTATAGACACAACGATTCCACAAACTTGTGGCACTTATGTTGTCCAGTCAAACGAAGGATGAAACCACATTCGAGGCCATGAAGCGTTTGAAAGCGCGATCACTAACTCCTGCCACAATAAAGGATATGCCAATTGGCATCTTGGAAAGACTGTTGCACCCAGTCTCTTTCTACAAGGTTTGCACAAAGAGTCTCCTCGAAGTGGACACATCATTTAAGTCTTTTTTTCCCCCTAGAACAAAGCCAAGTATTTGAAACAAACTTCTCAAATATTGTTTGATAAGTACAACCAGGACATTCCAAACAACATACAGCAATTATTGAAACTACCTGGAGTTGGTCCTAAAATGGGGCACATTTGCATGGCAACGGCTTGGAATAAAGTTACAGGCATTGGCGTCGATACCCATGTGCATCGCATTGCCAATCGCCTGGCTTGGCTAGAGAAACCAACCAAGGAACCGGAACAAGCGCGCATTCAGCTGGAAAGCTGGTTACCACAACATCTTTGGGCAGAGGTTAATCATCTCTTGGTCGGCTTTGGACAGACCGTATGCACGCCTCTTAAACCCAATTGTGCCGAGTGCCTTAATATACACATCTGTCCGGCCTCAACAGCTTCCAAGAAACCCTAAATGAATGTTGAGGTATAAGTTAAGATAGGCATTTGTTATTTACAATGTAGTTTGAGATCTAAAAATTAAACGATTCCTAAATTTAAGTGTGAAAGTGATTGCAAACTGTTTACTTCCATTTCCATTTCTTTTATTATGTATTAGTATTATATTGAATTTATTTATATTTATTAATACTAAGCCCAAATATATTATCTCTTTCGTTAGCAGCCTGTCTGCCCGATCTTGCTTTCATCTAATTCAACGCAGAGTTACAATATTTAGTATACACATAATTCCCCTTAATTGAGACCATTAACTTGGCATCCAAGATTGATTTGATATGCCTTATATCAATTGACATGTACGTCACATTTGAATTCCAACATGCGGTCAAAATTCTACGGGCTTAGATCCTTGCGCGTCGTTGGCTTCTCAGTGTCGCTGTGTATTGACCTCATGTGAAAGTATTATTCAATAAATTGCTCTTCATTTCAACTTCGGCACATGAATTATGTGCACAAACAGCGACAGCAACAACAATAACAAGGAGACCGGCGCACGTGACACCTTAAGCTCCCCCACAGTCATCAAAGTTTGGTTGGCGTGCACTCATCATCAGCTTCGTTGCGTGCGCGCTCCGGGTAGGTGGTTAGACAGAGATTGGAGTGAGTAAAGGCTTGGGGTTTGAGTTTTGGGTCGAGGACTGGAACTGGCGAACGGTGTCGAGACAATCTGTGGCCTAGCGTGGCTTATAAATGATGCACAGGCGGGGTTCAGACGTGCGTAGTCCCCTTCTCCCTGCCAGACGAAGGCAGAGGCGGAGAACCCACCCACACAGACATAACTTTTAAGTTCGAGACTTCAACGCCCCGTTTGTCAGGCTGTAATTCAACGCTGTTTACGTGCCCTCGCCTCCCAGCTTCGTCTTTGACTCCATCCTGTGTACGCAGCAAGTCTTCTCTGTCTGTGTTTGTGTGTTGTCGGCGCCGTTGCATGGTTGGGTGGCTGTTTGCCTTGTGTGTGGTTGTGTGTGCGACGGAAGGCTATACTACTTAAGCGTGCGACAGCAACAATAACAACAACAAGGATAACGTCCATCTGTCGGCACAAGCACACGGAGTCATGCGAAAATGTTTTGTCTGTATGTATAAGTGCGTGTATGTGAGCATGAGTGGCAAAGGCATAAGGATAACCAAACTCCCTGCCGTTAGTCAAGTCGCAGTCGCACAGTCAAGTGGGACTCCAAATGCGTCAAGTGAGCGCAGCGCGATATGTTCAGCCCCTTTGCCCCGTTTGCCACTTGCCACACTTGTCGTCCTTATCAGCCCACCCACACAAAACAGTAGCAAAGTTTGCTTGAAGTGGAACAGACATCCTGTGGCGAATTATGGGGTTTTTGATTTAAGCCCCATACCCATACTATAACATGAATGTACTTTTCTACTTTTAGCCAGTGTTGTGAATCGCTTTCATAACTCACAAAGGCCCGAGATACTTCAAAAATTGACTACAACTCTTATTATATTTTTCATTTTCAAGAGTATTCGAGAATAGCAAACTTATCTGTTACCATTTCTGCTTTACATTATAAATTCATTTTGATCGTTCAACTCTAAAAATCATCTTAAAGTCCTGAGGCTAAAATAGAATAGAACTAGTTCCGATAAATCTGATCGTTGCGATCTTTTTCTATAAGAACTAAAAACATAGTTTGATTTAGTAATTCAAACGTAATTTTATCTTCAAAAGAACATTAAAAGATACATAAACAATCCTTAATGAAGTAAAAGATAAATGAAGAAACTATTATCTGGATTGTGTCTTATTTCATGGACTTCAGAGTCAACTTCTTTTCAATATGTCAGCTGACCTATGCAACTTCTCACAAAATAAGGGAAATTTGTCAGAAATGTAGAATTTCAATTTTATGCAAAACTGGATGGTATAGGGATGCCCAGACACAGATGTTACCCACTGCGCTCAACGTCGAATTCAACTTAGTCAGCCGCAAAACATAAGCCGGGAGCGGGGACAGTAGCAAAGGATAGAGACGATGACGGCGATGGCGACGCAATCTCCAACCCAACATTCCTCACCCCCACTGTCAAAATTTCTGTGTATGTGGGGAAAAAACTAAAACGGGTCGCTTAAAAATGGCGCAGTTCGCGTCGTGCGGGCAGCATAAACAAAATGACATAAACAGGCAATGGGAATGTGTGTATGCGAATGTGGGCGAAAGAAAGGGGCTGAGGTGTCGAGTCCTTGCACGAGCGTGCAAATCCCAAGCACTGAGCACAAAACAACAAAAGTAAACTTGTGAAAAAAAAAAAACGTACAAATAAATTCCACATCCACACGACGTAAATTGTATTTTTCCATTTTTTTTTTCGCTTCTTGTTTTCTTTTTTGTGTTGTGTGTTGTGCCGTGTCTGTCCGGTGTGTCCTGCGTTCGTTCCAATTGCTGGCAACAACTGGCGGCCGCTGCCGTCACGCATCAGGCATTCATGCCAGGCAACAACAACAACAGCAACGACAATAGCAGCAGCAGAAACAACAACAATGTGCAGGCACACACAGAACTTACACGCCTCCGCACGCGTCACACGAAAGCACGAAACCAATTTGAGCACCCACATTCTCTCTCACCCAATTAGTCGCACACACACAAGCACACACTCTCTCACTCTCCCGCTCTCCTTCTGCCATACGCCACCCACATCAGGCATCGTCGTCGTTCTCTTCGTGTCGTTATCCTCGCGCGCACGCTGCATACTTTTTGTTGTCGACGTTTCAGTTATTGTTGTTGTTGTCGTCGTTGTTGTTGTTGTTGTTGTGACTGCTGCCGCTGCTGTTGTTGCCCTTTTGCCATCATCAACGCCATCAGTAGCGTAAGTTGTGCTGCCTGTGAGCCTTGACACAGCGGGGTGCGGTATGCTCAGCCACAAAAACAGCAACAACAACTACTTCACAGTATACGTAAGTGTGTGTGCGTAAGTATGTATGTATGTGTGTATGTATTTGCCAACGTCGCCGACCAACAAGCGACACGATAATCTCGCACGTCGCATTTTTAGTTGCCGCACCCACCGCACTCGACGCCAGCACACAGTCATGGTCCTGGCAGAAAGCCAAATGTGGCAAGTAGCTACCGCCTGCTGCCTGCCGCATGTGGGTGGCCTGTGTTGTTACTGTTACGTGGTGTGAGTTGCCAGTTTGCCAGTGAGTGCGCCAGGCAGAGTCGAGCTACCGACAAATGCTTTCGAATTGCCATGACAATCAAAATGCTTACAGGTACAGTGAGGCCAGGCAAGCACACAAATCATATCTAATTTCGCAAATACTTCAAGGTTTATACTAAGTTAGTCCTAATTAAACAACAACAAAAAACTGTAACATGTGCACATGGATGAGTGTGTGTGACTTATGAACTACTTGTTAATTGTTTTTCGACCACGGTGCTGGCGACACAAGTGCGACAATATCAACAAGCGAAGCACCCGCCTGCCAGTTTGAGCCTGACGACGCCCAACAGACACACTTCAGTTCAGGCTGTCATTTCTTGTGCTCGTGTATGTGTGTCTGTTTATTATCCCCCGCACCGCTCACCTCTCTCGTCAACAAAAACCGACCCCTAGCAAACAGAACTTTGTCATCGTCGACATACAGTGGTTCAAATGCAATGAACGCTGTTAAAAACATAGGAGAAATATCTTATGGGCAAATGATAACAATAGCATTCCTACATAAATATATTATTATGCTGTATCGGAAGAAGATAAGCGTAAGTAATTTATATTAATAATTCCTAAATTTGGATAAATAATAAATGTCTAGTTCTTTTAATCAAAACGCTTCCATTTGTTTCTAATCTCTCGCCGCATTTTTAGTATTTCCTTTCCCAAACAAATATAAATATAGTGGCCACTGTGCATGCCTGGTTCGTTGTTAGTCAAAAGCTGCCGCCGACAAAGACAAATAAAAAAAAAGAAACGAAAGAGAAGAAGAAGAAAACTGGCACGGCACGGAAACATGTTGGCGCTGGCGGCATTCGCAACGCATAACGACGTCGATGACTGCCCTTCTCAACGTCGTCCTGAGTCCTAAGTCCTCCTGGTCGCCGTGTCGCGTCGCGTTGTATCCCCACCCTTTACCCATCGCCCCTTTGTCGCGCCACCACGACGCTTCGGCACCGCATCGTACTTTTGAAGTTTGAGCTAAGTGACATGCTGTTTATTGTTGAAGGGTGTTAGAATTGCGCTCGGCGCGTACATACCAGTTGATTTGTGGAGCGAGAAATTATCATGCCAAGCTTGAACACCGCACGCGCCCGTCGCTTTACACCGCAAGCAAATATTTACATCTATTCCCGGTTTCCTAACCATTGCCAATTAATACGAACAACAATCGTAAATTCCATTGGTTTTCCTTGCAATTTCCTAGAAATTCTAATGCTATATTATTGCATTATGTAAAGAATTTATTAGAATTGAAGTAATAAACTATTTTATAATGTATAACTTAAGATACAGAAAATATTAGAAGGAAATACTCTAATTAAACTAAAAAATATTCTAATCTAGCATAACTATTTGTAATATGCTAATATACAATTAAACTTTTTTAATGTACTTAAACTGTATTCATATATACTATATACTGTACATATATATGTGTTCTAAATTTTTAAAGTACAATATCATTTCTATTTTATGTGAAATTGCTGCTTTTCAAAATGTTGAAGCCCCAAAAAGTATGCTATCCCAATAAATATATATTTTATGAAAGATCAAATTTCAAATTTTTTTTAGATATTATTAAAAAAATATTTCTACTACATTCTAAATACTTCAGCTTTCAGAAAGGTCTTCGTACTACCTAAATTTGATAAACTAAGTTGACGCGCACAAAAGTATGCTATAAAATTTAATATATTTAACATTTAATTTGCTTGATACAAAATTATAACTTCGCTTAAAATATAATATTGCTATGATATTCTAACATCTTCAGCGTTCCAACAACTCTTCCTAACACTCGTATAGCATATAAAATACTAGAATATAATTTTTATTTAACAATGTTTACAGTTTTGCGCAGGAAAGTATGCTATAGTATTTTGTTGGCATACTTGTTGAGTTCTTTGGCATTTTCGTTCAGTGTAGCTTTTCACTTTATTCGCACCGGAGAAAAAAGGTCCTGTTCACGCCATGCCATGCCAAGCGATGCCGCCAAACATACAAACAGGACGTCAGGACAACAGACAGAGGGACTGCCTGGCTGCTGTGGTAGCTATGTACACCATGAATGTGCGCACAACGACAACGACGACGAGACGCCAAAGTTGCTGGTTGTGGCAAACGGCAATGGCAACGGCAAAAGGCAACGGCTGCGTCTGTGGCAGGCCAAGCCCCGCAATGGCAAAACAACAAAAAAAAAAGAAAAAAATCAAAAAAAAAAGAGAATAAAAAAAGAAGTGAAAAGGAAGGAAGGAATGAGGGTAAGCCCCACCAATGCCGTCGCTCGTCTGTCCATGTCCATTTGTCCATGGCACGTACTTTAGAAATTCCATGCAGATGTGCGCCGCACGCCGAGACGTGTGTTTTGATTTTCTGGCAAAAAAGGACGAAGAGCAAAGCCAAAGCTCAACGAACGAACGAGCAACGCAGCTCTACAAAAGAAAAACAAGCAACACTGTGGAGAGCTCTGCTCTGGGATTGGGGTAGCTACAGCATGGTGGATGAGATGGGTTGGATGGGTCGGATTGGACTGGCAAACGGCAACGCACGAAAGAGCATCCAAGCGAGCAAACCGTGAAAAAGTGTCGACAAAAAACAGCAATGGCAACAACGACGGGCAGCGGCCCCAAAGGAGAAAACCAGCCAACATCAGCAACAGAAACAGAAGCAGGAGCTAGAGCCGCACGAGGATGTGGGCGGGCTGGTGAGGGGTAGAAGCAGCAGCTGCGTTCCATTTTTGCGGGTGTGAGTAACGAGCCACGCGAACGCGCCTTTCCTGTTCTGGTTGGGGGTGTGATCCCAGCACTAACGGAATAATTGCTGGCAACTCCAACAACAACAACTTATACACAAACACACACACACACACACATACATACACAGACATTCACACACATATAAACGCACACTTACAACGGAAGCCAGACGAACTGGCGGCGGCAGCTTGCGTTTGCTGATTTTCTACCCACACACGCCTACACTCACACACATACACATACATACACTGAGTCTCTCATATCATCCAGCTGGAAATTTGAGCCTGAAAAACGCACTGAAATTAACATGCTTTTTATACTTTTCTATGATAGAAAACTCTTTTTGTATTTAGTTTTGTTTAGGCTATTTGATTTGCATTTGGAACTCTACAGTTGCACAGCTTGGGAAAACATTGCCAAAGGCAGCGAAGCTTTCATGTCTTTTGCACCACTTGAACATTAAACTCTCATCTACATAATCGATATCTGGCAAAATAAGTTATAACGTAATCTTCTGAAGATCACTTAAAATCTATTCTTTGACTATAACTTTACTTATCTTATTTATTATTGTTATTTAAAGAAAAATGTTTCTAATATATTATGGTTATAAATAAATTTTAAAAAACTTGCATTCTCTGTATTTAAATGTAATTTAAACTAAATTCTTAATTGGATACTATGGTTAGTCGCTTGTTTTCTTAAGAATCTCAATTTAAATAGCACAGTTTTTCCATATTTATTAATCTTTCAAAATATATTTTTTTTGACCACTATATTAAATATATTTTAAACTTTCAAGGGTCTAATATAATTATATTATTCTAAATATCAAAGTTATCCAGTATATTCAAAGAACTGCTTCTATTAAGCGGGATTTAAATGAATTTCCTTTATTTTTCTAACCTTATAGCTTGATTTACTAATTATCTTCTTTAATTCCCTGATTCCATATTATTCGAATACATTTCTAACTAAAATTTATACATTTATTTACATAGAGCATAGTTTTCTTTAGGTTATATAGGCCACACTGGGAATAGAAAATCTTAACGTATCATAATCCCAAATTTCCTGCAGGGTATACACGTACACGGATTCTCACAAAGGTCGCGACACGGGCCGCAGGGTACGTTTGGTCCCTTTAATGTTGTGGTGTGCTTGTGCTTGTGTATGTATGTGTGTGTGTGCTTGTGAGTGTGTGTTTGTGTGTCTGTTTTGGGGCGTGGAACTGTAGCTGTCTAACACGCCATGTCCATGTGGTGTTGGCGTGTGTCGTCTGAAACGTTGCTGTTGTTCAGATTGTTGTTGTTGTTGCTGCTGCAGTTGTAGTTGTTGTTGTTATTGTTGCTGTTGTTTGGTTGTTGCTGTCGTTGTAATAGGCATTCCGTCGGTGCTTTAGCTGCTGGCAGCCTTTGAGCATTGGCATGGCTTTTTAGCCGCAATGCCGCGTCGTTGGCAACCATCGTTTGCTATCATGGTGTGAGTCTGGGTTGGCACGTCCGCTCATTCATCCGTTGCGCCCCCTTCTCTCTCTTTCCCTCCACGTCCATCTGTACTCCAGTGCCTGGTCTGGCTGGTTACATGAGAAAACTTTGAAACTGAAGACATGGCGGGGCTTGAGGCACAAACAGCTTGGACAGCTCGGACTGCTTGGGACGGACATGGGACACTGCTGCTGTTGCCGTTGGGCATAAATGGATGGCGTTGGCTGGTCGTCTGGCCCCGACCCCGAGCCCGGCCGGAGTGGCGGTGGCAATGTCTGATTGTTAGTTGGATTTGGGCACCGAGGCCAGGACAGGGCAGAGCAGGCCAGGCCAGGGCAACGTTACGTCGCACCATAGCGAGCGAGGCAAGAGCGGTGGGGCGAGTGGAGAGACAGGGACAGTCCGTTGCCACTTGCCAGCTATAGAAAATTGTCATAGGAATCATCATCGGCTTCGTTAGATGTGGCCTCAGTGGTAATTGTGGGACATTTTGTTGCCACCATTTTGTGCGAGCACACACACACACACACACAGAGACACTCACTCAAACACAATGACTGCGTCTGATTGCGCGTCATGGTAGCTCTGGCCCTGACTCTGGCTCTGGGGTTTGTGGGTTCGGTTGTGGGTCTGGGCTTTGGGCTCTGGCACTGGCTCCGGAGATAAACGTTGAAAGCATTGGTCGTCGCCAGCGGGCAGGTGGCTTATGGTTGGGGTGTTTGTGATTGGGCAACTGGATGCGCCAGGGGAGGAGATGGGGTAGGGAGTCGGGGAGGTTTCGGGGCTTTTATGTATGCGTAACTTTTTATGAACGCGTCCCAGGTCGTCTCAGGTCTGCCGCATGCCTGCCCTCCCATTTCCAGCCTGTCACAGGTGCTGCTCTGCTGTCGCTTGCCTTCTGCTTGAGTGGGGGCGCCTGAGGTTGTGCGTTGTGAGTATTGGGCGCGGGGTGTATGGATGTCCGTAATAGCTAAAGAATTACATACTCACACTAAATTGGCTGAAACAGGAAGCGTAGTCGTTGCTTCATTAAGCAGAATTTCAGATGACGCTAGACAATGGGGCGTGTAGATGATGGCGGAGTTGGGGCATTGTCGCATCTAGCTGGCAAGGTGTTTCATCACAGTGGGGAGATTCTTTTCGTTCTCTTCTTTTGATAATATTTAAAATAAAGTGACATGTAGATCGCTTAACTATTCTTATAAAGAGCTAAACTGTAAATGATCACAGCGCTTTAGTGTTGCCAGGTCGTTAAAAGTTTGCTGCTGATCATTTTATTGAGTATAATAAACAGATAACTTTAGTCTGTTAGATGTTAACTATATTAATTAAGCGCTTGTTCCACTGTGTGTATCGCTTACTAAACTTAGACTTAAACCTTTTGTGTCCGATTACGATACTGATAACAAAGGTGCGTTTTAATCGCTTTATGACAACTGAAGTTGGCTGCCATTATTTATTTGTCATGCAATACGGCAGCGCTGATTAACTGGTGGCAACGCTATGAGAATCAGAGGGAAAAAACAAAACAAGGTGCAAATAACTAGCGAAACCATAAAATAGTTAATAGCAAGCGCGGTCAGTCGCATTTGCTGTTGCTGTTACTTTATTTCTCTATTTTCACACTGGCAAACACACACACACACACACACACACACATACCTGTTTTGCATTAAGGCACATGCTGTTGCCTTTGCCCCCGTTGTATGTAGCAAGTCACGCTTATTGGGAAGTGTGGAAGTCAACGCCTCATGGGCGTGCTCTAAAGTGCGAGCTGGCTCGGCTTATGACTTTTTCTTTGCCACCATTTTTTTTGCATTTCCAATGCCGCTGGCATGCGGTAAAGTTCCTTGAGTTGAATTTGTTCTTTAGTTTCTGCCACACACAGGCGTCGGGAAGGCAAAGCAAGCCAAGCCATTTAAGGGCGGAGGATCAATTTAACATTACACACACACATATGTTGAAATGTGTATATATGTATGCATAAATATGTAGATGATATACGAGTATATGCAACGCTTTTTGCCCACTTGTCGTCAACGCAGTTTGCACAGGCGCCTCGGCATATGATTTAAGCAACCTTTTCTAGAAAGCCGCAAACCCTTTTTCCACGTGTTTACTGTCTGCAACCTGTGTGGGTGCTACTCAATTTGACGCTGGATTCTGTTTATTTAAAATGGAACAAAAAGTGTTGCCTACTTATGTGGGCAAGAGCATAAACAATGTTGGGTTTTCTAATTTTCCTATTTAAATTAAAGCTGTAGAAATTTTATTTTATCCTAAATATAACTAAAATAAATAATGTTTCAACCTTTTTGGAAATGCTAGCTCTATTTTGATTGTCCTTTTAGTGGCTAGAGCTTGTGTGGCAGCTAGTTAATTTGAGAGTGGATTCTATTCATTTGAAATGTGAGAAAAGTGTTACCTGCTTGAGTGGATATTTGCAGAAAGAAGCGCAAATAGATTATAATATTAAAATCTAATATTCTGGAATATACATACAAATAACATATATATATAAAAAAAAATAATAATGTTGCCTACTCTTAAGTGTCTGTAATTGTACATTCTATTGCTGTGGTTGCTGCTGATGCTGCTGATGCTGCTGTTGTTCTGCTTCGAAGCAGTTGACGGTAAAAGTTTCAACACCCACACCAAGTATCTGCTCACAGATGCCAGCATAAAGACTCGAACCCCAAGTGACGACCCAAAATCCCAAAACGAACAAGCGACACGCGCCCTGGCTCGCCTTGCCACCGCACAGGCATAAGCCCAACAACAAGCACACAGAATGTCGACGACAGACGCCGATGCCAGGGCAACATTAGCATTGAAGTGTGCAAACGACGCCACCCACAGACATACAAATAAACACACACACTCGCACTCACACCAGCACCAACAAACACACACATACACATACATACAAACCCATATACACTTACAGTAGCACAGAGAAGGGCAGTCAGCCGTCGCCGCCATGCCACGCCATGCCGCAGTTGAAGCACTCACGCAAATTTCAATTTTTTTTCACACCAATGGCTCTTGCTTGCCCTATGCCTTTGCCACATTGCGGTTGTGTGTCTACCCGACAAAATGGTCATAAACGTTTTCAATTTAATACTAAGAACTTGTTGTGACTTAACACCATTGACAGAGTCTGGGCTTGCTTTGCAGCACTGCTAAATAAGCGCCAGTTATCGAATTCGTTTTTGCCTATCGATAGCAATCGACATCGCATTAAATGCTCTGCTTTGCTTGCACAGGGTTTTAATCGTTTTATTAATTGACAATAAATTAGTTTTGATTTATTATTATATATTTTTGAAATGTTGATTTTCTATTTATTTGAATTCGTTTTGTTTGTGGGTTGTACATGCCGCCATGCTGCCTGTTTTCGAAGCACGCGCCAGGACACAAGCGCACACATACATATAACGACACGACCCGCACATACACATATAGACGTATTCAAACGAGCCACAGCACACACACACACACACATATATATACAGGCACACAAACGTATTGTACGTGCTTTTACTCACCCCGTGTGGCGCACTTCCTTTGATTTAGTCATTTTTCTCTCTTTAGCCGACAACCAACAAGCCATGTGGCTCTGCCTCTGCCTCTACTTTTGCCTCTGCTTGTGCTTGTGCCAGTGCCAGTGCCTGGGACCTCACGTCGCCCAGTTGGCAGTGTGCACACTTCCGACGATTTCTGTATATGGAAGGTTGCCCCAAACGTCCTGGTATATATTTTTTCCCTTTTTTTTGTATTTTTTTTTGTTGTTTGATTTTCATTTTTGTTTTGCTACCAATACTTTTTTTTGGCCACAGTTGGTAGTGTTGCTGTTGTTGTTGGGTAACGATGAAGTATTGCTTTGCAGCTGCCTCATTGCGGTAGTGCTCTTTTGACGGCTGTGCATAAGTTTTTTAAGCCCTCTTTTTGCAGTCTTGCCTTCGCATCGATTTGTCACACCTGTCAGTATCGATATTTTGTGCTTTTGCTGGCGATAATGATACACAAATGTTATCGAAACGATCTGCATCGATAATGATGACTAAAAGTGAATACCATTGTCGACTATGCCGCACAGGCAACTCATAAAACAGAATGCCCGAGTTACACACTCACACAGACTCATATCTAACGGTTGCATGTTACTTACCGCCGATTCACAGCTGCAATTGTAGGGATCTAAGGAGGGGAGGAGCATGGTTTGAGCAGTCAAGTCATGCAGAAACAAGAGCGCGGGTAGCATCAACGACAGCCGCAGCCATAGCCACAGCAACAGCAGCAGCGACAGCTTTGTTGCTGTGTAGCTATGTGTGGGGCTGTGACTGCTGGTGGCTCGGTCTCAGTGTGGCTATAAACGATTTATGTGTGTGCTTGTGAAGGCCAAGCAGCAAGTGCCACATGATTTGCCACCCAAACAGCAACCTCACCACCGCTGGCGGCATTCAAGTCATCGTTCAGTTCAGTTCAGTAATTTTACAGACTGCGGCATCAGGCACCGAAGGCAAGAGGAATTCATTGGATGGCTGACTGCCTAGTGACCTGCATGCCTGCCTGTCTGACTGCTTACTGGACTGCTTGCCACACTGCACTGGGTGGGCGGATGTGTATATTTCAGATTCTGATTGCATCTGTAAAAGTGCAATGTAGCTAACAACTGACAGTTCGACACTTGGGCAGTTGGACACTACTTGGACAGTTCGACAGTTTGTCGTTTCGGTTGCTTCGGTTGAGCAAGAGGTACAGACATGACAGCAAGTGGCTAACGCTAATTACCAATTTTGCTTACGACCAGAATGCGTAACAACAGCTGGGTAATTAAGTCACAAAAAAAAAGGAATACCACACGGCGGTTTATTGCTAATCTGTTTATTTTGTTTGCCCTCAAACGCACGCGTAGCATACTTTTTAGGGCAAGTATTTAAATAAACACTAGTATCGTTTGCTGCAAGCGAACGCATTGATCGAAATCTACAAAATTTAAAAGCGTATCTCTGCAATTTGCGCCTTTTGTTGCCCATAGCGTCAACGTCAATGCTGTCTCTGTCGAATGTCGTTGTCGTTGTCGTTGTCATTGTCGTTGTCGCTGTGATAGCTATCCAAAAGGAATGGCCCACCCCACAAACCGTTGTCGTATTTATCTAATAGTCCCTGCTGCTGCTGCTGCTGTCAGGACGTTCTATGTCTGGTGTTGATGCCCCTGCTACAGGAATTGCTGTCGCCTGGCTTATTATTTGCCACGACTGCTGCGGCGCTAAAGTTTCGCCTCGTTGGTGTTATGATTTCAATGTGGGTAGCCGAACGGCACGACGACCCCGACCCCAAGCCTACAATCGAAGCCGTCATCGTCAGCATCTCCACACACTCACACACATACATATGTACATACATACATGCAGTCTCACACCCACCGTCCACATGCCCCATCCACGGCTGCCCGCAGACCACAACCATAGCTAACTCGCTGGCTGCCTGATGGCGTTTGCGCAGGCCACCCAATGCACAAGTTTTCTTATAGCTGAGGCATAGCAAGCTAAATTATATTTCAATTTCAATTCTAAAACAATTTGAATATGTTTTTAGCTATGTTTTTTACGCGGCAGCATTTTAACAAAACCTTAAATATATATGTGTGCCTGAATAATATATAATGTTGAATTTAAAAATATATATTAATTGTTATAATAAAACTATACTAATTACAGTGATAACCTTAGCCTATAACTTATTTGTGCTGCAAAGGATTTACATTGAATGAACATTTCTGTATAAATTAACTTATATTTGCGTTTCATTATGATCTGGAAATGTAAGATCATTCAGCAGAGACAGAGATTAACAGTTGTTAAGCATAGCAGACAGTAATTGTCAGTCAGCTGTTAGCAGTCAGTCAGTTTAGCATAATTTATTATGTTAATGGTTTCCTATGTTAACATTAATTTTAAATATTGTAAATAATTATTATATTTATCATTATTATTAAACTCATGCTAATTTCCATTGAAATGCTCAACAAAATGTTTGCTGGCATATCCTATTTGTGCCTAAACGAATTGATTTGTATGCCAGTGTGTGTGTGAGGGTTTGCCAGTGTGTGTGTGTGGGGCGCGCGTACGTGCGAACTTTCTGTGCTCGCCAAAGCCAGACATGGTCACGCCGTCTGTCCGACTGTCGATGGCGGCACGTCGACTGGCTGACATTTGCCGCATTTGCCAACGCCCAACCGCCCACAACTGGCAACATGCCGCCGCCGCCGTCATCGTCGTTAAAGCTTTGCTCTGTGTGTGTCGTTTGTCAGTGTGTGACTCTCTGTGTGTGTGTGTGTGTGTGTGTGTGTGTGTGCGTGTGTGTGTGTGAGTGAGCAAGTGTGTTTGTGTGTGTGTGTGGCAACCATTACCACAACCACCATTAACGTGCCAGGCAGTCAGCCAGGCGTTGCTGTAGCCTCCGTTGCCACTGTTGTTGCTATTGCTGTTCTTGTTCTTGTTTTTATTGTTGGTTGACTCCAATCTGCTTTGGTTGCTGCGCCACACGACGATGGCGATGGCGATGGCGATGGCGATGGCTGTGGCTATGGCGAGTCAACCCAAGCCATTCAGTCGGCAAATTTTGTACGAGCAATGCGCACACGGCGGGCGTCATAAGCGACGGGGGCAGCCAAGTAAAAACGAAAAGTCGAAGTACCTTTCACCGTTACGCTTACCGTTAGCTTCTGTTCTGTGCTGTGCTATTCAGTTTTGTTCAGTTTTGTTTCGGCTTCTCAGTACTCGATTCATTCTCGAGCAGTGCAGACGTCTCGGTCTCGGTCTCGAATCGCTTGCTTGCGTTTGCTCCGACAGATTTTCGTTGCATGCTTTTCGGCATTTGCCACACAGTCAACGCAAAAAGACGTAATTATCACGTTTTTGGGTATTTTCAACTTTGGCGCTTTTTGCACACACAAAAAACCCAACGGCAAAACTGTGAGCGTAGTTCCCTTCAATTGATCTAACAGTTAACGCGTGTGAGAGGAATTCTATTTGAGTTCTGTAAAAATGACAAAATGACAGCAAAACGTGATAAGGATTACAACAAAAATAAATCTACAGCGGGTAACAAATCATTTGATTTTCTAATGCAATAAAAAAAAACAATAAAAAACATAAGATAATTAATATTAAATTAAAGAAAAAACATTAAAAAATGTGCTTATGCTTTCAAGTGATTCCAGTTTTTATAATTAAAATAAAAAATACATTTTATTCTGCCAAAATAGTTGAATTCTGTGGTGAAGAGTTAATATTCCTGCCACATTCTAAGTTTTCTGTTCTCAAATGATCTGTCATAAGGATCTGAATCCGTATCAACTTCCGAGTAATAAATAAACCAATTTTGTTAGAATGTGAAATGTATACTGAATTGTTTATTAATCTTTTAGAACGGAACAAACTAAAAAATTTAAAAATTAATTTTATAATCAGGTTTTCAGCAATAAATTGGTTGAATGAATTAAAATGAAATTTTTAGAAATCTTGACAATCAATAAATTATCAAATCAAAAAGAGTTATAATGATCAAGTTCTTAGCGTCTAAAAGTATAAATTTAAAATGAATAAAGATTCTTATATATTTAATATACTAAAAAAACATAAAACTTCAGAAAACTCAATAGAACATTCCTAATTATCATTATATTGAAATCTTTTTAAAGTAGACAAAAGATTTCTAAACTGCAACGAATTCTACAACGAATTTTGGAATAATTTACATAGAAATACTTGGAATAAAATGGCTAATAAATATTTTTCTCGCTTTTGGAATTGTTTATGGCTTAGGACTCGGATTCTCCGCCTCCAACTCAACCAATGGCAGCGGCATCAAATCCATTGCACTGGTGAGCTCATCACAAAATGTAACCTCCTCCCAGGACATTAGCAAACGTACCAATAAACCACTCATGGAGAAGCGTAGACGTGCCCGCATCAATCAGAGCCTGGCCATATTGAAGGCCCTCATCTTGGAGTCGACAAAGCATCAGAATGCTAAGAATGGAGATGGCCAAGCGAAGCATACGAAACTGGAGAAAGCAGACATATTGGAGCTTACAGTGCGTCACTTTCAGCGGCATCGCAATCTGGATGATCCAAGTAAGTGATTAGTGTCATTGATCTGGGTTCCCATTGCTTTAATCTCATGCTTTGATCCTGCCAGCAGCTGTGAATAAATATCGAGCAGGTTACACGGATTGTGCTCGGGAAGTGGCACGATATTTGGCCACACCAGAGCCGCCACCTATGGGGAATATGCCCACGTTGGCGGAACCCGGATCTAAGGCGAGATTGTTGAGACACTTGGATCAATGCATAGCAGAGATTGATGTGGAAATTTGCCCGCACTCGACGACGACAACAACTAACTTTGCAGAGAGTCCAAACAGCAGCAGCACCTGCTTTGATATTAAGAAGTCGCAGGCACAGCCCGAGGAGCATTCCTTGGACTACAGCAGTCAGGATTCAAATCCCCTGGACTACAGCAAGGGGCTGAAGCTGGGAGAGGCTCCTATGCTGATGGGTAACGATCAGCGTGTGTTGCAGGCGACGACAACGTTGGCCACGCAGGACGAGAACAACAATCGGGGACAACAGGCGGCGCAGGTGCAAGTGTTGAATCAGCCGGCGACACAGCAGACGCCGCCGAACGGTGCCTCCATTGAGTTAGGGTACGAGCATGAGGCCAACAAGGTGGTATGCGTCAATGTGCTGGAACAGTACAAGCAGCAACTGAAGGGCGAGGGTGGCGCCACCAATGGGGTCCTGGTGTTGCCGCCACACTACGTGCAACTTGCGGCAGCATTGGGCTTAAGTGCACAGCCCATGGTGGATCCAATTGCCACGCGCACAGACTTCGAGCGACTCATTGAGTTGCAACGCATGCAACCACATCTTGTTGGCAAATTGAGTCCCAATTTTGCGGGCAGCATCGAGGCGGCGCATGTGGCAGCCGCAGCGGCCGCTGCTTATGCCAATAGTGTTGCAAACAATACAAATGTGGCAGCCGCCGCAGCAGCCACAGCAATGCTCACCGAGCGACCCGCCTCGGTGGCATCCTCTTCTGCAGCAGCATCGATCAGTTCGGGTGTCTCCGATCTGAAGTCTGCACCGGCAACGCAACAATCTTCACCGCGATCCGAGAGCGGCATTGGTTCCAATGAGAATGAGACACTAGATGCGAGTCCGCAGACAAGCAGTGCCGCCAGGCAGGCGTTGCGGCTGCGCCAGGAGGAGGAGTACCGGGCACAACAGGTTGTCGGCCAGCAGGGATCCGATGAGAGCATGTGGCGGCCTTGGTAGATCCTATAGATCTTAGCGGCCTTGTACAGTTCGATGGTATAGCTTTTATGTACTAAGTATATATAATATGTAATGCATAATATATATATATATGGATATGTATGTATGTAGACTGCGCAAGTTTGTTGCTTTGTTATGAATAACTATGACGATGAGATTGAGATTCAGATTGAGGATGGAGTTATTGCATCACACCGCCCCCGTTTTAGTTCGACCATCGCTGGAAA
Organism: Drosophila funebris; assembly: GCA_018901825.1. NCBI lineage: Eukaryota > Metazoa > Arthropoda > Insecta > Diptera > Drosophilidae > Drosophila > Drosophila funebris. Next base: position 25,761,684 of record JAEIFK010000425.1, read on the forward strand.
TTCAAGACACGAGATGCGAATTTGAAAATGAAAATAAAAATGCATTTTTCACGTGTGCCAATGCTAAAAAGACTATAAGTAGAGAGACAAACGCAAACTATTCCGATTAATTAATTAATGAATTACTAATTGTATAATGCCAGATTAATTATGTTTTGTCCAGAACCTTGCGTAAAATGTAAAATGTATCAAATACTGAATTAAAACTACAATAATGTTAGAAAATTGGATCATTGTGTTAACTTATATGAAAGGTTTATTATAGGTAACTTTCTTGGATACCCCATTGTATATATATATATATATATATATATTTATTTATATGTGTACATGCATCGAGGATAAATTAAAAATATATAATTATTGCTTTAATTATTGTTTAAACCCGAATAAATAATTGTGTTATATGGATATGCATATAAAGATTTCAAACGAACGGAGCAACACTTAACTTGCAACTATGCAAAACACGAAATAATTATTTGGATTTCATTGTTGTCAATGATTTACGTGGCGCCGATTGACGCTGTCGCGCCAGGAATGTGTGTCCCGAACTCATTAATAAGGCCAATTTCGAATCAACAGCATCGCGTTGGGCATTTATGCCCAATCTGTAGAATGCTGTAGTCATTAGCTGCTCCTCCATGCCGCTCATCTTGGGTTTTGCCTCCTCCTCAATCACATCGACGCTCTTTTCCAATGCACTCGCTTCAATCACTGTGCACAAATCAAAAATGTGCAAAGTTATAATGTTATCTATACAAATAACAATTAGATTGCTTAAACAAACCATTGGCTATACGTGGATCAATGTTTTTGATGACTTCCTTAGCCCTTTCCACGCACTTTCGGTACTTGACTTCATAGGCCAAGAGCTCCTGTTCTCGCGTGGCCAAACTTGACTCCAATTGTGTGATTTTACACTGCATTGTTGAGTTTTGGGTAGCAGATTCCTCGATTTGCAGTGCTTTTAAGGGATTAATAACCAATTAATTAATTTACAAATAAAGTTTATGTTTTTACACTCACTTTTCTGATCGTTTAGTTCCATTAGCTGCTTGATTTGTTTGCTGAATTCATTTCTGTTGTAAAGTAAAGAAAAATTAATTAAACGTGTTTTATAAGTTGTAATTTGTTGTGCTTACTCCCTTAATATAGGATCATCGCTTTGTGAGGCATGAGACAGTGAGAGAATCCGCTCATTGGCCGTCTTCAATTGCTCTCGCAGATGCTCGCAACGTTTGTTTGCATCATCCAACAGTTGCTATAATATTATACGAAATTACAAACGATCTCCACTTAAAAGAGACTCAACCTACCGCCAATGCCGTTTGACCACCTTGTCCCTCACGCAGCGCTTTGTTCTCCGCCTCTAGTCGTTGTATTTTGTCCATCATAGCCGACGGTTGCAACTCCCGTGACATTGTAGTGCCTATTATGCTGCCCGAGTTGGTTGACAGTTGTCCGCATTTGAGTTCATCGAAGGCTTCGCGCAGATTGTCGCGTTCCTTGAGCAGACTATCTTTAGCTCGTTGTAGTGCCAGGTTTTTTCCCTCCAAATTCTTATTATCGAACTCCAGTTTGACATTTTTGCTGCTCTCATTGTCTAATTTGGCATGTAGGTCCTGTATCTCCTTCTTAAAGAGTTCAATTTGGCCCTTTGTGTTGGCATAACGTTTGGCGTCCTCTTCGAATTGTGCATTTTGTTGTACATAGTCGGCACTGCGTTCCTCCAGCATTTTGACGTGCTTCTTCAGATCATTGTATTCCTCGAGTTTCTTTTTGTACGTTTCCAGTTGCGCCTCACAAACCTTCAGCTTATCTGTCGATTCCCGCAGCACATCTACTTCATCTTTTAGAGTGGTCAGCACAGCGGTGCTTTTCTATTTGCCAAAAGATTATATTTATATTGGTATCTGTAATGGGAATCAGGCACATACCATTAGCTCATCTATGCGCTGTTGCATGTGCAACATATCCGTCTCCTGCTGCTGCGCCTTAATCTTCAAATCTTCACGTGCGCCCTCACATTGCAATAGTTCCTCCTTCACCAAGTCCAGTTGCCTCCTGCAATATTTCACATTAAAATAATAATTCGATATTAAAATATAGAAAGATTCAGTGCAGACCTCAGCTCATTGTAACGAACAGAGCCGGCTTGTATTGGACCCAGTGAAACGCCATCGTCGCCAATTGTGTTGTGTTCCAAGCGAGCAAATTCTTGCTGTACCTTTTGCAGTTCCTGCTGTAAATTAGTTTTCTCATCGATCAGCAGCAGCATTTTCTTTTCAGTTTCGAAACATTTTTTGGGCCATAGCATCGCGCTCCTCTTGCAGCTGCAACTGCAACGCCTTGGCATTGCCATCGAGCATACCGCTCAGAGAATTGCGGGACAACGAACTGACAACCCCTCCTTCCGAGACTTGACGTGTCGAAGTTTCCAATTCTTGAAGCGCGCGCATAATGTTCGCCTGCAGTTCCTCCTCAAGACACATGATCTCGGTGATATAGGACTGTTTCTTTGCACAGTTGACGGCACAGCCCAAAACCAGTTGCAATAGGCGCTCCAATTCCGTAAGATCACACTTTTCGGCAATGGCCTGCACATCCGGCCTTAAGAAATCATGCTGAAGCGTATAATTCAAGACATCCGTATAGTATTCGTAGACGCCCTCGACGACCTTTTTTAGATTACTCATACGCAAACGCCAATTGCTGCCCACAGCGCTCGATTTTATCTTTGATAGCCACGAATCTGTAAACGATTCGGGTGCAAACTGATTCAGCGCCTGGGCTAATGCTACTCCATCTGCCAGCTCTTCAGCATTTGCATGTGGTGCATTTAGATTAAGGGTTTTGAACCACTCAAGTAGGCTATAATACATTCCGTTCTGACTGGACATCGTATACGTTAAATAAAAATGACAAAACCAAACAAAAATTAGAAATTTTCACAGAAAAAATAACACAGCTGTTGCACCGTAAACAAAACAGCTGCGGACAACGATAGCTATGAAAGTGGACTGCTTACCTACAAGCTATCGACCAATCGATAACTGTGTCAGTTGCATATGTAAATATGTCGATGGATTCCGCGGGTGATTTTTACAGTTGATTCGGTCATTTTTATCTTTTAATATTTCAAACATATAATTTGCTTTATTAAAATCGGCCTACTGCAAATGCTCTAGAGATTATTTTATAACCAAAAAAGTCACAAATATAAATAATTTATATCTGCCATTGATGTTTATTACTAACATAAAACAATAGTTTTAATTTTGTGCAATATTGAAATCAATAGCTGCTGTTGTACCACTTTCACTCTTCAAGCATTGTTCCACCCATTTCAGTTTATCATCATGTTCTTTTATTTTATCAACTGGAGTCCAGCTTAAATCACACTCGAGTCTGTAGCTGCCCTTGAACGTCTGATCTATTGAATGATTCCATTCCTACAATGAAATATGAGCCAACGTACAAACAGTAATATAACAAGACTCTTGTCTTACCTCTGGCGACAGCATACTAAAATAGTTTTGCCCTGTTGACCTTTGATAAAGATGATAGATTTGGCCGGGCTTCTTTGTAAAATTACATGCGGCACTGTGAAGTGCTCGACTTTCGTTAGATTCCTGAAGTATGTTCATTGCCTGTGCTTGCAACATTTTTATCTAAAATAAACTAAACTTACAAATTGTTTACACATTTTTTGATATGGCGCTTACCTGGTCCAGAATAACTACCAGTTTCTGACTTGTGCTGTTCTTGAGTTGTTTATCAGCAGATTGAATTTGTTGAGCTAAATTTATTATATCAGTTTCATCGTGCATAGAAACACGCAGAGGATCTACTTGAAATTGTGGGTTCCTTTCCACCAATTGAGCTGAATTGTAAATAAAACAGAAGTATATACCCAAAACAAGATAACTAATCTAATCCCAATCCCAATCTTACCTTTTTTAATTGCTGATTCATAAGTTAACTGTTGATCCATTGTCGCAATCCTTTTCATCACACATGTAACAATAATATTCTAAATAACTTTGTTATTGCATCTGAGAGATAGACATGTGTTTACAATTTACACAACAAACAGAACATGTGTTTAGTGATGAATTGAATTCGATACTTATCGATATACATTTTGTGGTCACTTATTAAATTCCCCGCCTAGGAAAGAAAAACCGTTCACAATAGAAGTACATTTATTAATTAAGTACTCAGTTGAACACTTTAAGCACATTTGGCTATTTCTAATTATTAACTAGTTAAGTAAATGCATTACAGCAATAGTATAACAGATTCTATATCAAAATATATGACAATTCAATATAAAATTGTGGACAATATTATTCAACTATTCCTGCTTCTTATGTTTGTGGTTTTCGTAGGCCTGCAAATAGGATAAAAGGATATTAAGTATAAATAATTGATTCTTCTTAGTGATCTGTTTTACCTGCTCTGCTATTTTCAATAGATGTTCAAAGGTTGTTTTTCCCGTCTGCATAACCATGCTGTAGAAAACATTTCTTTCCGATGCTGTTAAAAGTTCATAAGGTGCCCCAAATTCAACAACGTGTCCAGCATCCAATACCATAACCTTATCCGAATCCATAATAGTGTGTAGTCGATGAGCTATTGTCAGTACAGTGCAGTCCTTAAACTTGTTTCTTATTGTCGTCTGAATAAGTGCATCAGTTTGTGGATCCACATTGGCGGTGGCTTCGTCCATTACAAGGATGTTATTCTCCCGTAGAATGGCACGTGCCAGACACACAAGTTGACGTTGACCCACGCTGAAATTGGAGCCGCCCTCGGAGATGTTACTCTGCAGTCCCATTGGCAGTTCAGAGACTTCATCCTTCAGATGTACCTAGATGTTAAAGAGAGATTAGTTCCGGCTGTCTTATGGATTCTATGCTATGACTTACCTCCTCCAAAGCTTGCCACAGTTTAGAATCCGGATATTGTTCAAATGGATCTAAATTATAGCGAACCGTGCCTGAGAATAGCACGGGTTCCTGAGGTATAATTGATATTTTACTACGTAGATCATGTAATCCCAATTCTTCTGTATCACGATTGTCGATCAAGATGGAACCATCATTGTAGGATAAACGGAATAATGCATTTATCAGCGAGGATTTCCCTGCTCCTGTGCGTCCCACAATTCCCACCTTCTCACGTGGTTGGATTATAAATGTGAGAGACTTAAGTACATAAGGAGCCTCAGGATTGGGAACATAACGTAAACTCAAATCATCAGCAACAATTTCACCACTCTCTGGCCAATTTGCTGGTGGTTTCTTTCCAGCGGGCGAAGTAAACTCTCCCTCGGCTTTTAAGTTCTGATATTCAATCACGCGTTCCACGGAGGTCATAGAGTTCTCTAGTTCAGCGGATTGTCGCATGCCCCATTGCACCATTCCAGTCATAGACATGGCCTGCGTGATGGCCAATCCAATTTGTCCCGGATTTTGAGGCGGATTAAAAAAGTTATTTAAAATAATAATGAGCACGTAAATGACGCAGAATAAATCCAGATAATAACCAAAAAGCTCGACTTGTCGAGAGGAATGTATAGTATCCAATGGAATGTCTATCCTGATAGTGATCATATTCTGCGGTTAACATTCTCTGGGCTCTCATCGCTCTTATCGTGGGCAGACCATTCAAGGTGCCTCCAAAATGGGAGTACATCGGAGAACGAGCAACTGCCTCGAGTCGTTTCACATCCCTCGATGTACTCAGGTAAAACTCACGTACATAATAAAGGGATATGAGCATGGCTATCGTATTGATCAGATACCAAGGATTCGATATACACAACACAGTTATAATTCCGGTTAAGGTCAGGAAGATCTGTATACAATCCAACATTACTGCGGGCAACACTTCATCTACCTGTCCCAAGTCCATTGCGAAGCGATTTAATATTCTTCCTGAAGGATTAGTGTTGAAGAAGTACATCGCAGCATGTGAAATCCCCCGGAACATAGAGTTATGTAGTTGTGTGGAGGAGTGCATGGCCACGCTAAAGAATAGAAGCGTACGCAATAAGGCAAAGATGATCAGTGCTATGTTGATGGCGGCAAAGTAATAGATGTCCAGCGAAGAGGAGGAAGAGGAGTTGTTCTTCACCCTGCAAGTAAAATCAAAGATCGCATTATTTAAAGTCTATTAATATGAATGAACATTAACATTTATTCTGTTAACATTATATCTGCTTACAGCAGTTTAACATTAACCATTTTAATTGATCTTCGCTTTCTGTTAAGTCTGTTAACATCATTTCTATTAATAACTTTTAACATTAGGACTGTAAAAGAAGAAATGTTATATTGACTTACCAGTAGGACAGAAAGTAATCTCCCCAGGATGCCAACACCTGGGTGCCTATGCACAAAAACATCACCAGGAGGAACATCAACCAACTGCATCCAGCGGCAAAGTACTTCTGATATAAATCCCATCCAATTTTCCCTGTAGAACGGGATTCCTGAACTTCCTTGGGCTTTTCCTGGGCAATCAATGAATCCGCAACACTTGAACCCATGGAGGAGACACTGTTGCAACTATCCGTGCTGTTGTGACGGGAATAAGGGATTGTCTTGCCATTGGCATCACCAGCTGCCTGCGAGTCCTTAACCTTCTCTTCAGTATCTTCCGACGAACGTTGAGCCAGAAGCTGAGCAAAGTCCTGACCACTCTTGAGCATGTGTTCGTAGGTGCCAATGTCCGTCACCTTGCCCTTGTCCAAGATAACAATCTGATCGGCATGCTCCAGGAACTGCAGTTGATGTGTGGCCAAGATGACGAGATGATTGCGCAGAAATCTTCGCATGCATTGCTCGAAGAGATGATGTCCAACGTGGGTGTCTACGGCGCTAAGGGGATCATCGAGGAGGTAGACATCCGCCTTTCGGTAAACGGCTCGTGCCAGACTTATGCGTGCCTTTTGACCTCCAGAGAGAGATGCTCCTCGTTCCCCGACAATTGTCTTGTCTCCCTGATCCAGCAGCTCAAAGTCGCGTTCCAGAGCACACATCTTGACCACAGTTCGATAGCGGTGCTTGTCTAGGGGTAAACCAAAGATTATATTCTCACGCACGGTGGCACTAAAGAGCCAAGGTTCCTGTGACGCATAGGAGCATCTGCCGTGCAACTTAACCGATCCCGTCTCCGCACTCAGCTCGCCGAGAATGGCCTGAATTAAACTGGATTTGCCTGAGCCAACTGGTCCTATGACTGCCACCAACTGCTGTCGCTGCAGTTTCATATTTATATTGTCCAAGATGGGATCACTGTGCTCTGCATTCCAACGTGCTCTTAGATCCTTGATCTCAACGAGGATATCGCAGGAACTGGAGGAGGGCAAGGGTTGCTTGCCATTGGCCAAGAGATTCCTCTCCTCAAGTGCGTTCTTGTCATCTTCCTCCTCTTTATCCAGCAACTGCACATTGGTTTCTTCCCTTAACATAAACTGTGTTATCCTTTGTAAGGATACCAACAGTTCGGCCATCTGGGACATGCCATTGGGAAAGAATTTACTCACCGTGCGGCGCAAGAGGTTGTAAAAAGCTGTGACACAGAAAGCTCTCTCTGCCGTCAGCTGTCCTCCCGTGAGGACGAATGCCAAGAGGCTGGCAAAGATCGCAATCCTGCCTAGCGTAATCTCAAAGGAGAGCAGTACTCCTCGTATGTAATTCACCTTCCTTATGACGCTCATCTCGCTAGCCCGTGTACTTGCCACTAGTTTCTCGAAAGGCAGTTCCCAGGCATACATCTTGATCACCTGAATCCCAGCTATGATCTCATTCATCATTCTCACTCTTCGGTCTGTGCGTAGAGCAGTTCTCATCCTCAGAGCTGAGGTTAACCTACTGAGATACGTCTGGAGAGGCAGATAGAGCAACAGGATGGCAATGCCATAAAAGGAGGCGACTCCAATTTGTTGATAAAGAAAGTAGGAGGCAATTAGCAGCTCCAGTGGTCCAAGCCAAAGAAAGTGTAGGTGTATCAATGCCCGATCAAAGCGTCCCAGATCGTTGGACACCAGATTCACCACTTGCCCTGTTGTTGTGCCTCCAAGTGCGGTACGGCTCAACCGCAACGCCTTTCGATATATGGCACAGCTGACGGCGACTCTCATCTTCATTGCCAGATGCATCATGTGCATCATAAAGGGATGGAAGAGCAGCACACCCATCACTATACACGCCACCAAGGCAGCTCCATACAACTGGGCATTGAGACTGTTTCCATTTCCATTCGTGGTAAACTCCGATATCAATCCGGCCAAGATAAGTGGCGTCGTTGCTCTACAAAGGAAACTAAATCATTACATGGAACTCTCTTCTTCCTAATTGGACTTACCTTAGTCCCAATTCGAGTCCTGCAATTACAATGCCCGATAAAACCAGTTCCCAGCCAAAGACCTTTAGTATAACTCTTAACATGCCATTCTTTGGATTGCGATCCTTGCCTTCATTCTTCTTGGATTCTGCCTGCCAAGCTTGGAACAATCGTTCACCCAACTTCTCTCCCTTGTGTTCGCTGAGCACATCGTACAGATCTTTGGGTTCCAATGTGGTTTTCCTTCCCTTGAACAATATAGGTAGCGCAAAGCTAGAAACAGAAAATAAAATAAAACCAGTCGAAAAGGCTACAGTCGACCGCATTCGACAGTATAATACCCTGTACAGGCTTCTATATTAAAATTATTTTGATAATAGGCACTTTGATTAAAATAAAAGTAAGAACATAACAGGTGTTTAAAGAATACCCTTTTGAAACTCTCAATTTTTTGCATATGAATTCTTTGCATTCTTATATACATACTCAATTAAAAGCTGAGTGTTACGACACTTAATTTACTTATGCTATTCAAAATTTAAAATGAACTTGATCTGCGTATGGTATACAGGAACCTTGATGCCAAATTTGGTGTCTCTAGCTCTTATAGTTGCTGAGATCGATGCGTTCATACAGACGGACAGACAGACAGACATGGCTCAATCGACTCGGCTGTTGATGCTGATCAAGAATATATATACTTTATAGGGTCGGAGATGTCTCCTTCTGCCTGTTACAAAAATTGTTTTCACAAAGTTAATATATCCCTGTACAGGGTATAATTAGATTTCAGCTGTGCTCTAGCTCTGCACTGCAACTGACGCCCGCTGTCAACAGTTGGCTGTATTTATAAGTTCGGATAACAGCGGATAACACATACACACATGCATATTGTGGTGATCACACCCATACATATATGCATAGAAAATTAGAGCAGCGTTTTCTCTCTGAGGCGCTCACACAAAAACCGGCACATGCATGTGCTTCTCTAACTGCAGTGAGCTTGCCCTTATGATCACATATACACATACTCGCTCAAAGTCATAACGCAAAAGACAGACAACCCCCCTTCAGCACTCTCTCCCTGGTGCTTTCACATTTGATTAGAGCTTACTATTTAGTTGATTTTTATTTGTGCATATGCAAAAAATGCTCTTTCCTATTCTCACTATTAAAATATTATTATATTCTTATTATAATGACATCGAATATGCTTGAGATCAAGCTGAACAAATTAAAATTGAACAATATAAATTAACTTACACAAATTTAATATTGTCGAAAAACCTTTATTTTGTATAGAGACTGACACAGGGTATTATATTGTCGCGTGAGCCGACTGATCTGTTTCTTTTAATATAAAATAATTGCAGTTTTTAATAATTTATGTCTTAAAATAAATGTATCTTCTTTTACAAAACTTTAAATAATATTTTTTGTAAACATTTTTAGGTTATTATTAATATTAATTTATAATAATAATATTAATATTAATTCATTTACAAAACATATAAAAACAGGAGACTTTTAAATAATTTGTAATTTGCTTTGCTTGCAAAAATGTAAAAGTTTAATAATTGAATTAATTTTCAAAGTCAATTGCACATTTTTAATCCAGTCTATGCATTTTTTAAGAATGAAAATATGTTATCACTTTATTTAATTAGAGTTCCAGATTGTGTGAAAATCCACACAGTTGTTGTATAATTACAACTGATAAACAAATAATGAATATTATCTTATCATTGATAACAGATAGAACATGCCAACTTAAGCCTATCACACTTGAAATTTATGAAGAACAAGTTCAAGAGCTTATGATAAAACATGGAAAACTTCCTTAATATTCTCACACAACCTTTAAAAACATAATATTTGATTTGGACTTACCAAAACATTAAAGCCGAGATGCAATTTGCATTCTCGCGCGGATTAGGCGCCAATTTATCCGCTGCCATCTTGTAACGAACTCAGTTGTAATACCTATACAAGAGTAATTTTATAAATAGTTCTATTATATAAATTTTATAAGTGATCCCAATAAGAACATTTGCAAAAAACTAACTTGTTTCCCATTGGTTCACATAAAAATAATGAAATAATAAGATAGTCCACCACACATATTAACACACAGATATACGTTATGTTAACGTTTGTAAACGTTTTAAGGCATTTTCATCATTTGCAGATAATAAACATCATCCGGCAGATGCCATTTATTCATAATATCGTTACAGATTATGCCCACATTAATTACGCAGGCACTAGCAAATAATCGTGGTTTATAGACGCTTGTTTATCATTTTAATATTTGCAAATTAACGACTAATTTTATCTTAAAACTTTCCATTCAATTCAATTGTAACCAACAACTCCTCAGTCCGCAGCTCAAAACATAACTAAATCAAAATAGAGAAAATACCCTCTCTAAGAATCTTTGACAACAGCTGTGCGAACAGCTGATGGCCGACGCTCTCAGTAAAAGTAGTGTTGCGTATCGTTTCACATATCAACAATACACTACCATCAGTGGTCCTTATTATCATGTTTGCCACTTACGGTACAATTGTACCTAAGCTTGTATATTTCAATTTGTTAGTACATTAGATAATTCTTTTTAAACTGAGCTGTTCCTTATATACATAAAAGAAGGAAGAATATGACAAGAAAACATCGAAATATATGTGAAAGACATTTATATATTTGTATTATTTCAATTTGATTTTTGGTCCAGAATTTACATTTCTAAATACTATCAAAATAAACCAATTTTTATGAAAATCAAACAAACGCAGTTACAAATATTAACAATCTTGTATTTAATATACATTTAATAAATTTTGTATACACAATAAGTACATTTCAAATAAAAATGTTTTATGATAAACTGGAAATAAATTAATTTATTTACATTAAGAGAAACCTTTTTTACAATTTTAAAAATTATAGGATAGATTCCAAATTTGTTGGCATTAGGACGACAACTTTGGAGTTGGTTGGGTTGATTCAAATGCCTGCAAATAAAAAGAATTTATTAAACAATTCAATATGATTATATATATATCGTTTATTCACCTCCTTTGCAACCTGTAAAAGATACTGATAAGTTGACTTGCCAGTCTGCTTGACCATGTCATGAAAGACTTTGGATTCCGCAGAAGTGAGAAGTTCATAAGGTGTTCCAAATTCAACAACTCTCCCCGCATCCATGACGAGCACCTTATCCGAATCCATAATAGTGTGTAGCCGATGAGCTATTGTCAGTACAGTGCAGTCCTTAAACTTGTTTCTTATTGTCGTCTGAATAAGTGCATCAGTTTGTGGATCCACATTGGCGGTGGCTTCGTCCATTACAAGGATGTTATTCTCCCGTAGAATGGCACGTGCCAGACACACAAGTTGACGTTGACCCACGCTGAAATTGGAGCTGCCCTCGGAGATGTTACTCTGCAGTCCCATTGGCAGTTCAGAGACTTCATCCTTCAGATGTACCTAGATGTTAAAGAGAGATTAGTTCCGGCTATCTTATGGATTCTATGCTATAACTTACCTCCTCCAAAGCTTGCCACAATTTCGAATCCGGATATTGTTCAAATGGATCTAAATTATAGCGAACCGTGCCTGAGAATAGCACGGGTTCCTGAGGTATAATTGATATTTTACTACGTAGATCATGTAATCCCAATTCTTCTGTATCACGATTGTCGATCAAGATGGAACCATCATTGTAGGATAAACGGAATAATGCATTTATCAGCGAGGATTTCCCTGCTCCTGTGCGTCCCACAATTCCCACCTTCTCACGTGGTTGGATTATAAATGTGAGAGACTTAAGTACATAAGGAGCCTCAGGATTGGGAACATAACGTAAACTCAAATCATCAGCAACAATTTCACCACTCTCTGGCCAATTTGCTGGTGGTTTCTTTCCAGCGGGCGAAGTAAACTCTCCCTCGGCTTTTAAGTTCTGATATTCAATCACGCGTTCCACGGAGGTCAGAGAATTGTACAACTCTGCAGATTGCCGCATACCTCCCTTCACCATTCCAGTCATGGACATGGCCTGTGTAACTGCCAAGCCAATTTGTCCCGGATTCTCGGGAGGATTGAAGAAGTTATTTACTACTATGATAATGATATAAATTACACAAAATAAGTCCACATAATAACCAAAGGCTCGACTTGTCGAGAGGAATGTATAGTATCCAATGGAATGTCTATCCTGATAGTGATCATATTCTGCGGTTAACATTCTCTGGGCTCTCATCGCTCTTATCGTGGGCAGACCATTCAAGGTGCCTCCAAAATGGGAGTACATCGGAGAACGAGCAACTGCCTCGAGTCGTTTCACATCCCTCGATGTACTCAGGTAAAACTCACGTACATAATAAAGGGATATGAGCATGGCTATCGTATTGATCAGATACCAAGGATTCGATATACACAACACAGTTATAATTCCGGTTAAGGTCAGGAAGATCTGTATACAATCCAACATTACTGCGGGCAACACTTCATCTACCTGTCCCAAGTCCATTGCGAAGCGATTTAATATTCTTCCTGAAGGATTAGTGTTGAAGAAGTACATCGCAGCATGTGAAATCCCCCGGAACATAGAGTTATGTAGTTGTGTGGAGGAGTGCATGGCCACGCTAAAGAATAGAAGCGTACGCAATAAGGCAAAGATGATCAGTGCTATGTTGATGGCGGCAAAGTAATAGATGTCCAGCGAAGAGGAGGAAGAGGAGTTGTTCTTCACCCTGCAAGTAAAATCAAAGATCGCATTATTTAAAGTCTATTAATATGAATGAACATTAACATTTATTCTGTTAACATTATATCTGCTTACAGCAGTTTAACATTAACCATTTTAATTGATCTTCGCTTTCTGTTAAGTCTGTTAACATCATTTCTATTAATAACTTTTAACATTAGGACTGTAAAAGAAGAAATGTTATATTGACTTACCAGTAGGACAGAAAGTAATCTCCCCAGGATGCCAACACCTGGGTGCCTATGCACAAAAACATCACCAGGAGGAACATCAACCAACTGCATCCAGCGGCAAAGTACTTCTGATATAAATCCCATCCAATTTTCCCTGTAGAACGGGATTCCTGAACTTCCTTGGGCTTTTCCTGGGCAATCAATGAATCCGCAACACTTGAACCCATGGAGGAGACACTGTTGCAACTATCGGTGCTGTTGTGACGGGAATAAGGGATTGTCTTGCCATTGGCATCACCAGCTGCCTGCGAGTCCTTAACCTTCTCTTCAGTATCTTCCGACGAACGTTGAGCCAGAAGCTGAGCAAAGTCCTGACCACTCTTGAGCATGTGTTCGTAGGTGCCAATGTCCGTCACCTTGCCCTTGTCCAAGATAACAATCTGATCGGCATGCTCCAGGAACTGCAGTTGATGTGTGGCCAAGATGACGAGATGATTGCGCAGAAATCTTCGCATGCATTGCTCGAAGAGATGACGTCCAACGTGGGTGTCTACGGCGCTAAGGGGATCATCGAGGAGGTAGACATCCGCCTTTCGGTAAACGGCTCGTGCCAGACTTATGCGTGCCTTTTGACCTCCAGAGAGAGATGCTCCTCGTTCCCCGACAATTGTCTTGTCTCCCTGATCCAGCAGCTCAAAGTCGCGTTCCAGAGCACACATCTTGACCACAGTTCGATAGCGGTGCTTGTCTAGGGGTAAACCAAAGATTATATTCTCACGCACGGTGGCACTAAAGAGCCAAGGTTCCTGTGACGCATAGGAGCATCTGCCGTGCAACTTAACCGATCCCGTCTCCGCACTCAGCTCGCCGAGAATGGCCTGAATTAAACTGGATTTGCCTGAGCCAACTGGTCCTATGACTGCCACCAACTGCTGTCGCTGCAGTTTCATATTTATATTTTCCAAGATGGGATCACTGTGCTCTGCATTCCAACGTGCTCTTAGATCCTTGATCTCAACGAGGATATCGCAGGAACTGGAGGAGGGCAAGGGTTGCTTGCCATTGGCCAATAGATTCCTCTCCTCAAGTGCGTTCTTGTCATCTTCCTCCTCTTTATCCAGCAACTGCACATTGGTTTCTTCCCTTAACATAAACTGTGTTATCCTTTGCAAGGATACCAGCAATTCGGCCACCTGGGTCATTCCAGCGGGAAAGAATTTGGTTACCGGGCGTCGCATGATGTTATAGAAAGCTGTGACACAGAAAGCTCTCTCTGCCGTCAGCTGTCCTCCCGTGAGGACGAATGCCAAGAGGCTGGCAAAGATCGCAATCCTGCCTAGCGTAATCTCAAAGGAGAGCAGTACTCCTCGTATGTAATTCACCTTCCTTATGACGCTCATCTCGCTAGCCCGTGTACTTGCCACTAGTTTCTCGAAAGGCAGTTCCCAGGCATACATCTTGATCACCTGAATCCCAGCTATGATCTCATTCATCATTCTCACTCTTCGGTCTGTGCGTAGAGCAGTTCTCATCCTCAGAGCTGAGGTTAACCTACTGAGATACGTCTGGAGAGGCAGATAGAGCAACAGGATGGCAATGCCATAAAAGGAGGCGACTCCAATTTGTTGATAAAGAAAGTAGGAGGCAATTAGCAGCTCCAGTGGTCCAAGCCAAAGAAAGTGTAGGTGTATCAATGCCCGATCAAAGCGTCCCAGATCGTTGGACACCAGATTCACCACTTG
This sequence comes from Drosophila funebris, assembly GCA_018901825.1. Taxonomy (NCBI): domain Eukaryota; kingdom Metazoa; phylum Arthropoda; class Insecta; order Diptera; family Drosophilidae; genus Drosophila; species Drosophila funebris. The sequence goes on from JAEIFK010000425.1 coordinate 25,776,731, forward strand.
CCCCGTTGTTGTGCCTCCAAGTGCGGTACGGCTCAACCGCAACGCCTTTCGATATATGGCACAGCTGACGGCGACTCTCATCTTCATTGCCTTATGCATCATGTGCATCATAAAGGGATGGAAGAGCAGCACACCCATCACTATACACGCCACCAAGGCAGCTCCATACAACTGGGCATTGAGACTGTTTCCATTTCCATTCGTGGTAAACTCCGATATCAATCCGGCCAAGATAAGTGGCGTCGTTGCTCTACAAAGGAAACAAAATCATTACATGGAACTCTCTTCTTCCTAATTGGACTTACCTTAGTCCCAATTCGAGTCCTGCAATTACAATGCCCGATAAAACCAGTTCCCAGCCAAAGACCTTTAGTATAACTCTTAACATGCCATTCTTTGGATTGCGATCCTTGCCTTCATTCTTCTTGGATTCTGCCTGCCAAGCTTGGAACAATCGTTCACCCAACTTCTCTCCCTTGTGTTCGCTGAGCACATCGTACAGATCTTTGGGTTCCAATGTGGTTTTCCTTCCCTTGAACAATATGGGCAGCGCAAAGCTAGAACAGCAATTCCAATTTTTAAAGTAAAGAAGTGTTTATATATACAATATACAATATACAATATAAATATATATAAAATATTTGAAAATATTCCTATATTTAGTTTAATTAAAAATTAAAATATGAATTTTAAGAATTAATTCAATTTATTCGGAATCATTAATTTTTTTTTAATGTTTATTGTAATTGGGATAAAAACTCCATTAAAATCTCTAAAATTATGCATGCTATCTTATCATTGATAAAATATGGAATACGTCAACTTTACTGCTGTCACAGGCTTTAGTCAGGTAAATTTATCACTTGGACTTACCAAAACATTAAAGCCGAGATGCAATTTGCATTCTCGCGCGGATTAGGCGGCAATTTATCAGCTGCCATCTTCAAACCAATTCATTTTATACATATATTTTTTTGAGTAGATAGTCAATTAGATAAACGTTAAACGATAGGAATTTTTCCATGAATTCGTTCGCATACAAATAACGAAGTAAGAAGAGCACTATACACACACTTTCGCACACTTTTATACGTTATAATACAGTTATGCCGCATTTACATCACTTTGCAGATAATAGATGATACATATAATAAACCATCTTTGTTTAGCGTTCCTGGTTTTTAAATGTAATGTTTGCCAATTTATCAAACTTTAACAACTAGCACTCCACTCAATTTAGTTATGGGCAACAAGTCTTCAGACCGCAGCTCAAAACGTAACTAAAACCAAATATAAATAATGCTCTCTGAGAATGTCTGGCAACAGCTGTGCGAACAGCTGATGGTCGTTGCTGTCAGTAAAACAGTGTTGCCGTATGATAGATGTAAGTGCTTATAAATTACGTTTATACGTTATAAGTTGGCAAATATTAAAACGCTCTTTCGGTAAAATAGTTTATAGTTTGCTCACAATATGAATTTATGATCAACTTTTTATTATTTATAAATTGAAATAAGTACAGAAATTATGATCCGTTAAGTTCCGTGAGCTAAACAAAAATTGTCTTCGAAGAATCCCAGTGTTATAATCAGAGCTAAAAGGATAACCATCCTCGAAATTGAAGCTTAATTTAATGAAATTTGAAGAAATCATTATTTAAGCTCCATTTGTTAATCTCACTAATCTGTTAAAAAAAAATGTATTAATTTTGTAATATGAATCCCTTCATAGATATATTTACAAAAGTGTTACATATTTATTAGGTAAGGCACTGTATTCTTTAGCATTCTTACACTTAAAATGCATACAAATATATAAACATGAACAATATTATATTCAATGCATAGGCACAAACACAGATACATAATAAGTACACATAAAATGACAATATACTATTATAGTAAACTGGAAATGGATGAGTTTATATACATTAGATGAACCGGGCCGGATTTACGATAAAATAAAAATTATAACATATAAATAGATTCCACATTTGTTGGCATTAGGAGGATAACTTTCGAGTTTGTTGGGTTGATTCAAATGCCTGCAAATAAAAATAATTTATTTAAATATTTGAAAATTTATTAAAATTAATTATTATTTTATTTACCTTTTTTGCAACTTGTAGAAGATTCTCATAGGTTGACTTGCCAGTCTGCTTGACCATGTCATGAAAGACTTTGGATTCCGCAGAAGTGAGAAGTTCATAAGGTGTTCCAAATTCTACAACTCTCCCCGCATCCATGACGAGCACCTTATCCGAATCCATAATAGTGTGTAGCCGATGAGCTATTGTCAGTACCGTGCATTCCTTAAACTTGTTTCTTATTGTCGTCTGAATAAGTCCATCAGTTTGTGGATCCACATTGGCGGTGGCTTCATCCATCACAAGGATGCGATTCTCCCGTAGAATGGCACGTGCCAGACACACCAGTTGACGTTGCCCAACGCTGAAATTGGTGCCACCTTCCGTAATTTTACTTTGCAATCCACTAGGTAAATCGGCAACGACCTCTTTTAGCTTAACCTCCTCTAAGGATGACCATAATTTCTCATCGCTGTACTCATCGAATGGATCCAAATTATAACGCATTGTGCCAGAGAATAGTACGGGTTCCTGAGGTATAATCGAAATTTTACTGCGCAAATCATGCAAGCCCATCTCTTGCGTGTCCCGCTTATCGATTAGAATGGATCCATCGGTGTAGGAGAGACGGAATAATGCATTTATCAGCGAGGATTTGCCAGCGCCCGTGCGACCCACAATGCCGACTTTCTCTTTTGCTTTAATTACAAAGTTCAAAGATTTGAGAACGTATTCGGACTTGGGATCAGGGAAATAACGTAGACTCAGCTCTTCGAACATAATTTTGCCATTTTCAGGCCAGGATTTAGGCGGTTTCTTATCGGCAGGCGCCTCCAAAGCTCCCTCGGGTTCGATATCCTCATACTCTACAACACGTTCCACGGCCGTCATTGTGTTCTCCAGCTCTGCAGACTGACGCATACCCCATTGCACCATGCCCGTCATACCCATTGCCTGATGAAAGAGAGCATTAACAACTGCACAAACGATAAACGATTGTAGCTCACCTGGGTAATCGCCAGTCCAACTTCACCGCCATTAGCAGGCGGGAAAATGAAAAAACTTAGTGTTATTATGCCAATGTAGATGATACAAAAACAGTCTAGCCAAAAGCCAAAGGCACGTGAGGTGCTTATGAACATGTAAAAAGCCGAGCTATGCAAATCTTGATGATTGTCGAACTCTCCGACGAGCACATGCTGTGCTCCAAAGGCACGTATTGTCGATAAGCCCGTAAGTGAGGCCGCCATGTGGGAATAAATCGGTGAACGAGCTGTTGAGATTGTAATACAAGTTAGTGGGTAGTCTAATTGTTCTACAGTTCACTTACTGATTGCCTCCAATCGTTTGACATTACGTGACGTTTTCAGGTAGAACGTGCGCAACTGATAAAAGATCAATACGAGAATCAACGTTGGAATGAGAAACAATGGATTAACAACGGCTATAACAATGACAATTCCGCCGAGTGAGAGAAAGATTTGAATGACATCCATCATAACAGCGGGCAGTATCTCATCCACCTGACCCATGTCCTTGGAGAAGCGATTAAGTATACGACCCGAGGGATTTGTATTGAAGAAGTACATTGCGGCACGTGTAATGCCCCGAAACATGGAATTATGCAGTCTTGTCGAGGCTTTCATGGCCAGATTGAAGAATAGAAATGATCGCGCCAAGGTCAGAGCAATAGTGGCAATTGTAATCAATGTAAAGATATATGTATCCAGCATCTCAGCATCCACCGACCAGCCCAATTCATTAAGCCAATTGGCAAGCTGAGACTCCAGCACATGGGAGGTTTCTGTATCGTTTGAAATGGGCGTCGCAGTATCAATTAAAATGGTGCTATTGTCACTCTCAGTCTGTATACTTCCCTTCTTGGCAACCCTGTGAACGAAATGCAGTTCAAGTACATTATTGATGAGGAGATCTCATAGAGTTTACTCACCAATATGCTAGGAAATAGTCGCCTAGGGAGGCCAGGATTTGGGTCAACACGCAAAAGGCCATCATGACAAAGAATGCGAAGAAACCGCCACCTGCTTTGAAGTATTTGCTGTAAAGTCCCAGTCCAATGTTGCCCTGTTCCTGTGACTCCTGCACATGCATCTGTTCAGCTGTTGTTTCATCAACCCCTGAGTCGGCTAGAGATACCAGAGACTGCTCGCTGTTGCGACGCTTCTCACTAGCTGATCCCGATCTCGAACGGGATCCCTCCGTGTTCTGCTCATCACGCGTTGAATCCCCAAGCATGGCGGCAAAGTCTAGCCCGGACTCACGCAGGGAATCATATGTGCCCACTGCGCTGACTTGTCCCTTATCCATGATGATTATTTGATCGGCATGCTGGAGGAACTGCAGCTGATGCGTTACCAGAATGACAATACGATCCCGCAAATAGCCGCGCATGCATTTCTCGAATAAATGGCGTGCCACATGCGTGTCCACGGCACTCAGAGGATCATCGAGCAGATAGATTGCCGTCTGGCGATAGACAGCACGGGCCAAGCTGATGCGTGCCTTTTGGCCACCCGACAACGAAGCACCGCGTTCACCGACAATCGTCTTGTCGCCATAGGGAAGCAACTCGAAATCTCGCTCCAGAGCACAGTTCTTAATCACAAGAGCATAGCGTCGTTTGTCCATGGCCTGTCCGAAGAGTATATTCTGACGCACAGTGCCCGTGAATAGCCAGGGCTCTTGGGATGCATAGGAGAAACTGCCATTGACACGAATCTCACCCGACTCTGCACGCAGCTCTCCAAGAATGGCCTGGATAAGACTGGATTTACCGGAGCCCGTGCGTCCCACAATGCCCAGCAAAGTGCCCGGTTGGACCCGCAAGTTGACACCATTGAGAGTGTAATCCGGTGAGCTGACATCCCATTTGGCCATCAAACCATTAATGGACACCTTGGCTTCAGAGAGCACAGCGTTCTCATTGATGTTCTGCAGCGATGTTGGCGTTAACAGCTTCTCCTTCGCATCCAGATTCTCCTGCTCCAGTTTGGAGTGCACGGTAGTTTGATTAGTTCCCGGTGTGGAGACCGATAGATCCAAGGACTTGTCACTGACATCCGTCTCCTCATACAGCATATATTTCTCAACACGCTTAATGGATATCAAAGCCTCGGCCATCTGAGATATGCCTTGGGGAAAGAACACAGTCATTGTGGTGCGCAGAATGTTGTAGTAAGCAGTGATAACAAAGGCCACTTCCGGAGTAAGGAACGTGCCCAACAGGACGTAACCGACCAGACTCAGAAAGATGGAGACACGCGTGAGGAAAATGATGAAGGACAATAATATGCCGCGTATGTAGGAGACGTGTCTAATCGAATTGATTTCCTTCTTTCGCGCAAATGCCACTAGCTGCTCGAAAGGCAACTCCCAGGCATACATCTTGATCACTTGAATCCCTGCGATAATCTCATTCATCATCCTGACACGCTCATCCGTCCGCAGAGCAGTGCGCATCCTTAGCGCCGAGGTCTTCTTGCCCAGCCAGGCCTGCAGGGGAATGAACATCAGCATAAACGCCACACCAAACACAGCTGCAACTCCAATCTGCAAAATAATATAATGTATATGATGAATGAAACCTGCAGACAGGACTCGCAACTCACCTTCAGGTACATAAGATACGTAATAAAGAGCGTCTGGAGCGGACCCACCCACAGATAATGCACAAATATTGTTGCAAAATCCAAGCGTCCCACATCATTAGAGATCAGATTAACAATATGTCCCGCTGTTGTGTCTCCCAGTGCCGTCTTGCTCAATCTAAGAGCCTTTCGATAGATCATGCTGCACAAACCCACACGCATTTTCATACCCATGTGGATGGTGCCCAGCATATAAGGATGCATGATGAACACGTTCAAGGCACTGCAAGCAATCACGCCAGCGGCATAATAATATGCGGCATCAATAGTCTCCGCACCATGGGTATAATAGGATATCAGCTTGAGCAGACACAGTGGCTGTATAGTGCGCAGTCCTAGTTCCAGTAGGAAGAGCACTAGGCCAAGCAAACCAAAGTAACAGCCAAACACTCTAATCAGGGTGCGTAGCAAACTGGGTTCCCGTTTTGAGTTCAATTGCTTCTTTAGCAACTCGAGATCCCAAGCGGCGCATAATTTATCTCCAAGGGTTTCTGGAAAGGAAGGGGAATAGTTTATATAAAATAAAGAATCTTTTAAGCTGAAGCATATAAGAAGTGGCAACAAGACGTTTCACCTTCAACAGTCAAAGAGTTCTAGAACTAATAACAACCTTGGGTTGTTAAGAATTATTATATTAACTACAAATATACATAATTCCACCTGCAAGTGAAGTCATCATCATATCGATAAAACTAACTTAGACAGTTGAATGTCATTTAGTGGAAGTGATGGTCATATAAGCAGACCTGGAGTGTAGTAACCAATTCGACACGTGTATCCAAGATACACTCTCAATGCTTGATGATAATAATGTTTAATATTAATATAATATAATAAAATATTGTGATTCATTAAGTACTTTTAGCACACGCACTCTAATAACAAACTATTAATTATAATTATCTATAATTATTGATATGATTTGATGATAATTTGGCAGCATTATTATGTTTAAGTGCTATATATGTACGTAGATAAGTAGGAAGCGACTGCGCTTCGTAGGCTCGTAAAGATAATCATTGCACAAGGCTCTATGTATCAACAGTGAAACATAACAAAATATTCCGCAAATATTTATTAAACTCAATATTTAAATGCAAAAGACGAGTCAATGAACGATATAACAAAAGTGCAAGCAAACATATAGACATATATGTACATTTAAGACTGATAAGTTAAACTCAGCTAAAGATGTTGATTGTTCCAAATAAATATAAATACATAAATTAATTTCTGCATATTTTTTTTCTTTTTTTTTTTTTTTCTGTGCACAGTAATTGTGCTCAATTGATTTGCTTTGCTCAGTCGGAAATTGAGTGAAATCAATTGTATTACAGATATGTATATATGTATAAGTAAATACATACATACATACTTATATATATATATATATATATATATATATATATATACATATATGTTTGTATGCATATACATTCACAATACTCTTGTGAAATTCAATTTACCCACGTGAAAAAAAAAAAAGGAAATTGTTTGGTTTTAAATGCTTAAACATTCAAACTGGAACCGGTTTCTGTGATAAATCACAGCATTGCAAAATTTAAATACAATACTTATACTTAGTATTCATGTTTTTGTTTATACACTTTAGTGACATACATACCTGACTTGTGTTCCTTCAATGCCTTATAGAGATCTTCGGTTTCCAGCATTTTCTTGCGTCCCTTGAGGAACGTGGGCATGGTAAACCTATGTTTGTTATAAAACTGTTATACAGTCATACAAATATCAATTATTATTACATACCAGAAACATATTGCCGATATAAAATTGGCATTTTCACGAGGATTCTCCGGCAAATCAGTTGTTTTGATTGACTGCATTGTTCAATTACGACCTAAATACCCTTTTTTTATCTTAAAGCAAAAACAAATAAATAGATAAAACAATTTTGTTAATTGTTAATTACTACGACAAACGCATTGATTGATTAATCGTGATAATTATTTTTTTAGAAGTTGTATTTTCAGTTATTTCATTACTTTACACAATTATGCGAAACAAGCCAATTATTCTCGTTGTCAGCATTATCTTCATAATTAACTGCGTTTTTCTCATGCACTTTTGTCTGCAAGGCTTCGAACAACGTGCTTTGAGCTTTGGTCTTAAAGAAGCGTGAGCTGAGCTTGAAGCGAGTGTATGTATGTATGTAAGTACAAATATAAGTGTGCTTATGTATGTGTTTATGCTTTGGACACCATTCGGCTCTTAAGCGTACATAAGGTATGCATGTTTGTATGTGTGTCTACTTTGTATACTTAGTTGCCATGTGTGTGTATGCATGCTTACACTGCAATTATTGCCGGCAATTCGAATATTGTTGTTGCCATCATGAATTTGCATATATCCATATATATCTACACTAAAATGTACGCACATTAGCACTTAGTTATCTGCATTTATATACAGAAAAATATGTACAGAAAATGACTAAGGATTACAAAGGGCAAATATCAAAGAAATACAAAAGTCACAATTATGTTTATTAAAACCGTGTTTATTTATGTATACACACATACATATTTATGTTTATAAGTATGAATAAGTTCACCACGAGCCTGCATAGTAACACATACGCGCAGATTTGTATATATTTTCAATACGTTTACTGTTTTATAAAAGAACACGCGAGCGATATTTACACTAGAAATATGTGTAAACATGTGTGCAAACATACATACAAACGTATCAATGTAAAAAGCTTTATGTCCGAGTCATGTCCGTATGTACAGTTCTCAGTAACGGTAACAGCAACTAAACTTTAGTATTGGAGCTAAAGTTTAGTTGCTGCTCTTTCACTAATACTTATTAACTATTGTTATTTTAGATAAAATGCCATTTTCGCAATTCTCTCAAATTATCTAATCACCTAGGTATTATCCACACAAACAAACACAGACATTTGCAAACTAAATACATATCGTATGTAATTGCTCGCTTCACATGAATCAAGAACTAATTGAGCACATGTACATACTTTTTGTTTAAATTAGATAACGCTCAATAATAATTGAAAATCATTCTATCTTCATTGCTGGAAACGAATCGAAATTTACAGAACGGACTAACGCGAACGTATGCAAACACAATCGCACAACGATAAAAATTGAACCGTCTGCCTGTAAGGGCAGCATGCTACTGAAAAACAGCTGGCGGCAATCAGCTCTTTTCAACCGAATTCGTCGCAATTATATACACACACAATATCTACTTGCAAATACAAACATACTTACATACATTCGCCGCCAGTGAATCAATCAACAAGTATGTGAAGAGTATGGGGGTGTATAAGGCAAGGTGAATAAGAAAGTGTGGTGAAGATGCGGCAACCGATGCCGGATTTATGATCAAGGCATACAAGTATGCGCGTATGTATTTGAATATGTTTATGCTAAGCATATATGCTACATATTTTTGTATATATGTAGCCTTAGCTTGTGGGACGACTTGCTAACACAAGAATCGAAAGAGTCACATTATAAACAAACTATGTCGCATTTTGCACTCATATCAACGACTGGAATCGATTGAAATATTCACTTATCAAGTTCGGTTCATTTATAATTGCAGTGCATTTTTTAATCCATTTAAAACAGGTTGTTAGTGGCAACCAAACACAACCACTCTAACAAGTCGACAATCCCTTATGCTATTATCAAGCAATCAAAATGCAAGTAATACACAAATGCACACTTTATTCTCCAACAGACCAAATTCATTAAGCACTTGTTTTTTTCAAAATTATAGTTTTATTTTTCTTTTGTGGTCTATTTGTACATTAAAATGTATGCACTCACATATTGAAAACTTAGGCAACAAGAGCAGAAGCTGTGCTTGACTCGTACTTCCAGTTGGGCGCCAGCACGCTCTTTGTTTTGTAGTAGCGAGCCAGACGGTGAATTCTGGACTCGACCAGAATCAAACGGAACTTGCCGTCCTTATCCTTGCGGTTACGCTCCAAGTGCTTGCGGATGGCCACAGCTTTCTTGATCATGTGGTAAAGATCCTCGGGGATATCGGGCTTGAGGCCCACCGATTTCATGATGCGCAGAATTTTGTTTCCGTTAACAAATCGCACCTGAGCCACACCGTGCGAGTCACGCAGGATAATGCCTAAAATCATGGGAAATCCGTATTATTAACATAACCTCAAACACATAGAATAAACAATAATATACCGATTTTGGAGGGTGTCAGGCCCTTCTTGCCCAGCTTCTTGATCTGATCCTTCACATCCTCAGAGTTCAGCTTCAGCCATGAGGGCACTGTGCGTCTGTAGGGGGAGGGCTGATTGGGATATACCCTTGCTGCAAAAAGACAGTACTGTTAGTTTAAACAGTGAATGACAAATGGCGTGAAGAGGAAGAGCGAACGTATTCGATTGGAACATGTGCTTGCCATGGTGGCCAAATTGTACATTAAAACTAAGGCGATGAGGGTAGAAACAATATTGCAATTGTATCGGATTGATATGGCACGTTAGTCAAGCACATTTTACAACAATACTCGCTAATTTACTATTGAAAAAACAACTACCCAGGAGCGTGCATACGACCCATGATGTTACTAGCTTAGTTTTTTACACCGAAAAGAAAGTGGAGACTTGTGAAGAAACACTCTACAGCAAAAGTCTACATAAAACGCAGTGTTGCATGGACTCTCACCACATAACATGTCTGCTCCTCACTTAACAGATTTGCTCAACACTCAACATACTCGTTACTCGTTGCTTCCACTGAGAATGGTCTTCTCTACACTAGTTGGTTGTAAGCAAAACTGCTCTGTAATTTATTTATTTATTTAAAATAATAAAAATGCAGTCAGATAATTACAGTGACACGCTAAGACAGCTGGAAAATGAAGAACTGGAGGTAAGCATTCCCATCTGAATAAGATATTTAACATTTATATACTATGGCATTTCCATAGAATACTGCACTGGGCGCCGAGATTTACCAAAAGTTGATGGCAATTTATCTCTATCAAAACAAACTGTAAGTAACAATAGTTAATTTACATTAAATAAACTGACAGAGTTATGGGCTTACAGGGCTAATGCAAAACTGCTTTGGATGCGTATATCCGATAACCTGAAGGAACAGAACAAAGAACTGGCACAACTAAATCTTTTGAATCTTGCTCTGCAGAACAACAATTACTCAGACTTCTTTAAACACATTAAATACGAGTGGTCAGAGGCTAATAAGTCCATTGTTAATGATCTGTTGGGTATGTACTATGCATATTGGTTTTACCACATTTCTCAAAAATATTCTTCATACAGTCAAAAAACGCGAGGAGCTCATCAACTTGACGGCCTCTGCATATGTCTCAATTTATGAGCAAAACTTGCTCGAAATGGCACAAATGACGCCTGATGAACTTAAAAATGCTTGCATAGATTGGACACGCGAACAGGATGGAGATAAACACATTCTACTACCAAAAATTAAGGAGCCCACACCTCGTGTTGCTAGTGATGATCAATTGCTTAAGCTAACCGAGTTTGTATCGTTTTTAGAAAATTAATCCAAAATAAACATGAAATGTATTTTCCGGCTTTTATCTGTCATGCGGGGGAGTAATTCTGTTAAATTTAGGAGCATTACTGTTAGCATAGGTATCGAGTAGTATCGTTCTTGTCTCGTTGTGTCATTTAGAAGAATAAAAAAATTGCACGGAAACGGCATCGCATTTTCACTGGAAAATCAATCGGAGAACAAATTGTAATCGTGGGCATTACAACGAATTGCATAAAAAACTGTGCGAAAGCATTTAATTATATTATAAACCATAATACCAACACTTGGCAAATTTGTAATTCGTGCGGAATAGAAAAAAACCGATTTTCTGTACCAGTGTGTGTGTGAGAAAAGAAAAATGGCAGCAAGCGACAAGTCTGTCGATGATTCCCTTTATCCAATTGCGGTATTAATTGATGAATTGAAAAATGAGGATGTGCAGGTTAGTAACTATTCATAGTTGTCTATAAACATGTTAATAAAAATTTACGGAGGTGTTTTAATTGTGCAAATAACTAGGCAGAGTTTTCATGTGTGTATGCATGCACGTATATGCATGTACATACATATATTTATGTGTATGGAGAAGTATGTATGCCCATGCAAAAAATGCGTCATTGTGTGAATAGTAATTTAAGTGTGTGTTCGGGTGTGTGCCTATATATGTATGTTATTCGATGGCTTTGCTATCTATTATTCTGTCTAATTAGTACTTCTGAATTTGATAAAAATTAACAATAACTCGCATTTCAGTTGCGTCTAAACTCCATCAAAAAGCTGTCAACTATTGCTCTCGCTTTGGGCGAGGAACGCACCCGTTCCGAGTTGATACCGTTCCTAACTGAAACCATATATGATGAGGATGAGGTGTTACTTGCACTTGCCGATCAATTGGGCAATTTCACAAGTAAGAGAAATGATAAGCTATAATTATGCATCAATTAATTTGCTTTGCGCTCTATAAACAGGTCTCGTGGGCGGCCCCGAATATGCCATGTACTTGTTACCTCCCCTAGAGAGTTTGGCCACGGTTGAGGAGACCGTGGTACGTGACAAGGCTGTTGAATCTCTTCGCACCGTTGCCGCTGAACATAATGCCCTTGATTTGGAGATACATGTTGTGCCAACGCTGCAGCGTTTGGTATCCGGCGATTGGTTTACCTCACGCACCTCGGCCTGCGGCCTTTTCTCAGTGTGTTATCCACGCGTCACACAGCCGGTCAAGGCAGAGTTGCGCGCCAACTTCCGTAAACTTTGCCAGGATGAGACACCCATGGTGCGACGTGCAGCGGCTAATAAGCTTGGTGAATTCGCCAAGGTGGTTGAGACCGAGTATCTGAAGTCAGACTTGATACCGAACTTTGTTCAATTGGCGCAAGATGATCAGGACTCTGTGCGGCTGTTAGCAGTAGAGGCTTGTGTCAGTATTGCACAATTACTGCCTCAGGATGACGTTGAACACGTGAGTAGAATATTTCAGCTTCTATAGGTGATATAAATACAATTCTATTATTGGTTATTTATAGTTGGTGTTGCCTACGCTGCGTCAGTGCGCTAGTGATTCATCCTGGCGTGTACGTTACATGGTCGCTGAGAAGTTCGTTGACTTACAGAAGGCCGTGGGCCCAGAGATCACACGTGTTGATTTGGTACCCGCTTTCCAATATTTGCTGAAGGATGCTGAGGCTGAAGTGCGCGCAGCTGTTGCCACCAAAGTAAAGGACTTCTGCGCCAGTCTGGACAAGGCAAATCAGGTGCAAATCATCTTGAGCTCAATTTTGCCCTACGTCCGCGATTTGGTGTCCGATCCCAATCCTCATGTTAAGTCGGCGCTTGCCTCTGTTATCATGGGACTTAGCCCAATGCTTGGCGCTTATCAGACGGTCGAACAACTGCTTCCCCTGTTCCTCATCCAGCTGAAGGACGAGTGCCCAGAAGTGCGTCTAAACATTATCTCCAACTTGGATTGCGTCAACGATGTCATTGGCATTCAACAGTTGTCGCAGGTATGTTTATGCCTGACTGTACATCTATATCCTTGCATTATTATTATGTCTTCTCTACTACAGTCCCTACTGCCTGCCATTGTGGAGCTCGCTGAGGACTCGAAATGGCGAGTTAGATTGGCCATCATTGAGTACATGCCAGCGCTGGCTGGTCAGCTTGGCCAGGAGTTCTTCGATCAAAAGCTGCGAGGTCTCTGCATGGGCTGGCTAAATGATCATGTTTACGCCATCCGTGAGGCAGCCACGCTCAATATGAAGAAGCTGGTGGAACAGTTCGGCGCACCTTGGGCCGAGCAAGCCATTATTCCAATGATATTAGTCATGTCACGCAACAAGAACTACTTGCACAGTAAGCGCATGCCTCTACTGAGTGTTTACTGCACTTGACAGCTACTAACTGTGTTTTGTATTTAGGAATGACCTGCCTCTTCTGCCTCAATGTATTGGCCGAGGTCTGCGGCACGGATATAACCACAAAACTTTTGCTGCCTACCGTTTTGCAGCTCGCCACTGATCCAGTTGCCAATGTGCGTTTCAATGTGGCCAAGACATTGCAGAAGATTTCACCCTTCCTGGAGGCCAGCGTCATTGATGCGCAAGTGAAGCCAACGCTAGATAAACTGAATGCTGATACCGATGTGGATGTTAAACATTTCGCTGCACAAGCGATTGCGGGCATAGCCGCCGGTAAGCATAAATTTCAGGATTAATCTATTGATTTCCTTGCACAGAATGCCACCACAGCTGAAACGTGATTTAACTAGCTTAGTACTGCAATTTATATATACGAGTAATTCTACCACGATCCCATAGAAATGGAGCTGAATGTCTTTAGAACCGCGGTGCCGCCCTGTATGGGTCACAAGATTGAAGCGGCAATGGCATCGAGGTTGATCGTTGAACCTCCGAAACCGTCTGAGGCAGAGGAAGCAGACGACGTTGCACTTGAACTAAATGCCAAATCTGAGAATGACTCCAACGAGGAGAAGAAAAGTGTTACGGAATGTTAGAGGATGAGTAGCCCAACCAAATATGTGAACACCTCGTGTGTGGCTTACGTGCAGTTTCTTGACTAATCCTCAGGCGTTTGCGAAAATTGCAAAAATACAGAAAATAAAAAACAACCCACTTTTACCCCAATGTTTCAAAAATTCGTTAATGTTTAAAATTGTGTCTTTAAGTTGTCTATAAGGGATTTCGACTGAAAGTGTACGCTAATACTAATTGTTGTTTCTTAATTTTTTCTGTTTCTTTCCCGGTATCACGAATACGCCTCCGTCTGTTAATGTGTTAAACTGTTTTTACTTCCATCTACAGCGTAATCAACTTTATAATTTTTTATTCTATTTTTAAAATGTATGTATTTCACACGCTGGCATCATAAAAAATATAATTATTGTGTAGCAACACTTAAGAATGGAAACTTGTAGTTAAACGGAACCTACGTGTTGAAATGGAGCCGACAACCCCAACCAGATCACTGAGAACCCTTGAAACCAACATGTTTAACATTTTCAAAATGCATAAATCGAGCAAGAGCAAAGGAAGAGCCACCACAAAACGCGACACATAAAAATATCTATTACTTACATACTTATAAAATACATAATTTACCACATAAGCAAACATTCATTATTAAAACAACAAACAAATGTGTAGACTTTGAGAAACAAATGTATTGGTTAATCGCATCTGAATGCAAAATAAAATTTATTGTAAAAGAAATCGTAAATATTTGGACTCCTTAATCGAAATGTATAATGTTACACAGAGTGTATGTTATTTAAACTAAAGCTTTAAACTTAACGCTCAAACTAAATATCAATTTACTTGCCTAGCTGTCATAAATATTAACAACTTATCGATAAATAAATGCAAGCTTCCCCTGCAATCGGCAACAAGCTTCCACTGCAATCGGCAAGAAAGTCGATCGAAAGTGGTTTTTGTATGATATTGATGTGTGTGTGTTGCTTATGTTTGTGTGAGTGTCTTGCAGAGAGCCAACGAATGTATGGAGCGTGCAAAGAGAGATAGAGACAGAGAGGGATAGAGCGAACGTAAGTAATTACTTGCGCAGATCAGTTTTGGTTGTCATTGCGTTTGGTCGCGTCGCACCTTGACGAGTGCGCAGGTTAGTGAAGATAATAAAGCTATCGAATTATATTCATTGCGCGTACGTTATGTGTGCTTAGCTAATATTTGAAATAAATTACATGGTAAATACTACTGGAAGCTTATTGATCAATAATTAAAGTTCGTATTGCGCAAATATCTGCTTATGAATGTCCGTATACGTGTGTGGGTTTTTGTGTGTGCGCTCGTTGATAGAAAGAGAAAGGCAATAAATAATTTTATGATTCGCAGCATTTGTACACAACTAAAAGTAAATATGTACATAAGTGTATAAATATACATATACATATGTTTACTTAACTGTGATTTAATTCGAACACTGCAATTAGGGCCACATTTTAATTTTTATGATTTTTCTAAGTATCAAGTTCATTATTTATGTCCAAAATTATTTCATTCATTAATTACACGGATATGGTACGGACGTTATCGCACTTTGAGCTCAAGTGGCGCGTTTTATTAAACGGTTCGCCGCGTCGCCCCACCGATTAGCTTGACGCTCTCGAATGTCGTGTCTCTTGCATATGGTTAATTTAGTGGAAGTGCTGTCCTATACCCTGTATCCCCAAAAACATAAGTCTGCCTGATCGTTTGTCCGGTCATCCAGACAGTTAATGTAAGTCAGCGCTTTGCAATGCACTGCTTGACGTGCCGAGCTATGTATATGTTATAATGTTAAATAACATAGTGGGTATATGAACGTCGATCAGTCTGCTTTTTGTTTGTAAAAATACCGGACACATCTATTGCACAGGTATTACAGTTACAAAAATTATGACGGGTGCTCAACTGAAGCTTGTTTGACTGCGATTTAGAAATCGGCAGACAAATTATATGTATGTATGTATGAATAGTTGACATAGAGATATAGACATAGAGTACCTACAAACACATATTCTATTCTTTATAAATATATAAAAGTATTTACATAGAACTTAATATTCCGAGCCCGTATCTTATCGCAAATCCAATACAAAACGTCAGAATTTAATTAGATTTAATTTAATGTGATTTATTCTATGGATTTTTGCTTAGTTTTCTTTAATCAGGGCAAGCGACTGGAAGTGTTTCAGTTACTTAAGTGTAAATATCAAGTTTTCTTAAGCGTTTAATCATTTTTGATACTTTAACATAGCATTTTACAATTATATCTTACAGCACAAATATGCACAAGGCGGTGAAAAATAAATCCAGTAAGTGAAACCAAAGAAAATTGAGTTAACATAATAATATCGAAATTAAATTCCAACTTGATGATTAACTTAAAGCTCATATGATTAAAAGAGTATCACTAACTATTATAGATACCAATTATAAATATATGGTAATGCTAGATAGGTCTATAATCTGGAATTACTTATATGCAAATAGTGGGCACCTGAATTATCTTTGACCATACATAATACATATCATATATCATCCGCCAACCCATTTTCATATAACATCATTACGTTTTTCAGGGTTATTATGCGGCCTCAAAAATGCCAAGGCAGATCTTACAACAGCCAAGTTTATACTTTACTATGGGTATGTATTCATTTCGTAATCTCTTTGTTAGCCAGACTTTAACATTAATTTATTGTACATCTCTTTCACAGACCCAGCGTAGCTGATAGCGATATCTACGATCTGCACGACTCGAAGAGTCTGTTGGAGGACGAACATTTAGATTTGAGCAAGAACACCGTACTGTATTTACATGGGTATTTAGAGGATCCCGATGTGGAGAGTATTCACGTTATTGCCGAGGCCTATTTGGAGCGTAATGATACAAATCTGATCGTTCTGGACTGGGGAGAGTTGGCGGATGGCAATTATATGTTCGACGCTGTGGTTAATGCCAAGCAATTGGGTCCGGAGTTAGCCAAGGTTTTGCTTGAAATGTTCGATCATGGTTTGGATATTGAGAAATTACATATCGTTGGCCATTCATTGGGTGGTCAAATGGCTGGCATTATAGGTCGTGAGATTATTAAACGCACCAAAGGTGTTAAGAAAATAAAAAGGTAAGTTATGCTCATTACTAGCGATGCATGGCTAACATATTTATGTTTCTAGAATTTCTGGCTTGGATCCGGCATTTCCACTTTTCTACCTCACCGCTGGATTGGCTAACCATCTGAATAAAAATGATGCTGAATTCGTAGATGTTATACACACAGATGCCTGGCTTTATGGTGCACCGAGCAGCACTGGAACTGCAGACTTTTGGCCAAATGGTGGCAAAACACTTCAGCCGGGATGTCCGAAGCGCAATTATAAAATGCTTAGCGATAATGATTTATCCAGCCACAGACGGAGCTGGTGGTTTTGGGCCGAGAGCGTATCAGATCGCTTTCCCATTCGATTTGACTCCGTGGCCTCGAAAAGCTGGGATGACTTTAAGCAGAAGAAAACTCTTGAAACTGGACCACCTGTAGTTATGGGTCATAATTGTCCTACAGAGTAAGTTAAAATATTGCTCAAAATGCATTCGACAATCATTTATTACGCTTTACTATTATATTTTAGTGTGCATGGCGATTTTTACTTACAAACCAATGGCGTAACACCCTTTGCACGTGGCAAAGAGGGTACTATCTACGTGGATCCCAAGGAACTGTTAGGCAATAATAATACCTATGAAATAACATCACCGGTTAAGGTAGAGCAATGAAACGTTGTTATTGTTTTAAGCATTTTAATGTGCGAAGTAAATATATAAATTGTTGCTTACTTCTGTTAAATGTTTGCCGATTCATTTCAATTTTAATAGGTGTACATATGTAAATGTAGTTTTGAAATATGTCAGCTTTTGGCACTAACAATTTTGTCGATGACAACATATTTATTGATATTTAAGTTATCGCAACGGCTGCGTATCACCGATATATGAGAATTGTGGTATTGTTTTGGTTTCGATACACATATCGATATTTGTTAGGCATCCCTCGATGCGGCACATTACGCATCTCTAGTAGCTTCTCACAGCAAGGCAATTCATTACAAATATCAAAATAATATATTTTCGTGGTTAAAGGTGAACGCATATTAAAATGAAAATAAAGCTAATTGATTCCGTTGTACGCAGCTTTAAGGTTGCGAAAATATTCCGCGAAAACACGGACAAAATAAACGCAATAGACTTTGCACCAAACGGCGAGCATTTGATTTCCTGCAGCGAAGACGACCAAATTGTTATATACGATTGTGAAAAGGGCACTCAGTCGCGCACGGTTAATTCGAAAAAGTATGGTGTTGATTTGATACACTTCACACATGCCAACAACACAGCCATACATAGTTCAACAAAAGTTGACGACACCATCAGATATTTGAGTCTACACGACAATAAATACTTGCGCTACTTTCCGGGACACACCAAGAAAGTGATATCCTTGTGCATTTCACCAGTGGAGGACACATTTCTATCGGGCTCGTTGGATAAAACGCTGCGATTGTGGGATTTACGCTCACCGAATTGCCAGGGCTTAATGCATCTATCAGGCCGGCCCATTGCCGCATATGATCCCGAAGGCCTAATCTTTGCAGCCGGCGTTAATTCGGAGAGCATTAAGCTGTACGATCTGCGTTCATTTGACAAGGGACCATTCGTCACATTCAAGCTGAATCAAGAGAAGGAATGCGATTGGACAGGCCTGAAATTCTCGCGTGACGGTAAAACAATATTGATCAGCACAAATGGTTCGGTTATACGGCTCGTGGATGCGTTTCATGGAACACCGTTGCAAACGTTCACTGGCTATCCGAATAACAAAGGCATCGCCATTGAGGCCAGCTTCAGTCCCGATTCCCAATTCATCTTCTCTGGCAGCACCGATGGACGTGTGCATATTTGGAACGCCGATACGGGCAACAAGGTCTCTGTACTAAATGGAGATCATCCCGGACCAGTGCAGTGTGTGCAATTCAATCCTAAGTACATGATGCTTGCTTCGGCGTGTACAAACATGGCCTTCTGGCTGCCCACTTCCGAGGAAGGTTTATAGGACTCTAGTTAAGCTTATTTTGTATATTTAAGTAAATAATTAAAACTAACTTAACTTTTAAAATCTATTATGGCTCTGTCTGTTCTTTTGCTTTATGGCGTTCATAGACTTCTCTTATGGTGCTCAGAAGTTGCGCCAGATTGTGCCCCATCTTAGCACTGATACCCATTATACTAGGTTGATTCAGCTGTTTCTGTAGTTGCTCGTAGTTGGAGGCACTTGCTGACATATCCATTTTATTGGCAACCACTAACTGTGGTCGACTTGCCAGGCTTCCTCCGAACTGTTCCAGCTCGTACATCAGCTGTTCATATTGATTCCAAGGTTCCGGCGCACTTGCATCAAGAACAAACAACAACAGCGTACAGCGCTCGGCATGCTTGAGGAATTGTATGCCAAGTCCTTTATTACGATGTGCATCAGGCACTAGACCGGGTAAGTCTGCAATGGTAAGCTGCACATGGTCATCGTACTGGACTGTGCCCAGATGTGGCCGCAACGTGGTGAATGCATAAGGCGCTACCTTTGGCTTAGCACGCGTCAAAGCATTCAGCAATGTGCTCTTGCCGGCATTTGGAAAGCCAATCAGACCCACCTCGGCCATGCTGCGCAACTCCAATGTGTAGCTACAGTCCTCGCCTGGCGGTCCATACTCACACACTCTGGGACTTGTCTCCTTGTCGGTGGTGAAGAAGCGATTACCCTTGCCGCCTGCCCCGCCACGTGCTGCCACAAACATTAAATTGGCGTTTCCTAAGTCGGCTACAATCACACCTTTGGTGTTCCGTATTATCGTCCCAATGGGCACTTTAACTACCGTATGCTTAGCATTCTTGCCATGACAATCCATGGCGGTACCAATGCCACCTTCTGGGGCACGTAGCACACTGCCAACATGGTTGAAATTACGCACATCGTTTGACGCCTGGAAGATAATGTGCCCTCCATTACCGCCATCACCACCATCGGGTCCGGCACGTTCGTTGCACCACAGTTGAAGGAACGATACGCAACCATCGCCTCCCTTGCCACCAACAGTTCTCACCTTTTTGGCATCGGAAAAATATTGTGCCTGGGAAATAGTGACATGGTTATAGTTATATAAACATACACATTTGACTCGTTGCCTACCTCCTTACGTGCTGACTTTGCCTTTTTCGGACGCAGTGCAGTGGCAATCTGGCAGTAGTTTCGTTTTTTAGTTAGCAATTTGGATATCACCAACCGGCTCGAAATTGAAAACAACGACATATTCCATGTGCGAAAACCATGAATTGTTTTGCAATCGTTGTTGGCGATATTTGCAGGCCACTTAATTATCGGCGGCATTTGATAATCGATATGTATCGATATATAAAAAATATACAAACGATTTAAGGATTTCAAATCAAATTATTAAATATATTACAAAATTAAAAAAGTACTAAATATTTATAAAAGTAATTTGGGTTATATAGCCACATATCGATAAATAGAATTGGCATTGTTTTTGTTATCGGTGCGGCAATGTTGTGTCAAAGGTGTTTTTGTTCGCAATTTAGAAAGATGTCCATAAAAGCTGCACTTATAGATTTGAGCGGTACGCTGCATGTCGAGGACGATCCAACGCCAAACGCTGTTGATGCATTGCAGAGGTAATAAACTACAAATATGTGAATATATTTATGTAATATGTATTATTTCCTGCAGATTGCGCGACAGCGGAGTGTCCGTTAAATTTGTGACAAACACCACGAAGGACTCAAAGAAGACACTTCATGAGAGGCTCACCAAAATTGGCTTTAAACTGGAAGCAACTGAGATTTATAGCTCACTGAGTGCAGCTGCTGCATTTGTTTCGAATGAGAAGCTAAATCCTTTTTATCTGCTAACAAATGATGCACGTCAAGATTTCCCCGAGGAAGACAAGAGTCGTGCACTTGACTCGGTTGTTGTGGGGCTGGCGCCCAATGCATTCAACTACGAGCATATGAACCAAGCATTCAAGTGAGCAAGCATTATTTATTTCTCCAGTGCGAGCTTAAGAAGTTTACCCTACAGCGTGCTGTTACACCAAAAGACGCACAAACTAGTTGCAGTGCATCAGGGGAAATACTACAAACGAGCGGATGGCCTGGCGCTGGGACCTGGTTGCTTTGTAAAGGGTTTGGAATATGCCACGGGATCTACGGCGACTCTCATAGGCAAACCAAATCCGTATTTCTTTCAAAGCGCCTTGCCTGGTGGCCTTAATGCTGAGCAGTGTGTGATGATTGGTGATGTAAGTTAGATTAAAATTCGTATTCCATATCTCATCTATTTGTTGTTATTTGCAGGATGCCAATGATGATATTGCAGGAGCCATGAATGTGGGCCTACAGGGCATCCTTGTCAAGACCGGCAAGTTCTTGCCTGATGCCCTGGCTGCCATGTCAACGCCACCCACAGTGGTTGTAGAGAACTTTGCCGAGGCTGTCGAGTGGATATTGTGCAAAAGGAATGCTGCCTAATGAGCAGATAGTAAAAGACTTCCAAATGATTACAAATGTTTAATTTAAGCAAAAATTCATCAGAAAATGCAGCAATTTTGACCGTTTGGAACAGTCTTCGTATTGTGTATGATTAATTTTCTTTATCTGAGTATGTAAATGTGGTTTCCATGCAATTTAGTTTAATTTTGTTTGGGCGAATTTGTTGGCCAACTCAACAATCTCATCGACGCGCTCGAAGTTGGTGCCGGAGGCCTGGGCAGACTCTGGTTTGCCGCCGCCCTTGCCGCCAAGCACGGCGGAGACATGTTGCACCCATTCGTTGGCTTTCAGGCCCTTCTCGATGGCACTTTTGGGAACCGAGCAGAGGCAAAATATCTTCTTGGAGTCGGTATCGACAGAGACGAACATAGCTGCAGCGTCGGGCAGCTGGGAGCGAACTTGTTTGAGTGCAGCATCCAGCGCCTTTGTATTGTTGTATGCCTCCAGTTGCTGAACCAAAACATTGGCCTTTGGATTCTCCTCACACAATGCTTTAGCACGTTCCACAACGGTCACGGAGACAGCTGCACGAAGGGCACGCTCCTTGTCGTCGAGCGTCTTCTTCAGGGACTTCAGCAGGTTACGCATCTCATCCTTCTTCACATATGGGATGGTTGCATGGGAAATTTGTTCAGTCAACTCGACAATTTGTTTCACATACAGCTTGGAATCCTTGCCTGTCTTATCAGCCTCAATGGTGGCCTGGAGTTTGCTGATCTCCTGCTCAAATGCTTCAGATTTCTTAATAGCTTTCAAGGCCTCGGGACCAGTTAGAGCCACAATACGACGTATGCCCTTGGCAATGGCCTCTTCACTGCTAATAACAAAGTCCATGATGTGGCCAGAGCGTCTGAGATGAGTTCCTCCGCAGAATTCGACAGAGGTTTGTTCGCCAACTTCAGCCTCAGGCTGCGTCTCAAGTTGATCGACAGGCACTCCAAAGGAAATGACACGCACGGGATCCGGATAGACTTCATCGAAGACCGAACGTAGACCACGAATGCGTTTGGCCAATGCTAGCTGCGACTCCTTGGCATAGATGGGCACATTCTTGTACACCATGTCACGAGTCAGTTGCTCCGTTTTGGCCACCTGTTCAATGGTCATGGCTGCCTTGTTATTGAAATCGAAGCGCAGCTTCTCTGGCACCACAAGGGAACCCTTCTGCTCCGTATCCTTGCCCAGCACTTGCAGCAGACAATGGTTGAGTGCATGCGTGGCCGAATGATTCTTCATTGTCAGCCAACGACGCTCAGAGTCGATATGGAGTTGCACTTCATCGCCTACAGCCAAGTTGCCTTCGACAACGCCAATGTGGAGTATGTAACCGCCACGATTGTAGACGCGATCGACAAGGAATTCGTTGGCCTCATCATTCAGCTTGACAAGAGCACCCTGATCGTAGATTTGACCACCGCTCTCGGCGTAGAAGTTTGTCTTGTCCAGCACAATTCCCGCCTTTTGGCCACTGCTAATCTCCTGGACAAATTTGTTTTCATAACGTAGAGCTACAATTTTGCTGGTGCAGTCGTTGAAGTTGTAGGCGGAGTCACGTTCGTCGGAGACAGCCTCGTACTTGTATTTGAATGAATCGTTTGTGGGTGGCACGCCCTGATCCTTCAGCTCAGATATGGCATGTACATCCAGGTTGATCTCCTCGATCTTGCTGGCACCTTTGCCCTGCGAGAGAATGTAGGAGTTCTGTTTGGCAGCATCATAGCCATCCATGTCGATCTTCAGTGACTTCTCCTCGGCCATCAGCTGTGTGAGATCCACTGGGAAACCGTATGTGTCATACAGACGCCAGGCCACATCACCAGGAATTGTGGTCTGGTCTGCTCCCAGTTTCTCAATTGTGCGATTAAGTAAATTGCGGCCACGTGTGAGGGTCTTCAAAAACTGCAGCTCCTCCTCATTGATGATGTCCATAATATGTTGCGGATCCTTCTTAACCTCGGGGAAAGCATCACCCAGCAAGTCGACAACGGTGTTCACCAAAGTGGCGAAGAAACCAGGCTTGGCATTCAGTTTTTCCGTTGCGTAGCTGTTGGGGAATGCAAATTTGTATTAGAGAGCATCTTTTGCTGGTTAGATTCATCCACTTACCGCACTGCACGTCTGAGGATGCGACGCAGGACATATCCACGTCCAGTGTTGTCGGGATTGCCACCATCAGCCAAGGCAATTGTGATGGTACGAGCATGATCTGCAAGCACACGATAGGCCATATCGATGCCATCAACATCATCGGCGCCAACGCGACCCTGATAAGCAGGAGCTCCAGTGCCAGCCTGGATGGCATCAAAGAGTGGCATAAATAAGTCCGTGTCATAGTTGGAGCGTTTGTTTTGGATGACCGAGACCAAGCGTTCGAATCCCATGCCGCAATCGATGTGCTTCTTGGGCAGTTGCTTTAAACTTCCATCGGATTCGCGATTGTACTGGATGAACACAAGATTCCATATCTCAAGCACATCGGGGTCGTCCATGTTGACCAACTCGGGTACGCTACGTCCGCCGATGCGATCGAAATGCAGTTCAGAGCAGGGACCACATGGTCCAGTCTCACCCATCTCCCAGAAATTGTCTTTCATGCTGCCAGGCAGAATGTGTTCGGGCTTCAGACCCAAGTCCAACCACATTTGCTTGCACTCCAAGTCGGGTTCCAGGCCACTGGCTGCATCGCCACCAAAGTATGTTACATACAGGCGATCCTTGGGCAAGTTAAGCCGGTTCGTGAGGAATTCCCATGCCCAGGAGCAAATTTCCTTCTTGAAGTAATCGCCAAACGACCAATTTCCCAACATTTCGAAGAACGTGTGATGATATACATCCTTGCCCACATCGTCCAAGTCGTTGTGTTTGCCACCAGCACGGATGCACTTCTGGGTGTTGACCACACGCACCCACTTGGACATTTCGCTGTTGGGATCGGCAGTGCCAAGGAAAATTGGTTTGAACTGATTCATGCCGGCGTTGGCAAACAGCAGTGTCGGATCATCCAGAGGAATGGTACTGGACGAGTGAACATAAATGTGCTTCTGCTCCTTGAAGAAGTTCAGATAGGCATCGCGCACTTCTTTTGCGGTGAGGAACTTCATGATGATCTTGTTAATTGCTTTATCTACAGATTCAAATTACAGGAGCGAAAGAAAGGTTAGTTTTGTCAGTTGCCACGCGACAAAGTTCACACTCTATGTAAATACATGTGTGTGTATGTATTAGATACTATAAATCAATGCAAGTGCCAGTTTCGGGTTAAGCTTTTGTGAAAGTGCACAAATTCAGGCAGTTGAACGTGATATAAATACGTAAGTTCAAACTGATTGAATAAACTTTCACATTGTTGATTATTTTCCTAATTCGCAAGCAGTTCAATTCAAGTTGTATTTG
Organism: Drosophila funebris; assembly: GCA_018901825.1. Classification (NCBI taxonomy): domain Eukaryota; kingdom Metazoa; phylum Arthropoda; class Insecta; order Diptera; family Drosophilidae; genus Drosophila; species Drosophila funebris. The sequence goes on from JAEIFK010000425.1 coordinate 25,802,059, forward strand.
CATTTGTTGTGTGTTACTCACGTTTTCAAGAATTTAATGCAAATACAAAACAATTTCGTCAACCGACTGCAGCAACGTGTAACGTGAACCGATTTCAACGCCGCAAGTTCACTTATGAACCTGTACGGCACTGACTGGGTGATCGCAATCGAACTATTTATCGAACAACGAGCAGTATTCTTGCATCGATACTTTCTAGATTGGCGCCGAAGTATAACAAGTGCAGTCTAGTACTAGTATGTATTTACATATATCTAGAACAATATAACAATTCATTTAATTTAAAAGTCAAACCGCTTTGGCATGTGTTCATCTTCAATTTGATGCTCAATTTCCTTCATACGCAGCATTAAGTTAAAGTTCTGCTTCTCCTGCTGACCAGTTAGATACATAGTGATGAAAGCCTGGATGGTAATTATAGTAGAAAGGGCAGGCACAATAGGTCGGGTGAATTTTCTATACAACATGAGCACTTCTTTGGGATTCTCTGTTATTGATGGCAGTCGGTAGGTGAAGCATCTCGTGGCGAACATAAATGCAGCAAATGGCGCCAATACCGTGGGATAGACAACGCCCAAAGCAGTTTGGAAAGCGGCACTACGTACTTGCGTGCAGACAGGGCACTCCGATAATGGATCTAGGAGGATTGGCGCTTGTATAAAGAATTTATGACTCAACATTGTGAATATCGCGGGAACAGCAACAATTGGCAAATAGCTGGAAAGACGACCATGACTGCCTAAACGCAATCTTGTGCGATAATGGTTATTAACGTAGGCACCCGTAGCGGCTGCCATTGCACTGAGAATCCCGGGCGTATATCGCAAGGACCAGCTACTCGAATACAAAATAGAATTAATGGTTAGATAAGCAGTCAAATGTGTACCACTTACACCTCTCCAATCTTGTCCCAGGATGTTATGATTTTCCACTGATACCGCAGTGCCTGGTCCTCTGTAATTAGCACTGCATCCTGCGGCAGTTGGTCAGGCTTGGACCGCGATAATGCCATTTTTTAATTAATAAAAAATAAAGTAAAACCTGTAGCAAATGCAAGAGTACGAGTACAATAACAGCTGAGCGTCGATGCCGGGTTAGTGTTGTAAAACGACTAAAGTGTCATTCAGTTGAAATTTGTATGAAAAAGTTTGATACATGAATTAATTTAAATAAAAATGCCGCACAAGCGCAAAACGCGATTGCATTTCAATATAAAATCTCAGATACCAAATCGCATGCAGCGAACAAATGATGGAGCTCCGGCACCAAACGTTTGCGTTACATCTAATCATGGTTCGGAAATGGAAAATACTATTCCAAATGGACGGCCTTTGTTAGTGGAAGTTCCATCGTCATCCAACCAATTTGCCGTGCCTCAATTTAATACAACTGTACGGAAGCATGGAGAATTTACCGCATTGCAGAATATGCGTGCTACAGTTGGACCTGATCTCACACCTCGCTCCAAGGCGTCAATTGCACCAAAGGTATGGATAATACGTAATATAGCTCATAAAATCCTAATTATCCATTGATGACAGGTTACCAAAAAGATGAATTTTGCCCCAAATGTTGCTGTATTCAAGGATCTGACACCACTAAATGTAAACGACTCATTATATGAAATGAGTCAGCCTAAAGCTGGTTCATCCAAGTCCAAGGAGGTTGTCCTTAAACACATGCAAATGGAACCACAATTAGCAGAATTTGTGGAGAAGATCGATCATTTTCAACTTATTATGCCAGAACCAGAACTGCAATTTGACTTTCCAAGGGAAGATTTTGATTTTCTAGAGGCTTATAATAAAGTCTACAGTCATGAATAACATCTAATGCGTATTTTTATTTTAATTATACAATTTATCGTTGCAAATAAATGTAAATGGGATGTATCGTTCCTTATAAGTTAGCCAATGAAGTTCATGACGACCAAATGTAGAATTACATGTGCAAATATGAAGTCGGCGAATCCACGTTCCGGAGAGATGCCGGCAAATACAGCCTTGTTTTGTGGATTTGCTTGGAGACGCAGACAAACAGCCAAAACGAAGCAGCTCACTGTGCTTATGAAGCCAGATAGAAACGAGTTGAAGGGAAATGTGCCCACAAGGCAGCAGTAAACAAATTGTATGATGCCGGTCAGCAGAATGTAGCCCAGATAGATATCCACCATTTTCAGCTTTTTAGGTGTATTTTGTACATAGTCATTGTAGAACTTGGAGACGACGCCACCGATTTCAACCATTTTGTAGTTTTTTAATTGTATTGTCTACTGAATTTATTGTTAAATTCTATATTATTATTTATTGTACCGCAGACACGTCACTTAATACATTTGGGTGGAACACAGTGCTATAAATGTCGTAATAAAGTTAAAATTTCTACATTTACCAGCACTGTTTTTAAATAGCCAGTGAATGACTAAGATAGGGGAAGAAGAAGACCAGTAGTTTGGTTTTGTTTTGATTGTGGTCCGTCGTCATTTCTGTTTAAAAGGTATTATATTAAATGTGATCAAGTTAAGGGGAATATTATTGCAATCTGTATACATGTATACATAGCAAAAACTGTATTCAAGTGGTTTATTTTTAATGAATTGTGACCAACATATGGCTGGTATTTGTTCTGTGAATTGTGCAATATAAACTGCATGTAGTTAATAACAATTGCAACTTTACACTTTTATTATTATGTATTAATTGCAAAGTTATTAACTGTTCCCAATCGGAATTTTAAACAGGAATTGATAAAATTGTACGTTTGCGTCGACGTCGTGACCTTCGCTGGCTTTGTGGGCCTTTCATTGTCAGTGCCAGCAGCAGAAAGTAGAAAAAAAATCAATGGAAGACTTGACACCATTGACAAACCTTCAACAGGTATTTCAAATGACTAAAGCATCGCATGTCTCGCATTTATTTATTAATTTCTACATATTTTCTTACAGTTGTAGTTCAAAGATTTTTCTTTCCTTATCAATCGACACAACCAAGCCACTGCCCATTCTTAATTTACTTAAAAAAGAAGAAACTTTATCTACAGTTTTTTTATTTTTGCCTTTGTAAGTGAACAATTAATTTGTATTATAAAGTTTATCACACGCGGGAGACAAGTTTTTAATTATATTTATTCATATGTTATCTGTTTGGGAATATAACAATCTACACCAGACATATGCTCACACAGTCTTTGCTATTATCACAAACCATAATAATTTTAAGGAATTATCTTCTTAATTATTCGTACTAGTTTTAAAAATATTGCAGATAGCTGCTCGCACGGACTTTGCTTTTATCATATCACACTATAAGATTTGGAAATTATCTCTATAATTGTCCTCCATAGATTAAAATGTTAGTTTTAAATAAATAATATTTTAAGAATCTTTGTTGTTTATTTTTATCAACTCAATTTTTGTTAATATATTTAATAATATTGTTAATTTATTTGCTTAAAAACTTATGAAAAATTGCAAATAACAAACAAATTTAAGGTAGTTCTGTTAAGTAATTCATGAAAGAAATTTTTGTTGTATTTATTTGCATTAACTCAAGTTTTGTAAATATATTTCAAACATTTATATTCTTTATACTGAAATACTTATAATGTAATAAATAGATAATTAATTTCATTCGCTTAAAACATTATAAAGAAATTTAAGGCAATTCAGCTATGTAATTCAGGCAGATTCATCTTATAATATGATCGTTTGTCTTGTAAATATTCGTATTCAATATTGTGGGCGTCAAATAAGTGTGATATTCATTTGTTTGCCAAATTATAGCATGATTTTAGAGCCTATATATTAATATTCAAGTGTAATATGTATGTATGTATGTATGTATGTATGTATTCATAAGTGTTATCGCTTGCGACTTGTTTTCGTGTCTGAGCTTCTGGTATAGCTACATACTGAGTCACTGGACTCCTCGCTTTGATATCGAATGAATGAGTGAATAATGCGCACAATACACACGGATTCAGATGTAATGAACTCGAACTTGCAACTGGAGAGCGGCCATTCGTAAAAATCTAGTCCAAGTCCAAGGCTTTATCATATCAGTAACAAACAGTGGCACACGCAAAAATTTTCCACTCCTCTGGGGCGTGCCGCATCTTATCGTTATGCGAGTCCGTTGTCCGGCTTGCAGTTCTCTTCAAACTGAGTCAGCGGAAAATTGCCAGACACAAAAGCGTGTCTGCATGGTTTTGTTTTGTTCAGTTTGACTCTAGCTAGCGAGGCGAGCACATCATCTACACGTATGCACACATATACACGCATACGCACACACATTTACATACGCACTTACACACATAAACAGTGTCAAGAGTTCATCGTCAGTCATTGGTATATTTGGCCTGTTCGAATTGATCTTACAGCTCGCCGATCCCGCGAAGCACAAACCAAAGATGTCGGAACGCCAGCCGTTGTTGCTGCAAGGCGATACCTCCGATTATGAAGGTAATCGCAGTGGCAACGGATTAATAAGGCCACCTGTACGCAGCTCACCGCCAGATAATACGCTTGTCAATGTCCACAGCGAAGATAGCATCGCAGGTAAGCAACTACAATTGATCTTCTTATGCTAAGATGACATTTGCTGAAAGTGACAGAATCATTTACAATTATATGTTGAACAAATAGTAGTTAATTGGAGTGTTAAACAAAGTTCTTTAATGTGGTTTATATTAATACTTTTAATTGATACTTTAGTAGAAATGAGTTATATTTAGAGTATATTTGAATTATTTCTTAATTAAATAGATAACTATATTCTAATGATATGAAATATATTTTAACTGCAGAGAAATATGAAGAGAAATAGATGCTTAATTTGGAATATTATCTTTTTATTGGTAAATTAGTCAAATAAATATAAAGACTATGTCTTAACTATTTTTCATTAATTAAATAACATAAATTGGTATTATTATTGTTTATTTTGAATTATCTATTAGTTTAAAATCATCTTTTAAAATTCATTTAATTATTCATTCATCAAATCATTTATCTTTTGAGTAAATTGCAAAACTTTTATTCAATCAATTTATATTAAATTCATTTCAATCTGAAGCATTTCTCATTATTTATCTTTAACTTTCGAATATGTAGTTTGATTTATTAAATTTGAATTTAAGCAAATGTCATGATAGCATAATAGGAGTATACTCAATAATAATAATAACTAACACAGTGCACGCCGCAGCTGCTGGAGATGATGATGAGCAGAGTTCTCAGGCAGGCGATGAGAATCTCAAATCGAGCTACAATCCCACACATCATCGCACCCTGGAGCATCCCACATCGAACTTTGATACATTGGTGCATTTGCTGAAGGGCAACATTGGCACTGGTATTCTGGCCATGCCCGAAGCCTTTAAGAATGCCGGCCTCTATATCGGACTCTTTGGCACATTGATAATGGGTGCAATTTGTACGCACTGTATGCACATGTTGGTCAATTGCTCCCATGAGCTGTGTCGGCGATTGCAGCAGCCATCGTTGAACTTCCAGGAGGTGGCATTCTGTAGCTTTGAGACGGGACCTTTGGGACTGCGACGTTATTCACATTTGGCCAGACGTGTTGTTACCACATTCCTGTTCATCACACAGATTGGATTTTGTTGCGTTTACTTTCTGTTCGTGGCCCTCAATGTAAAGGATGTGATGGATCATTATTTCAAGATGGATGTACGCATCTATCTGCTGTTAATGCTGCTGCCCATGATTGTATTGAATCTGGTGCGCAATCTCAAGTACCTGACACCCGTCTCTCTTATCGCTGCTGTGCTCACCGTTGCCGGTTTGGCCATCAGTTTCTCCTACATGCTACACGATTTGCCAGATGTGCACACTGTCAAACCAGTGGCCACTTGGGCCACACTTCCCCTTTATTTTGGCACTGCGATCTATGCATTTGAGGGCATTGGCGTTGTCCTGCCCCTGGAGAATAATATGCGAACTCCCGAGGACTTTGGCGGCACCACTGGAGTGCTCAACACGGGCATGGTGATTGTTGCCTGTCTCTACACATCCGTGGGTTTCTTTGGGTATCTCAAGTATGGCGAAAGTGTCAAGGGAAGCATCACCCTCAACTTGCCACAGGGCGATATGTGAGTAGCAATTGTTAGATGTTATCTAATTTAATACGCCTGCTGAGTGTGTTATAATACAGATTGTGTAACACCTCGTTCCTCTCTTCCTTGCAGTCTATCGCAGCTGGTACGCATCACCATGGCGGTGGCAATCTTCCTCTCCTACACTCTGCAGTTCTATGTACCCGTCAACATGGTGGAGCCTTTTGTCTGCAGTCACTTTGATACGACACGTGCCAAAGAATTGGCATCCACTGTGCTCCGCATGGTGCTGGTCACATTTACTTGTAAGTCTTCAGATCCCCTCAAGCGATTCCCATCTTTATTAATGCATTAATTCTTTTGTAGTTTTGCTGGCAGCTGTTATACCCAATCTGGGCTCTATTATCTCTCTGGTGGGTGCCGTCAGCAGCTCGGCTTTGGCTCTGATTGCGCCGCCGATCATTGAGATCATAACATTCTATAATGTGGGCTATGGTCGCTATAATTGGATGCTGTGGAAGGATTTCCTCATTTTGATATTTGGCCTTTGCGGCTTTGTCTTTGGCACTTGGGCGAGTCTGGCGCAAATCTTGAATCCCAGCGTGGATTAACTCGACGATTCGACGTAACTGCAATGCCTCCAATATTCAATGATCATGTGCGAATTTAAGACGAAGGATTTATGTAGTTTTTACCACGAACTCTAACAATAAGTTTTTATAGTGTATTTGTTTAGCGTTTGTTATTCTTTAGGCAGGTGCTCAGCCTATGCAGGTGCTTCGATTTTATTTGGTTTAAATAGTTTTTATTTATTCGTCATTTTAGCATAATTCAGTACCAGACAATAATAGCATTTTTAAGACTCCCCTCACCCCCCACTTTGCGCTTACTGCCCTTCATTATTTGTTTATGTTTATATCCAATGTAAAGTAAAAGAGAGTTTAGTTTATGTCAAGTCCCCAAAATGCGTTTCTATGTTTTAATGTACAATTTGTTTTAAAATCGTGAATTGAGAATCGCACAATGCCAAAAAAAAGTGATTTCGCATAGTATTGCTAAACAATTATTGTTTAGATTTAATTGTTATTAGGGTGTTAGTTTAAGGTCAAGCGCAGCTCATTCCAAATGCCACGGCCAATTTCCCTAGATGGAATACAACTCGTTGTATTAAAGACATTAACTGCATGTAGCTTAATTGTTTTTTGTCTGTGTGTGTCTTTCGTATGACATTATTATACACTATATATACTCTATGTATATGTATAAATATATATACACATATTATATACAAACAACTAAATATACACACAATTTAACATTTAAAATACTGTGGAATATGCTGAAATCGAAGAGGAATCATGATATTAACTGGAAACTACAGCTGGACATATTTCACAACATTATATACATATAAGTACACACACATATATATATATGTATATTATAATAGTACATATTTGCCAGAGATTTGCTTTTTTAATCTCTGTAAACTGTAAACCACGAATACAACTAATTCATATAATTTCAATTCGATTTTGAAAGCGTAACTAAAGACAATAATAAATATAATTGAGTTAAAAGTTTGTAAAATCCAAAGTGAAAGATTCTTTTATTTGTTAATCTACTTGCATATTATGTATTCTTCAACTGAAATGAACTCTGTTCTAGTTTTCATTGATAGCAATCGCGTATCGCCTTCACTCGCAATTCTTGGTATTTGGGGACTTCTATCAAAGCAATCTCACTTAATTGATAAAGTTAACTGGGTTTAAAGATTCTTTATCCGTAAGTAAAATTAATCTTTTCATAATTCAAATATTTAAAAAATATTTAAATATTTACTTTCAGCTCATTCTCGACACGGTTAAAATGTTCTATTGAGCGTTATGTATTTTGATATTGTAATCATCTATAAAGGTTTTAAATTAAATAAATAATTGATATATCATTATTATAAATAGATTGTCAATTGAAAACACTTAGCATTTGGATCCCATTAAATATCTGACTTATCGTTAAAGATTAAATTGAACTAGTTTTCAATATGAACTTGTCCTTTCCACGGCCCGAACAGTATTGCGAAACTGATAAACGAAACGAAAAGTATTAGAGTGAGTACGCTTATAATTCCCAAGTTGTTATTCCGCGACATCTGCTTATATATACCGAGCACAGCTACTGCAAAGGTTGTGTTGTTTGGAAGGAGAGCAAGTTAGCACTCCCCTAGACAAGGATGGAACACATAAACGAACGGCGGGGCACAAGACGAAGTCGTTCACAAGTTTTTTTTTTCTCTACTTACAATAAAAGATAAATTTAATATAATATAATATAACAAATATTGGCGAAGAGTTTAGTGATGGTATTTAACAGGGCAAAAGAAGCATACCCGATGAACAAATGTGCTATTTTAAATTTGATTGACATGTACATTCCCATTTGAGCTACAGGGTATCTCAGAACAGTTATTAACCCATGACGACATTTTGTTTATGGCCCCATTCTTTTGAGATAATAGAAATCAGGCTAACCTTTGTCATGCTTTGGTTGAATTGATATCATTATATAATAATTAACTCTCATTCAGATAACTCATAAGTTGAGTTGCAATGTAAGTTTTGTTTGATTTGCGAAGGTTAAATAGAAGAGTTTATCTTTAATGGGAAGCTAATCGTATACAAGTATACAAATGCGGCTTGTAACAGTTTCAATGAATCGTGGATTGTGGATACACAAATATCAACATTTGATAAGAAACCACAATCCACAATCCGCAACAAATTTTAATTTTACATGTGTTGAAGATTTGTAGGGCTAGACAGCAGGTGACTGCTATAACACGCACAGATATTAATTACTGCATCATTAGCTGTTTCGCTATTTAGCTGTTTATTAATTAAATAGTCAATTTTTGTAATAATCATTGAACGTTTTGATTTATTTGTAATCAATTGTTTTTGTCTTATTGGTTAACTGGGCAAGGTGGGGTCCATTGCCAGGTACTCCAGGGAACACATTCCTGAGTTACGGGATTATATCCTCCGCTTTCGCATTGATTTTGAACAGGTTTACCATTTTGACATACAAAGTAATGAGTGGGATCCCAGTTGTTGCGGAACAGGGAGCCTTCGGCGTCAGAAGTGCAATTTGGAACACCTTCGGCATCTGGATCACAGCCGTTTGAATCGAGGGGCAGGGCAGCCACGCACGCGGCCAGGCAGACGAGGGCAATAACTGTAGAATGAGAATGAGAATGAGAATGTGACATATATGATGATATTAAAGTTGATATTCCCAATCAATGGTTGTACTCACCGATTTTCATGTTGCTCAGAATCAGACAAGTGAATGCTACTGAATGTGCCTTTCCTAACCAAATGCCAAACCTTTTATACTCGTCTCTGCCGTTCGATATCGGTAATACATGTTCTTTATTAATATACCAACTTATCTGGCCATGTCGTGTTCATGCTTTTTCCTTTTTTTTTTTGGTTTTTTCTTTTGTTCTGATGTTGTGCGTTCATTGATTATTTCTATTTTAGCCGGAACATGAAAATGTTTTTCAATAATCTTGCCTGGGCTTTAAATCGTAGCCACTATCTTGACGTACTTATTAGTTCCTTAATTAGTTGATTTGTTAATCCGTTTTGCACCACGACTCAGTGAGATCATAAATAAACAAATGCCAATTGTTTGGGGAGTAAATAAAATAATCAATTCACTGCAAACTGAATTCTGTAATAATTCCATAAATCTAATCAATTAAATAAGGGAACAATTATAATGAAACATTTTGGAAAGTGAAAGAAAAGTATGGAGATTAACTTCGCGAATAGAAAGTATTGTTTTACATAAACTCTACAAAGTCCCAGAAACATTTCGAGAGCTAAGAGTTTAATAGAGGAGATGATTAGATGGTGTATTTCGAGTGAATAAGGATATATTTATGTATTTAATTTAAAATATCTAATTATTTTTATAATTATATATTTCAACACAGAAATCAATTGAATTGGAAATATTTAACAAAGTTGCTTTGGAAACTGAGAAAGAATTCAGAGAAAAAAGCTTCTTCCGGCTTTAGTAAAATTTTTTCAAAAACTTGCTTTGAATGACTTTTAAATTAAAATAAAATACAACAGAAAATCATACAAATCAGATTAAATCCAGAAAGAACAATTAGGCAGTTAAACGTCTTAGGGAATCCAGATATCATGGAACTGTAAAAGAAAACACAAAATGCACAATTATTCGCTTTAGCAGAAGAGAGTTCAGATGAGTTTTGACTGAAACAAAGTAGGTAACAAAATTTAAAAGTGAATTTGAGATTGAAAGTAGTGTAAGAAAATAAGCGAATTGAGCAACAATAGATCAAGCATGGTGAAGCACGAGTATAGTACGTTTCGGACCTTTGAGAGATCCTTGCGTTGGCTGCGTGGCATGTCTGTGAAGCAGATGAACGCATGCAACCAATTGTTGTTTGCCCTGCGCGACGACATTGAACAGGAGTCCACGTATCGGGTGCGGGAATGCCTCACCCTATTGGGTCTGACGCCCATGTTAACATCAAAGAATATTAAGACCATTATGGCGTTGAGTCATGGAAATGATTTGGCCTTTTTGTGGTTCATTTGGGAAGCGTTCTACAAGAAGCCGCAATTTTGCCACACGGACATTGAGCATTATACGATCAATGAGCAGTTGATTCTATCGGCCATTGCACATCTGGATATGACCACGACAATGCGTGCCTTAGATCAGATACTTCCCACTGCGGAGCACTCCAAGAAATATCAGGACAAGCAGCGTGCTGCGAAGTTGAAGAAGGATGAGAAGAGGAGTAATCGGCGCGAGGAAAGACGTCCGAATCCGCCGTTTTCGATCGATCTTGCCTTGCCCTACAATCAACGTTCCCGGCAGCTCGCCGACGAGAGGAAATTGGGTAAGGACCGTAAGTCTGTCCCGGGTACGAATGAGAAAGTTCGACCCTATTTGATACCACAATTGCGACCGAAGGTATACGAACCGATGCCGATGATTGCAAAGCCCAAAGATCGGAAGATTGCCTTTCCTTTGTATGATAAATATAAGGATAAACATTATCGCATTCCCAATGAAAGTTCACGTTTCTTTTCTACCTACGAATTGTCACCTGTTAACCGGGCAGTCAAGCAATGCCTGTCGGACGCACTTGCTCCACTCTTTGGAGGCAGTCGCAAACCTTTAACGAAATCCGTTTGCAATGTCCATCGCATGTTGGAATTCTCGGCGGCGAGGAAGCAACACGAGCTAGCCTACGAGGTGACTCAACGTTACGTCAAGTTGCTCAGTGGCCGCAAAGGTGAATTGAGACGTAGGCATATCATACGCCAGCTGGAGGAGGATGTCCAGTGTGCCGCAATGAAGCTGCAACAGCATGCACGACGTCAGTTGACGCAGGTGCAAGAACTCATCGGTGGCACTTGCAACGTCGGCACAGGTTGTCAAATGTGTGCCAAGATCGTATCTTCGCCAGGACTTGCGGATAGACCGGGGAGGAGAGCAGATCTCACCTTTCTCCTGGGTGACGACTCTCCGAACAACAATGATCTCCCAGACGACCCTGAGATTAGCTCTCCCGTGAAAGTCTATGAACTGGGAGCGCAACGTTTTATGAAATTTATAAATGCCGAAGATATTACCTTAAGTAACACTTTGGGATCGAATGCATATTGCTACAGTGCTGACAAGAAGTATAAGAACTCCTTTAACAGTGTTCCCGTCGAGGGGGTTATTAAGGTGTTGAATGACAAGGGAGAAGTTGTGAAGGAAGTGGAGCCCCAGAAATTGGAGTTCTGTCCGCCAGCTCGTAAGTCATCAGATGCTTCGATGGATAAGTATTGTTCCAGGAAAACGATGAAGAGTGGTTTGCTGCAATGGGATTACTTCAAGATCTATCAACCGTCGCATTCTCAGTCGGGGGACAACTTCCGGGACGTTCAACCGATCATTAGAAGCTATTGCATTGCAGCCCTCAACCAGGCAATGAGTAGATCAACTGGAGGAGCTGATACGAATGAGAAAGTGGTGACTCCTCTAGGTTTGATTAGGAATATAAGATCAGATTCCGCATTGCAAGCAGCCGACAAAGCTGCCAGGACTCACTATAAGGAGGCGGCAAAGAGGAAAAGCTTATCCTCCGATATGGAAAAACATTTGATCAAGGAAAACAAGAATGTGTGTGAATTGGTTTCAGCTGATAAACTGAAGAGCATTGGTTCCATCGATCCCGACGATGTGTCGATGCTGATCAAGCTGCTAAAGATTGCTGTGGATATCCTGCAACATGATCCGCAGTATGTGCTGGTAACACTGCCCAATGCCCATATGATACCCACCCTGGTCGACTGGGTGGCTGAGCGGTATGGCAAGACCTATAACTATCGAGAGATGAGAAATCTGGCCGATAGCATGAGGAGTGTCTATGAACGTCTCAATCAAATGCATATTATCAGTCAATATATTCCAAAGCCTAGTATGAAAATGTTTCGCGGTTACAAAATCGTCGAATCCTATGATAAATACCATGAATACGCCCGCAAGGTGGCTCAATCGCAGGATCAATATTTCAGGAGACTCAATCACATGGCATTGGAGGAGTCGCGTATCATCTGGATGGCCATATACGGTTACTCCGATTTCGGTGGATCTTTTACGGAAACTTTCTCTGCGTATATGCCAGCTAAGGAGTTGGACTTTCTTCGACATCGTCTCTGGGACTCCAAGGATTATCGCGACATGGTCTCCTGCCGACGCAGGTCACGTGAAAAAACTCCGCTTAAATAACTTACGGTGATTTACGCTTGTCGTGTCGAATGCATTGTTGAATAATGAATCCATTCAATTTTGCACTCGACACTGCAAGCATAGAACATTTAAGTTATTCGTGAATCCAGTGAATCTATCTATGCAAATTGTGCTTTGATTTAGGTAAACTGATCAATATTGAGCCATCTTAGCAAATGTAATAATTAGGAGTTAGTTTTAAATTAATTTTATAATCTGTTAAGAATTTGAGAAATACAGTAAAATAAATTAAATGTTCAAGGAAATATGCTGAGGAATTTAAATACAAAATATCTTAATTAATTGTAGAAAATATATTTAATAATTAAAAAATATGTATATATAAATATATTAATATATTTATTAATATATTTTTATGTTTATATATATTAATAAATCAAATATAATAATTTATAAATATTGTAATTAATAATGTCATGATAGAAATCTATATAAAGCAACTTTGACTATGTTTTGTAATTGGAATCTGTTGCAAAAATATTAAATGAGCAATATTAATTTAAATCTTCAAAATATAATGAGAAACATAAATAGAATTCTTAACTATCTGTTTGAATGTGCTTATGATATATAATATTTGAAATATATTAATAACAAAGAAATTTAAATGAGAAATATTAATATTATTTGTAATTAAGAAATAAAATAATAAATGTAATATTGAAAATTTGCTACAAAATATAAATACAAATATTCAAAATAATGTTATTTAAAAAAATTAATAATATATAATGATAATAAAGAAATTCAAATTGATTTAATTGAATATTTGAATAATTTGCAAATAATTTATACTATAAATAATAAAAAATAATGAACTAAACATAAAATATAAACTAAAAATGTAAAATATGTTACAGAATATAAATATAAATTTTTTAAAATAATATATTTATCTTGTTAAAAGAATAAATAAAATAAAATTAAAAAATTTATATTTTTTTTTCGACATTCCATTTAAAGCCTAAAGACTGTTTAATTATACTTCTACCTATCTATCTATTAATCAATAATCGAATTTTTGAAACAATATATTCTTTTTTGAAGGTTAAGTCCCGTGATCTTAACTCTGCGAGTTAATTAACTTTAAGTTAAGAATCGTAATTCATAGATCGTAATATTCTCCAAGCTTAGTTGTACTTTATATGTATTATTCATCGACATTCGATATCGAACTTATCAGCGACGCATGCGCATCTCGCGTCATCTTTTAAATTAATCAATCTTTGTCATTATCTGTGATAAGAGCTACCGAAATTGTTTCATTTCCCTGAAACTCTCACCATGTATCGCTTGCTGATAGCGCTTCGCCGAAATGCTATATAAATTCTGAAAATACTGATAGCTTTGATATTTGGCTCGTTTTGATAACAAAAACGACAAACGACAGATGACAGACAACAGACGACAGACTGGGGGCAACCCGAGTGGGCAAATTGGCAACTGACGAGTAACAACTGCCAAAATGACAAATGACAGCATTTAACAAGGTCAAAGATTTTGCATTTTCATTGCTAAAAATACAAAATAATAATGAAATTGTTTTCGATAAATTCTAACAAATTGACAATTTTTAGCATTGCTTTCTTCTCTATCTTCCCCTCATACTGAATGCAACGAAGCCGAACGGCGTTAATTTCTTAACTATCTTTAAAAGTCAAAACATTTACGAAGTTGCTGCGAGGGTGGATTGATAAGTTCAGTCACAGTCAGGGTTTTGTCAAGCGATGCTTCCAGTTGTCATGGAAATGTGATAAGCTTGGCTAAATGTTAGAGGTGGCAGCGTGACACGACACGATATTGACAATAGAAATAATAGTTAGAAATTCGAATTAATGTACATATATGTTAAATGCTAAAATTCGTGCTACATAAGTATAGAGATTGCCGTCTTCGAACTATATGAAGCAGTAGCTTAGATTAGAGGACATCGGATTTGCGCCCGAGAGGTCTGGCGTTCGAAGCTTGCTCAGACTGCGAATGACTTTTTTTAATTTGTTTTTTTTTTTTTTTTGCAGCATTTGCATTCTTTAACGTACTTACAATTTAATAAAAGCAATACAATGCAATACATTGCATTAGAAAATACTTTCTAAGAAACTTTCAAGGCGGCAATGAATGGGAAATACGAATTCAGTTATTTTGATCTTGTCGGCTTGCGGGTCGATTTGCCGGTGGCACAGGGCGTAGAGCATTAGACTGTGAATCAAGGGATCGCGAGTTCGAGGCTCGGAAGATTCGTTTTGATATCTGTACAATATTTTTTGAATGCGTAGATTTTGCTATTCACGATTAGTACAGAGTCTCCCACTGTCGACTGCGGTGGACTGTAGTCTTACCCACCTTCAGTTGTAAAGACTGATGCAAGGTACTATACTATCGCATGCGTGTCGTTTCATATTCATATTCATGTTCTTATCCACATTCATATTCACATTCACATTCATATTCTCAAATTCATAGTTATATTTATATTTCACAATAAAATTGATATTATTTCCATATTCGTATTCTTATTCTTATTGGTATTTATATTTATATTTATATTAACATTCACATTCATATTCATATTCACAAATTAATAATATATAATATAATATATATTTGACAATAGAATTGATATTATTTTCATATTTGTATTCATATTCCTATTCACATTCATTTTCATATTCAACTCGTGATCGTGTCAACTCGTGATCTACTGTGTTAAGATCCCATCCATATTAAGGCAGTTATAAAAAGTATTTATTTATTTGAATTTTATTTCATTAACCATTTGACTTAAAATTGGCAACTACACGCGTGCTGGCCAAGTTAATGGAACCTTTGTGGAAAAGTGAAACCACGTTGCTTGAAATCCATGGATGCCACAAGCCGTTGTCTGGCGAAAGAACTTGCCATATGGCGACACTAATTGTTTCAATAGTTGCAGAGGGTGTCGTCTCCAAACTGCAAGCAGCGAAGCGTCTCCACTCGAGCCGCCGCAGACGCTTACAATTTGAGGCTTAAATTGCCAAAGCGCAATTTGTCGCCAGTATTGGAATCCCCTCGAATGTTGAAATGTGCTTGGAGCAATGTTTTATAAAGTCGTTGACATCGTTTGTAACAAACTTAGTCGCAATGTTCGGATTCAAACGTAAACTACTCGCAAGCCAGAGTCTTTGGATGTGTCTGTTGTTGGGTTGTGTGCAACTAAGTTGGACACAGAATGCCAGCACCGTGGTGTGGGAGCCATCTAATGGGAATACCAATAAGCGGGAGGTCAGCAGCAGCAATGGACTGGATTATGCTGGCACCAACATTGCCAAAAGCTATGATCCCCCCACCGGAATTCTATAGAGGACCAGGCTCAACATCAGGCTCCTCTTCCAGCACCTTTGTTGGCTCCACAGGCGGAGGCATTACTGGAAGCGGTGGCTCCCAGCTGGGCAGCTTGGGTGAGAGCCTCAGTGAGACATACAACAAGTGGCGCAATGGTGCTGGTTTGCAACAGCGCATTAGTGTGGGTAAGTGACGCCACAATATATAAGAATAGGCAACATCTAAAGTACTCTTCAACAGGTCACTATGGAGGTGGCGCAGGAGGTAGTGTTTCTACCCATATTCCAAACACTCATGGTCCTGTCAGCTACGCCTACGAAGGTCATCCCTACGAGTATGCGGGCGGAGGTCACCATGGTGGCTACTATGGCAGCAACAGCGCAGAAGTTGGCGTACCCTTTGATGTATACGGCGCACGTCCAAGTCACGGTTCACATCACGCACATTATGGGAATACGGGCGGCGAGTATGCGTATGTGGAGCCACATGATATAGCCTCCCATAAGGGACCGCCTGAACTATCGCACAAGGCGCTTCTAGCCAAGAGTTTTCTCATTCCCCTGGCCAGTGCCGCTGTCTTGGGCATAGCCGCTGCTCTGGTCAGTAATCCTCTATTGCTCCAGCTGGGCACAGTCTCTGGTCTGGGCGGTGGATTGGGTCCCGTTGTGGGCAGACGCAAGAAACGTGCGCTGCGACGTGCTTATGCAGCACATAATTAGCAACTATAACAGTTTAAATTTCATATTCGTAATTGTTATTATTTGAATTACTCACCAAATAAAACAGACGCCTTGATGACATGCAAATACAATTTAGGCAGTTTCCAAGATTAATAAATGCATATTACATCATACTTCATTGAATCATTTTTAAATGATTTCCTTGCGCCAAATTATAGCTTGCTTCTTCTTATATGCGCAGAACGAAACGATAAATAGCTATTATCCGTTATCGATTGTACAGCGATTATCGATTTTACAGCTATGTAAACTAACATACTCTTCTAACAGCATCAACAGCTACACAATTTGAAAAAAAAAACCGTTTAATTTCCATTTGATGATTATAATAATAAGAATTAAATTAGTGAATCAAATAGAATAAAATAAGATAAGGATAATGAAAGCTTTATATAAGATTATGACGTTCCATTAAATGTTGCAGTCATTCGGGAAATTGCTGGATTGCCTTTGGTGAACTGCTTATTATTACATATGTGTCAAGATCAAACATTAACCAACTCTTTAAGTTTACTTAGTACGCAGCACGCTTGAAAGCCACAACTCATTTAGAGACCAGACAGATACTTCTCTACACGACAGCGCACAGAAACAACAAAAACAAAAAAACTGCAACAAATAGAGTTGAGAGAACGCGAAAGGAAACCATAAGTACGATAATTGAAGAAAATGTCAGCTACACACGATGGTACGTGACTTAATAATGCCCCTTGTGTGCCATAATAACGGTCGCAACGTGTTGCTCTCTTCTGCAGCTTGTACCGCTCCATTGCTAAGTTTTCTTGTCATTGACCATTTCATATCATTAAGTTTATGACATTGCTTCACAGGCACAAAAGTTGACACCAGTTTTTGCTAAAAATAATAACCAGCTAAGCAGTTTTAATTGGTAAAATGTTAAAAGATATTATGGGATGAAGTTGGATTTGGAGTAGGAGTTGCAACACTGTCAAATTACATATGGAGGAAATTAACTAACACTCTAAACAAGCCTATATATTTTTGAAATTAACTATAACTAATTTATAATTTGTTTATTGAAATAACAAACAATACACATAATTACTGCTAACTAAATTTAAATATATATATATTAATTACTATTCAGTGCGACCAAATATTTTCAATAAATAGCAAATGATGATCAAGAGAAAAATATAATACAAATATATAAAGTAAAAACCTTGATTTAGGTTGGGCAAAAAACGCACCGATTTGTTCAACTGGAAACTAATTTGCATGCTTTTCAATAATTCAGAGCATCAGGGATTTTAGTGGGCATTACCACAATTGCCCCGCCCACTTTTGAAACTGATGGGCAGAACTACCGCAAAGTTAGCTGCCTATATGATTTTAAGCATTTTTGTTTATAATTGAAATGGGTACAATAAAATCTATACGTAAATGCACGAGGCCCGACGTACGATATGGTAATTATTCAACAAATTAAAATCTATAAATATTGCATTTAATTTGTATGCTAAAATAATAAACATTGGTTTTTGTGGTTAGTTTGGCAGTTTCGCTTGTTTGTCAGTTGGCTTGAATGATTAAATTGTGGGTAGCTGGTCTAGTGGTCAAATGGATTGGCTTATATGACAACTTTAGATGACAGTAATCAGCCATTGTGTGAAACTCGTTTGTCAATGAGCCGTGAAATTTATAAATTTAACAATATTTCAGCAAAAGTTTGCAATTTGAAAAAGGAGGAAATCTAATTCTTGGAAGGTGGCAACATAACACGTTGACCCTAATTTAAATGATTAGCTTTGCCACCCAGGCAAGTTCTATATTTCCTATTGCTCTTAAGTAGTCCAAAAATATGTTATGGTAGAATATAACACTTCTTATAACTAGTTCCCTTATAAAATGCCATCAAATTGCTTACCACGCCCATATCATTGGCTCAACAAGAACAAATCACATTGTCACCCACAACCATTCCCTTATAGTTGTTGATGGTGGCAAAACACACATTCTGACCATCAAGAGATGGGGGAGAATGAGATGGTCTAAGCAGCAGATGAAGGCAAACAACAAAAACAAATTATAACTGTTGTAAAGTGTCATTTTTCAAAGTGCAAGAACAATACACTCTGTGGTGTGGTGAGGAGCGGGGGCAGCAGGGTTTTGTGGGTGTTGGGGTAAAACGCAATGTAGAAATAATCATAATGGCCCAGCGCATATTTGAGACGAAATCTTGCGTGGAAATGTTGCAGAAACTACAGCACAAAAAGCGGCAAAAACAACAATAAGAAAAATGTGAGCAAATTTCGCTGGCAGCGCAAAAGAAATGAGAAGAGAGACAACAACAGCAAAAAAAAAACAAAAAAACAAAAAGAAAAAAAAAACTAAACCAAATTCCAATTTGTCAGGAATTTGTTCAATTTCAGTTCTGCTTTGTTGGGCGGTTCGTTGGGTTTGTGCTACGGTCGTCATTGTTCCAACTACTTCCCTCTCTTCGGCAGCATCTGCATGCTCCACACGTGCCGCCATGCAAAACCATAAGCATAACGGTTCTACCGACCTCCACTGGCCATTATAGAGCTACCACGACAAATCGCACACATTTAACACACACATACACACACGCACACCCATGCACACTCACACACGTTAAGGAACAAAACCAGAAAAAAAGTGCATACTTAACAAGCACACAAAAAACCAGTAGTCGAAACAGCTGTTCAAAATGGCTCAAACAACGTCGCAGCTTGTCGGTCATACACATCGGTAGAGTTGGGCACGTGAGGTGTGATTGCTGATATGAATATGTGTGATTTGCTGACGATGTAATTGTGGATTAGATTTTATCGAAAGCAACAATACAACAACTGTACAATGTATTATAGACATTAGATATAAATAATTTAATACTGCATCCTTATTTATTTATGTAATAAACAGATACGGGCACCCTTACTTTGTTTTACAAGTAGTAAACGATGAGCTGATTGCATTCGTGGTTATTAAAGATGTATGTAATGCAATTAGTATATGCATTTCTATATCTGTATTTTGTATTTTGTTCACTTTAAGAACAAAAACATGTCACGACTCACGCGCTCATCGCTAGTTCTTGCTTAAAGTAGGCAACATCTAGTTGTGATTGCACTTGTGACCGCCCCTAATGACATTTGTTTGCCACTGTAGTCATGTGCAACTTGGCCATTGAAAGTTTGGGAACCCTGGTTCTTAACTCATAACATAAGCCAACCAACCTGCAGGCCGGCAATATAGAATGTTAACTGGCTAAATTGTAGGTAAAAGAACATTTGGTTTTTAATAGATGCGCCATTGGCATTTGGCTGCCTCGATAAATGTATCGAATGTGCCAAATGATAAGCGAAATTTATGTTAAGTGCAAGCGCCAAAAACCAATTGTGTTGCATAATTATAGCCACTGAGCTCATTTATAGGCACCGATTTACCTCTGCAGCTGTCGAGGCGTATAAATATTTGAAAAATCAGTCGAAAGCACTCAATTGTTGGCATTTCGAATGCCACTGTGTCCCTCTCCACTCGACACCAGCAGTTGGCCAACATTTTAGCTATGGATTTGTATTTAACTGTGTGGGTGTATGTGTGTGTGTGTGGGTTTGTAAGCGTGTGCGTGTGTGTGTGAGCTTTATAAATCTGTCGGCGCTTGTGCGTCGAGAGTTTTAATTGAATTTTGAGTGGCGTATTTAGGGATTTGTTATTTTTAATAGAAAGGCCACACAGACTCACCGAGAGACAGAGAGTGAGCGAGACCGACAGAATGTGCGACAGAGAGAGCGAGCTACAGAACAATAGAAAGCAATGATACAATTCCGATGCGAGCTGAAAATAACAAAAACCAAAAGTTTCCCTTTTTGCCATCAGCAAAACAACAATTCCGAAATAAAAGCGAACATTTTTATGCAAGTGAAATTGAAAATGTATGGATTTTACTTGCTGACCTTCCAATATTGTAACAAAGGCTTTCTGCTTTCGGTTTAAATGAAACCAGCTATTCAAATAAATTGTTAAAGACAATGTATTATTAGTTTTATTTTTTTGTTATCGTTACAAAGGACAGTATCTAATTCCGACTCTTAGAAACATTTTACATATTTTGCGAACTCTTGTCTGTTGTTTGCCAAAATTTGTACAAATAAATCTGATGAGAGCCACAAACAAATAGCCAAGTATTATTGCCATTTATTTTTTTGTTAGCCACATATCAAAATTGTGTTATAAAAAGCAATTTGTTAACGCCATAAAAACTCAATACCCGCATGCTTTTTATTATGCTCGATGACCAATTTGAAAAGCAATATGAAAACACTGTTCGGACACGGTCAGGACGTGGACCATGCCCACTGATACGCCCGCTATCGGACAACCAGACTACAATCAGCAGTTCAACCAGCTACTCTCCTCAATTTACAACTTGCTATTTATTTTTGGGGCAACATTTGCGGCACATGTCACAGGCTACGAAGTATTCAACGGGTGCTTGTGAGTGTTCCTTTTTTTTTTTTTATTTTACGAGTGCGAGTGTGAGTGCATTTGTTGTTCATTTCATTTAAATTACTCTGTGGCTGACCTCCTTGTCACAACATGGCGGCGCACCATATTGAAACAGTTTGTATCCACCGTGCAGTACACAATCGAATACGAATACAAATACGAATACGAATACGAATACGAATACGAATGCGAATGTTCATTGAGTGCCCATTTTGAATGGTCAACAATACTCAGTTCGGTTTGTGCTCGATGGTTCATTGAAGCTGTTTTTGGGGTTGCCTGCTTTTTGTGGCTTTTTAATCAAGTTGTTTGCGCACAAATTTTGTTGTTGATGTTTTGGTTAGCAGGTTGTCAATAAAACAATAAAAAAAACACAACAGGCTCTAGAGGGACTCCATGACAAGAGACGATACTTGAATGATTGGCAATATCGTTTAATAGCGTCAATATGTAGCTTTATTGAATTAGGGCTATATAAATATATTTAAACAAGATTTATTCAATTGTATTCATATCGATATGCTTGTGATTTATCGCCTTGGGGAATATACAATTTATCGCCGATGAACTATTGAATTGTTGAAATTGAACTAGCTTGCCAAATAATCGATATCATTAATGATCGTATCGTTCTTTTCAAATTCAAACTATAGCTTCTAACAACGTAGAACGTCATGGAATTCTCAGATTATTTGAGATATTCATCAATATAATTTATTTATAAAGTGTTTAACGTATTGTAATAGTTTAAATTTGCACTGTTTATCAAATACGTTATGCAAATGACTTTAAATTGGGCTTATGTGTCATTTAACAAGCCAAAAATGTTGTTATGACATTTAAAAATGATTGCCTACTTTTTGGCGAAATAAACTCGTATGTGCATGTCCAAAAGAACATTTATGACTGCAAAGCAACATAATATTATTCTTTTGCTGCATATATATTTTGCACGCATTCGCCCCCATTCTTACTGTCTCTCGCTCTCTCTCTCCCTTCCTCATTCTCTCTCTTCTGGGTACCTTTCTACCTCGTTTTTGTTGTTGCAATAAGTACGAGGTTTTATTATATTTAAATTACACAAAGCATTAAATATAATTCACTCACTACGCTCCATTTACTAAGGCTATATAAAGGCACACACACAAACACACACACATGCACACGCACACACATATGAGTCTTCTGTCAGCAGACATAAGTATGCAATGGGCCAACGAGAAAAAATGCCGTTGAAAATCGCTGTAATACTTTTTCATCAATTATATGATGCGCAAAAATATATATCTATGCTGAGATTTACAATATCAAACACGGCACACACACAGCCAAATAGACAGGCAGTACTTTATTCTCTCTTATTGAGCTCCTAACTCACATACAGAAAAACACACACACACATGTACAGACATGGACAGACATGCACAGACATGCTCTAGATGGCAAACGCGTCATACTTTACTACTTACTAAATCCATTACAAAGTATTTACGTAGAAAATTGCTTTATATCTCTGCATATCTCTCCAGTTGCCAGCGTTCGTCGTGTGTGTACAACAACAATTGAAAGAAAGTGACGTTATATGCGACTTTACCATACCCTGTAATCACTTAATATTATGGTGTTTGATTCATTTAAAAGAAAAGCTTTCATAAGCCAATTAACAAATCGATGTGCATTCAACATAGATTACATTTTACAGTGTATACAAATATATATTTAAATAATATATTTAAATTATTTCTTTTATTTTTTGAAGTTAAGTTTAATTTTTTTTTTTAGCTGAAAACAAAAGAAATCCTAAAAAATACCACGTATTTAACTCGGCATTTCCTTTTACAGGGTATACAAATTTAAGTACGTGGGAATAATAGTAAAAGAAAAAGGAAGACGCTTTTGTGTGGTGTAGTCGTTCTCTCCCCCTCTACATCCCACTCTCTCTCTCTTTATCGTCAACCTTGCTGATGGCTGTAGTCAGTAAGGTAGTCGGGGAGTCAGGATTCTGGCTTCTGGCTCATCACTGTTTGTGTGTTTTGTGCAGGAGCAGGCACTACTACATTGGGTCTCGGGTATCGGGTACTCGGGCCTCGGGGTCTTCAGTCTCTCAGGCCAAGTCATGACAATGGCAGGACAAAATGGCTGTGTGCACCAATTTATGTGATTTTTCGTAAATGTCAGTGGCAAATAAGAAAATATTAAAATAGATTTGTGCACTGCAAAAAGACAACGGACACGAACTACACTGCAAAAGATTATGACCAAATAGATTAGGGATAAGAAAAAACGCTGAAGAGGCTTTGCTCTGATTGCATGGCAAATGATAAAAATGATTTAGTTGCCAAATATTAAGAGGGACAAAAGAGAGGGAATAAGGTATTCATGTTTGTTGTACTTAACTTAAGGCGAAGGAGGGAATATGTAGTTGCATTATTAGACCCAAAGGGTGCAGGGGCTTATTTTTTGTAAATGAGTTTGTTACTTAACTTGGCTCTAAAATAATTTATTTTGATATTATTTTCTGAACATGACGGAAGAGCAGAAAAATGTTTCCTGGAAGAAATCAAATTTGTTTTTTATATAATAATTATATATAAAATATATTATATAATGTAACATATTTGTTTACTAACGATTATGATATTGTTTTAAATGATTGCCTAAGATAAAGAAAGAGAAGAAGACAGTTTGTTAGAAGTATTAACTTATATTTCCAGGTCTCTTTACAATAATCAATGGGTATTTCTACAAATAGGTAAGATTAAATTCAGTGTTTTTAAAAATTGATTTTATTATAAAATATTTCTTTATTTATTATCTTCAACTATAGTTATTTTTCCATTTTTTCTTCTTCCCATACTTTCATATTTTGCAAAACTGACTCTTTGATATCTGATATTTCCACAAGTATTTCTCTCAGTTTATTGCCCGGCACAAGCAAAAGCAACTCTTTTAGCAACGAACTGATGATTTCCACACTGCCAAGATGTTGACACTAAATCACAGCCAAATTTGTGTTATTCCTTTCCCCGCATTTTTATGAAAAAGCCATAAAAAATAGGAAATAAAAGGCGGAAACTGACGGCGGGAATGTGTTCACAACGGATTTACTTGGGAAATTATTCATACTCTTCGCTGTACTTGTTAGTGAAGTGAACAATAAGGTGGCATTACTTACGAATGTATGTAAATCTTTAGAGATTTTAAAATTTACACTTCTTGAGGGGAAAATTCCGCTTAGGTTGCCACTTTAATGCCGTTGGCGTCGCCTTGGGAAATGTATTGTGCAGCAGAAGTAAAGAAAGGGGGAGAAGCTTCTCTGAATTGGAGTACGAATCAGTCTAGCGTGCTATCAATTACTGTGGCAAGTGTTGCACGTGCCACGAAAGCGTCCAGTTACTGTTGCAAGCTGTATCTGGATGCTTGCAACATGCCACTGCCTACTCTCTACGCTCAACAGATTGCTCAACTTATTTCTTATTGTGTCGAGCTACTCGGCATTTGCCTTTCTGTCTCTCTCTCCCTATTTCTCACTCATTCTACCTCTTACATATTATTTAATTCTTTTCTTTTGCTTTTTATTATTGCTGCATTTTACTGACAATTTCCTTTTGTTGCTTTTCTGTGTGCTTCCAATTGTTGCACAATTTTTTAATTTGCTGCATGACGTTGAAGAAAATCCAGGAAGATAGAAACCAACGTCTCAAGGAATGTGAATTTTAATCTAAAATGGGCCAACGGGTGGCTCCTGGTTTTGGCCAAGTTGCAGAATCTATTTGGTTTCTTATGAATTAAACGTTGACCAAGCTTATTTGATTTTCCATACTTGGGCCAATTAAATTAAAATTACACCACAATTGTGCGAATTTTCAATGCAGATTTATGCATTCAATTAGCCACAAATAACCACACAATTTACGCAAATTAACCCACACACACACCCACACACACATATATAGTTATGCACACTCATACAAACATTTCTAAGATAAATAATGTCATAATAATAATTCAACTTGCCACAAAACAAAACAAACTTCTATTTCAGCCTTATGTTAATTGGCCAACTCGACCTTTAACCAAATTCCAATTGAAATTTATGCTCAGCCCAGTGAATGCCAAGCTATGTGTGTGTGTGTGTGTGTTTGTGCTTGTGCATGTCGAGTATGTGAATAAATATTGAGATATAAAGCAATAATATTCTTAGGCCTTGTAATAAGCCTAATTCCAAATGAAAATGCTGTCGGCACTGCAAGGCGACAAATGCATCTTAAGACAAGAGCTGAAAATTAATTGTGTTAAGCCGAAGCGTCAATACACTACAAGAGGGGCAGCTGAATATGCTCTTAAACGGGATTTAGATACCCTATAGAATATGAATTATAAAGTATGCATAAGAATTTTAGAGAACTTTCATTAAGATTATAAACTAGCTTAATAAGTAAGCTCTATTTATTAGTGTACTAATAATTAGTTTAAAATTAAATTTGCATTTTATTAAAATACTTAGAATTATAAATATTATATTTTTTTAAATTAACCAATTTATGCCAACAAATATTATAATGAATAAACAAATGCATAATTCATTTATTTCATTATATGTTGTATTTTGTATACATTAATTTAATTTTTAACTATTTTGTATTAACCAATTAACATATAATATATATAATTAAAGGACTAATGTGTAAATGAATTGAATTATTAGTATTATTTTGAATTTAGAATAAAGAAGGTTGAACAATTATTAAATTTATCACCAGCCAGTTATTTATTTAATTATTTATATTTATATTTATTTATTTTAATTCAAATGACAAATCACAATCATTATTAAAATACATAAACGAATCTGTAGTTTTTTTTTAAATTAATATTATTTTATCTAAATTAATAATTAATATGCAAATATGATGTTTACTAAGCATATAAATCTATAGCTGTGCCTCTTAAAAATATATTTAATAATTATTAATATTGAGCGAGTATGCTCACAGGAAAGTTCTTGGTATAAGAAGAGTATAATAGAAAAAACACGTTTCGTACTTTAAGAACGTTTATTTGCGACTGACTCCATTACGTTAGTTTACATTATTCATAGTGTGTGCCAAATGTTAATGCTAAGTGGCCACACTCTTTAACATTGATAATTATATCGATATACATGCGTGCATTGTTATTAACATATTAATTTCAACACTCTTCCTCAATGCAAGCATGTTTACAAAATTTACTTTAAATTTAACAAATTTGTAAACTGTATATGTTTCTTGTTCGGTAAATTTTTCGTTAGTAGGTCCGCAACCATATTATTCGTCGAGACATACTTCAAAACGATTTGGCCTTCGTTTATCACTCCTCGCACAAAATGATATCTTATATCAATATGTTTCGCCCTTGAATGATGCACAGGATTCTTTGCAAGTTGCTGTGCACTCAAATTGTCACTGTGTACGACCGTGGGGGTATTCTCTATGCCGCAACCAATCTCGACGATTAGCCTCCTCATGACTATAGCTTCCTTACATGCCGTTGACAAAGCCATATACTCAGCTTCAGTGCTACTGAGTGCCACGCTGCGTTGTTTCTCCGACTTCCAGGATATCGGACCACCAGCTAAGAAGTATACGTAGCCAGTATAGGATTTGCGATCGACCTTGTCGCCGCCCCAATCTGCATCAACAAAACCTTCAAAAGGCTTTCCACACTTTTTATAGTGTAACTTCAGCTCAATTGTTGACGCTAAGTACCGCAGAACGTGCTTGATGCCTGCTAGATGTTCTGCATGCGGATCCTTGTTCCGCTGAGCCAATTTTGCTACTGAATGCAAAATATCCGGTCTGGTTGTAAGAGCTAACCACATTAACTCTCCGACTGTTGACTGATATGACCTCAAGTCAACCTTCTGGCATTGATCACTTTCGCATGCCACCTGATGCCCTGCATCTAACGGGGTTGCAGCCTCTCTGCAATTTTCCATTCCATAGCGCCGTAAGAGATCCGTTATATACTGTGTATGACCCAATGTGATTTCGCCAAGTTCACCATCTCGTTGAATTGCCATGCCCAAAAACAGCTCCAACGGTCCCTTGTCAACACACTCAAATGCATTTGAAATGGCCTTCTTAATTCTGACCAAGTCCTCTTTTGATTGGCATGCCTCCAGCTTAGCATTCCATTCTCTTCCTGATTGTTTCAATCCATAAATTGCCTTCTTGAGTAACAAAACCTTTCCTGTCTGATTGTCATCTCCATATCCTTGAGGTTGCTTCATATACACCGTGTCCGTGAGATCACTATTTAAGTATGCCGTGCATACATCCATTTGATGCAAATATAATTGCAACTCCGATGCCAACGCCAAGACCAGGCGCATGCTCTCTAATCGGCATACTGGTGAAAACGTTTCGCCGTAGTTAACACCGTACTGCTGTGAGCAGCCTTTCGCCACCAATCTGGCCTTAAATCGTTGTATCTGCCCGCATACATCTCGCTTTACACTAAAAACCCACTTACAGCCAATTGCTCGCTGGTTCTTCGGCAATTCTGCAAGCTGCCAGGTTTTATTTGTCATCAAAGCTTCGTGCTCCTTTTGCATAGCCTTGCGCCAATGGGCTGCTTCTATGCTGTTCATCGCCTCCTCGTAGGATGATGGAATAATTACATCGCCTGTAATCATTGCGCCGAGTATATTGTACTGCTTCTTTGGGCGTCCAGGTCTGCCCGTTCTCAAGATCTTTGGTCTGCCAGGCCCGATACGCATGGCTAGCCCACCCTGTACAATATCGCTCTCTTCTGCACTTGCAAAAGATTCATTACTGCTACTCTCTTCAGTAGCTTCAGGTCCTGACTGATGGCTGTCACTTTCCTTGAATGAATTCAGCTCCTCATCGTCATTGTTGTCGTTATTGGAAGATTCTATTTGGTTTGCCGAACGCAATTCAAATTCTACGACGTCTCCATTTGCCTGATCCGTGCCGGTTAATTCATCAAAAACGACGTCTCGTTTTTCCAGCACCTGTTTCGACTCTGCATCGTAAAGTCGGTAACCTTTGGATTGCATTGAATATCCGACCATACGATATTGTCTGCCCTTCGCTGCAAACTTGCTTTTGTGGTGTCCTTTGTCGAGTGCCACTGAAACGGAACCAAAAACTTTTAAATGAGTGATATTTGGCTTTTTCCCAGTCCACGCTTCCATGGGCGTCATGTTAGACAACGCTCTAGTAGACGCACGATTACGCAAATACACTGCCGTATTTATTGCTTCAGCCCATAGCGTCTGGCTTAATCCTGACTGCACCAACAAACATCTGGCCATCTCCACCAACGTACGATTCGCCCTTTCTGCAACACCATTTTGTTGCGGGGTGTATGCTACTGTCAACTGTCTAGCAATACCATGACTCCTTAAATGACTGTCGAACTTGTTATTAATATATTCGCGTCCGTTGTCGCTGCGAATACATTTTAGCTTTCTTCCAGTTTGCCGCTCTACCAGGTTCTTGTATTCCACGAACTTGTCAAAGACCTCGTCTTTACCCTTCAGGAAATACACAAAGATACGCCGCGAGCAGTCATCAATGAATGTGATGAAATATTTGGATCCTCCAAGTGACTTCGTTTCAAATGGTCCACATACGTCTGTATGAACTAGTTCCAGCAACTGTTGCGCACGACTTCCACTTGCGCTCGGAAATGGTTGAACATGAACTTTGCTCACCATGCACGTCTTGCAAGGAATACTCGGTGTTACGTCAAACTTTCCCAATCCACGCACCAGTCCTTTCTGCGACATCTCGAGCAAACTTGCGTAGTTAACATGCCCGTATCTCTTGTGCCACAAAGCCGCATCACAATTAACAGCAGCATAACATCTGTTAGTCTCAGGCTCCAACATATACAGACTTCCAGCTCTGTTAACCTCCAGAATTACTTCACCACTTTGTATAATTCTTGCGATATTCGGTCCAAAATGCACAACACATTTATTGGCTACTGCTTGGCTCACTGATATGAAATTGTTCTTTAATTTTGGCACGTATAGCACATTGATTAGCTTTACTCTATGCCTTTTCGTTTTTATCACAACTTCTCCTTTGCCCTCGGCTTGTAATGAAGCTGCATCTGCCAATCCGATCATTTCGTTGTGCTGCTCGAAATAAGTGAAAAGCTGCCTATCGCAACACATATGGCTCGTTGCGCCGCTGTCCAAGCACCATTTCTTTCTGTCGAAACTGCTTGCATGCACTGCATTCAACAAGCTGAACTGCTTGTTCTCGCCCTTTGCTTTGTCTTTGCCTTTTGCATCTTGCTGCGTCGCATTGCCTCTGCGACAATTCGCTTTATAATGCCCCTTTTCGCCGCACTTGAAACAGACAACGTTTGTGTGTTTCTTCTTTGTGGCGCCATTCGCGCAACCTTGACTTTGCATTGCCGAAAATGCTCGCGCATTATCGGTGTGTCTTTCTCCATTTTCCCTTCGCTCTCCTTCTTCTTTCAATTTTATACACAGAATTTCAAGTTTCGGCAAAACGTCGCGCGTCTCAATGGCGACAACAAAATTCTCAAATTGTTCTGGAAGACTCGAAAGCAAAATAATGGTCTGTAGCTCGTCATTTATTTCAATATCAACTGCAGCAAGTTGATCCACGACCTCACTGAACATATTCAGATAACTTGCCATACTCTGACCTTCTGACATACGTAAATTCAGCAACTTCTTGTAAAGCGAAACTTTACGCACAGGTCCACTAGGCTGATGGATGTCTCTTAGCTTTATCCATGCTTCATTTGCCGACGTGCAATTCTTGAGAAAGCCCAACTGTGAAATTTTCACACTCAACGTGATCATGGCCAATGCCTTCCGATCTAATGCACTCCAGTTAACGTCTTCATCGGCATCTGCTTCTGGTAAATTCCCCGACGCCACCTCCCATAGCTCTGCATGTATCAGCACGCTTTTCATCTGGATGCTCCAAGAATCATAATTCTTCTCCTCCAGCTTCTCTATTTGATACAAAGCACTCATTTTGCTATTGGTACGCCGCACTTTACCGTTTGTCGCGAATGTCTCAATTTAAAACCTCTGAGTTCGTAACTCTTCTTGCCGCAAACCGTTGCCTGGGCCCATAACCTATTGAGCGAGTATGCTCACAGGAAAGTTCTTGGTATAAGAAGAGTATAATAGAAAAAACACGTTTCGTACTTTAAGAACGTTTATTTGCGACTGACTCCATTACGTTAGTTTACATTATTCATAGTGTGTGCCAAATGTTAATGCTAAGTGGCCACACTCTTTAACATTGATAATTATATCGATATACATGCGTGCATTGTTATTAACATATTAATTTCAACAATTAAAAATATAATTAATAAAATACTTAAAAAACTATTCAACTAAATTTCATAGGACATTTTGAAATTCTCTAATCTTAATTAACAGCACATAGAAAATTGAGTTGTAATACTTAACATTGTATAAGATAGTGCATAATAATATTTGATTATTGATAACATTAAATGCTCCTAGATAATAAGCTTTTAATTTAAATTACAAGCCTTGCGTTTATTATTACAAAGATGACAAGCAGCAGTTGCAGCTCGTATGTAATTAGAGATGAAAGCGTTTTAAATTTTGTCTGTTTCTGTCTGTGTGCAGAATGTGTAAGGCCCAAAAGGATTATGGCAAGGACTTGCAACTGGACGTGGGACAAGGGACTCGTTTGAGTAGAAAGCTTATGACGTATACGATTCTGAGTCTGAGTGTCTGTCTGTATGTCTGTCTGTCTCTCCGACTGTCCGGCTGTCTGTATGCAATAAAATGACGCTTCAAATGTTGCACGTAATTGCCGTGTCCCTTGCAATCATCTCTCTCTCTCTCATCACACACACTTGTGTGTCTGTTTGCCTAATTGCCGCAAGTGGTCGTATCATGGCTTGTATGATTTTATAATTGGTTTAGCATTTTAAGCTCAGCATTTTACTGTTTAAGTGAAGTGGCGAGTAGAACTTCTACCCCTCCACTTTCCCGCTCTCAATTGAGTAATCGAAGGCATCTTTAAATAATCCAAAGTTCTCAATTAATAACTCGACATCGTACCACATGGCGTCTGGCCAACCAATGCAGTAGCCACGTATTGACTCGCCTCTGAGGCGTTTCCAGAACTGGCTCGAGGTTCTACAATTATGTTCAACTCTGCAACTTGCTGCATTGCATAAATTCTCAACTGCAACAGCCACAGGGCCAAGTCGGGAGTTCGAATCATTAATTATATGTGGCGCGTTGGTCAATTTCTAATTGGTAGCCAGGAAGCAAGTAAGTTTGGCTCAAAACATGTTTGCTTGGGGAATTGCCATCCCGTTTGCTTTGATGGCTAATAGACTCAGCACAGTTGGCCAAGGACTGCAATTCGATACAATCGAAATTATAATTAACTTAATTGCTTTCGTGTTGATTGCGCTACGCAAAATATTATTTAAGCATCTCTGATATAACTAAAGGAACTTCATTATCATCTTCTTTTAATATAATTACGGCGAACTGGTTCGAGAAGGAGTGCTTTCAGTAACTCTATTTGTTTTTTACTCTTCCATTATTTTGAAAATCTTTTTTATCTATTTACTTATTTATATGCTTTATGTATTTTTGCATTTACGTATTATTTTTGTGCAAAAAGGATGTAACAGGCAGAAGGAGGCATCTCCGACCCTATATATATATATATTCTTGATCGGTATCAACAACCGGGTCGATTGAGCCATGTCCGTCTGTTCGTCCGTCTGTCTAAATTAACAAGTGCGTAAACAATATTATATACAAGGATTGCTGATTCATCAAGATCGGTTTGTAAATAAGAAAGATAATCAGAAAAGAAATATAAGTAATTGTTCCATTGCTTTGTCCCACATTGCGGGCAGCACATGTGCAGACGTAAATGAAGTGACGTAACACTCAGATTTTTATGGAGTATGTACACATTTGCAAAAGTTTAATGCTATAAGCATGCAAATTATTCATATGCTAATTGAGAGTTTCCAAAGAGTATTCTTTAACCACCTGTTATGTAATTGCTCCTATGATAAACAAAGCTCTTATTATCAAAATACTTTTATTATAGAAACCTGTACAGGGTATTATACTGTCGGTTGCGGTCGACTGCAGCCTTTCCAACTGTTTTTTTTTTAAATTAATTCCTTAACTAATTTCTTTTTTAATTGTTTATTTATTTATATATATTTATCTTTATTTATTTATTAATGAAATAATTAATTTTTTTATTTGTTTATTTATTAAATAATTTTCTTAAATTTATTTCTTTATTAATTTATTTACTTAAGTATTTTATTATTTATTTTTATTTATTAGTAAACTAATTAATTAATTTATTTACTTATTTATTAATAAATTAATTTATTTATTTATTAATTTATTTATGTATTTAATTATTTATTTATTTAATTATTTATTTTTGTATTTATTTATATATATATATATATTTATTTATTTATTCCTTTATTTATTAGTTAACTAATTAATTAATTTATTTATATAATATTTATTAGATATACTATTGTAGTGGCTTAAAATATTTTAATTTTAATTCGAGTAAACCTAATGCTAAATTGCAATCTTTACGCCATTTCTTTTTCTACAAGTTTTACAGGTTTCATCCACAACTTGAAGCCTGCTTCGCTTTGCTCATTAAAAAACTGAATGGATGACGGTTTGGGAGGAGGGGGGCATAATAAAATTACAATTGAAGCCTCGACGACAGCAAGAAGGCAAATGTGCTGAGTCAGCGCAAGGAAAAGTCGTTTACCATGCAGGGGGAGGGTCTGAGAGACATGCGGCACATGAAGAGGGGACGCGGCAAATGTCAAATCAAATTTATTGACTTTCATTGTAATGTCGGGTAGTTAAGGGGCTGCAACGACAATGACACTATGAATCTAACGACTAACCCGCAACCAATTCATCGACTGTTTCGCGTTCATTCAAATGTGCAAAGCCAATGACAAGAGGTGGAGAGAGGGCATGGCCGGAGGGGTAGAATATGAGGGTATCTACACCATATAATGTGCACCTTTCTAGAAAGCGACTCCTTCTCGATTTGTGTGCGATTAAAGCGACGCTTAGCATGTCTGTCCGACAGAGATGAAGCTGGAACTAGAGTGGGAACTAGAATGGGGAGCGGGAGAGGGAACAGGAGCGGGAACGGGAACTGGAACCAATAGCATAGACAATCAACAGTC
Organism: Drosophila funebris; assembly: GCA_018901825.1. NCBI lineage: Eukaryota > Metazoa > Arthropoda > Insecta > Diptera > Drosophilidae > Drosophila > Drosophila funebris. Next base: position 25,835,793 of record JAEIFK010000425.1, read on the forward strand.
AGCATCCAAAGTTTTCACACTTTTCCGTGCTCGGTTTTTTGTCATTTCCCTTAGCTTTAGCACAATGCCTCTTGGCTGTGCACTATAAAAATCATACGCTTCCATTCTTTGCTCGGCTTTCAGCTTATTCCCCTCTCCCCCACCAAGTCGCCCATCATCTATTTTTTATCCCCTTCTTTGTGTCATCCTTTTGTACCACGTTAAGTTTGACAATTATTTGCATTGTTCAGTGAGTCGTTTGTTGAACATTCACATGAATCGGTAACTACAACTTGAGTGTCTATAGATGGAGCATCAGCTAGTTGGTTAGTTAGGTGCACTCACCCCGCATCCTTCCTGATTTTCTGACTATATACGGTTAGGTAAGTAAGATTTTGATGTGTATTTGGTTATGTTAAACACTCGGGATTGTGAAATAGCTGTACTTATGGGCATTACGTAACATTGAGTAGAACTATAGTTAAGTGTGGTACATTAAGGAATATTGTAGGCGGTTAGCAAACTTCTTTTGATAATGTTAAATGATGAATTAGATTCAAGTAACTATATTTTGTATATAGTACATATACTCAAATAATTGCATGTTTAGGTATATTGAAGTGTTTAGTATAATAATAGAATAGAATAGAACATAATATTGTATGAATATAGTATTGTATAGAAGAATTTTGTTTGTTAAACAAATAAATATGTTAAATAAAGTAAAGTAAGCTGAAGTATAATAATGTCTGGAATTATGTAATAAATAGGATATAGTTTGCGCTGTTTAAAAAGCGTATATCAATGAAATGATAATAGTAAATATAAAATAATGAGTATATTGTAGTTATAATTATATAAACAACAACAACGCATATCTGAAATAATGTAATATTGTTTCGTTTCTTAATGTCATAATATAATAGATGAAAGTGGATGACATACGATAGGTTATACATAGTATAATTTGATTTAACAGGCTAAAGTCAGATTTGTAGTATTGAGTTGAGTTGAGAATGTAGTAGTATTAATTATAATATAGTAAAGTCATACAGTATTGGTATAATATAGATATAAAAGTTGCTTACCAATTTTAAATAACTAAATTGAATATATTGTAATGTAAACTATTTAGAAATTTCTGGAATGGTTAAATAACTAGTATATAGAAATGAATGTTATTATAACACACAATTCCTTAAAGTTGTTGTATAAAAGATTGAGTTTACTGTCTGTAAATGGAATGTAGTTAATTTTTGTATTTAGTTCAAATTGAAAAAAAAAATATGGATTGCTATTTGAATACTTGTTTAGTATTCCAAAAATTAAACACAAGCTTAAATGTATTTTATTTATAATGAATTGAATAAGTTTGTAGGTTCCCAAGTCGTGCGATAAGCCAACCTGTTGCCTATTATACCCTTATCTGCTCTCAAGCTAACTCAAAAGTCTGTTGCTGAAGGGCGTCTTGCCAAAAATCACTTTGATAATTTCTGCAACACTTTTGCAATCCTCAGTTGGCTTTCTCACTCACAAACTCAGTCTTTCCTCTCGCTCTCTCTCTCGCTCTTTTCCTCTTTATCTGTCGTGTCGCGTTTTTAAATGGCTGCTTCCGCTTCCGGTTCCGTTACGTTTGACTTGCCTGCACGTAAATTTCAGTCACTGAGTAACATTTTTTTTTTTTTGTGGTTCTCTTTTGGGTTTTTCGGGATGTTGGCGGTAAATTTTAGTACAATGCATATATAATCTTTTTCACTTATCTTTGCATAGTTTCCATTTTGAAGGTGGCAAAAACTTTTTACGGTCTGAGGTTAAAAGTAGCGACATACATTTTGTAGACAGAGAGCGTTGTTCTCTTCGCTTAATGAATGAAATGTTGCAAATGGTGGGAAAGGAGTGAAAGGCGGAAAGGTGTGAAAGGGGAAACGACAAGGAAATTTCTGTTGAATATCTTTAGTTTTGTTAGCCTTGATTTATGAGTCAATTATACGTTGACAGGTTCAAAATACGTTAGAAGAGATTAGCCCAACACTTGTTATTATCGTATTGTGTGTGGAGCTGATTGGGAAGTTTCTTAAAAGTCATAAATACAAATTCAAAAGTAAACTTTTGTAGCATATAAACTTGTGTAAATTGCAATTCATTCTTTTAACAAAGCTAAGCAGAATAATATTTAATATTCATATTCTCTTAATGAATAATTAATAGAACTATTTGAAATGGCATAAGAACCGATGGACTCGAATCAATTGCCAGAATCTCAGCCTGATATGGATCGCAGCAAGATATTTCTACTCTTGGGCAGGTTAAGCATTTCCTTGGGCTGTTATCAGCCAAATTTTGAGAATTTTCTAGCTGTTTTTGAGCCACAACAAACGAGGGCTGACATTGAACTCTCGGACATACAGAAGCATTTCAAATATCTTCAAAGCACAAAAGATCCCCAGGCAAAGGCATTACATCATCTGCGCTACAAACTTTTTCTGCATCTCTATGGAATGTTGGTTAAACTGGAGATGAATGACAAGATTCGTAATAAATATTTAATTCTGTGCTTTAAACTCTTTGGCGTCGACAGGCCGAAGAAACTGAAGCTTAAAGAGGCCCTCCTTTATCAAGAGGCATACATAGATCGCCTAACGCAACTTATTCAAAGGCTTATCCATATTAACGTGATTGAGATGCAGACATCACAATTGACCAGCAGAATCAATGAGCTTTATGCAATTCATTTGCAAGCCAAGTCCAATCAGAGTTTGGCCTTAAAGATCAGGAATGTGGGATGTGCCCATCCGGATAGCAATGCGAAAGAGTATTGCTGTGACTTGAGAGGTTTGAGATGGGAACAGGAGCACAAATCTATTCAGAACATGCCCATGAGATGCTCGTTGTTAGGCTGTGCCAATCTGGAACTCGAGCGTAAAACCATTCGTTGTTTGCCCGTAAAGATCAGAATAATAGGAGTCGCATATATCGTAGATTATGCTAAGGAATATAGCTTTCAGTTGAAGGGTTTCAGATGGGAGAAGCATCATAGATCTATCCAGAATTTACCCATAAAAATAGCAATATTAGGCTATGCCTGCCAGGAGAACTATGCAAAGCAGTATAACATTGACTTGAAGGGTTTGAGATGGGAACGGGAACTTAAGCTTGCACCTAGTCTCCCCGAGCAGCGAGAGATTGAGGAGGAGAGTTCAATTGAGGAAATTGATATGCTCCGAGATGAGGAAAGGTGCCAGGAAATAGTTTACATTGTTGATTGGGAAATGCGTCAGTTAATCCTCAAGGCTTATGCTCAACTCTCGATCTGTGACAGTGAAGCTTCTTTCAGAATACAGACTTCAAGTTTGAGTTCGTCAGAGAGAAGTTGCGAGACTTTACACCTGTTTGATCAACAGTCCATGTACTCGTTACCCGATGTGCATCTGGAGTCTGTTGTGGAGGAAGCACAGCTTGCCGTTCTTAGTCCTCGATTTCATCATCAGCGTCACATCATTGCAGCTCCTCGTGCCATTATACAATTGTTCCGATGCAATCCCTCCTATCGCTGCTGTCCCTGTCATCCCGATGCACCCAATTTCTTTGAGCAGCTCGCTCAGTTCTCGGAGATCACAGGGTTGGCTGGCAAGGATTGCCCTCTAGATGCGGTTGATATTCGAGCACGTATCGAGTTGACCATGCGACAGATTATGTATGAACCATTGTGGAGACCAGAGTTGTGCATCCGTGAGATGGCCAAGATTCAGCTGCATCAGCTGCTCACACGTGAGGAGCAGCGGGCTTATGAGAAGCTTCGCTTACAGCATCGTGATCCAGGTGTCTCCATTGATCTCTCGCCGGAGGAACGCCAACGGGATGTTCTCCACGGCATGTTAGGCTGTGAGTGTCTACAACTGAAGCCGTCGGCATTGAAATGCCGCCTGTTGCTGCGTTCTCCACATCATCAGCAGAGCATAAGTGAATCATTCCTCCTTCTGGCTCTCGGTCAAGTGGGCTACTACTACAAGACTCTGCAGCAACAGCTGTTGAGATTGTCTCAACTGGGTGAGTCTGGCATGGTTTTGGCTCTTTGTCTAAGGGAGGAGTTGTTGGTGCTCTACAGATTCCATCAGGAGCAGCAATTGCTGCCAGAGCGTCTAATCCGTCTGTACTTGCAAACAAGAAGCCTACAGCTGAGATTCCAATGGTTACTCCAACTGTGCCAGGGATTGACACGGAAAACTCCTTTGCTGAGAACTCTTCATCAGCAACTGGGACAAGGATATGCTGACTATGATGAGTTGCTCCAGCTGTGGTTATTGAAGGTTACACAACCGCTGCTGGAGAGGATTAGCAAGTGGTTGCTGAAGGGGAAGTTGCCAAAATCCGAGCATAAGGACTTCTTCATTGTTGTTCAGCCAGAGATGGATTCCTCACTCTACTGGACATCGCATTTCGAGTTGATTGTAGAGCTGCTGCCTCCATTTCTGGATAGGCATTTAGCTCAGCAACTGCTCAGCGTGGGCAGAGGACAACATTATGCTAGGAAGTTCTTGGAAATCGAGTTAAGCCATTCTCTCAAAGAGGAACAACTGCAGCAACAGCTGAGTGAGGCCTGTGAACAAAGCTATCGGGAATTGAATCAACAGCCACTGAATGAACTCATCTTCAACCTAAAGCAGAAGACATCCAAATTGCTCTTAATGGAACTCCAGGAATGGAGCCCAACGCCTCTTGAAATCCTGAGTAAACTGCATCAATATTTGCTGCTCACAGATGTGGATTTTGTTCGGGAGTTGATGGAGCTACTGGAGCCGGCACTGGAGCAGCCTGTAAGATGCTTTGACGTCCAGCAATTAAACAACATGCTGGAGCAGATGCTGGGCAAGCACAACGAGCAATTGTATGTGGATCGGGCCAAGAGAGAGGGTAAACTGTGTTGGAGTCACTTTCTTTTGAGCTGGAAATTGCCTTCTCGGTGGGAAGCTCTTATTGGACATCGTCTGGAGCAGTATTCCTACTGCTTTGTGGGTCTTTGGCAGCTCCATCACGCGGACTACGTGCTCTCAGAACGTGTTCAACGACAGCAATTGCATTTCCTGGAACGCATTGGCCTGGATCCCTCGGAGGATGCTTTGCTTGTGGGGGAGCGATTCGATCAGTTTATTGACAAGCTATTGAAGTTCATGTCCACCCTCCGAAGCAATTTCCTTCATGATGTACTTGGCAGCGCCTTTGAAAGTCTCTACATTGCTTGTAGAATAACTAAAAGTCTGGACGAGCTCTTGGATCTACATGCCGAATACCTCAATGGCATCGAGTCTGGCATACTTCAGACCAAACTGGGAAGCAAGTCTCTTCAATGTCTTGCCAATCTCTATAATATTATCTGCCAGTTGGACACTGAGCAGCAGCAGTTCCTGTCCCTATGCCAACTGATAAAGAAGTCCAAGGATTCAGCCGACTTGAATGAGTTCCATTGGTTCTGTCTAAATACTTGTGATGCCCTCAACGAATTGGATAAACAATTCCAATTGGCGTTGGTTAACTTTTTGCTAGCACTGTACTCTGCCGGTGGGAAGCAGTTTGTCTCTTTGGCCAGAAAATTAGATCACAATCGTTATTATACCAAGAAATTCAAACAATTGGAACGCGTTAACACTTTCAGATTTCAGCGGAAATTCCAATTGCCAAAAGACAATTAACATTTATTAATTAATCATTTATAGTTTGTATATTTTTGTACTTATTTACTAAATTTGTTTATATTTTGATATTCACAAGACAACACAAATAAAAATATATTTATTAATTCAGAATATATAAAAATTAAAATTAAAATATATACAAATATTAATTTAAAATATAAAAGAATTTTAATTATGTATTTTTATTAAGCAATTAATTTTCTAACTATAAAAGAACTTAAATAAATAATTTAATTGTTTAATTTTGCCATTGAATAAAATATAGATAGAAATAATTGATAACTAGAACTTATGGACAGCAAAAAAAAAAAATAAAATTGTAATGCATGTATGTAGCAGATATTGAATTAATTAAATTATATATGAGTATAATTTAATTAAATATTGGTTAAATTAATTTGCTTGCTAATTATCAGTAAACTGAATTAAAGTAAAGAAAAGTTACTGGAACACTAAACGATGTTTTCCCATGATTCAACTTAACTCAGCTTAGTACTTTCTCTCTTTTGCCACGAGTTCTCTCTTGAAATCACTCTCACTCACTCGCTCATGTGCTCTCAATTGCGCTTGCCACCTAGTCGTAATGCTGCTACTGATTTCTTGGCGTTACCACTTAGTTGCAATGCTACTCTTCGTTACATTTATTATATATATTTCAATATTAAATCACTTTGCAAATTTTAAATGTATTATTTATTTAATTGAAATAAAAGACAGGAACATAAATTTATAACAAATATATTTAATAGACTTCAAATTAACATATAATAAGCATTTTTAATAAAAGTGCAAATAATACAAATATAAAAGTAAGAATCAAATCCAAAGTAGAGACTTATTTTAATTCTCAACACTAAAGTCCTTCTTGATGTTCTTTGTTGTCAGAGCAACCACAAAGTACATTTTGATAAGCCGCAAAAGTTCCAGCTTAAAGCCAAGTTATTCAAACCAAAAGCAACTCATTCACATGCTGCGTGTCCGTTTGCAATTGACAATGGATTTGTACAAAAAATATTTTGTTGGATTCGAGCTGAAAATGGGGATTGTGATTGTGATTGCGATGGCGATTGGGGTATTGCAATGGAGATGGGGATGGTAATTTGGTTGTTCGGTACAAGTTATAATTCATTCCGAATGCAAAAGAATGGGGAAAAACTCTTTGGCGTTTTTGTGCACAAATTGGATTTTAATTGAAAATTAAGAATCGGCTTAGCAATGTTTGGATTGTGCAGCAGCCTTTTGTTATGCTAATTTCTGGGTGTGCTATGAGTACTCAAATGAATAGATTCAGGCAGCTCTCTCTGAATGTGTGAGTGACTCTGTGTGTGAGCTGTAAAATAAAGTAAATAATGGATAATTACTTTTTGGCTTAAGCGTTGGAAATGTTGGAAATTTATTCAAGTTTCTCTGTCTCGCTCGCTCTCTCTCTCATTCTTTCCCTGTTGAGTTTAGAATTCCTCAACGAGTTCATGTCAGATTTTAATTAAGCCAACAAAAAAAATTATAATTAAATATGTGAATTGAATTTTTATAATAATCATAACAATTTTTTATATATGGAAAAATTTCTGATAACGAAATCTGTTTTTAGCCAAAAAGAAAATTGCACAATGGAAATGCTACGAGCTTGTAAGTCAGAAAAGTCTTTGTTATCTGACACAAGCAGCTGCTGATGTCTTTCCTCCCATCCCTTTGCCGCTTTAGGCTACATACGAATATTTCTAAGCCAGCTGTCGGCAAAAAGAATGTCAAGAAGATAATTGAGCCAGGCATTTCATTTAACCTTATAATGCAAAAGGAGTGCAGCGAGAGAGGAGAGAAGCGGCTGCGGAGAGTGGGAGGGGGAAACGCTTTCCCTTTTGGCATGTGTGCTTTAGACGACAAAGGCAAACAAAAGTCAAGTGAGTGACTTTTCACTCGCTGATTAGGAAAATTAATTTCATAGAAAATTAAAATTTTTCATCGCCTTTGTTGATAAATGCCACCCTATGAGTGTGTATTTTTTGAGTGTGTGTGTGTGTGTGTGAGTGTGTTCGGCTCAGCCTTAAAAAATTCAACATTATTATATTAATTTTTATGCGGGGCAAAATGTGTAATATGTTCGTTATTGAGAAATTATTAAATTAAAGCTCATAAAAATTATATTAATTGGACTTTATTACATATTTTGAAGATAGTTTCAAGTGGATAGAAATAATTGAAATATTGAACAATTTATCTTATTAGTTGAGTAGATGCAAGCACCAAGGAATGTTGTATTAATTAATGAGTATTGATTATGGCAAGCAAAATGTTCAAGTCGAAGTCAAGTGTTGCTAGTGCTTATTGAACTTATATCCTCAATTCACTACTAAGCTATTATTTTGCTATACTCTTACACATAGAATGTATATTTGTTGCAACATTGTACTGGCAACTATTGTGGATTTTTAAATTATAAAAATATATATATAAATATAAATATAAATATATATATATATATATATATTGTAACACGTCTGCCTCTTTTCTAAAGTTGCCAAATCCATGGAACCCTGCGAGAGAGAGATGACTATCTCCATCGCTCTCCTTACTCTATACAGGCAAAGCGAGATAGCTAGTCGATGCAACAAAGTATTTGCAATGTAGTGATGGGACATCGGTAAAGCTATCGGTTTGATGCAATAGTTAATTGTTTTAGGTTTAATATTTTAAATTATATTAAATTTATTAATATGTTAAAGTAAGTAAATAAATCTTTTAAGAAATATAATATAAAATTATATTAAAAATGTAATCTTAAATTAAATTTAAATTTATTAAAATATGTAAAAATATATGTAAAACTAAATGTAGGTAAAGTTTTATGGATTTCTAAAAATTAAAAATAGATCATCAGTATATTTGATCATAAAGTTATTAAATATTTAAATATATATGAAATAATATTTATGTCAAAATATTTATACAGTTTTCATTCTTCTTCTGAACTCTCTAGCCTACAAAGACATACAATACAGTATAAAATACTGATGATCATTAAGATACAGTATATTAAACTATATAACAATAAATGCAAAAATATTAATTAATCAATATTAATCACAATAAAGTTAACTTACATGCAACATGCGAGCATAATAATTATTACCACTTGCATTGTTAACTAAATGTAAGCCTCCCTTTTAGCCGCTTTATCAATTGTAATATTGTTATTATATAATACTCAGCCCAGCAATTGTGCAATACGAAATGAAACTATAAAATTTATTATTATGACCATGACATACGAGTGCTTGATCTGTTCTAGCCATAAATTCAGCCCCGTTGCGCGCTTGGCCATTTAACATTTTGCCATTGTTATTGACAATTTGTTGTCAGGTTTTTTGTTGTCGCGAAGCAGAGAGAGCGAGTGAGATGCGAGAGAGAGAGAGAAAGAGAGAGAGATAGAGAGAGAGAGAGAGAAGGAGACAGTTGAAGAGAAGGGAAGCCATCAGCTTGCAATTTATGTGGGGGCGCTTTTCCGAGTGGAGCTTTATGAAATACTTCTCATTATTGCTGCGAGGCAAACATATTTGAACTATTTTCATTTCAATTGCAAACACAACAGTTGCCGCGCTGATAGCAGGGCGCAGAAATCAATTGAATTGCCATTTCACATATGAAATGGTCATTTGTCAATGAACACAACAATTGACGTCGCTCGATGGGGTGGTGTGGTTGTGTGGTGCTGTGCTGTGGTGATGCTCTGGTGGTGGTGGCTTGATGGTGCGGTGTTTGTGTGGCTGCTGTGGTCAGTCAAATGGCCGCATAAATATGTCGTTCTCATATAGCCAAGGCCCTGTTTCCCTCTCCTCCCCTCCCCACCCACGTTGCTAAATTGCTGGTCGTTATTAAATTTCCGCTGCGTTGAGTTCTCATTTCCGTTTCAATGGGCAGCGCAGCTGGCGACAAATGTTGGCGACGGATGTTGGCACAGTCATAGATAGCCCCACTAGTTGGCCATAAACAATGGGTTAAAAAGGGTTGCCCAACATATGCACACCAACATCTCTACATGTACCATGTATGTACCATGCTGCGTATGCGTAATATTCGATTGTTATTATAAATATATTTAGTATGATTTTCTGATCTGTCCCCCAGAAAACCTTAACAATTGCACGCATTACACATTTTATGGGCCGCAATCAAAATCTATGCTGCAGTCCAATTGAATTTTTGGCTTTTAAGCAAATTGAAACTAATTGAAATGTTCTCAATATTCTCAGTACGTAGGGGGAGGCGTTCGGGGCGTGGCAATGTATGGCACTGATTTCATAAATGGCGCGAAGCAACTTGTGCCATAAATTTTAATAAAAGGCATTTTTGGTTATTTGTTGTTGCATGCTGTGCGTGTGTGTGTGTGTGTGTGTCTGGCTATTATTTGTGCTGCTATTGGCATTACGTATACGCCACATAACCCCGTTTAGAGAAGCATCTTCGGCATGTTTTCGCTCCTCTTTCACAGCATAATTTTACATTACGCTTTTCTTTCTTTTTAGCTCTTTTCTCTGCCTGTTTTCTGTTTTGTTCTGTTTGTTGTTTTGGCATTTGCCATTATTTTATTTAATTCGTTGTGTTATTGTTATTGTTATTGTTGTTGCTGCAAAGTGCAAAAAGATGTTGACGCGTCCAGTGTTGGCTAATGGCATAAAACTGACGGTAAACGTAAAAGTTCCTACTGCCATAAATTGAATAAGTTTTCCTAGTTTTGTTTGTCAAGATGGCCAAAATATAAACGAATGGTGTGAAAACTGAGCTGTGGTTGTTGTTATTGTAGATTTGCTTTCCTTTTTTTTTGAGAGTTTAGAAGATGTAGAAATTCTCGGCGACAGAAGTTTCTTATGATGTTTCTTAAAGACTTTCATATCAAAATTTAAAATTTCTTTTCAATTTAATAGATATGAAAACTATCTGTAGTTTTGAAATATTGTAATTTCTATCGCTATATATTATATACTTACTTACTTAATTTAAATGATTACGTTTGGTTCCAGTGCAAAGTACCGATAACTTCCGAAATTATTAAACTAATTTTATATGCAATAAAAACCTGGATAATATAATCAATTCACGAAATCAGTTTAACAAAGTAATTTAAATATATATTAATATTGTAGATTCATGTAAAGATTACATACGATTTTATTAAAATTGAACAATAAACTAGTTAAAATAAAACATCTTTAATATAAAATATATCACTTTCCATGGTTTGCATGTATTCAATATTAATATTAATATTGATATTAAGCACAATTTTATATATATATATATACATATATAAATATATTTGTGAATCATTCTTTATGGAATATAGTGCGGGCAGGTCTCAAATCAATCCGTGTTTAATTGTAAAGTCGTGGTTGCACGACTGTTATATAAAATAAACTTAAATAAATAAATATTTCTGCACATGAAAAACGTTTTTAATGGTCTAAAAAATGCAACCACGACTTTACAATTAAACACGGATTGATTTGAGACCTGCCCGCACTATATTCCATAAAGAATGATTCACAAATATATTTATATATGTATATATATATATATATAAAATTTAAATTGTTATTGATCAACTTAGGCATTTTGATATCGATGACTATAAGTAGAGAAAAGTTAAAAATTTCCTCACGTTTGCTGTTTAAATGATGTGCACACTCATTTAATTACATGCATACTCGTATAATACTTTTAAGACTGCCCCGAAAGTCCATAAAATTGTATGTAATTTAATGAAAATATATTACGATTTTCCCTTTCCCCCTCTCCATCCCCTCAGTCACAACACGTAACCCGCCTATGGCCTCTGGCCTCTAATTTTATTGTTGGGCTTGCCTTTGAGGCTGGTCAAGCCGAGCGCAAAAAAGGGAGAAAGGAATGGGAAGCGTAGGGAGCAAGGAAAGGGAAATATAAATAACGAAATTATTCAGAATTATGAATCATCTTTCAGGGCAGAAGAGAAGAGGAGTGAGTGGTCTTAACCCTTGGTGCGTTTAATATTTGACCAAGTTTTTTTTATTATTATTTTCATTTTCTCTTTTTGTTATATTAAAAAGCGGCTACGATGACGTCGCGTCGGTTGTTAAATCTTAGAAAATGCATAAAAAGCCGTTAAGTAAATACATATTAAAATCTTGTGTCAGTTTTGCAGTTGCGGGCGATAGGAAAATGGAAAAGACAGCGCTTAACCCATTTTATGATTATTATTATTATTATGATTATTATTATAATTTTCTTCTTGTTGGCTAAACAAAGTATGTTAATGGTTTTTCAGCTCCTGCCAACGGAACTGAAGCCTTTTGTGTTCGCCTGCCTGCCTGCCTGGCTGTCTGGCTGTCGTCCTGCCAGTTATCCTGGCAGTCAGTTATCCTGGCTGCCTTTTATTTATGTGCCGCTAATGGACAGGGCGCTGAAATAAAAAAAAATATAAAAAGAACTGCAAACTTGCCACGCAATATTATTTATTATTATTATTATTTGCTAGCATTGTAATATTTATTCATTTCGTTTATTGATTTATCGCCCAGCTGCATTTACATCAATATCATCGCACTGTCTTTTCGCATTTTATCAATTTGATGTGCCTATTTATTATTATTTATTCTTATTTTCATTTTCATTTTTTCCCCTCCTTCTACGCTCATCATTTCTCAAAATTTATTGTACCACTGACCACAGCAGATTCATCTTCATTTCTTAGGCCCTCTCTGACTGTTGCTGCCCTGCCTCTGCCCCTTTGCCCCTCTGCCCCTCCGCCCTATCCCCGTCTCTGGCTCTCTTTCTCTTGCAGCTGTAGCCCTTTTCGCTCCTCCTGCTTCTACAAATGCCGCTTGATTAGTTGATGACACTTTGTGTGTGCACAAATACGCATACACTTATATACACCGACACTACTTACACTCGTACGTGTGCATGTCTGCGTGCATACCGCAAGCTGCGGCCAGTGGCGTAGTCGAAGGGGAAGTGGGGATCAAACTACAAACTCAGTTTCTCTTCTTTACTAAAGTTGGATTATTATAGTAAATTAAATAAATGAAAATGATTATTGATAGTAATAATTATATATAAATTTTCTATTAAATATATAAATTAAGATATATGATTATTGAACATTTGTTAAAAATGCGAAGCGAAACTGAATCTATCAACAGTATTAATTGCTTTATATTAAAAGCTAACTAGATTTGATTTATATAAATTGATTTGTTTATTATGACATAAATTATTAAATACTTAAGATTGATTGTTAAGTTTCGACTTTTTAAGTCTGTCAAAATTTAGTTAAGATTATTTGTTATATTTATCTATTATTACATACTGTAATTGCAGTTCTTGTTAATCAATTGCTTAGCTTCCAGCAGCTCCCTTTAGCCACGCCACTGTTTCAGTTAACTTGTTCTTTGCTTTGTTCTTGCTCTTTCTCTCAGCGGGTCTTGTGGCTAATTTGATAAATATGCGCGCGTTTATTCAAATCAATCAGCGTCAGTCGAAGCAGCACTCTCTCCACACATACACACTCTCCCACATACACACTCTCTCCCTCCGTCTCTCTTCTGCTCTAGCTTTATCTTTGTCTTTCTGGTTTTTGCTTATCGCAACTGCCTCATGCGTCTGTGCATCTTGTGGCATATAAATTGTAGCTGTTATCTTGCTTGAGACACACACACACATATGCCCTTGGAGATTTCATTAATGTGCGGTTATCTATAATGAGAATGGCAAAATCCTCGAGTAACAATGGCCTCAGCACCGCAGGAAGTTAATGCGCTGCAATGCTGCAAAGGATAAGGCCGAGCATTTTAATTAGTCTGGGATTTATTAATTAGATAAACTAGAAGTTGTCAAATATTAGTTTTAAAGAAAGAACAGCATTGATAATATATATATTTTGATAATAGTTTCAATGAGAAAACAATGTAAAGTCCTCTCAAAAGACCATTGACTTGAGTTCAAAGTTCAGCTTATTACATTTAGCTGCTTACTTTAGATTTGACTCGTATATAGATGAACAACCCGTTCAATACAAAATAAACCAAGCTGACAGTTGAAAATGGTTTTAGCTTCTCCCTTTCTTTCCACAGGTCGCACGTTGCGTATACGTAATAAAGTATGCGCAAAAGTGTCCGCCAAGTGTAATTGTAATATTTGCTGAATACGTGTGCTTAGTTGAAGTTCTGCGATTGGACATTTGCCAAGCGCTTAACTCGACATATCCTTCCCCAAGCTGGAAGCAGGACAGCATCTTAAGCTGAGCAACAATTTGTATTACAATTTAAGCAGGTGAGAGCGTGTGGTAGGGTGTGTGCAGTTGCATGAGCTTAACCAATTGACAGTTTAGTTTTAGTTTTTGTTACGCTCAAGCGTTTGGAAAACGAGTGTAAATAGTGTTGGGGTACTCAACGTGAAGGTTGTTTTAAGGTTGTTTTGAAATATACTCAAATTATTTAAATTTTTTTTTAAATTAATAAACGAATTTGATGCTGGCCAATTCAATGCCAATTGCTATCGCATTTCATCAGCACCCTTTGCTATTTGATGCCGCCATTGAGACTTTTTCTCGACTGTCCAATAAATGTCAAATCTACTCGTCTATTCTGGAATCCAATCTGAAGTGCTGCTAATAAGAAAATGACAACGACAATGACGCTTGTCTCAAGCTACATTCAAATTCACATTCATTAAAAAGGGCGAACACAAAATGCTTGATTGCATTTTGGCCCCTAACAACATGTTGCCATCTCCATTCCCCATCCATTCGATTCAGTGGAAAAGAGTCTAAAAAAAGAACAAAAGTTTCACATTAATTTGACAAGGCGAAATGTCAAATTATATTACGTTAATTTACATTCTTTTTTAATGTCTCGCAATTTTCAACAATTTTCCGCTTAGCTGTCAACACTTTCTGTTGGCTCAGCAAATACGTCAAATGCCTAAAATGAAAATTTCTATACTTCAATGAAAAATTGTGCGTATGCCTCTGTGTGAGTCTGTGTTTGGGTGTGTGTGTGAAATGCTGAATGGGGTTGCTCTGAAATTCTTTTTCTCAATAAATTACTGAAACTACAGAAAAATGTAATGAAAATAAGGAATTTGATTGTTTTCCATGCCCTTTGAATAAGCATGTTTCGCATATTTCTGTGTAATTGCTACGAAATTAGAGTTTGGAACAGACTTGACTTATTTGCATGTAAAACAAGTAAATAATGTTGTTGCTCATCCCTTTTCAAAGCGAACTTCAACTATTTACAACAGATTTAAATTGTATTTATTTTTCTGATTTATATTCTATCTAAATAAGATATTTAATTGAATTTACATTACAAATATTCCTATTTCCTTTGAGTGTTTGGTTCTTTTTCAAATATCTGACTGTCTGTTGTCTTTTGCGCATTTGCCTTGCACATTGCTCTTTCCTTGAATTGTTTCTTGATTCTCTGAAATTAAATTAAATATATGTGTCATTTTATTACTCTTTTCCTGCTAAATAATGATTATATATATATAAAAAAATAAATAAAAGTTCTTATCATCAAATTGGAATATCTATTTATACTTTTCCATTTTAATTTGAAATTAATAATATAATATATAACATAAAATATGTAATATAATATAATTTAATTTAATATAATAATATACAATATAATATAAATATTCAAGTTTGTTTTTTATTTAACCAAGAAATTAAATTGAATGTAGAACTGTCTGGAAAAATAGTTTATTATATTTTTCTCGCAGTTTCTTTAAATTGAAGTGATAAATATAAAAGACAAGACACATTTCTCTTCTTTGAACACTTTTTTAAAAAAATTTGTAGTAGTTCAGGATAAAATTATATTAATAAAATGCAATTGATTATAAGCTACAATTGCCCAATTGTTAAAACTCAATTAAACTTAAAATAAAATATATGTAAATAAAATTATATATGCCTGTATTTATTATCACTATCTCAGCTCTTCTTAAGACTTTATTCAATAACTCTTTTCAAGTATAGAACTTCAGGAGAACGGCCCGTTTATAGGGTATACTCAAACGCTATGCAGTTTGGTCTTTCTGAGAGCAACCCTTAATTGTCAGAATTTCATTGAAATATTTATGCAACTGTTTTCAAAGAACGCAAAGAGAAACTTTAAATTTAAAATAGAAAACTCATAAAATAGCAAATAGAGCTCATACAAGCTTAAGTATATGCGTGTGTGTGTGATTTTGTGTGTGTGTTTGTGTGTATCTATGAATTCGTCGATTGGCTCTTCAAATAATCAAATAACCTTTGAGTTGTTGTTGTTGCTGCCGTTGCCTGACTAATTTTCGCTAATGCAAAGAAGAAGCAGAAGCAAAAAAAAGTGAAGAAAAAAATGAAGAAGAAAACTAATAAAATTTACGTTTATCCATGGAAAAGGCACTCGAAAATGCGCGCCTAATGCGCCGGGATGATGATGATGATGCTGATGCTGGCAGCTGAGCTGAAGAAGCTGAGCTGAAGCGAAACGTTGAGGCGACCTTAATATAGACAGCAAAGACCCAGAGACCTATAGAACATCAACGAGACACACAGACACGCCGACAGAGAGACAGGGAGGCTAAGTGCCATCGAATTTCAATTCAATTTACAGCCCCTTGGCTCGTGCAAGTGCCAAGGGGTGCGAAAAAATTCTATAGCATATTTTTGTGCGCCGCTTTGACTTGATTTGCGCCGCAGCAAAGCTGAGCGCTGAGCGTTATAGGGGTATGGGTCAACGCTGCGTATGAGTAATATTTTCTTTTTGCAAAGGGTTGTGTTTGGCATAAGTTGCGCTGCTATTGATATCAAAAGAAGAGGGCGAGACTGCCTGTATAGGATTTTGGATTTTCGTAGCGATTCGTTTCGTTTCGATCCGAAAAATTGAATTGAGTCAGCGTCTGTTTTTTTTTCATGTTCATCTTCCTTTTTTTGGTGTTTCTCTTTATTATATCACGTTTCCAACATAAATGCGTTAAGCACAACATACGAAGGCGCGCTTTTAGGCGCTGTGTGCGTATTTGAAATGCGCTTAAATTCATTTCATTCTTTCTCTTTTTTTTGCTTCCCTCCCACGACAGGCATTGAATTACAAGCAAAGTCCTCATTCGGCTTAAAGCCGCTTCAGAGCTCTCACTCTATCAGGGCAAGGTTTTTGCCTTGGCAGCGCAATTTGATGGCATTTGGTTCAAGTGCCCGGGTCTATTTCATATGTATTATTTGCAGGCAGGCAGCCATCTGTGGGGGGTAATCCTTTAGTTTATATATTATTAGCTTGTAATTGAGGGGATTTCTTGTGCGACCTGCGAAAATATTGCTTAAAAGCCCAGCAAGGTGTAAAGTCCTTCAAACTGTGCTGAGCTGCCTACATTAAAAGCTGGAAAATGTGTAGATAATTGAAATATATACATGACACTCAGCTTCAAAGCTGATTTATTATACTTTTTGAAATCGCAAATTGAAAATTTCTTATTAAGATATATGATCTATGTGTGTTATAAAGACTGGAAATAACTGAGAGTAGAATTACTTACGCTTGCCCTTTGGTCTGATGCCACATATTATAATTGCTTTGTAAAAATTCCGTTTGTATTTTACGATTCGGATTTTTCTGTAATTCTTTGCATTTGTATAAACTTTTGTTTGTTTACCCTGTAAACAGAGAAGTGTTGAAAGGGTATGTTAAGTGTCGGGAAATATGTGTAGTGATTAGAAAGAGGCATTTAAACAACTTTTTAGTCTAATATTAATATATAATTGTTCACTAATTTCAGCTGTGCTGATATTAATATTATTTCTTTTATTTTATTTATAATTTATAAAATTTTATTTGAATTATTTCAGCACAAGCGCAGCAAAAATAAGTAATTTAAGAAGCTAGCTCACATAATCTTAAGCATAATATAATAATATTATTTTTGTATTTGAATATTATATTTAATAAATTTCAGCTCTCATAGATTATAAATACATAATTTTAGAAACGGATCGCAGTTGTAAAACAGTACAGCAAACATTTGCTTAAATTATCGCTTTGGCTATACTCAGGATTAAAGGGTATACTGTAGTCTTGATAACATTTTCCGGACAATTTTTCTGCACTTTTTGTTGCACACTTTTAGCACTTTGTTGTAGGCGAACAATTTTTCTCGTACCTTTGCGCGCATACTTTCAATTTCTTAGCGCCCTCTAGCGGGGGATACAGACGAAGAGAAGGGGAAGGGAATGGTAGGGGCATGAAGCATAGGGGTCTATCCGTACTACGCGCCAGCTGTTTCAGATTTATATGAAAAACTTGTGAACCCATTGCGCACTTTTCAATTTGCTGGCGATTTTTGCCTCTTTTGGCTTTATGGTCTTCTTATTGTTGTTCTTGTTGTTCCCCTTTGTTGTTGTTGTTGTTGGTGTTGTTGCTGTTGTTGTTATTGCAGCAGCGAAATGTGTGTTTTAGTGGCTTGGCATTAGCATGTTGGAAATACATAATGCCCAGGGCCCGTTATGAAATGCCATAAAAAACAACGTTGCATTGCACTGCGTCTTTTACAAAAAGAAAAAGTTAAAAAATTGGTGAGTGTTTTCTGCCAGCCTTTGCTGCCTGAAATTTATGTTCGCAAAATATGTGGCTTTTTCATGTGGGCGTGGCAACATACTAAGAAATGCAAAATGGCGTAACAAATATGCAAGCCGTGTTATAAGTTACAGCACGGATTACGCAATGATTCAATTATTCTATGAACTGAGAGAATAAACGAAAAGTGGAAGCATAGGTAAGAAATACATTTAATTTGTTACTGAGAAGAAAACAAATTATTGATAAATCAGATGGATCGGTGAATAAACATAGAAGTTTAACAAGCTAATGTTGTAAAAAGTGTGGAACACTTTTTTAATATAATTGAATAATAATTGAATGAAAGCGCTGTTTTATATAGGTAAATATTTAGCTATATTTAGTTGTTTTGAGCAGAAGAGAGAGAGAGATCCTTAAATATTCATTGATTTTCAATATACGAAAGACAGGGTTGTTACAAGCTTTGGCGTTGAGCTGCAGCTCAACTGCAGACAACGTTGCCACGGGAACTCGCAACTGGCGCCATCTAGCGCTAATTGATTGCGTGCTTTTGGTTTGTGTTTACTATTATTATATGTATGCATATATAACTATGCAGTTTCAACGATAGGAAATTGAAAATAAAAATATATGTTAATAATTATAAAATTGTATTAGTAATAGTTGTGAAAAGAACTACTTGTAAATGAAGATTATATAAGTTGTTATACATATTTAGTCAACTAAAACCTTCACTTTAATTCAATGCTTGGTCCTTAAATAACTTTTGTGTCTATACGCCCACACACTTTGTATGAGGTTGAAGAGTCGATAAGTCGTTTCGTCATTTGCACATTGTAGTCGTCAACAATGTCTGAGCTCATCAATAAACTTGGCCAATACACGTGCTTAAACATGGCGAAATATTTCGAGAAATTACCAAGGAATCTTTTGTTCCATCCGAGCGAAGGCTAAACAATAGGAATGAAGAGACTTGCTTATTGATGTTGATTCTGATTCTGGTTCTGGTTCTGATTCTGTTTTTGACTGCAAAGATGAATCTGGGTCGCCTTTTCAAATGAAATACAATACAATCGTTTATTATTTATAGTTGTGTGTTGTGTTTCTTGGGATTGCCGCTTTTCAAAATGATTGCTACTTATCAGTTTGGCGTTGTCTTTTGTATTCAGCGTGAAAGCAAATTCAATTCCCTTTTTTTTTATATACAATATCATTCATTGACTGTCCCAGTGATTTATTGCTTTGCCAGATATTATTTTATTGACCGAAATGTCATTGGCACCAATTAGGGAGTGCAACAAGTATACCCTGTACTTTGCTCCCTTACTGCCTTCCCCAAATAAAATAGAACTATTCTTTTTATGGCATTGCACTCAGTGACAGAGAACTTAGTGACTGTAACTGGAAGTAATTCTCATCGCATTATCGCCTCATTTGTCTTAGTTTTCCACGCTTTCCAACTCTTTTCACGCTTTCCCACTTCGACATTTATTTTCCTTAGTGCGTAAACTTGACCACGTCGAAACGAAAAAAGGAAAAACCAGTCCGTAACGCAAGTTTATAGCTTTGACCAAAACTTTTTTCACACACGACTTTGGCCTGGACATTTTCTTGGATTTTCTTTCTTTTTTTTTCGCCAAATATATTGAAAAGTTTTTATGTTTTGTGCAAGTAATAAAATGAATAATAGTTATGTAAATATACGACCGACAAATACCCTATAAATATTTATTTAAATGAATTTTTATTTTATTTTATTTAATCTTTTCTTTACTGGTAAATATGCAAATTCTATGAAAAGTACTATTCCTTTTATAGTATATATACCCTTCATGGTCTTAATATATACAGGGTGTGGAAAGTTTGCTTGATACTTGTAAATTTGCTAATGCCTGGCATGATAAAGAAAGTTTTACTTTAATTTTCTTTCATTGTAAATAATTACAACTGATGACTGAGATTAAAATTTGAGCCAATGTATTTGAAATTGCAACTGTCTCTTGTTTGACTAATTATAAATATAGTATATTAATTTCATAGAGTAGAAAAAACTTATTAAGTGCAACTGCATTCAATTGCCGACACCCCAAAGATAATTATACCATCTTTTTTTAATGTTTGCGAATTTCCACATTATTTAAGTAAATATTTTCAGCTCGTAAATCCACGTTTGCCATGCCGCTGCCTCACTTTGCCCACTCATCATAACCACATTAAATATTTTTAATACCAAACACACACACACACACACACACACACACACATTGAGCGAAAAAAGTGGGTAAGTATTATGACCAAAGCATTGCCTGAGCTGGAGTTCCGAACCCTGTGTGGATCTCAAGCCCTTTACATAAAATTCATATTAGGCACAAGGCCGCTTGCTTTCGTTTATTATATGGGAGAAGATACACAAAATAAAAATAAAAGAGTCTCAAAAAAAGAAAACACAAAAAAATGAGCACGCGCGAAATTGGTATAAAAAAAATGTAATGAAAAGGAATTATTTATATGGCTCAGGTTGGTTTCGGGTTTTCTGACGAGCCACGACTGGCAAATGAAAGTTTATATTTATATTCGTAATGCTCAAAAGAGTAAAAAAAGAGTAAAGAATAATTATATGTATATAATTCTGGCGCAGCTTTTAACTCTTCTTTTTAATGTAGGTTGTAGGTTAAGGCTTGGTTTAATTGAAAAAGTATACAAGCTGTGGGTGAGTATTATATGTTTGGTGTTCTCTTGTTATACCCTGTAAAAGAGGAGCTTCTAGTGGGCTGGCTATGTTTTAAGAAACGTATTCAAATTGCATTCCTCAAGACAAATATTTAATATTTATATTTGTATCTTTTCTGCAAATTTTAGAAAGATCCTAAATATTTTCAAATATATATAAAATCAATTTTTCAAAAAGGCAACAGCTTGTAGTAGATTTAGACAACAGGTACAGGCTACAGAGTATCTTTTACTCGAGCACAAGCTCACTTTTCGCTTGCTTACTTACTTTAGGGATTGTACCAACGAAATTGAACCACAAGTTGGCCTAATTGAGTTTTACTTAGTTTTTAATTGAATCATTAATGCAGGCCTAAACCTTTAAGACAACAAGCACCTCAAGATGGGGTTATTAAAAAATTAGGATTAAATGCAGAATTCTCAGTATACGAGTATTGTGAACCAAAAGAATTGTATTATCTTCTCGCTTTGTCTTTCGTTCTCATTTCTAAACCAATTCCCAGCTTGCAGACCTCCAAACAAATTGCTAAAAATATTTCATTTTCAATGAAAAAAAATACCCCATTTTCAAGTGTTTTCGGTTTCTAATGAAAGAAAGTACAAAAATCAACATTGAAAATTAATTAATGCCAATTTGTAAGCTCTGAAATCGAAAAGTTTTCCTCTAGCACTTTCATTACTTTCCATGGGGTTCAAACAAAATGACCAAAAATGTTGTAAAAAGAAACGTAAAAGGGAAATTCTTTTCAACAAACATTTTCGTAAACTTTTAATAGAAATTAACATTTTGGCCGCTGGTCGTTTGGTCAAGTGTCAATAAGTAGAGACCCGAGACTAGAGCCCAGAGACCCGCTGGCAGCTGAAGCGTCAAAGCCGATTTTTATACCCTTCCCTTCTCCCTCTCCTTTTCCTTCCAGCACAGTGCGACACTTTTGATTTCAATAAATTTCCGTAATTAGCGACAGGCGCATTTTTCTTTAGAATTTGTTCGAGATTTTTGAAGTTTTTTTCACGCAGCTGTCAGAAAATGCAAATTGAATTTGTTTTTTTCTCTTGTGATAAACTCACTCAAGTGGCAACTCATGGCAACAAATTAGAGTAATTCAATTGAAAAAAAGAGTTAAGCAGGTGAGTGATGGCATTCCTTTTAAGGAATATATAGAGATATGTATAATTAAAGTTGTGTTAAAATTGTTTTATTAAATTATAGATCATTAATAACTCCTCATTTGATACATACTTCAAAAATATAACTCACTCTCTGTCCAGCATTCATTGCAGTCAGACGTACGCGCTTTGTAAAGTGAAACAACAACAACAACAACTCAACTCAACTCTTTCGCGGTGTGCCAAGTTAGGCTCGTGATCTATTTTTAGCTACTGCTGAGCGGTGGCGGCAGCTTATTACGGTACTTGCCATTGTTAAGCCAGTCTTAAGCGCAGCTTCGTTTGCCTTGATACCGTTTGCCTTGATACCGTTCTAATTTCCCTTATCTACATTTTGATCTGGTGAAGTTGTTTACAATTGCCTATTTAACTATTAAATAGAAACAATTGTAATTATGAATTATGGAAACTCATCGACTCGCTCGCTTGAAGAGATGAGGAAAATAGCTGGTGCTGACCCTGCAACTCTACGCTCCCAAATTATAGCCAGCGGCCAGCAGCACCTGGTCTATCTAGTAGCAAGAAACGCAAAGTAGTTGTGAATGCTTGCCAAACCATTCGCAAAGTAAAGATGCAGGCGACTGACCTACGCAAGGCGACACCTAAAGTTGCTACAGCCTCGGCGACAGCAACGACCATGAGCAACAACCGCTTTGCAGCACTAGCTTTAGAAGCGGATAACGTTATGGAGCAAGACTTGGCAGAAAATTGCTCGAACGGAGAAGAAGATGTACCGGTTGTCAACATGAACAGGCAATCAACAAATGGTCCATCAAAGCCTCCAGCTATATGCGTTCCAAATGTTGACAATCCCCACTCATTGGAACATGCATTAAATTCGTGCGTCGGTGACAATAGTTACAGTATTCGTATCTCCAAATTCGGTGTGTCCCGAATATACACTATCAACGCCGATGCTTTCCGTGCAGTGGTGAAACACTTAACATCGTTGAACTGTCAATTCTGGCATCACCAGCTTAGGGAAGATAAGCCTTATACTGTCGCAGTCAAGGGAATGCACGCTAACGTGCCCAAGGCACAAATCGAGCATGCTTTTGCTGACCACGGTTTCGAAGCCCTCAACATATATTGCCCGAGAAAGGCTGATTGGCGCAATGCCCAGGTCAGCGAGGATGACGATGAAGCGACCGTTAATTTCAAGACAAGGCAAAATATGTTTTTTGTCAACCTCAAACAAGGACCGAAGATCGCTGAAGCGTTGAAAATAACTCAACTAGGCAGATACAGAGTCACTGTGGAGCGTGCTCCTCGCAGAAGAGAGGTGCTACAGTGCCTGAGATGTCACATTTTTGGACATTCTAAAAATTATTGTGCCCGGGACCCCATATGCGCAAAGTGCGCTGGCTCTCATATGACTTGGTTCTCTACTTTGCACCAGTGACATTTGTATGTGTGTCAACTGTGGTGGAGATCATGCCTCGACTGATAAAGACTGCCCAGTCAGGATTGAAAAATTAAGGAAAATGAAGCCGAGCCCGAGGCTCCCTGTTACTGACAACGCAACCAATAATAAACATAATCGTGCCTCTTCAGCACGCGGCTTTATCCCCGCTGAAGCTGTCAGAGGCAATATGTCGTACGCTGACATTGTTCGACCTAGAGGATCTCAATTTAGTGCAACTGCTACTATTAATTCCCAGCATGAGTCAAATCCACTGCATGACTTAGGATCTGGCAATAAGTTCCTGACGTTGGAAAAATCCATTAGAGAGATCAACGCCAGAATGGACCAACTATTCAAACTTGTGCAGGAGACTGTGGAAGCAAACAAGGCTTTCCGAGAACTGGTCCAGGTTCTCATCTCACGGATGCCTAAATGACTCAACCAACCATAAAAATCGGATTGTGGAATGCACGAGGACTAGCTAGGGGCTCTGAAGAGCTTCGGCTTTTTCTCAGTGTACATAATATAGATGTCATGCTTGCCACTGAGACACACATGCGGGAGGGTCAGCGGATCTTTCTACCTGGATATTCCACGTATCACGTCTTCCATCCCAGCGGTAACAGCAGAGGTGGGGCCTCAGTCATTGTGTGCTCCAGCATTAGCCACAGTCCCCAGCCTCCCATCTCTACCAACGACAGGCAGATAGAATACATTCAGCTGCAGACAGCGGAGGGGCCTAATGTTCTCGCGGCTGTGTATCTTCCACCTAGAGAGCGATGGATACGAGCTGAATTTGAGTCGCTATTTGCCGTGCTAGGCAACAAATCCATTGCAGGAGGAGACTACAATGCCAAGCACGCATGGTGGGGCAACTCAAGAGTCTGTGCAAGAGGCAAGGTATTGCAGGAAGTCGTTGCGAATGGACAGTACCAAATTTTAGCAACTGGAGAGCCGACCTTCTACTCCTACAATCCTCTAGTATCTCCGTCTACGCTAGACTTAATGTACAAACGCTTCATGAGCTTTCATCAGACCACACTCCTCTTCTGGCTGATTTGCATGCAATGCCGATAAAGAAGCCCCCCACGCTCCTGCTTACTCGCTCGAGGTGCTGATATAGAGAGATTCAAGGCTTATCTGACGCAACATATCGACCTAAGTGTAGGTATTCAAGGAACAGACGATATTGATAACGCCATCGACAGCTTTATGGATATCCTGAAGCGAGCAGCAATTCGATCGGCACCAAGTCACCAACAAAATGTGGAATCCTTTCGACAACTTCAGCTACCTCTCATTGTGGCTAGCCTCATCCGACTCAAACGTAAAGTCAGAAGAGAATATGCGAGAACAGGAGATGCCGCACATCACTGGAAAAAACAGAAGTGTTTGCGAACCATTTAGAGCAACGCTTCAAACCGCTCGCCTTTGCGCCGGAGAGTCACAGCCGAATGGTTGCGGAGTCTCTTCAGACACCATTCCAAATGGCATTGCCCGCCGATCCTGTCACACTGGAGGAAGTAAAGGAGCTTGTGTCAAAATTGAAGCCCAAGAAAGCTCCGGGTGAGGACCTTCTTGACAACAGGACAATACGGGTCCTTCCAGATCAGGCTCTGCTATACCTGGTGCTAATATTTAACAGCATCCTGCGAGTGGGATACTTTCCGAAAGTCTGGAAGGCGGCAAGTATTATAATGATTCTAAAGCCAGGAAAGCAGCCATTAGATGTGGACTCATACAGGCCGATTAGCCTTCTACCTTCACGGGGCAAAATGATGGAGAGATTAATCCTTAACAGGATTCTCACTATCGAGGAGGTCACTCGGGCGATCCCAAAATTCCAATTTGGTTTCCGGCTGCGGCATGGCACTCCAGAACAACTGCATAGGGTTGTTAATTTCGCGCTAGAGGCCCTGGAAAAGAAGGAGTATGCGGTAGCTGCTTTTGTAGAGATCCAGCAAGCTTTCGATAGAGTGTGGCACCCTGGTCTACTTTACAAGGCTAAGAGCCTGCTATCTCCTCAGCTGTTCCAGCTTATAAAGAGCTTTTTGGAAGGGCGCAAATTCAGCGTGACGGCCGATGGATGCAGATCCTCTGTAAAATTTATTGAAGCCGGCGTCCCCCAAGGCAGTGTTCTAGGCCCCACCTTGTACTCCATCTTCACTGCGGATATGCCTAACCAAAGTGCAGTGACCGGACTCGCAGACATATCGCGACATATGCCGACGACACAGCAGTGCTCACTAAAAGCACCTGCATTGTCGAGGCTACGGATGCTCTACAGGAATACTTGGACGCATTCCAGGAATGGGCTGTGAAGTGGAACGTGAGCATCAATGCCGGCAAATGGGCAAACGTTACTTTTACAAACCGCATTCGCGACTGCCCCGGTGTCACGATCAATGGGAGCCTATTAAACCACGCACCCGCGTACAAATACCTTGGTGTCATCCTGGACAGAAGCCTGACCTTCAGAAGACATATTACGTCGTTGCAGCACTCATTCAGGACAAGGATAACAAAAATGAATTGGTTGCTTGCAGCACGCAATAAGCTGTCCTTGGACAACAAGGTAATGCATAGTAGCTCCAGGGCTTTTCTATGCCATCCAAGTGTATGGAATTGCGGCAAGGACTCACCTGAACAAAATTCGAGTTGTGCAAGCTAAAATGCTGAGGAAGATCTCTGGGGCTCTTTGGTACATGAGAACCAGGGACATCGAGCGCGATCTCAAGGTGCCAAAAATCGGTGACAAAATCCGAGAGGTTGCCAAGAAATATCACGAGAGACTGGATTCTCACCCAAACAGCCTGGCTAGGAGACTCGGTGTTGCAGCACAGAGGTCTGCCAGTCCCCGCTCTAGAGTTAGAAGAAGACTTAAACGTCACCACCCTCAAGATCTGCTAATGTTCAATTGCAATGCGATTTGCAGTTATAATGCTCTTGAAAAAGCTCTTAACCCTGCTTTAGCATCAAAGCTCATTTGGGCCCACTTGGAATTTGAAATGCTCTATATGGAACAAAACAAAACACACAATTGAACAAATCTCAGAGTTTGGTTGCATGACAAAAATAGATAACAAGGAACAAGTGGTAAAACGACTAAGGGTTACAATAACAACAATAACAACAATAACAGCAGCGCCAACAAACTGCTGTCAACTGTTTACAGTTCCCTCCCTGCTCCTGAGGTCCTTCGCTCCTTTAGGCGTCTGAAATTCCTAAGTAAAAAAACAAAACGCAAAAATCTGGCAAAATTATGCCTTGCGGCAGTTTTTAACATTTGTGCGATTTACAGTCCTATTGCCTGTTTCTTGTTCTTGTTTTTTGTGCTTGTTGTTGTTATTGTTGCTTTTGCTGTTTCCTTGCTTTAGCTTGTTTGTCTGTTTGTCTGTTTTATCGCCCTATTATTCACATATTTGTTAGAATGAATGCTGCCATTGCCTTTTGATTTCAGGCCACACAATTCTTTGTTTATTTTTCATTTCGAGGCGGTCCTTCAACCGACTTCCCTTCACATGTTATGCATATGAGCTGCAAATGGTGTGTGTGTGTATGTGTGTGTGTGTGTGAGTGTGTGTGAGAGTGTAAGTGTGTGTGTGTTGTGTGTTGTGTGCTCGCGAAGCGGAAATGTAGTGAAATGAGAAATTTCCGTTTCTGGTTCCGCTGTCGGAAGTAAAACAAACGCCGATAAAACAGGCCCCCGAGTTGAAGAGCTTAGCTCAGTACTTTGCCTTTGTATGTGTGTGTATCTGCGTATGTGTATGTGTGTATGTGTGTGTGTGTGTGGGAGAGAGCGTGAGCGAGAGCATAAATGATGGCTGATAATGAGAAGCGAACGTCAGCTCTTGAATATGAAAAACCAGTTGCATGTTTCTTTTGTGTTTTATTTGGCAAACATAAATTTAGTTTCTCTCTCACTCTCTCTCTCTCTTTTACTCTCTCTCTCTCTTTATTTTTCGCTCGCTGTTGCAGGCTAGCCTGTTGTTGTCTGACTAAGTGCGTTTGGCTCCCACTAATGGCAACATAAATTACAGCTACTAACTAACAGCTTCTAACTAAACAGTGACAACATCTACCGCCAAAAATACACTTGCCTGCTCGCTCGCACCTTTGAGCTGCTGCTTTTTAGCTGGATTTGACTATTACATTTAAAACAAATTCAGAACGAACTCAACTTCAGTATCAACTACATTAAATAGTAAGAAAATATTATTAAAATACTTCAAAGAAGTTCAATTGCAATAAGTAATGCAGCTGTTGCCTCACTCTTCTTATCTCTTATCTGTTATCTGTTATATGTTATCTCTTATCGTCATGCAAGTGTATGCAGTCGTCGTTCTGTTCTGGGCCACATTTTTCTAGCTGTTTTATGCCTGTTGTTTAGTTGGCCGTTGCCCAGCGGTGCACATTAAAATTATGCTCTTAGTAATGTAGTTTTATGCCGTGCTTTGGCGAAACACTTAGCCACCCCTACGTCCAAAACAGCCTTCCCCTGCCCGACAAACACATAAATATAAAAAAAAGAAGAGAAGAGAGAGGGCAACATTGCGGGGGGCAGCTACAACTGGACATTGGGAAATTACCGTTACGCAGTTGTCACAGTTTGTGCGGCCATAATTTGCCTTGGCCTGCGGTCATGTTTCATAACCTTTGTGGCCTGTGACCCTGTGTGTATCACATTGCGCATACGCCGCATGTGCCTCGACTTTTGTTGCTGCTGCAAAAACAATCGTAAATCTGTGTTGTTGTGCGTGTGTTTGTATATGTGCCGTGTGTGTGTGAGTGTGTGTTAATGTGTGCACAATAAACAATCAATTTGTTAGAGGTTTGCCGTATTTATTTCTATATTTTTTCGTGTTCTTCTCTTTTTGCTTAATGTTAATTAAATGATAAATAAAGTTTCTGCTTCAACTTGGCACACACATGTTTATGTGCCTAATGCGTTGTGTCAATTAGTTCCCTGAATTATGCGACACTTCAAATAAATCAAAGCAATGTGCCCTGGATTAGCCAAAGCTTAACACCTTAACTTTATTTCGATGACCACAAAAATACGTTGAGAAAGCCTTATTAGGGCCAATTGTAATACATCATTTGGAAATATATGATTATACGAACTATATATGGAGCTCAGCAGTTACTTGATAGTAAGTTGTAGTCATCGTTACTATCGATAATGCTGACTGTCATCAAAATACTATTAGAGGAGTCTTACAGATATTTGTGAAATACAATCAATGCAAACTACTATTTATTACTAGTATTTACTAATAAATAGTATCTATTATTACTATCTATCTACTACCACCATCTCTTAATAACTACTACTAATATCTCCTACTTATATATATTATAATTGTCTACTACTACTACTCCTATTTACTACTTATGTCTGTTACTACTGCCGTCTAATAGAACTATCCAATACTATCTTCTACTACTGTCTAATATTACTATATTTTACTATCTATCTACTATTTATACCTATTACTACTGTCTTATACTACTACTATCAAATACTATCTTCTGCTACTAAATACTATTACTATTTATTACTAACTACTATATACTACTACCTACTTATATCTATAAATACTGCCTTTTACTACTATGTATTATGCACTACTACTATCTACTTGTGCTATCTATGTACTTCTACCTACTATTGCATCTAACTTCTTTAACTGTCCACTACTTCTATCTATGTACTTACTATCTGCTACTACTACTATCTAATAGTACTAACTATTACTGCAATCTAATACTACCATCTACCTCCTATATCTATTACTAATATCTTCTATTACTACAATTCACTACTACTACTTACTTGTACTATCAAAGTACTACTACCTACTATCTACTAGTACTTACTACTTCTATATACTATGATTTTCTACTACTTACTACCATTTACTACTACTACTATAAATTCCGTTTGCAATTAAATGTGTTGTGTTGCATCATTGAGTAAACTATTCAGTAGAGAATGAAATGAATAGCCGATAAATATCAACACTCGATTGCTTAAGCATGCTATCGATAAATTAAATAGTTTAGTATCTTGTTAGATAGTTCGTATCAGTTTACGTATCCGCAAGAAAGATTACGCCCGCCGACCACTGGAAACTTATAAGTTGGGCAAAGCCAAAATTTACATTAACTTATTAAAGGCCAGCCAATGTCAGTTATTAGCTAAGTAGATGGTTAAAGTATGATTTATTGCAATAGGTCAAGTTAAGAAGGCAGATTTGGGACTGGGATAATAAACAAGAGTTGTGCTCTCAACCAAGTAAACCCTCTTTATGGAGTAGGATCTGTGGAAACAACCCCACTTAAGTGTAGTTCCGCCTTCGAGCCTATTGTGCCCACAGGAAAAACTTTTACAGCCAGCAAAAAATGGACAAGTTTTGGCCAAGTTTTACAATTTAGATGGCAACTTCTTGTTATTCTTTTTATTATTTTTGGCAAAAAACTTAGGAGCAGCCAATATAAAACTCAATTTGCACGCAACAAACTAAATGAGGTATACATATATATAATCATATAAATGTGTGTATATATATATATGTATAAATATGTGTATATATGTATATATATGTGTAGACTCACACCTCTTGTTCTCTGGTGACAAATAACAGTAAATTAAAATTTTATTAGGGTCTTTATTGGGCGACGCTTTGCACGGCGCAGTCACAAAACAGAGACGAATGAAAAATGCCACAAAAAGGGAATGAAAGAGCAGAAAAGAAGGAACAACAAAACAGGGCAGCAAACACAAAAAACAAATGGAATATGTTTTAAATGTTTTCGCACAAGAGAAAAGGCAGCAACAACAGCAACAAGAGCAACAACAACAACAACAACAACAGCAACAACATCAACAACAATAACAAGGGGAATATTCACATTTATTTCTATGTATGTTTGTTTATTTGTCTTTAGGCAGCAAAAAGCAAAACAGAACGAAGAAGAAAACAGAGAGGGAGAGGAAGAGAGAGGAAGAGAGAGAGAGAGAGAGTGAGGGAAAGGGAATGGGAAAGAAATTGTGAAACGGCGAATTCCCCAAATTGATTAAAACTTCATAAATTTACATTTTTATCGCTGAGCCAAACAAATGCCAAAAGGGCCCAAACAATAGCAACAACAACAACAGCAGCAACAACAACAACAGCATATACACATGCAAAGCGAGCTGCAAGAAAACAACGGGACACACACGTATGCACACCTTCACACACACAAACACACACACGCACACACACTTATGAATATTTACACATGTTTTGGCGCCACAGCTTCGCTCAATTCAACATTTTTTTAACGGCTTTCAAATATTGCAATAAAAAGAGTAGTTCACCAAAACTGATCGACTGGCGTGTACCCAGTAATTTTATTTACAACAATCAGGAATAAGAATAGATAGCTGATAGCGCAGATATTTATGGGGCTAAGCTTGGAATCAATTGAATTAATGTATTGCTAGACTAAAAGATACCACGTAAATTAAAATTAAATGCATATTAAGAGATCTAAAGGATACCTTAGTGCTATCAGGCACCACGTAATTTCTTATATTTAAATAGATGACATAAAATGCAACTGATCGAATGAGAGATACCATGTATGTTATTATTATTAGACTAGAAGTTATAAAATGTAATATGTACAAACAGTAGCATCACAAGAGTAGCAAAACAGACTTTAAAGCAGCGGCAAGTGACAGACTGTGGGATACCACGCAATTTGCTTGATATCTCTTATTAAGTAAATCATATAACAAGGCGACTTTTCTAAATTCTATCGTAAAACTGTTAAAGAAAATCAAAGTACAGGGTATACTGCTCTTGGGAAAGGAAACTGCAACGCTTATGAATTTTTGTATAGATATGAAAATATAATTAAAGCATTCTTGATAAACCCATCATACCCATTGGTCACTGCCCACTACAGGGTATTCAGTATATGTCACCTGCTTTTGGGGGTCTCAGCGCTGACTTCGCCAAAAAGCCAATGAATGAAAGCCTGCGACTTGTTTGACTTTGTGTGTGTGTGGGTGTGTGTGTGGGTGTGGGTGTGTGTGTGTGTGTGGGGGATGTGGGTATGTGTGTGCCAGGGGCGAGTGTTTAGAGTGGAGGTGCGGCACTTTTCCCAAATGAGAAATAAAAGTAAATTCACATCATCACAAAATATTATTAAGCAATCAACTTCTGTTTGCCCGTCTGCACCACTGTGGTTTCACATTTTTTACCCTCTTGTTGGTGTTTTTATTAGCGGCCAAGGGTTGTACGGGAATGCTGTGAGTGTTAAGAGATGGTTGGAAAAGGGGGGGGTTGAATGAGGGGAAGGGTGATTGTTTGCACACCTGCCTGGTAAACTGGCTGACAAGCTGGCTGATTAAGCGAAAGTGATTGAGCGACGGCAGAAAGATGATGCTGCTGCATATTATTGTCTGAGTGCCTGAGGTGCGTGAGGGTGTCATATGTGTGAATTCGAGGGGAGGTATTCATTTAATTAGACCACCAGACAGACAAACAAACAGTCAGACAGACAGACAACTCAGGGAAACTCAAGGTATGCGTTTAATTAAAACGAGTTCTACTAAATTAGCATTATTTATTTTTTTGGAGTTGTGTGTTTCAAAGGGAAAGAGTTACATTTGTAATGTTAATTAAATGAAGACAATTAATCAAAGCATTTATTAAAGTTGACAAGAAAACATTTATAAATCTCAGCGGAGAGGAAAATATTTCACTTCATTGAAATCAACAAAAAATAAAAGGGAAGAGGAATTTGTAAGGATTTTGGATTTCATTGCAGACATAAAAACTATAAAACAATGCAACCTGCAAAGATTATTTATATGGAAATAAGAGCTGAAAAAAAGTAAACATAATAATGTGTGTGCTCACTATAGTCAGCTGAGGGACGAAGAGTTATTGAACAGGAGGAGCATGAAGGAGTTCTGATCGAGAGTTAGAGATTTGATTAAACAACTTATGGCTTAAATTACAAAAGACTTGCTAAGGAGTTACTTAATGCATTACTACATTACTTATGTTTTACATACTAAATTACAAAATAACTTATTTCAACTACAAACAGTGTGAATTTACTTAATCCAATAACCAGACATATTTAAAGGAATCTTATATTCAAATCAATGAGAGAGAGATAATCCCCTTTACTTTAATTTGTAGAAGGAAATAACATTGGCTTAATATGTAGGGATTGCTTGGTATTAAAGATACTTTCAGTTAAATGAGACCACTGTTCTGCTTTTCTCATTATTATATTCCTTACATATTTGCGTTGAAAGAGAGAAAGAGAATCAGAAACCTAAGCAGTTTATGCATATCCTACAAGATAGAGTATATGCTTTATAGGAAAGAAGATGTAATTATTCATATATTTAATAAGAATTCAAATGGAATAAACAATTCATAATACAGATATCATATTAAAGCAATAGAAATGTATAAGGAACGATTGTCCACTAAATTGTTTAGCTTTTGTGTCTTTGTCACTCCGAATTGCTTTGATAATCTTTCATTTAATAAGAGTTGAATAGTAGTTCATTCATTTTGTTTTACAAGGTGCTCTCTAAAGTTAAGTGGAAGAATGTATAATGGTTTAATATTTTGTAAAAATAATTAGACTCTGTACTTAAAAAGTAGAGACGTCCATTAAGTTTGTCAAAAGCGAAATATGCTAAACAGGCAGAAGGAGGCAGAAGGAGGCGTGACAGAATCTGTAAAGTATATATATACTGGATCAGCATCAACTGGTGAGTCGATATAGCCATGGCCGTCAGTTCGTCTGTCTGTCTGTCTGTGTGTCCGTTCGTATGAACACCTAGATCTCAGAGGCTATGAGAGTTAGTTACCAAATTTGATAAGAATACTCTTATAGTGTTCCTGCAGATCAAGTTTCTTTTAGATTTGTCGCCGCAGTTCGAAATCGCAATATAATTACAATTTGTCTATCTTCTAAAAATTAGATATGTATTAAATTTAAATTCTAACCATGTAACTATAAATTAAAAATCAATTAAACATCATTAATTTGATTTGATTCAATTAAATGATCTACTGTAGTATAGCTAAGTCCCCATCTACATCAGAGAGAGTAACTTTCCGACTAATTGGAAAAGCATTTGTTAAAGTTTCATTAACAAAAACTGATTTGGACGCATTAGAAAGAGTTCGCTTGAGCGGCTTTTTGGAAAGTGCATTGCAGACTTTTTGGCAGCTTGACATGTTGTTGATAAATTTGTAAATGAAGGAAAACTCTGTCGGGCAGAAGGAGCTTAAGTAATGTTATTTTTAACTGTGCATCAAACTTTGCCTTGGAAAAACTTTAGAAGCTTTTAATGCGAATGTAGTTTTGCATTAAGCAATCCAACTATAACGAGAATTAGACTGCACAAGGTGTGAAGTGTGAAGTGCTAATATAATACTAAGGATTACTTTCAGGTGAACGATAAATTGAATTAAATGCCTAAAGTCTCCCTTGACTTCAGCTGCCTTCTGCCTTGCTTAATTGGACTTCTGATTAGCGACTTAACTTATTATAAACTGAAAGTTTTGGGTCAACTCAATGCCAAAGTCGCCAACAATTTCCAAATGCAAAATCCCAACAAAGCGAAAAGCTGCACTCAACCCATTGACAGGGTATTACATTGGAAAAACTGCTCAATAAGAATAGGGGAATGAGAGTTTATGCCTCTAGCCGACTTTCTATACTCTATTCAAATCTCCATTAACTGTTTGCTCTCGAAATCACAACTCAAAACAGTGTGTTCCCAATATCCATTTAGCAGACAATTCTGAGCCATTTGAAAATTACTGGAAAACGGGTTTGAACTGGAAATAAAGTGGTTCAATCACTCGAATATTCTATACACTTTTAACTCATTCCTATTTTAACTATGCACTTTTTAAATTATATTATTATTTAATGCTGTTTTAATATTACTTTCTCAGCAATTTGGACTGAACGGGAATATTATTTAAATAAGTTTCAAGGTGTTTTTCAGCGATAAGTTATGCTATTTGCAAGATAATTAAGTAGTTGAATTTTCAATATATATTTTAAATATCTGTTCTATTTAATTGACTTAGAAATGATCAAATATCTAGACAAGTTCCGAGTTCTCCTAATCAATCTTCTTCAATTACAAATTGCATAATTTAATTTATAAAATATTTAAAAATAGTTTTAAGCAAAATTAAATATTATTTAATATTTTCTTTTAATACATAAATTAATATTATTATTAAGCTTAATTACTTTTAAATATTAATACATATTTATGTGGTTTTAAAGTGCAATGCTGAATCAGGAACATCCTCGCAGTATTTGTCTGCTCTCTGACCAATTTGATGGGAAGCTAAAGACTGGCAAAGTTTTTGGCAATGCGCAACGAGTCAACGAGCTATTGGATCAGCGGTTGTGTATTGCGTGGGGCGTGTTGGTGGCAAACGTGGCAGGAGGTAGGGGGCGTGGCAGGCAAGCTGCAAAACAAATATGCAGTCTATGCTTGCAAAACAATAACAATGCGCAATGACCCAAAACTAAACATCGAGCGGAAAAAAACACAGAAATAGAGACAAAAGCGCTTGCAAACAGTGCTCAACGAAGGCATACCCTATAAATAGAGAAATATAAATAGAGTTTTGTTATTAGAAACTAAAGCTGCTTAATGAATATGAATATCTCAGGAGAGAAAGGTGTATATAATGTCTTGTTCGGCTTTTTCTAAGGATTACAGGGTATTAAAGTGTTGTAAAACAAACTGTTTAACAGCAAATAAATAAATAAATATTTTTTATTAATTTATTATACCCCTTTCATAGTGGTTTACAGGGTAGAAGTTAATATCGCTATTTAAAGCTGATTCTGCTTCACATAAGAGTCTTTTCCTGTGTCAAATCATATGTTTACTTATCATGCCCTCACTTGCAGTTCTTAATGACTACAGGGTATCAAAATGCCGACAGAGAAACATGGGCAAAAAAGTCGCGACCGAAAAACAGTTTTCTCTTCTTTTGAGTTCAGCTTTTTTATCGCTTGTCCAAAGGACATGGGGAACAGGCTCTGTTGGGCCTCAGCTGACAGCGTCAGGGCAGTGTGTGTGGGTGTGGGTATGTATGTGTGTATTGTGTGTGTGTATATGTGTCGGCATAATCAACAATATTTTGAGTGCTTTTTGTGTAAAGTTCTTGGTTTTTTTCTGTTGCCAGTTTAGAGTTGTTGCCCATCGTCTGTTGCAAGCGGAGAGGAGTGGTGGGAGAGGAGGGAGTGGCGGGAGGAGCCTAGTGCAATTTTGGGGCTTGTTTCAATGACTTCTGATCGAGTTTTGTTAATTTTTGAAGCACACTTTTGGGCTGCGTGGCAAACTACGTGCTAAAAACTACGGCAAATTGCGGTTTTCCCTTTGATGAAGTGCCATGAGATGCGTTCAGCTCTGAGGAGAACATTGCTCAGTTTAAACAAATAAAGATCTATTAAGTTAATGAGGCATTGATGGAGATTTAAAGCTGTTTTAAATGGGAATTTACTTGGGGATGAGTTCAGTTAAAAGTTGATTGCGAAGAAGTTTAATAAATGTGTTTGTGATAGAAAAGTTAAGAGGTATTTGAATGAATTTAGATTTATAGAGTGTGCTATGTCTATAAAGTATTTCGTTATTATTTACAATGAATTGTTTAACAATGTTAAGAACGTTGTGAGAACGTCTGAGAACTGAGAGACATGAGTTTAGGTCTATTAAAGATGACTTAGATTAAATCAAAAAGTTAAAAACAATTATTTAAAATTATATAAAGATTTACTTACATTTTACACAAATATCAAATTTAGTAATTACTTAAGAAAATTTATTGAAATCAATTCAAATGTAAGAGAATTGTTTCAAATATGATTTGAACTGTGGAAAGTGATTTTAACGTAAGCAGCAGTTCCAATTGTAGACTTGCTATGAATATTTTTTAATATCTGAGATATTTATTATTATTTAAGAAAGCAAAAGGTTAAAGATTTGTTAAGATTTAAAATATATTTCTTAAATTTAATAAATATGGCTTCAAAAATAACGATGAAATGGTATAAATTTGTTGACAATTAAAGGAAAAATATTGTAGCAAGTTTTACAGTTACTGTGAGACTGTGATAAATTGATTGCTAAGTTGTTTACAAAGACATAGAATTATTTGAGCGTTATCTTAAGGCCTCTAGCTATAGCCCTAAATCTAGTTCGTATATATCTATATGTATAATAAATAAATAAATAATTATTTGAGCGTATGCTAAGCTTTCAATGAATAGACCTGTGTTGCTCTCCGTTCTTCATTTGCTGTTGCCCCAAAAAGTATGCTATCAATAAAAATAAAATGTATTTGTAGGTAACTGTGTAATTGAGAAGAAATGTGAAGGCTGCAAGATGAAATATAAATTACTTAAGTGCAATCACATAGTGAGCATGTGAATGAATGAATCAAACGAATACTCATTCATAGGGGATGTAATTTGCATAAAATTAATTTCTTACCTATTCAAATAGCGAAGGCTTTAGATTCGTTTGGCTCTGCTGGCATTTTCATGTCTTCTATTGCTCCTCGTTTCGCTCACTCTCTCTCTGTCCATTTTGCACTATTTTTTAACTTTTTTTTTTTTTGCTTTTGCTTCTGTCTTTGCCGTGCAAAAAGTTTTGGCCACAGTTTTTCATGCTGGTGCGTGTTATCTTGTTAAAGCAAAACTTCAACTTTGCCAACTCGCCTTTACATAGATATATCTCGCACTCCCTCTCTCTTCCTCGCACTCTTGCTCGCTCTCTCTCTCTCTCTCTCTATCTGCAGTCATTGCACATCAACAAATGGCTTGACTGCGTTTGCCTTGGCGCTTGTCTGGAACATATCAAATGCAACATTTTGCGCCAATAGCCTCAAACCCAAAGACCCCGAGTCCCTGCGACCACGAGCGGGGATGCGAGTAGAGTGGAGATGTGGAGAGAGAGAATGAGAGATAGGGAGGAAGGGAGTGCAACCCAACTGAGGCACAAAAACAACATAAATTTCTAGTTAAGTAGTGTTTAAAAGCAAGATGAAGCTAACTGATGGGAGGGGAGTAGTTAGATGGTATATTAGGAAGGGTGGTGGGGGGGTGGGGTTGGGGTGTGTGTAGTCTCTGATAAACGATGCACAGTTGTTGTAATACTGCCAAGGTACAAACAAAAGTTATTGATACTCTCACTAAGAGTCCAGTAATTTGATCACTGAACTGAAGAGCGAGAACAGTGAGATGTTGAATTAAACTAGATTTATACTCTTACTAAGAACTAAACCAACTTCTTATGCAGTTGGTAACATTTCACTAATATACTATATATACTCCTTACTTCATTCAAAGCACTTATACCCTAACCAGAGTCTTAAGTTGAGTTATCTTATGCAGTTGAAATTGTTGTCTCTCTGCAGCTGCCTTGGTTAGTGTATTTGGCTGTCTGACTTGTGCAGCTGGCGCTGTTGCTTGTCAGTTTGCTTTTCGCAGCTGCTTCAGCTTTTGGCTTGAAATATGCAAAAGTGCAAAACGTCAGTGAAAACTTTGACGCTTTTCTGGTCAAAATTTGACTTGCACTGCAGTTGAAGTTTTCCTTGATGGCCCCAACTTGGCCGCTTAGCGTGAAAAACAAATAAAGTGGGTGGCAGATGGGCGGGGCTGGTCCCCATGTCAAGTAATGGCAGCCAGAAAAAGAGAGAGTGAGAGAGAGGGAGAAAGCTTAAATTCTTAACTGGACAGCGAGAACAAGGACAAATCCGCAAGTAATCCGCAGTTCTCAGTTCTCAGTTCGCAGTTCGAACATTTGCAGAAGCGATAAGCAGAAATAGGAATGCCCGCAGCTGGCAGATCTGCAACAGACCCCAGATATTCTGGTTATCCAAAAGACCAGAAAAATGTTCTGTTTTCTGCAGCAACTCAAACACACACACACACAAACACACGCGTGCACACACACAGAGACAGACAGAGAGACAGACAGAGAAGCAGAAATCAAATGAAAAACTTTCTTGCAGTCAGGTAAAAATTGCTGAGCGGCTGCTGTTGAACTTTTCGCCTTTTCACAGTGCTGAGTTTTCTGCTGAAATGGCTAGAAAACGAAGAAAAGACGTACATTGCTCACTTTTGTTGTGTGTGAGTGTGTGTGAGAGAGAGAGAGAGAGAGGGAGAGGGCAAGCGCGGTAGGGGCGACTCCACCGTGCAAACACATGCGTTAAATGGGCGGCCATTTTGTTACGTGCACTTCCGCTATGCAGGCTAAACTTCCGCTCGATGCTGACTGACTGACGGCACCTGAGAGCTGTAGCTGTAGCTGTAGCTGTGGCTGTGGCTGTGTAAGGTGGCATGTGGCATGTGGCATGGCTTGAACCAGGCCCAAAAGGTATACACATGCTGCACATTTACCTCTGTTGCACCCAAATGTTGAGCCATTAAAATGCTTTTAATCAAATTAATGTAAATATTAGCGCATTTGATATATAGCCAAGGGGTGTAGGCCACAAGAGTGAAGAGGGGAGAGTGGAGTGTGAAGCGGGAGAAGGTACATGATTAAGCAGATGTAAGTCACAAAAGGGACAAGTTGCTGAAAATTGAGCTCTATAAGTTGCAGTTCTCATTAATATTTCAGTCTGTTCCGTATTACACTTTCGTCAACAAACTGCAAATACTATTAAATATTTTTAAAAATTACTTCGCATTTTTATAAAAATTAAAATAATATTATTAATCTGTTTTTTTTTTTTTTAATTTTTAAAGAACATTGTGATTGACAATATTATAATTTATTTATTTTTATAAATATTTTATAATAATTTTTATTATTATATATGTTTTATAAAATTCTCTGCTGGATTTTATTTATTATTATTTTTATTTATTTTTATTATTTTAATTACATTTAAGCATATTAGTTTGCTACTGTTAAGCTACTTTTGTTACATAAAATTACCCTCAGTAACGTTCACTGTTAAAATTGCCCATACATTGCCCATTTGGGACAAATTCCCTTTTTTGTCTAAACTAATGCTCGTAGTTCGAAAAAGCTTTTGCGCTCACTCTCTATATCTCTCTCTATCTTTGCATTATATGCTCTGTCACACGCTCGCTGGCTCGGCTCGCTCTCCCAATTTGTGGTGTAGAAAATATCCCGAAAGACTCTTTCGCTCTTGCACTCTCTCTGTTGGGACTTCGTCTTTTATCTACTGACCTATAACAGTTTGTAACTGTCAGGTCAGGCATGGAGTTACTTTGCGAATGTTGTGATAGGTTGCGGATTTTCTATTCGGGCCACACACTTTGGCCTAGGTAGATTATAGTTTTGTAGGCTCTATCGCTGAGCTGCTGTCAAAAACCATTGAAAGCGAATGCGTGTAAAAAGTATGCGAGATTGGAAATTGATATCTATTTGAATTTGATAAGAAACTAGTTGGAGCATACATGCTCTTAATAATGCTCTTACTATTGCTCTTACTAGTAGATGTGCGAAAGCTCTGCAGAATAATGAATGGTTTACTTTAAAGTTACTCGAGTGTTATGTAAATTATTGATGTAATAAATAATATTATCTATGGTTAGTTATAGAGTGTTGTATGGTTTTTTAAAAGCTGAAAGTAGCAATTGATGTAAGATCAAATATTTCCCTTTGATCTTTGATAGTAAAGCTAATGAACTGAAGGTAATAATTACAATTGCTCAATTATGTAAGTTGTAAGCTGAAATATATATATACATGTTTGAGACCATATAACAAACTATGTATTAACATATATAATTAATTGTTAAATATAATCAAGCAAATTCTCATCTCAACTTTCAGTTTTAATAAATATTTAAATAATGAGTTGCTATTTGTAATTATAATTCTCAAAGAGTTAAAGATCTGTTGAAATATGAAAATAATAAGTAATGATGATATATGATGACATATGTATCATCGAGTGATTCAGTCATTTATCAGCGTCAGTTTAGTTTCATTGTAGTTTAGTTAGCACTTTAGCTACATATCTATATGATATGCATGACCCATTCACATTCCCAATTCTCGTAAAACTCGCAATGCACATAATTCACCTGGAAGGGAGGCTGAAGTAAGTAAAAGGTGAAAAGCTCATTAAACACTTGCCAAATCACACTTACGCCCCATTAGCGCACTAAATAAGCGCAAAATGGGAATCGCAACCGCTACCGGACACTGTACACCCCAACCCCCCACCATTCCACCCCTACACTACCTATATAAAAAGCCGTAACCGAATCCCCAAGCCAAGCCAAAACCAAACCAAACCAAAGGCGAAAGCGATGCATGAGCCAAAAACAAAACCAACAAATAACCCGCGGCGAGAGACGCGTTCAACGATACAATGAATGAGCAATTAGATGAGGGTAAGGGAGGGACTGGGTGGAGGGGGGTTGGATGTGAAAAGGGTAGGGAGGAAAGTGGGAGAGAGTATTTAATGCTGGGTCACTGACAAAACTAACTGTGTTATTCCACTTGCTCTTGTTGCTCATTGTTGTTGCTGTTGTTGCTGCTGTTGTTGCTGCTGTTGTTGTTGTTTTTGCTGGCCGTGTTAACCCCTGCTGACCAATAAAGCCGCTTGTGTGATATACAAGGACAACAACAGCGACAGCAACAACGACAGCGACAACGACAACGACAAAGTTTTAGCAGTAACACATGTCCATATCCTGAACCCAACTGAACGATGGCCACTCGCATCTCTCCCATCTCACATGTCCCTCCTCCCCCCTCCCATCTAAAAACAAACGAACAAAACTGAAATAAAATGAAACACATTAAAAAATGCTTTACAAATTTACAAATCTCTTCGTGAAGCAGAAACAACAACAAAGTCAAAAAAAGGTCAACAATTATAATAGGTGGTTGGGGCTAGGGGGGAAGGGGAGGGGGTTAACAGCAAAAAGGGTCAACATGTGAAAAATGAGCTACCACTTTGAATATCGTATGGCCAATGAAGGAGTAAAGGTTTCCCCTTCCTCTGTCACCTCCCCATTGCATTTTCTCTGCGCAATTGAGAATTGGGGTTGCCACACATATTAAATTAGCCGGTTGGGCAGCCCCTCATTTCCTTGGCTAAATTCAGCGTTAACTTTGGGGTTTCCCCTCCCTCCCTCTCTCTCTCTTTCTCAGCCATGCAGATTTATTTTCCGAGCCAAAACAGCTTTCCATCATAGGTAGAGCGCTTTTCCTGCCAGCTGTGGGCACCCAAAAAACAAAAAAAAATGAAAAAAGTAAACTGTAAAAACTGTTGGGGGAAATAAAAGAAGAGAAACCATAGCGCAACCGACAGACACAGACAGACACAGATATAAACTTAATTAAAGACTTCATTAACTTTGCTTTTGTTATGGTGTTGTGCGAGCCGAGAGCTATAGATCTCTCTCTCTCTCTCTCTCTCTCTCTCTCTCTCTCTCTGTCTCTCTCTCTAGCACCTTACATACTCATATCCAAGTGGACAATGTTTGTGTGCGCTGTTAAACTGTTGTTGTTGTATTTTATCATGAATTATTTTCATTTCATTATCTTTTAATTATATTTTAAAATAACAGCAACATTTTGGTACAAATAAACTACAAAATACCTTAAAAAAACAAACAAGCGAGTTGCTGCAATAGAGCAGTTTGAGTGCTTAGCGTTGCCAGATGTGTCAATTAATTAGCTTGTGTTATTTATAATGTTTCTAACTTTTAAATGTTGTTCTGTAATTAAAGTATTTCTTCAACAAATACCGTTGCTTTCATATGTTACAATTATAAATTCAATATGAAGCTGATCACATTGGGAAAAAAAGTAAAGTGTTGCCAGATGCCAGAGGTTTCAGAAATGTTAACTGACTTGAGATAATTGTGGAGTTTAAATAGTTTATAAAGTATTTCGTTAAATGCAGAAAGATATTCGATATTCGAGTATTATATATTAATTAATTATGTGATATAATATAAATATAATTTTAATTAATAATAATAAAACTAGTAATTGGTATCACAGTGTGTTCTTTATTTTGTTAGTAGTTAGCACAGTAGCCAGTGTGACCATTAAACAACAAAAAGAAACCAAATATGCAATGGTCACACTCATAATACGGCATGCTTACAATTAAATTTAATATTGAAGAAATAAAAGTAGCTGGGAATAAATTTAATTGTGGATTCTACGTACTAAGTTTCATGTGGATTCTTGTATTTGATTAATACAACAATATTATAAACTATATCTACTGCTTGTTGCAGTTGTAAGTAATGTTCTTACAATATATTCAATTAGAATTTATTTCCAATTTGTTGTTATCAACTCTGCTTCGAACGGTTCGATGTTCTTGCAGGCAGTTAGAAGAATTGTGTGAGCTGCTTTTCTGAAAAGTCCGGCAACCCCATTGACTTTCTGCTACATTTTTTATCTCATCTGAGCATCGATCTAGCAGAATCACTTGTCATTCTTATCAGGGAAGTAAACTGAAACCGTCTAAATTATTTATTCACACTTGAGAGATTGTTAGCTTTCCCGAGATATTTATAAAGTTAAGAATTAGCGTCGAGAGACTGTCCATCTTATTTTTCAGCACAGTAATAAATTAGCAAATTGATTACAAGTTGCACTTATTTAGTTTAATTAAAGTATCTTCAAAGTGGCCCTTATTTTTCTATGAAAGTCATAAATTAAACTAAGCTGGTTCAGCTAATTTAATATATTTCTTTTACTTATTGTCATATTTAACAAATCTGCCCAATTAAAGAAACCTATCCAAAGAGAGTTACGTGTTCACATGGATAGTGATATCAAATATTAATTTGATGCCTGCCTAGTTCCCTCTTTCTTTATATAAATAAATATATTTCTATATTTCCAACTTATGTGCTTTATACAATTAACTTTTCCCCACAAGTTCAACCACAACTTTAAATCTTATTTCACTTTCGGCACATTTTTCCTTGCACTTCAAATTGAAAATGTTGTCTTTGACTTTGCGCTCGTTCCTCGGGCTCTGTACACAAATTACGCGTAATAATTTTATTTGCATGTTTTATTTAATTTTTCATGCCACTCTGATTACAAAATTGAATTGGCAGCTTAGTTTTATGCGCGTCAGCTACTTGGTAGCAACCATTCCGCATTTCTTCCTGCTCTCCCTCCCTCATTCCGGCGA
The DNA here is from genome assembly GCA_018901825.1 of Drosophila funebris. NCBI lineage: Eukaryota > Metazoa > Arthropoda > Insecta > Diptera > Drosophilidae > Drosophila > Drosophila funebris. The sequence continues at coordinate 25,879,585 of JAEIFK010000425.1, forward strand.
GAACCCAACGGGTCCTGCCAGGTGAGGCAGGCTTCTTGCCAACAATTCCCAGTTGCCATACAATTAGCGTGGTCTGAAAGATTTGCCCGGCAAGCCAACACCACCCACGCCCAACTTCAGCCCAATACCACCCCACCCCACCGTTTGCCACTCTTCCTTCCGGACAGAAATCCCCACAAAAGCCCACGAGTTTCTAATGATGTTCCTCCAACTTTTGCCTTGTCTCAACAGTTTCATTTGGTTCGACATCATCGTTTGCCTTGCCAATGATTGTTGTTTTTCCTTACTCCCTCACTCTCACTCTCGCTCTCTTCCGCCCTCTCTCTCTCTCACTGTCAACCAAAAATGAGCTCCCTCCCAGGAGGGGGAGGTGTTTCAACGGTCGGCATTGGGCGTAACTTAAATGCGCTTAAAATTAAATCTGATTTCATGAATATTGATTGATTGCTTTCACCTTGAATGAAAATCCGCTTTTGTGCTACTTTTTGTATATTCTCTTCTTCACCTTCTTCTTCTGCTTCTTCCTCTTCATCTACTTCTGCTTCTGTTTCTGCTTCTTCTTCTCGTTCGCACCACTGGTATCCCAACCACCTGGCATCCAGTGGCTTCGGGTCTATCGTCCTGTTTGTTGGCGCCACTTTGGTCGCTTTTTTGCCTTGAACTCTTAAGTTAAATTAATGAGCTCCAATGTTGGCTGGTATTATGTAAAATTATTTGACCAAAAATAAGTTGATTTAATTGAGTGTGAGTTAAGGTTGTCTCCTGGCTTATGTACAATTTGGAGGGAATAAGGCCAGCAAACATTATCTCCGGCTATAGGCAGGAAGTTGCCCGACTTCAGCGATTTTATTGGGCAGTTAATCATGTCCAAGGGGAAAAAGCCAGGCATATGATGAACTGCGTGTCTCACTTGTGTCTCACTTTGTGTCTCACAAAGAGATTAAATGCATTTATTTATTAATTCTACAATATTTGCACTCTATAAATTCCCAGCAATTCATAACGTTTCACAATTTTTCGTCTGTCATTGACTAATTTTGCGAAAAGAATTTAACACATTTAGAAAATAAATTACATGTCGCTGGCGACACAAAAAACTTTTCGCGTTTGACCATGAGCCATATAAATATTACAATTTAAAAACTTTACTCTTACATTTCGCAAATACGAATTCCAAAAAATAAAAACAAACACACACAGAAAAAGAGAACGAATAGAAAAACTTTTCTGTTTACTGTGAAAAATATTGTGCAACAAAGTTGCGTATAAAAAAGTGTAAATTGCACTGCAGAACTACTCGTATTATATGCTCTTCTATTTTTTCATTTATTTATTTATAGTTAGCTATTAAATTTGTCTGCTTTAAATTTAGTTTCCCAGCCGAAAATGTTGTTTGCTTTTCGCTTTGTTTGCCCGCCTTTTTGCGGCAGCCATCAAGAACCCGGCTAACAATAGCCAGAAGAACTTGCACTCTAATTTAGGTGAGTCCAAAGAAACGTTTACACCAAGCTAAAATAGTTTAAATTTATTTGCTTATCAAATTAAATATTATAAAATGCATAATTAAAAAATTAAAACTTAGTTTGCAAAACCAACAGAAGGGCTAAAACATCGTTCAATTATTTAAAATAAATTTATTATACATAAATACATATTTAATTCATTTATTTAATGATTTATTATATTATATATTCTATGTATTTATATATATACATATATAAATTAATTTCTTATAATTTAAGTGAGCTAACTGAAAGGCTTACACTATAATAAATATATTAAAATATGTACCATAAATTATATAATATAAATAATAATTATAAAATTATTATGTTACAAGAGTTGTGAACGTTTTTGCACATTTCCCGAACAAGCTTTCGTACTTTATCGCAATCGAAAGAGACGTATAAACATCCGAGGTCGTCATGCCCGCAAAAGTATGCTACACTTTTGTGTGGTTGCCTGCACTTGCACATTTGTGCGTCTAGTTACCGTTAGATGCCACATACCCTGCTGCCACTTGAAGCTTTCGCTTTCAATGCGCCTTCTCATATGCGAGAAGCATGTGTGGAAAAACTGGGTTAACGAAGCCGCAGCCCGCATTCCTTAGAATCATTGCGTTCGTTATGCAAAATTAAAAAAAAATGAAAATAAACAAACATACAAAAATTGCTAAACTACTGAAAAGAGCAGTAGCCAGCGTAGCGGTGACCTTGCTGCTGTTGCAATAAATAACAAAAAATTAATCAAAGTTTGCAGAGGCAGCGATTGAAAGTGCTTTAAATTCAATTTGAATGGCATTTGATTTTGATTTTGGGCCGAGGCATATTTACATACAGAGAGAGAGAGAGAGAGAGAGAGAGAGGAAGAAAGACAGTAAGAGACAGAGATCGTTGCAGCTGTCGCCATTGACAGAAAGTCGGAAAAGTTGGCAGCTAACGGAACTGAAGCTGACAGCACCAGACACCGCAATGACAATCGGCCAAAAGGGACACGACGAGACGACAAATTGAAGTCCAACCGAGAATTTGATTTCCACAGCCAACTAAAATATATTCCTACTTCTTTTTTTCGGTTGCCCACGCGACAACAGCTGGTCGACAACAATAAAGACAGCGAGAAGCAGAAGGAGAAAGAGCGAGAGAGAGAGAGAGTGAGAGAGAGAGAGAGAAAGAGAGAAGAGTGTGTAAGTAAAGAACAAAAGCAACTTCAATTTTAATATAAGAAACAACAAGTGAAGCACCCTGAAGACCTTCCGAGTGCGTTTTCCAGCTGTTCCATTTCTGCCATTTCCATTTCCATGTTTTTTTTATCATTTCCTCATTCGTCGTACGTCGTACGTCGTACGTCAGACAGTTTTCATCTTGTTTGCATGTGTTTCTGTGGTTTCCCTCTATATAACTGTGTGTGTGTGTTTCACTTTTTATTTCTTGGTTACCGGAAATATTTATATACTCTGCACCAATAAAGGACCTGACATGAACAATTGCAACATAATTCTTTTGTCAGCTGCTTGATAAGAATCTTGATTGTTTATATATTTTTACTTAGCTATCTAATGTAACTTTCTATTCAATCTGATAGAGAAGAGGAGTGAATAGAGAGTTGGTTTCCTTTAGAATCTATTTTAAGCTTCTTCAAAAGTCAAGCACAGGGTATCTTTCAGCCAATAGACTTGACGTGACTTACATCTCCCTCGTTTTTGTTCAAGTTTATTTTCTCTGCTCTATATTTAGTCTGTTGTAAGCGCTGATTTGTCAAATTGTTTGTTGTTCCAAAGCCTTCAAGTGTTGTCCATGTTTTCTCTGCGTTTTGTCTGTGTTTTCCATTGACTTTTGTTAAATGCCAATAAGTTGGCAAGAGCAAAACTAAAGACTCTTATTAGATTTCAATGAAAATGCGACAATTAAACTATAAGACTATGAGGTTTTCTGCAAGAGAAAACGTCTCGTTTCTACTTGAAGAACATAATAGATAAATCTCCTCTTGTGCCTTATTTGCTATTCTCAGAAACAAAAGGCATTTTCTCAGTACATTTTTGTTATAGGAATTGCTTTGTCTAATAAATAAGAGCGTTGCTTTTGAGCCACAGGATACCAAAGCCAAGTCAATGGTTGACTCTCAATATAACAAATTTTAATTCAATTAAAAATGTGTTAAAAATTCTTTACACAAAATTCATCAATGAATTATAAGAAAACAATGTACCAGTTTTTTAATGAATCATCTTAAGTCAAAGGCAAACAAGAGAAAGATGAAGAGAGAGAGAGAGAGAGAGAGGCAAAAGCGAGAAATCCAAGCTGACAAGCTTCCCAAATTGTGTGCATAGTTTTTAGCAATTTGTTTACAAGTTTTTCCTGCTCAAGCATAAATACAATTTCCGTGTTAAGTTGAAGTAAAAAACAACAAGTAAAAAACTAAAAAAAAAAAAACAATAAACAAACAAACTGTCTGCCAATTTTTAACGTTCTGCCAGACTTAACTCAACAGCGAACAACGCAACTGAATGCAATCGAGTGCTAGTTGAGTTCAGAATCAAGCATCACGAATTGAGTACCGAGTAGCGACAACCCGAGCATCAAGCACCAGACACCCAACACTCAACACCCAATACCCTACACCCAACACCCAACAACATCTACTCGTCTATCGAGCACAGCATACTCGCAGCTTGGTAGTCTGAACTTCGAACTTTGAACATGGAAAATGGAAAATGGAAGATGGAAGATGAAGCAAAAGTAAATTTCCACTTGCAGTCAATAATCAACTAAGCATAAAATAGTATTTGAGCTATTGAAGCAGCAAAAATTTGTTGCTGCTGTTGTTGCTGCCAGGACGGCAAAGGAATAAAGCGAAAGCAAGGCGAACAGCTAGACAATACCCTGTAAACAGTATTAAACTGTGTTTAGATAAGCTAAGCAAATATTTTTTAAATTATGCTATATTAATTTGATATGATTGTCATTGCAACATTAAATTATAATCATGATCGACTATGCAATACCCTGTAAACAGTATTAAACTGTGTTTAGATAAGCTATTCAAATATTTCTAAAATTATATTGTACTATTTAAATATGATTATTATAATAAATTGAACATACAATCATATTCGACTGGATAAAACCCTGTAAAATGTATTTGACTGTCGTTAAGCTGAGCAAATATTTGTAAAATTATATTGTACTATTTTGTTGTGATTGCTATAACAACTGTAACATATAATCATGATCGACGCGGAAATACTCTGTAAACCCTTTCAAACCCTGAATATATTTAAATATTAAATTTCACTTTTATGATATGGCAAATGTAACACATTTTACAAAATATTATTAATCAACTATGAAATACCCTTTAAAGTGTAGTGAAGTGTTGATCTTAATATGTTTGAGCATATTATTAAAGTAAGTACCCTGTAAGCAGGTCTGAATCTGTATGTACAGATGACAGTCTAGGCACTATCCTGTAAACAGCTATAAAGTATCAGTAGCAATATTTGAAATTTTAATCAGTAGACTCTGGATAAATACCCTGTAAATATTAACAATTTTGATAAACTTGCTTTATGATCGATTAGAAATAAGTAAATGAATATCTTTTAATAAAACAAACTACATTTTGCCATCCAACAAAACCCCCATTTGTTGATTTCCAGTGGCTACAGGGTACAAATATCGAGAAAAAATCCGCTTACACATTGGACTTGCACTTGGTAAGTTGCCCAAAAGACTGTTGCAATGGGAAAACGAAGAAAATATAACGGAAAATATTTGTGTAGTTTCTTTCGAGGGCAACGCAATTTATTTGAAATTCTGCACATGCTCGCACTCAATTTAAGTTAAATTATTTTCAGCAATTTATATATATATATGTAAGCATTTCCTATGCACGGCTGTAGGTAAATAATCAGTGGGCGAGGGTGGACGGTTAGAGGTGGGAGGGGGGGATAAATAAGCTGGCAAAAGGTAAATGGTAAATGGTGAAGGTGCAACCGAAAACAGGCAAAAAAAAGATTTCTAGCTAATTTGCGGCAATAACATCAAAGCGGCTTTTGCCTTTTTTTGCTACCCTTTTCCAGTTTTTTTTTTATTTGGCTGCCTAACCAATTGGCCTTTTTCTGTGTTGATGGTCGGGTTTAGGGGTCGGAGATGTGGGCGTGGTGGGCGTGTGAGTTGTGTGTGCGCATCTGTTAAATGTTGCGTAGAAAATCATTTTGTGCCGTGTCTCAACTTTCGTGTTGTTCTTGTTCTTGTTGTTGTGTTTGCAAATGTTATTGAAAATGTTTGTGCGCTTTAATTTTGTTTGCCAGAAAATTCGCTATTGATTGGCAGCAATTCACTTTCGCTACCTTTAATTAAGCATACGCCACGTGTGCGCTTTTTGTTGTCACGCATTTAACATTTTTTTGGAAATCGCTTTGCAATTTAAACACGATTTACATATAGACTCAAAAGTCAGCTGACATAATAGACGCATTTTAATGCTGGAATTCATGTGAAAGGCAATTAGGATTCCCAAACATTCTTTATTGTTTCTCGCGCAATTCTTTGTTCCCTGTTGGGTTCCATGTATGTATTTCTTACTGTCCTTTGATGGCAGCTCTAAATATTGAAAGGACACCCCATGACGTTCTGTCGATTAGCATGCAGTAGCATGGAGGACAGATAAATTCTACAACTGTGAGAGAAGTTGATTTAAGCGCTTAAAGATTAAACATAGTCCAGAGACATTCTAGCTTTTCTATCAAGTAGTCAATCAGCCTTTATAGATTGCTCCTCAATGATAACCCTGGAAGAAGTCAAGGAAACCTATTTGCTTGTTGGATATCAAGTCGAACATCCGTTTTGCCTTTGCCACAGGATTCAGCTCTAAGCTGGCAACATGGAAACCCGTAGAAATGCCATACAAAACACATTTTTGTTTACCATTCTTCGTGAATGGGGGAGTAAAAGCCACAGCAGACTCAAGTACTCAGCTAGCTGGGCTATCCTGCAAGCAGGACCAGCAGGACGAACAGGACGAACCGCACGGGCTGAAAGAGAAAGCGATTTAAAGGATTTTCGCGTTAAGCGTTCCCTGTCAGCGTTTGGCATGCGGCTTACAGGTGGCTCCATGGTTTATGCGCTTAAACAGCAAATGATTCCCATACAAAATGAATGGCCCTAACCATTGACCATATCCCTAACAGATAACTAACTGCATTTTAATGCATTAGTGAGAGGCAGCGAAAGGGCAACAAATGTACGCTGAAATCGAAAGTTTTCTATGGAAAATCTGCAGCGAAAAGCTGAACTGAAAGCAAGTGAGAGATACTTCCTAATGCAATTTAATAACTTAAACAATTATTAATATATATAGATAGAAGTACTTTAAGTTTATGCATTAATGCTCTAACAATAATAACTCTTACTCAAATCAATATCCAGACAAACTTAAAGTCATCTTTAATTGAATGTGTAGAAAAATGTATTTGTTTTTTAAGCCATTTAACTTCTGCACTTCAATCTGTTTAAGTTACAGTTTGATTTGCATGATTAACTCTGCAGTTTCAATAAATGCTCAATTATAACTATTGACTGCACTGTGTTTGGATTTTTATTACAGCTTTTCTAGCTTTACACATATGAAATAATGCAGAGCTGCAATTGAGAAAGGTAGAATTTTCCTTTTAATTTGATTTAAATAATTTACAACTAATATCTGCACATCCTAAATTATGAGAATTTCCACAAGAGATTTTTATTCAAATAATAGAATTATATATCTATTATAGGAAATAAAAAACTACAGCGTATACATTTGATGTAATCGTTTAGTTATCAAGTATTGCATTTGGAACTTAATCTTATATTCTCATTCTCTTCTCATTCAATAATTTAGCAAATGATCAAATTGATATTTCAATCTTATCGATTCGATTAATATGCAATATCTAGAAGATTAATCTTGATTAGCAGCTCAAACTCTAACTACGTTTCACATCATAACAAAATATTGTGTCGTTGGTGCTGTAAACATATTTTTAATTAGAAAGTCGAAAAAGCACGCTGTGCTGAAAATTTGAAAAATATCGAAAACGAAATCAACTACAAAATGCATAATTCAATTTTACGCGCCGTTGAACTTTCTAATGAATTATCGCAGTGCAGAACTTTGAATTGGTTCTCGGCCCTGTTTTTATTGCATTTCCATAACATTTCGCATTGGATTTGTAATCTTTCTCCCACTCTCTCTCTCTGTCTCTGTCGAACTTTGGTAGCCAGATTCGGTTTGGTTGTTCGCCCTTCGTTTCGTTGCATTTCGCTACGTTCAATTAATGAGTAATTTGATTGCTGGACTGCAAAAATATTTTTCAAATTTATGCAAACGCGCAAAGTCTGAACATTTTATGCATTTACAAAACAGCAAAATAAATTGCACATCAACAAATTATCCACATATAGAGTTTTTGAATTAAAAAACAACAAATATGCCATATGTTGGGTAGACAAAAAGTAAACGAGCTGTCAGATTGCGTCTCGTCACATCAAGTCACAAAAGTTCACAAAAAATAAAACAACCGAAAGTAATTTTCGGTTCGAGTGATGAACTTGATGAGGCCCACATATATGTACATGTATTTAGTTGGCTGGGAAACAGCTGGAAAATGACAACAACCCGGGAAAATAATGAAAACGTGTGCGACAGCTGGCAATTACTTATTATCTACTCTAAGATTTTTCATTTTGACTTTTTGACAAACTTTTATGCAGTCTAGAAGTAAAGACAAGTGCTATAAATAAATGTAATGTAAAGGAATCAACATGTAATGCTACTAAACAGATGACAGAAGCGGGGTTACTAAGCAAAGGGATTTCAGAAGCAGGGACAAAAACGAAGAAACAGTGCGTTAAGTGATATAAATAGAAATGTAAGGGAGAGGGACAATTTGCAATGTTACTTAACAGAGAGATAACTAAGTAGAGGGACGACAGGAGCAGGGTAAAATACAGTATCAACATGTAATGTTACTTAACAGAGGGATAACAGAAGCAAAGCAAAAAGAGAGTAATTGTTATAAGTATAAAAGTAAAGGAGGTTGTCAAAATGTAATGTTTCTTATCAGAGGGATAACAGAAGCAGAGCCAAATTTGATTGTTTAATTTGATATGGAAAAGAGAGTGTCCTAATGTAATCCTATTTTTATGCATTTCTTTTCATATGTATGTGGACTCTAAGTTAATGATATATGATAAACAAATGATCTTGCCTTTCCCTGCTGTTAACTTAGAGTACACACATATTTTTTCTACTTTCCTTATTATCAATAAAACTTTAAGGATATACGACTTCTCTCTGACCTTTCCCCTCCGTGAACTAACACTACTTTAAGATCTCCTCTCTATCGAATGTAAACAAATAATAAAAACACTACGACAAGTTTAACAGCCAGCATTACGCTAACATCGTCGCATCAAAAGACGCTTGTAAAGCTTTAAGTCAAGACACACTCCAACCCACCTCTGACAGAGTCCTCTATGAACTGGGATTCCCCTCCTGCTCCGTCCCAATCGCAACCATTGTCAAACTTCAACACGCACAAAGAAATGGCCTGAAGGCAACACATTTCACATTTCATCCACTGCTCACATTCAATTTATATGAAAATTTATTTATTTATTTTTTTTTTATTCCACGTTTTTTTTTCTGTTGTATAACAATAAACTAAAAATGGCTTAAAGGGTTTATCAGCAGAAAATCATCTCTCGAATGTGTCGTGAGGAGTTTTCGGTAGTCGTTTGGTATATTGAAAACAGCCTCAAGGGTGCAAAATGTCAATCAATTTCGTCGCTTAAAAAAAATGATATACAATATATATTGTGGCAATACGAAATACAAACCATTGCCAAACTGACCTTCAGCCAAATGTTAACCCTTAACAAATTTGCATATAAAAAGCCGCACGAGTCGACGAGGGAAGTAAGGTCAAAGTGCGGGTTACGAGCCACTTTCTGGCGCTGTTAAAAGGCGCTTTATGTTGTTAACTCTACGTCCTTTCGGTGGTGTGGCCATCTACACATTGTACACACATTTATCAAGCATTATCTGTTTGCGCTTCTTCTATACGTTATATTCACATTTTTGGACTCTTGCCGATAACAGCTGCAGTCAATTTGCATGGCGTGTGTGGGCAAAAGTGTGGAATGAAATGTGTTGTGTGTGTCGTATCGTGCGTGTGTGTGTCGTGTGTGTGTGTGTGTCATGTGTGTGTGTGTATGAGAAGTGTTCCTGTTATCATCCCTCAGATTTATACACTTACTACAAACTTTGCATGCAAATCATATAAATTATGAAAGTTTTCTTATCTGACTTTCTGTCGCATATTGTCGACATGTTTTCTCAATAAACCTGTCAATACTTTGTCAGATTGACAAGAAAATTGAAAATAATCGAAAACCGCATTCATTTTGATTTTCTTTTGTTTATTTTTTGTTGTCACAAAATATGAATTTACAAACTTTGCTAACAAATTGACTAGGAATGGCAAATTGACTCGCTGGCAACTTAAAATTGTAGTTCTAATGTGTCTTTATATAATGTGGCAACCCTGTGAAGTTTGATTCATGAAATATTATTTGAAGAGCAACTGGAATGGTTATCGATACATGTATATGACATCGATAAGCACTTCATACATAGATTCATTGATAGCCAGCTCTTTAGACATATTGCATTGAAAGCAATTCAATTTATAAATAAATAAAATATTAATATTTGAAATTAAATATTAAATATGTTTAATTAATTTCTTTATTTGCATTTTTAATAAATAAATAATATACAGTATTAAATATATAATATATATATATATATATTATTAAAAATGCAAATAAAGCAATTAATTAAACATACTTAGTATCGTTAAAATAAATAAGAATGTAGAGTGTTCTTTAATATTTATAATAATAATCTGATTTTATATGTTCTATATATTTTATATAATTTTCTAATTTGTATTATATTTAATATCTCTTCGTTAAATTACAATATCATTTAAGTTATTGATATATATATATATATAATTAATATAATATATGAAGTTGTCCTTAATTTTGTAACTTTCTGACAATCTTCTCTGCTGCCATTACGCACATACACACCCCGTTTAAAGGAACACCCATCCCCCTCTCTCCCACCCCCCTCTCAGACAATGTCATGACAAAAGTGTAGCATAAAGTTGCAACTTTTCATTGGTTGTGCATTTTGTTTGTTATTTTGCTGTCTCCCTCCGTCGCATATGTGCGGTGCTGCCCCTCTGCCCATCTGCCCATCTGCCCCACTGCCCCTCTGTCAATCTGCCCCTGGGATAGCTTCTGTCCTCATACGAGTACTGTGTAAGTTTCTTGTTGACATAAAAGTTTCCGCTTTTTTTGGACACTTCTTGTGAGTGGAGGGGCGACGAGGGGGAAACTTTTTCGTTTGTTGCAATGTCTCTCCGTCTCTTATAGTGGACTTATATCCACGAATTTGCTGCGGCAACAAATTACAAATTGATTATACGTTCAACAAATGTGTTAATGTGGCATTGTTTGCAAACTTTTGCGGTGCGGGGTTGCATGGTTGAAGACTGTGAGCTGCGGCCGAGCTACCGAGTTGCCGAGTTGCTTCACTCGCCACTGACCATAATATATTACAACAAAACTTCAGCACACACAGAGACAGAGATAGATATACAGTCAGTGGGACAGAGATAGCAACAGCAACAGAGACACCGACAGCGACAGCGACATAAAGAGTGATATGTCTGCACATGTATGAAGAAAGTTTTGTTTGACTTTTTTTATGTTATTTATTTTTTATTTGTTTTTCATTTTCAGTTTTCAACGCGACCAACAACAAAACTCTACTCTACACACATTTTGTAAGCTCGCTGACAAGCGTAAAGTTTTCATGCCACCAAAATTTATTATGACCAACTGAAAGCAGGACATTTGGGGGGTGCTCGGGGGGAATTGGTCCAGTTGCGGTTCGAAGGTCAAAGTAGTTAAACATTTGAGCTGCTGTTTTAGATTTGTTGAAGCATGGCGTTGAAAACTTTTATTCTATTTCATTTATTATAATTCTACATATTGTATTCATTAATATTTAATAAGCTTTTATCTTGATTACGTTTCTGTACAACATTTACAGATTAATTTAACAAATTGCCATACATTTTTAAGTAATTGAGAACATTGGGAATAAATATAGATGCTTTGCTCTGTTAGAACTGAATTGATTAACGATTTATTATTTGATTGATTGGTGATTAAATTATTTATATATTTATTATTATTTTAGAAATAAGATTATTATTTTATTTCTTTTAAATTATAAATTATTTGTTATTTATTATAATTTTGAATTTAGATATTATTATGTAATATTATATTTTATTATCTACTTTACATATTTATATTTATTTATTACATATTTATAAGATCATTAAATAATTTAATAAATTTTTATTTTATTTATATTTTATTCATTTAAAATTGTTTTTAAACTTTTATATTTTTTTAGGGAATTACAAAATAATGTATTTTATATTTCAAATCATTATATTTTTCGTAAATTATTTAAACTTTTTGCGACCTTAAAGATGAAATTAAAATATTTATTTATTAATTAATTTATTACAGTATACTTTATAAAGATTTAGTTGCACGCATCGTGTAGTAATTACTATGACTATTATAATAAATGCAATATTATATTTTGCAGCCATCGCACTTCCGACAATAAGGAAGTTTCTAGTTTCAGAGCCAAAGTCAGAGCTAGAGTCTTGGACTCAGTTTCAAATGCAGTTTACGCTGTTGTCTGCTCTTTGGTTTCAGTCAGTTTTTGGCTTATCGTAGAAAACTAATTTGTTAAAATGTTGCCCGACTTATTTGTCGTGCAGTATGAAGCGAAATGTGGAGATGAGGAGGAGGAGGAGGAGGAGGAGGAGGGAGGAGGGAATTGCTTTGGCCAGGATGATGCTGAGGGAGCTGCAGGAAATGCGCTGAACTGAAATCTCAAGCATCCATCATACGCCTGATGGGCCACTGCCAACGTCGTGATGCTGCCACAGCGACAGTGGCACCGACTGTGTGCTACAGTGGCACTGCCACAGTTGGTGGCAAAGTGTGGGGCAATGTCTGCAGGAATGGCAAAAGTAAAAGCAAAAGCAACTGCTATGACTTTTGGGCGATGCTCTTGTCGCCTCAATGACATTTTGTGATGAAAAATAAGTGAAGAGAAATAAATTCATGTACCAGGCACTTTTTTGTATGCGCGACATCAACTTGACTTTCAAGTCAAGTAAACTGCAAGTTGAATGCTTTGTGCGTCTTTTTGAGCAACTCCTCCCTCTCGCTCGCTGCCACTGTTTCACTCCCTCTCCCTCTCCCTCTTCTGCAACCACTGTATCTCTCTCTGTCCCTGTCAAATCTTGTCCCTCATCTGCTTTGGCAGTTTCCTTTCTGGCGCTGTGCTTATGCTTTGTGTGTGCTCGTTAAGCTTTCTTGCGCCGAGGCTTATTTGCTGTCTTCTAAGCGGCATCTTCAAGCAAACGATGTCGCTTTTCATTTTAATGCCAAGGCAATCGGCCCGTTACATATTAAATTTTAAGTGGCTGACGCTTTTTCGTTAGCATCGAAACCACCTGCAAACCAGCCGAACCATCCTAAGATTGCCACCAGCCGCAACATGATTGCCTCTTTAATGGATCATGGAGCATTGCACACGGCTAACGGCAAATGGCAAATGGCAAACGGCAAATGGCAATGGCAGGCGACTAACGGCAGGCACTGTTAGGGACACGGTGGTTAAAGCTCAATGAGGTGTCGCCATGATTTAGTTAGTTGTTATGTTGCAGTCACTGCATATCCGGTCTATAAGCCGGAACTGAATATTTGACTGTAAAAGGAAGTTTGCCGACTAACCATTTCCTCTCCTCGTTTCCCTCTCATTTCCCTTCTCTACCTGTAGCTGTTTCAAAACAGATTCAATAATATTTCAGCATATTTTTCTGTTGCTGCTCTTAAAGCTTGAAAACATCATTTAACATTCTGTTTTTATATTAATTTAAAAGTAATAATATGTAAATAATAATATATAAATTTATACTATATAAAAGCGATTCAGATATATAATTTATGGATTCGGCTCTTTGGAATTGCCTTAAAGTTTCTAAATATTTTTAGAGTTTTTAAATTAAAATATTCAAAAGGAATTATTATAATGTATATTGTTATTACTTCTAAATTTATCAACAAATGATTAATGCTTACTTACAACTGGAAATGATTTAAATATTTATAAATTAAACTAATATAACATACTAATCTAAAATATTACAACTGCATCATTACAGCAACTTTAATATGTAATGCAATATAAACTCGAATCAAACAGTTTTCTGTAGTTTTGTTATGCAGAAAGCTATGAAGTTTTAATTCGATTTCAATTATGCTGCTCTGCCTCACATTCCCCAGTTTAAGTTATGTGTATTAATTAGCCAGTTTCATTGCAGTTCTAAAGTTATTTATGGCTCACAGCAGCAGAGATTAAATCACTAAAAATTAAAAAAGTGAGAACTACCAGTACACTGTAAGAAGCTGTTGATAGCATCTGTTAAGTAAGTCAATGACAACATTCAGTATGAAGAAGTTAACGGAAATTTGAGGCTTACAGTTAGACCACAAAGTCGTAGGCTTTGCTTGTTCTTGGAGCTGAAACTGTTGAGGCTGTTGAAAGTGCTGTCCAGTCGTGGGTCACATTTAGTTGCAATTTACTTACAGGAAACTTGAAAGCATATCTGATCTGTTTTCCTGTCTTTCAATCTACAGTAATTCTTTTGCCTTTCATTCGTTTTGCTTTCTTTTATTTCTCTGTTACTTCAACTCGAAAAAGTGACACTCAACTTTGCCATGTGAAGCAAATAAATCATCGTAAGTTTTCAGTTTTCAGTTTTCTGTTTTCAGTTTTCAGCCGGTGCAAAGGCCACACGACACACACCCTCCTCCTTTCCCGCTCCGCCGCTTTTCTCGGCGACTGTCCAGTGCGTTTTTTTTCCCCGAACTGCTCTCAAGTTAATTCAATTTAAAGCAAGAATAAAAAAGAAACTTTGTCGTGCAGTATATATATCTATATATATACTTTTTTTTGTGTTAAGGTTTCGCTTTGGCGCTTCATTTTGTGCAAAGTTTGCAGCTCGAGCGAGTTGACACGTCATCAGGACAAAGATACCGAAATTGTTCTATTGAAAATGTAACGCAGAAAGCGGCAAGTCACATGATAAACAACACAAAAAGGACAATGGCAAGTCCTTCCTCGACTGCTTAAACTTGAGCTTGAAATTTGCTTGAGCTTTTGTTGTTGTCGTTGTTCTTGTTGCTATTGTTGTTGTTGTATAAGCATTTCCTGCTCAACTATTCCCCATTATAAAACCCACAATAAATCCCCACTTTGTTGCCCTTCCATTTTGATTTACTTGGCATACATGTTCTCCATCCCCACTCCCGCCCTCCCCATCTATTGCTTCTCCCTCCCTTCAGGGATGTGAAAGTTATGCGAAAAGTTTTGATTTGTTTAGTACATTTATTTCACAAAGCGAAAGCATTTCGAATTCTGGTTGAAAAATTCAAACTGCTTTTGTGTATTAACTGAAACTGAAATTGAAGTAATTTTTATATTTTCCAATATCCCTCTGCACTTTGTTTTGTTGTCCTCTGTTCTCTATATGTGTATATGAAAATTTGTTTCGTTTTTCCGTTTGTTTCTTTTGTCTAAGCCATAATGCGTTTCGATCAGCCATCCCTTTCACTTTCTCTGCTGCTCTTTCTCTCTCTCTCTCTCTCTCTCTCTCTCTCTCTTTCGCTTTTGCAAGTTTTACGTTATAAACTTGAGTTATAATTGAAAATATTGTTGTTGCTGTTGATGCTGTTGTTTTTGTTGTTGTTGTTGTTGTTGTCGTGAGTGTCAGTTGTTGTTGTTCTTATTGTTGTTATGCGAGTTCTCCTTGAAGGAGCAGCTGTGCTTTGGTTTTAATTAAATTTTCCTGTCCACAAAAGTTTAATAGGTAACATGCTGAGAAATGAGTGTATAAACAGAAATCATTTGTTTACGGCAATGTTGCCTAACAATGAGGAAGAAAAACACATGACAAGGACAGCTTGAAATACTCCAGAAAAAAAGGAAGAAAGAGTTGGCGCTAAGTTATTCTTATAAAGTGCGCCTCTCTCTCTCTCTCTCACACTCTGGGCTTGGTCTGTTCTGAATTCCAAATTTAACTTCATGGCTTTATAGTTATATATTTTGAAATTATATTTTTTAATTTGCCATTTGCATTTATTTTGTGCTAATTGAATTGTGCACCTAAAACTTGCAACGATTTGGATTCTTTAAAGGGGAAATTTAGACAAAGGGACATTTGCAAAAGGGAAATTTACAAAAGGGAAATTCGTATGAAGCAATTTATTTAAAGTATAGAAATTCTTGCACACCTTTAATTAGTTTGGAATTCATGAATCATATTATACATTGATTAATAAAATAAATATTTACTTATTTACAACAATTTGAGAGCAATGTTATGCAGCACGACTGACATATACCTCATATAACGAGCTTAACCAACAAAATGTTTTAATTTTTTATGTGGATTTTTATATTTTTATTGTTTTTTTTTGCTGCTGTGTTTTATATCATAATACACGACTTGCTCAGGCATAAAAGTATACAAATTGTGTACGAGAACTGACTAATTTCATGCTGTCCAGCAAGTTCCATATCAAACTGTTAATATATAGAATGTGTTTTTTGTGTAACTCACAGCATTTCCTTATTGGGATTGCACAAAACGTGAAAGTGACATATCAGAGCCATTAGTTATTAATTAACAGGCCACATTTGTTTTAATTAATTAGCAATAGGTGTACTATCGAATGCAACCTGCATACGTATACGTAATAATCCAAATGATATAACAATATCATGAATTTCGAATGCTGCTAGAGACACTTATTAATTAATAATGTGTGCAGAAGCATAATGCGAATTTAATGTGGCTGCTAGCAAAATAGTTGTAATTTAATTACAATTTAAAAAGAATTGAGCTTTGTGAATGGAATTGGGATTGGGAAATCAAAGAAGGAAAGCAAATTGAATTAACTAAATAAAAATTCATTTTCCACTTGTGCAACTATTTATGATGTAAACTTGAAATTGAATCAAATCAAAAGAATGAGTAAAATAACAAAAATTGGAGTTAATTACTTAAATCAATTATAAACAAAGGTAAACACATGTTGCCTCTTCTCATGTTGAAGAGCACTTAAATGGCAAATGAAACAATTAAATAGAAATAAGTCGATATATTTTATTTGCATCACAATGCATTTGCATAAATATTAAGAACGTGCAATCAAGTTGTCTTAAAGAGCTCTTGAGATGTGAGCTTGGGTTTGGCTTAAGTAAATGCCGTTTTAATAAAATTTGCAATTGAGCAAGCAAGACAAACTTGCAGCTGGCCATATTAAGAGGCAACATCAGCGACAACAACTATGACAACAATAACAATAACACTGTAGAAATCTTCAACTCAAAAAGTAACAAAACGAAGCTAAAACTAAACTAAATGCAGACATAAATATTTTATGCTTAAAGTAAAAAACTTTTGCAATTTGACTGCTGCCGTTGCTGCCTCCGTTACAGTTGCACTAGCCAAAAGCTGGCAAATTTTGTTGCACACACACACTCACGGATAGAAATGTACACACACGTACGCACACATGCACACAATGTGGCCTCGGCTCTGTTGTTGGTGTTGCCCCTTTTTGTGAGCTTGGCCAAAATCTAAACATAAGTTAGCATTTAACTTGGCGCAGGGCGCAAAAGCATAAAACACGCACAACAACACACCACATACCAGAACACACACACACACACATATACAGAGTTAAGAACCACAACAGCCCTCTCTATCCCTCTCCCCACCCTCTCTCTCTCTCTTGGTAGTTTTACACACACTTTGGTGATCCACTTCCGTTGTGTGCAAGATAAGAAATTTACTTGGCCATTTGGATTCCGGAAGCCTTTCGTCGTCTGGGACATGGTGTGTGGGGTAGAAGGGAAGTAAAAAGAGGGAGAGAGGAATGGAATGGGGTCTAACCAGACTCAGGTATGGGAAGCAAAGGAATTTCAGCGTGTAGCAAGTCAATTAAAAAGTTCTTTTTTTCTTTCGTTCGTTTCTTGCAGTTGTTGGTAGTAGAATATATGATATTAGTTGGAAGTTGGTAAAATCTAGAGGCCAAAAGCTGTAAGAGAGCGCAGTGTACAAGGATTGATTACATATGCTTGCTCAGAAGCATGTGCAATGAAATTATTACATCATATGCATATAAATATATATATAAATAAATATAAATAAATGGAAGTAATTGGAAACTTCTATCCAGCAATTACAATAATATACCCCTGTACAGGGTATAATTATTCCGATATATGGCATCTATCGAGGTTTAGTTTGTTTTAGCAATTATCGATGCTTCTTTCGATATTCGATAGTTTAGCCCATGATTCAAATTAATGATATTGAAAAAGAACTCCTGTTTAAGACGGACAACAAAATTATAAAACAAATAAATTGCAGAGTTACAAAAACTGAATGAATTATTTCTTTTTATACCCTGTACAGGGATATATTAAATTTGTGAAAAAAATTTTTGTAACAGGCAGAAGGAGACATCGCCGACCCTATAAAGTATATATATTCTTGATCAGCATCAACAGCCGAGTCGATTGAGCCATGTCCGTCTGTCTGTCTGTCCGTCTGTCCGTCTGTATGAACGCGTCGATCTCAGCAACTATAAGAGCTAGAGACACCAATTTTGGCATCAAGGTTCCTGTATACCATACGCAGATCAAGTTTATTTTAAATTTTGGATACCTCGCCCCCTTCCCCCGCAAATCGAAAAAAACGAATAATAGCCACATTTTTCGACGTAGACACTTCTAACTTAACAGGTGCGTTAAGAATGATATGTAGAAGGAACGCTGTAAGTTTCATCAAGATCGGTTTGTAAATAAGACAGATAATCAGCAATAAAAGTTATTTTTCCACGGAATCTTAGAGCAGCAGGCAGCACATATGTGCGAGCGAGACAGCGAACGACTGTGATACATGCGTCTGCTTACCATGTGTGCACATGTGTGCGAGCGAGATAGGGAACTACTGCGACACAGGCATAAGTAAATTAAGTGTCGTAACACTCAGCTTTTGATTGAATATGTATAAATATGTGAAAGTTAGCTGCTATAAGCAAGCAAAGAATTCATATGCAAAATGAGAGTTTCAAAGGGGTTTTCTTTAAACACCTTTTATGTTCTTAATGAAAGTATCTATTATCAAAATACTCTTAATATAGAAGCCTGTACAGGGTATTATACTGTCGAATGCGGTCGACTGTAGCCTTTTCGACTGGTTAATAATGTCTTTGTAATGTTTTGGGGATTTGTCAGTCAAGTTCACTCGAATGCATTGCTAAGCAAATGAAATTCGTATTTATTTTATTTGAAGTCAAATTTGCTACTTTGTGTTCAATTATAATTTACTTATTTTCACATTCTCATTCAACATTCTCATTCACTTCCATTCCCCGCCTGCTCTTAATTGAAAATGAGCAAAAAAAAAAAAACAGCGATAGAATAAACGTCGAGTGCTGTAACGTGACTTTGAATAATTTATGGACAGAGCAACTAATTAAAATTTCATGAACACGTCTCGAATGGAATTTAATGAAAACATTTGATTTCATTGTTGTGGCTGAATTTAGTTTCTGTTGCCACAAGTGCCACAACTGCCACAAGTCCCAATGTCTGTTCTATAAGCTGTAATTTCATTAAGATGCTGGCGACATGATCTTTTAATTTCATTTATATAAATATTTGCTTTCTATTTCCAATTGGTTTCAGTTTCTCATGCTGACTGAACAATCAACCAACTGTGACATACAGTTTCTTTCTTTTAATTAAAGTATGCTAGTGCTGCATGTTTGTAGAGAGGAAACTGCATTAATTTCATTTCAATTGAATAGACTGAAGATTCACTCACAGTTAAAAAGATCCTATTGGCCATCCAAGAATCAAGCTGCAGAGCAAAAGCAAAACAAATATTATCGATAAATACAGTTTGCCTGCTGTTATGTGAGCCTGTTAACAATAACAGCAGGCGAGTAATTGTTCTTATGTGATTCTGTTGCTTAACCGTAACAGAAGATCAGTAACTGTTGTTATGTGAGTGTAATAGCAGTAGCTTAACAGTAAGAGCTGGAACGTCTTTGCAGTTATGCGAGTCTCTTAATTATTGCTTAACAGTATAAGTTCAACAATAAATGCTGTTATGGTAGAGATTTAGCAGTAGCTTAACACTACCAGCAGGTACCACGTATGACACTGCGCTGTTATCATAACAGTTTAATTGTATTCTTACTTAATTATACAAACTATATTTGAAGCAATTCATTTCATTTTAATAGAGTGCTGCAAAAGCTATAAAATTAAATGTTATAATATATAAGAAGATATTAAATTAATGCTTTATATATCATTCTGCACGTCAACATTACATTTCATCTCTCAATTGCTCGATTCACTGTTGACTTTACTTAATTAAACACTTCGGTCAGGTTGAGTTATTCTTAGTTCTTATTAAGCCTGGTAATAATTGATATCTGTAACTACATAATATATAGTCAGAACATAACTTAGGAATAGCTATACTACAAAGTTTTATTCAATTACTTTCAATGCAAACTTGAACACAGAAACCAAGAAGAACATTTAAAGTTTGTGCAAAAAAAAAGGGGAAGAAAACTGCGTTGTTACACAAATTGTAATTGACAGTGGAATGAAGCTATAAGTAAGCATGCTTAAGCTAGACTATAGACTATGAATAATAATGAAAAAATAGTTTTGTCATATTTGAATTGATTTCACAGCAAGTTGACCGCTGTGTCTGCCAATCAATTTGAATGTTCGCAATTTGTCGGGCATTGTCATAAATTGCACTAATGCCGGGGCTGTCGAGACTGCTCCCTCCCCTGCTTCTAACCACTCCATCCCTTCTTCGTCTCCTGCCCCCTCTTGTTGATGCCACAAAGCTCCAACTGGCTGGTCACCTGTCAATTATTTTAACAAGACAAAACGCATCAATGGAGCTCATGGGCTCGACTCGATTTTGGCGCAGTTCACGAGGGGAGAGTGGACAGAGAGGGGCTCTTATAGATTTGTGTGGCGAACAAGGGAGTAAATTTATACAATGTGTCAGCCATTTGCTTTATCTACATGAAGTATGCGATGTTGCCTCTCACTCACACACAGACACACACACACACACACACACACACACACACACACACACACACACACACACACACACACAGACACACACACAGTCTTTGCTATCTCTCTCTATTTATATATATTGTATTTTATAGATGACAAAATAAAAATATATATAAAAATAAAAATAAAAATAAAAAGGGAGAGCAGAGATCCTGGAACGTGAAAATCCCCTTTGCGTTGAAATGGCTTAATGTCACTTTATTTCATGCGGTCTTGTCACGTCTGTCTGCGCTTCTCTCTTGTTCTTTCTTGTTTTCTGGTAGTATTCCCAATGTTGAACTGGACCCGGCACGTTGTCCATCAGTCAAATGTATATCGATTTCTGTTTGTGCCATGCTCTTGGCATTAGTTTTGCCAATCAACACGCCCCAAATAGCTTGTCAATTATTTGGCAATTTCATTGGGCCCGTTGACAATGGGATTTGCTGCGTTTCATTTAATATTTGGAGGATGATCAGGTATCAAATGGGGAATGGGGTGGGAGTGGGAGTGGGAGTGGGAGGTGCGGCAGGTCTTACAACTTAAATCAACAGCTCGTGGCAGCTGTTATAAATAAAGATTTTCACCAGAGCCCATTTAATTTATTCAAAATAGTCATTTCCGTGAGCTTTGTCGTCAATTTGATTGCGGCCCCAATTTCAATTAAAATGCCGACTTATGTCCAAATGGGTTCGACAATGTTCACGAAATCCCCGCCAAAAACAACAGCCCCCATCCCCGTCCCCCAACTCCCCAGCTGTAGCTACCAAAAATATATTTTTGTCTCCCTTTTTAGCTCAATTTAAATGCCGTCATGGGGATCAACATCAACTGCCTATCAATTGCAGGCAGCGTGCCATGAAAATTGAAAATTAGCACAGACCAACAGACCGTCAGACCAACAGAGCATCAGAGCATCAGAGCATCAGAGTATCACAGTGTCAGAGCATCAGATGAGGAGGAAAGGGTTGTTGTGTTGTGGCTGGCTTGGGTTCCGCTAATTGGCAGCCCCCTCTTCCTACATACTACCACTTCACTTCACTACACCCCACCTCCCTGCTGCCTCACCCAATCATAGCAAGCATTTCCCATTGTCATGTCAATGGGATTTTATGGTGCTTCGACCAGGAGCTGCAAAATGTTACAGTCACATTTTTGTTTTTTTTTTTGAAGAGCTTTTGCAATCAGTGGACATTTGATTTATTGAGATGTCGCTGCGAATTACGATCTATAGCTTATAGGGAATGCATTAAACGAAAGCAATAGATCTATATCTATATAAATATGTATCTATTATCTGTTATCTGTAAACTGTTGTCTTCTATCGGTTATCTGATATCCGTTATCGATTATAAGCTATCTTTTATCTGCTATCCCCTATCTGTTATCAGTTATTAGTTATATGTTATCAGAACTCTGTTATCTGCTATTTATTATCTGTTATTTGTAATTTGTAATCTGTTATAAGTTATTAGCTATCCGTTATCATTTATCTGTTGTCCAATATCTGTTATATTTTATCTATTATCTGTTATTTGTTTTCTGTTATCTGTAATCAATTCAAATAGCTCACCAAACAAATCACAATCCTTAATCGAGTTCAGCAAACGAAACCAATCTAGGCTTATATCAAGCCCAATACATACACACTATCCACACACTATCGCAGACAACTCTCAACAATGAGGTAATTGAAAAAATAACTGTCCCTTGCAGCGGCAGTAACGTTGTCCTGGACGCCACTGTACCCTCCTGCCCCACTACTGTAAGCTGGCTGGCAGAGTGAAAAAAGTCGTAGCATACATTACAGCTGCGACGGCGACTGCGAAATGTGCAAGCAGCAAACACAAATGCCAAGCCAGCAGAAACAACAACAAAAGGAATAACAACAAAAATAACAACAATAACTGGCAATGTTGGTCACTTTTGCTCGTTGAGAAATTGACATTTAAACATGAAATTCCCGAGCAAAGTCGAACGACAACAACAATGGGCCCAGGCCACTTTTGGGCTATATGTCTGAAAATTGTTTGTCCTTCTTCTCTCCACTTCTCTGCTCTGCTCTGCTACTTCCACTCCACTATTTCTTCATGTCCACTGATGTCCTTGCAAGGGAAATCCCTGCACGACTGCAATCTCAGCATTGCAAGCATTTCGACCAAAACTTTATATGGTTGCAGTTGAAAAAGAAATTGAAAATTGTGCCCCTTCTTCCCCCACACCCCCTCTACCCATTGTGCTGGCTCTGCCTCGATATAAGCACATATCTATGTATCATTGTAGGTATTCCCCATATGACTGTCTATCTAACTGTCTATATGTCTTGGCCGCACTCCACTGCCTCCACTGTCTGTGTGCACTTATCGATTGCTCATACGTCGCGTTGTCCCAAAGTGTTGAAAAGCACCAAAAATACAAAAAAAATGAGAGAAAGGAAAATGAAAAAAATGAACACGGCATGGAAAAGCAATGAAAATGTGCACAAAAGTTGAATCAAATACCAAATACCAAAGGCAGAAATCACACATTCTTACAGAGAAAAACCCATTAACACTAATCGCTTCCCCACAGACACATAAACAATTTATCTGCCACACACATGCAGACAGAGAGAGGGAGAGAGAGAGAGAGAGTTAGTGCGACACAGAGAGAGAGAGAGAGTGAGTGAGTGAGTGAGTCCTTTCTGTAACTTGCCCGCAAGATCGAAGTCAAAGTTTTGGTCGGCATTAGACTTGCATTTTCCTTTTCCTTTACATTTTTCATTTTCTTTTTTTCTTTTGCGTTGTGTGTGAATATTTTGCTTACGTTGGCGGCAAATTTATCACGTTAACCTTTGGGAAATGCTCATATAATTTATCTTCAGGAAAGTAAATTTTCAAAAGAAGGCAAAACAGCTTACAGTTTAGCTCTCTCTCTCTCTCTATCTCTATCTGCCTTCCTCTCACTCTCTCTCGCTCGCTTGTCTAAAAGTTTCCTTCGACTCTGCCACAAATATGCTCAAGGGTGCTAGGAAAAGTGTGTGTCTGTGTGTGTGGGTGTGTGCTAAAAAATGGCGCGGCATTTAAAGCCATACCATGTGAGGCTGTGTGTGTGCGTGTGCGTGTGTATGTGTGTCTACACTTAGTCTCAATCAGCCTCCTCAGTTTGTTGGGCTGCAAAAAAATTAGGTTAATTTGCCGTGCCAGCAATTGATGAGGCTCCATCCAAAAACACTTGGCAAATAATTAATAAAACTCTCTTCCTTCGCTTTCTCTGGATTCGGAGCTGGAGCTGGAGACGAGATTTAAAGCGGCAAATGCCTCAGGTGGTCAACTCGGCCAGGTATCAAAAACACATAAACAATTTTCTGTAAATTCTCTTTAAAGTGCGAGCAGACTTTTGCTTAAGCTTAGCTTAATTTAAGATTGCATTGAAATCACTTTAAGTTATAAATTAACACGCTCTTTCTATGTCAAAGTTTATACACTATTTGCCTTGTCTTTCCAATGTGCCTTGATTAAAAATGTACATTTGTGTTGTTAAAAATGTAGAAAAATGTACGTATATATTTGGTTGTGTAAACAAGGCTTAAGAACATTTTATATTTGTTATGTAAACATTTAAATTAATAGTTTAAACAATCATAAGCAATCACACGCAAGCTGCAGCCGATGAGCGCTAGATGGCGCCAGCACTGATTGCTAATTTCACAAATTGCAAAACATTTTACGGAAGAACTTTTATGTTTATTTTACGAGTATACTAAAGCAGGGTAGCAGGATTGATTGGTAAATTATTAGTAATATATCATAGGTTCTGACTTGAGAAATAGTTTTGTACTTTAACATTGAATTGCGTAAGCTTCCTCTGAAAGTTGAGCACATAGAAACTAGAAAGTATGTATATTCTTCAGTCTAATGATAAATGTTTAATCTATAGAATATGAGGAGAATATATATAGTTTAATCTACGTATAATATATGTATGTACTTTATACGCTTGCAAATATCTTCCTTTGTTATAGACAAATAGTTGACTAAAGCTATTCAATTTCTAATATATTAAATGGCTTTCTCTTTTCCCATGGCATGTCGCGGGCAAAGCCGCGTCACACCAATTCGTTGTATATAAATTGTATAATTATTATTATAAGAATAACAATTTTTTATGATTTTTCAAGATCTGCTTTGTTATTATTCGCTTTTAATATGCATTTTTATGCTGAACTCGTTTCTCGTTTCCCCTTTCTCTCACTGCTCATGGGGTATATTAGCGTAGTCCGTCGCTCCTATATGGTTTTAAGTTTTATAAAATTTAAGCATTGCTCACCACATTGTCGTCGCTTCATTAAGAAAGTTTTTCTTTATAGTTTACGTTACATAAATGCTGAAAACTTAATTTCTGCTAAGTGAACTTGCTAAGTTTTGTTGTTGTCTTTGTTGCTGTTGTTGCTGTTGTTGCTGTTGTTGTCATTTGCCGCCGCTTCTATTATGACTGCAAGTGCTCTTCACCAAGAGGCGAAGCACCCCAAGGGGGTGGTGTTGCAGCTGACATCCCTGCGGCTGCCTTTGACACTTTGGTGGACAATTTTTTACTTTTCTTTTTAGCTTCCTTTTTTCTTAGTTCTTGCTCCACGGTGCGTTGAGCGTTGCTTTAAGCGCATTAAATGCGGCTGCGAAGAGAGCGAGAGCGAGAGCGAGAGAGAAAGAACTCTGTAAATGGAATTTAAAATGTTGACACTAAAAAACTTTTGATAATTACACTTTCCTACAAAGTCTAGGCAAGTTTAAACCACATACACAGTAGGCTTAAGGACTTAAGCAGTCGACTGAAAGAACTACAAATGTGATGAGAGAGAGAGTCAGAGAGACAGAGAGAGATAGACAGAGAGAGAGAGAGAGAGAGAGAGAGAGAGAGAGAGAGAGAGAGAGAGAGAGAGAGAGAGAGAGAGAGATTGGCAATTAAAGCTGATGCAAACGAAGAGTTAGAGCATCAGCCGAGCTATCGTTGTACTTGACTTGACTTGAATAAAAGAGATAGAGAGCCAGTGAAACGTTTATGAACGAAGAATTACAATAATTACTCAAATTTTATAGAACATATGTGTCACAAAAAAAGAATAAGAAATGCAATGATAGCAACTATTGCAGTGCAGCCAGTGAAACGTTTATGAACACCTCAATGGGCATATAAACTTGTGCTTTAAATGTTAAGCTATAGAGTCAAAACATTTGTATAGACTAGTATGCATCAATTCCACAGCAATCGAACGTTTACGAATGCAGCGCAAAGAGAAAATGAAATATATGGAAAATAGATTGCATAATACAATGAGTAGTAAAGCAAACTCAGCGAATGGCAGCTTAAATTGTTAAAATGTTTCAAGCAGAATATTCATTAATAGTCACGAAAATTAGCATGAGTAATTAGCCACAATTTGTTAGCCAGTGTGTTCACAGCGACACTCACAATTAAACAGTTTAACTGTGCACAAGGCCAAAAACTGCTGACTTGAATGCCTTCACACCTGATGCGGCAACGGGAAGTGCATCAGAATTCAATTAAATGAGACAGAGATCAACATTTCATAAGCGCAAGAGCAGAAGAAAGAGAGTGGTAGAAGGGGGGTTGGGGGTAGCAGACAGTCGCCAGGCAAACGTTGAAAGCGTTCGTGTCACAGATTCACAGATTCACAGATTCAGAGATTCAAGAGCAGGTGCACAGGTCAGAGGTCACATACAGAGCCAGTCAGCTAGCAAGCGCTGCACATTTAGTCAGGTTAAATGAACCGCATCTATTGACTATCTCGCCACGACGAGATGGCGTTGTCGTTGTCGTTGTCGTTCCCGTTCCCGTTCCTGTTCCCGTTCCTGTTCTCCTTGTCGTTGTCGTTGTCGTTGTCGTTGTCCATGTCGATGGCAATGCCAATGGCAATGGCAAATTTTGCTTTTGAAGGCAACATAAATTTTTCAAACGATTGACTCAGCAAAATGACCATGAATGTGTGACATCAGCAATGCTCAAAGGGAGCAGAGGTGTGGGAGACGGGGGGAGGTGGCAGGCAATGCCAATCACCATCATCATCATCAATGATTATCATCATCGTTATCGTCATTATCATCACGAGGCTGTTAGGCAGGAGAGCAAATATCCAAAGGTAAATACGTGCATTGCCTGCTTCCGTTATCAGTCAGTCAGCTTGTTTGTCTGACAGACAGACAGACAGACAGACAGACTGCCCATCTGTCTGAGAGAGACAGAGAGACAGAGGTAGACAGAGAGAGGCAGACAGCTGCCACGCCCACACACAAACGGAAAACGCCTTAAGTCGCCCACTACTTCGATTTGTGTGCTTATTGACGCTTTGGAGTCTGTTGAATTTGTACAATTTTGTCGCCTCAGCTGAGTGGACATGCCAGGAGACAGCACTCTTCCTCTTCCTCTTTCTTTTCACTCCATCTCTACACACATCCATCTCTCCACTCTGCACTCTCCGCGCTCTGCCTATTCGAGTGTTGAAAATTAACTTTGAAAGATTTCTGTTGAATCAAATGCTTAACATTGCATTTGCGGTTCAATGGGCTTCCAGTTGGCCACCCCATTGATATGGCCAAGTTGTCCAAGGCATGAGTCAACTCAGCTCAACTCTGTTGAGCTGCTTACGTTGCGTCTGATTAATTAGATTACGTAAGAAAGAAAGTGCAAGTAAATGAAACAAAATAATCCAAATCTAAAATATATTATTTATTTTTAAAATGCAGATTGTAACCAAAGCTTTAAGTGGCCAACAGCTGCCAGATTGCGTTAAATGTCAAGCGAAATTTGCAAAAGGTTAAATAAATATTGCAAGAAGAAGCAGAAGAAGGAGCAACAGCAGAACAATAACAGCGGGAACAATGGGAGCAGGAACAGCGAAGAGAACATTTCCCCAAAGGCGAACAAATGCCAACGGCATCGTTGTTGTCCTCATCGTCCTGCCAACTAATAAAACGTGCGCTAAATATTTATGAATTTTCATTTTACGACACCTTTGAAAGCCAGCTGGAAAAACACAAACAACAATGCTGGAAAACTGTCGTTTTCGGACACTGGTCAGCGGTTCTTATATAATTTAAACAAAACACAACAACGATAGCAGCAGCAAAAATAGCAGCAACACAAATGTACAACAAAATTAACATAAACCGTAAAAATGCTGCGGTGCGAGTCAAAAAATAAAAGAGAAATGATAAAACAAGAAAGCACAATTAAGCGCGGATTGCTGAAGAGCGGATACTCTTACAGCGTATTTCAATATATTTATTGTCTGCCTAAACAACTGAATCTCTCTTTACTTGCATACCAGACATATTAATTGAATACAGTCTTGCTTTGCTCTCTTTAGTTTCTCTCTTTGTTCCTTATTCAAATCGATCACATATAGCTGTCTCACTCGAACAACGTCAGCCTCTGCACAGCTCGCTCTTAAAGACGAATTCGCCGCAAATGCAAAATAAAGAAAGACGCATTAGCAGAGCGTAACTTAATAAAGAGAATGCAATCAAAATGTTTCTAAGAGTTCATACATATATTTCTACTGTATACATTATATTATATATTTAGCAGCTTCTTCAACAAAATTGCAATACTGTTTGCAAGAGTATGCAAAATGAATGACAAAAAGAAATCACGTTTTGCAATTACACAAAAGAAATTCAACAGAATGCGAGAGCGAGACAGGCAACATGAGAGAGCATATAAGCATGCTAGTCAAATGAGCTTTGAGGCTGCCAAACAAAAACAACAACCAAGTGTAACAGTTAATGTGGAAAAGTTGTGAGTGGGAGGCAACAAGAAAAATTGGAGAGCGAGCTGTTTATTTAGGCAAAGGTCAGTTAATGCAACTGTAAAACTTAAAGATTTTATTTCACAAAAAATGCGAAGACAAAGTTTGGGTTGCTTCATAATTGTCACTTGCATAATTCTCGCATGAATTGCCAAGGCAAACAATGCCTCAGTATCGTTGGGAGCGTATTATGCATGAAACGTGTGAATCATAGCGTACTTCCAGACGCGTGCTGGAAATATATGCCAAATGCAACTAAAGATAGAGCGAGATAGAGTGAGAGAGCGGGAAATGACAGTAAAATGTTTGCTATATTCTAATAATATTTAACTTAAATCCTCAAAAAGCTGTAGCCTAATTCAAGCCTAAGCTGCAAATGCCGCAAACCGAACTTGCACAAAACTAACAAAAATACGAAATCCTTGCAACATTTGTAAACGAAGAGTGGTGGGGAGATGACGGGGTGTAACAAAATAGCAGCCAAAAGCCCAGTTAAGTCGCAGAAAACAAGTCACGTTTTTAACCACTCGAACAAACAAACAACAGTGGCAAAAACAAGTTCTCTCATGCTCTGTGCAAGCGTGTGTGTGTGTGTGTGTGTGTGTGTGAGTGTTTGTGCTTTGGGTGCCTTCTCCATAATTGTATTGCATAATTTTAGCACGCTCCAATGTAAAGTGCATGCCATAAATACGCCTGGAAATATGCAGCAATATATTTCTGTTTCGGCCTCTCTCTGCCTAGCAGAGATGTCGCGGAGTGGTGAAGAGAGGCGCAGAGAAACGCACACACTACTTTTCTCATTACAAATTGGATTTCGTAGTCACATTTCGCTTATTGCGTTACAAATCTATGTAAATTTCTTTATATGCCCATGGGTGTAGAGGCTGCTCCTCCTGCTCCACATTTTGCTCCTCATTATGCTGCTCATCTTGTTGCTCTTTCTGTTCCTCTTGCTGCTGCTCCACCACCTAACCACATTCACACTATCTGCTCCATTTTTATTATAGCATACTTTTGTGCGCTTTCGTGCTGCAGCTGCACGTAGCTCAGCAGCAGCAGGAGGAGCAGCAGCAGCCGCATTTTGTTTGCATCTTATTATTATTATTGCCACAGAGCTGCTCCTGATACACACACACACACACAGACACACACGCACACATCTACAATAAAACACACACCAATTGCAAAGTCTGCCGGCTGCCAAGTTATTGCGAAAATATAATTCAGCGTAGTTTTCTTTCACTCTCTCTTCCGCTCTCTCTCTCTCTCACTCTTTCACCTCTCACTCTTTCTCTCTGTCTGGCTGTTGCAAATTAGCTGTGTGGCAATGTGATAATACAATTTTTGGTGAAATTTTTGCGCAAAATAAGTTTATTGTCTGCAATTGCGCAGATTATATAATCATTGTTGATAAGAAAGGAAAGGAGGCGAGAGGAGAAAGTGTGTCCCTGTCAGGTTATCGCTATATAATTTATCATTGCGATGCCATTACATTTATTTCTCTGTGTAGACAATAACAATCACAATGGCAACTTAAAACTGTCGCAACTCTGAACTTCATTAAGTTCAAACATCTTGAAGCTTTAATAAAGTAAACTTAAGTTCATGCATCCTCTTTACATTTAAATCCATTCGAATTACACAACATACATTTGATTACTTCAAATTTAGATAAACTTACCTTTCTTTGGGTGTTGACAACAATTTGCACTTGGTTAAAAGCAAGGAAAGCTATCAATGCATTGACCTTTCGATTTGTATCAATCCAGAACAATAACAAGCGGATCAGTCGAGCAGGTGTTTATTGAAGAATACTCTTTTGAAACTCTCATTTTGCATATGAATTCTTTGCTTGCGTATATCAGCAAGCTTTCACATATGAATACATATTCAATCAAAAGCTGAGTGTTACGACACTTAATTTACTTATGCTTGCGTCGTAGTAGTTCGCTATCTTGCTCGCACACATGTGCACACATGGTAAGCAGACGCATGTATCACAGTCGTTCGTTGTCTCGCTCGCACACATGTGCTGCCTGCTTTCTTTCTGCTGATTTTCTGTCTTATTTATAAACCGATCTTGATGAAACTTTCAGCATTCCTTCTTTATATCATATTTAACGCACTTGTTAAGTTAGAAGTGTCTACGTTAAGAAATGTGGCCATGATTAGTTTTTTTTTGAATTGCGGGGGTGGTGGGAAAGATATCGAAAATCTAACATAAACTCGATCTGGAGAGGGTATACAGGAACCTTCATGCCAGATTTGGTGCCTCTAGCTCTTATAGTTGCTGACAGGTGGACATGGCTCAATCGACTCGTCTATTGATACTGATTAAGAATATATATACTTTATATATATACTTTAAATTTGTTATTTACATATATTTATTTGTATAAATTCACATTTTTAATTTCAGATTTATTTAAATGCATATAAATGTAATAATTATAGACAAAGGCTTTTCGAAAAGACAGACAAATGGCTTTAAATTTCTTTTATATACTTGACAAAGAGGAATGCAGCGTAATTGCTAGTTGGATACTTGTTAGTCGGAATGGCATTGCTTACGCATAAACGTAATAACTAATTTGCTAGCTGCCATAAGTAGAAGTAGGAGTATCTCATGGATACAACATAAAAATTAATTACCCCAAGAAGCAGTTTGTATAATTTGAAGCTGAAGCTGGAGCTGGAGCTGGAGCTGAAGGAAAAACTGAATCTCAAGTCTGGTTGCCAGCTAATTGTGGACTTGTGCGAGTCGTTTCATTGATTTATGGCTGCTAATTTCTACGCACGACGTTAAAAGTATTAAATAATAAACTCTTAACGCGACGTCCTGCCACGAAAAAGCATCCTGATCCCTGTCCAACCTTTCCCTTCCCTTCCATTTGCTTCCTTCCTTCTCCTCTTACCATTTGCACATCCCGCTGAGTTGCAATGGCGTCAACGGCGGCGCCATGGAATATGAGCTTCTCTCTCTCTCTATCTATCTCTTTATCCCGCTCCCTCGCTTTCTGTCTCATTCGCTGACTTTACAAGTGTTTTGTTCTATTTTATGGGCTACTGACGCTGCGTGTAGTCGTCGCTCTATCCCTCCTCTCTCCTCCTTCCTCCTTTCTCCCTCTTCCACAATCTACCCGTTACACACGACCCATAACCCTTCTAGCCCCTCCCTCCGCCCACGCAGTGTTGCCGCCCAGCTCGTTGGCATGTAATGAAATTAAAGGCGTAATGTAATACAGCTGGCAAAGTTTTCGCAGCGGTTATTTCCATGGCTGGTAACTGCCATCTCCCCCTCGCCCACCCTCTCGTCCGTTTCCTGCCCCGCTTCAGCTCATATCTTAAGGGCCTTCGTTCGCTCGCTAGACAGGCATTAAATTTAATTAATATAAGTATATATATATATTATTTTTTGCCTGGTTTTTCATTCAGGCTTCGGGCAAACCGCTTGTAAGCCTGTTATTGCAATTCAATTATTCGCTTAAATTTGAAGTGTTTAAGCGGAAACTGCATAATTATCACACACAAGTTAAGTCAATCAATGAGTCGACTCTTTAAATTGAAGGGTATATTGTTGTGACACTTACACAACGATTCGTTGTTGACTGCGAGGAGGGAGCAGTTGTTGGTTAACAATTTGAGGGAGAATTGGGAGGAGAAATCTTGTCATTTGCAACTGGCGAAATTAAGAATTAATTAGCGGAGAAAGTGGCAGTCTAATTAAGCATGGAAATTTGATCAAACATTCTGAAATAGATCCATGAATTTAATGAATAGAATAGAATAGAAATATAATATAATTATATAATATAAATGATATTGTTTAAACTAATGATAAGAATTAAGCGAGTCGGACAGTTAGGACACAAACAGATTTATAGTTATCATATAGTTATAACTATTGCTTAACTTTACACTTACTCATTACTATATATATTTAAATATTTATATTTGTTTACATTTATTTTATTATGCTTATATACTTTTCATCTCTTTGAGGTTATTTTATATTATATTTACAAATAAAGATTATTTGATTTACTCATAAATAATTATTTTAAAATTAAACGCATAACTTCATGAAATATGATTATTTTAAATCAAATTCTGATTCCGAATGGATTTCATTGCTTTTACAAATCAAAGAGTAGCCCATGCTTTTACACTTTTCAAACTTCAGGCATAGACAGAACTCTTTTGAAAGCAATACGAAAATCAAGGAATATTTAGAAGTTAATTCTAAATATGGAAAATCAAGTGGATCTGGATGCATCCTCGTCGACAGTTGATGAAATGAATCCCAATGCACAGCCCGTTGCATCATCGACACCGGAAAATGAACAAAGTTCAAAGCTTCGACGCAGTTTGAGGGAAAAGCGGGTTCGAACACCCTGTGAATGTTGCACGACGGGTATGCATGTTCGTTGTTACACGAGTATCACGGGACGACGACCAATACATTCACCAAGGGAGCCGAACTCCTGCAAGAAACAAGGAGTGACAAGAAACACAAGTATATTAGGATCGAGTGCAAATGAATCTCTTAGTATTTCTACTTCGTCACGCGGCAGGAATAGGTGAGTAAATGAATAGTAAGTGGAAACAGT
This sequence comes from Drosophila funebris, assembly GCA_018901825.1. Taxonomy (NCBI): domain Eukaryota; kingdom Metazoa; phylum Arthropoda; class Insecta; order Diptera; family Drosophilidae; genus Drosophila; species Drosophila funebris. The sequence continues at coordinate 25,912,888 of JAEIFK010000425.1, forward strand.
TATAAGAAAACGATCTAAATTTGAAGTTACAGCAAGCAAAACTCTTCTACTTTGTCAGAAAAGAAACTCAGAGAGACAAAAGCTTTAGCAGATCGTTTAATTAAGAAATTCGATCCAATTAAACGCAGACGTTCTCTCGTGGGATTCACGATTGCAGCAACCAAAAGAAAAGTGTAAGTAATCGTTGCTTTATCTAAAGAGCAACACTCAAACTCTTTCTTTGCAGAGAGGAATGCGGAGAGATTTCTTTCACGTCATCGCCTGCCGAAAACCGCATTATTCCCGACCTGAAAGAGTCTCCATCGCCACCGAAGCGTGTACGTGTTGACAATCTTCAATCCGAGCCATCCTCGCCACAACTTGCCACATCAGAAACACTAAACATAGAAGTGGAAAGTGTGCTAAGATCTGAGAATATATTGAATGGAACTGAAAACAGCGTCGCTCTGATAGAAAATATACCAAGTCCAGCATTGCCATCTCAGTTGGAGACGAATGCTTCCATTGTTAATGGCGTATCTCCACAAATAGGAGACTTAGGAATAGAAGAGAGCAAGACAGACGATAAACGAATCTCTCATTTAAGTCGAGACTTTGAAAAAGAAGAGAACATAACTAAAGCTATAGAAATCTCTACATCAATTGGAGACTTGTTGATAAAGGATAAAACATCAGATGTCATAAAAAGAGAAAACAATTTAAGAGAGGCCAAGGAAAACTCTATATTAAGAGAAGGCTTAGTGATAGAAGAGAACATAATAGAAGCTAATGGAGTCTCTACACAAACAGGAGACTCTTTGATGAAACAGAATATGTTGGTAGATAATGGGATGCTGAATTATATGGTAGACTGTAGAAGTGACGAAGAAACTAATGAAATCTCTACACCAATAGGAGCATCTACACTAACAGGAGACCTTTCGTTGAAAGAACATATGTCGGTAGGTAATGGAATTTTAAGTTCAGAGGCAGATTTAAGGCATGAGGAGAATATAGTAAAAGGAAATGAAATATCACTAATGGATGGTTTAAGCATTGAAGAGAACTTCATAGAAGCTATTCGAGTCCCAATAACTCACAAAGTAAATATGACGGAATCTGAGCAGTTTCCAGTGGCCATTGTAGACATAAAGATAGGAAAAGGAGGGAAAGAGCACAAAGAGAAAGTATTAGGTCCCAGAAGGGAGCAGATGGATGATGTACTAAATAATGAAGATTCAATGCAGGCTAAGAAAGATACTTCAATGGAAGAGAATAAATTGAAGCCCACAGAATTCCATCGACAGACTTGTAACCTTGAGGAATCCGGAGAGGACAGAGTAATTAAATCAGAGAGGGGCAACGAACATTTTACTCTCAGAGAAACTGTGGAAGTTACAGATCAAGCCGTAGATACTGAGATGGAAAACGAAGAGACAGAGAAAGATTTGATTGATAGGAGAAGCACAAAAGAGTCAGAGCCTCATAAAGCGGCTCCTGTCGCCAGCAAGAGAAGGTGCATCATTATTTAAGCAAGAAATTAAGAAATTACATTAGTTTTTATTATTTTTATTTATATTGTGTTTCTTAAAGAGATTTAAGTTATTAATTTTAGTTAAGTGCTATAAATTATGTTTATTGAGTGTTTATTAAACTTTCATTACAATTAAAATGTTTATATATCTATGCAGCTTAATTATAAGTGTTAATAATGAAGTATTAATATATAATGAATGTATTCTTTTATAAACAATTTTGTCGTATTTAAATTACAATTATTTTCAAAAAAGATTAACTCGTTCACAGAATTCGATAACATTTAAAGTAATATTAAAGAGTTAACAACACACGGGCAACGCCGGGCTACACCAGCTAATAAACCATTAATCGATTGTGAGTTAAACGATGCAGAAAGTCAATTAGTGAGGTGGGGAATGAAACAGAGGGGAAAGCAACTAAGTAGCATTGAATGCTGCACGTTTAACATTTAAGAGTGCGGTAAATGTATTTTTTGGAATTTATATGCAACTAATTCCCAAGGCCTTAAACATAAACGTGAAGTACGCAATAGACTTGCAACAAGAGCAAGGGAGGGGACATGATGAGGGGGGAGTAGCAAAAACAAAATGCCTGCAACTTTTCATGCACACAGCCGGGCGTGGAACACAAACAGAAAACCAAGTAAGAGCAACAGCAACAGCAACAGCAACAACAACAACAACAACAATGAGAACAACGGGAGCAAGGAGAACAACAACAGCAAATGGCAGAAAACTTCAGCTGACAAGACAACAAGGACAACAGGAGGCTAACAACAATACAACAGACAGACAGAGCTAAAAAGGATGCCACCAAACGGAGGGAGCTGGATAGGAGCAGCAGTGGGTGGTAGCGAAGAGCGGCAGAAGAGAGACGGGCGAGAGAAGGCAGCAATCGTAGGGCAACTGCTGCCATGTTAAGAGCACGCAGCGAGACGGTTACAGCATGGCAAACATGGATGAGAACGACTTGCAATGGGATCTGAGAGAGAGGCATTGCGAGGGGAAGGTGGTGGGTAGGGGGGAATAGGTCTGGTAAAGTTCTACAACTAATCCTGACTGATGTTGCGACAATATATAGAAAAGCACAACATATGCTACAACCGTTTCGCAGCTATGCTTTGCTGCCTCTTGGCATCCTTCTTGCCATGATATCTTCTCTCTTCCTTCTCTCTGTGTCACTCGCAGTGCCTCATCTCTTTCGCTATTTTTTCATTTCTCCACTTCTCCACATCTCCACATCTCCATTGGCTGCTGTTTGCCATTTGTGCCAAAGATTTATGCGTTAGCGCAAAACTTGCATTTCAAATGGAATTCAACTAACGAAAAAACAATGAGACAGAGGTTGAGATACGATATACAAGATACTACATATGAGAGTCGATATACGAGTTACGATATTCGAGATACGATATTCGAGCAGCGATGTTCGAGATGCGATATGCTTCTTTTTACAAATAAAAACAGAAAGATATAATTTAAATTTGAAATTCAATCAATGAAAACATCAAGTGGTTGCAACTTCAAGCAAAAGAATAAAGATATTTATATAAATTATTTATAATATATCTTACTTTCCAATAGCAACATTGCTAGCAACTGCAACACAGAGATTGAACAAATAAAAACTTAGATCAGAAATTATTTCACAAATAGAGAGAAGTATGTTCTAAATGGAAGAAAGTGTAGATTCCAAATTTAAAACAATAATATATATACTACATATATAGGGTCGGAGATGCATCCTCCTTCTGCCTGTTACATACACTTGCTGAGAGTTATTATACTCTTTCTTGGGCACACAGGGTATACAAATAAGTTTTATGTAAAAGCAGGAAACCCACAACAAGAAAACGGAATTTAAGATTGCAGATTAATATTGAGTTTAATGAACTTATACGAATTCTAATATTATTAATATATAAATAAATATTTCGATATAAATATTTATGTATTCATTATATTACAAAATAAACAATTAACTTAGATAATTATGTTGTATATTCTGAAGTCATAGTAGTATGAAAGAGAGATACAAATATCTGTAGTAAATAATATAGATTCGACTTTCCCAAAGTAAACCTAAGGATTCGAGCAATCAGTTATTTATATTATTTTAACTATTCACTTAATTACAATTTTTGAAATGGCTTAACATTGTGCTACAAATTCCATGTGAAATGTAATATTACTAATAATTGTTATATTATTCATTCTACTTAACTGCAACCTTCGCTTAGGAAAATTCATATCGAATGTAATTCTAAATTATCCACTCTATTAACCCCATTGTAAATATACATAAAAATTACAAATTCATCAATTGTTTCAATTTAAAGACTGCGGAGAATTGAAACTCAATTTCGCTGAGGTGTGAAGTGAAGTTGATGCTCAACAGTTGCGTATTGCAATAAAATGCTTAACTAAGCAAGTGACAGGCAATCCCTCCTGCCGGGCATGTATCCTTTAGTCCATGGGGGCGTATACGTAATACGCAATGTATGTGCGTGCGTGTGTGTGTATGCGTGTGTGGGTGTGTGCGTGTGTGCGTGTGTGCGTGAGGAGCAAGCATTTGAGTTGGTTGCCAAAGGCGCAGGCACCGCAAAATGCAATCAATATAATTGCAACACTTTAGTTAAGAACTTTTGCCAAGGTAGGCAGCACACACACCCCAACACACACAACCACACACGCACACACACTCAGGCAGAGCAACAACTATGACAAAGTACGTAAACAAAGTAAAGCGCTTCAAATTTATACGTGAACCTCAAAAAAGTTGCCCCAAGGGGCAACGAATAGCGTCAACTGATGACGAGCAACAGAGACAGAGAGAGAGAGAGAGAGAGAGAGAGTGAGGTGGGGAGAGAGAGGGAGTGTGGGATAGCGAGAGATGGCATCTGTATTTATGCTTAGAAGTTTATGCACTTAATTAAGCCTCTAAAAAGTTATGTGCATGTGATTGTGTGCAACCTGCAACAACAACAACAACAACAATGTTGTGTACCTTTTGGGTCGCCTTAAGGTGCACAGCACATAGTTTGTCATTTTGCCTTTAAGTGGGCGTCTATTTAAGACTTTTAGTTTTCCATTTTCCATTTTCCATTTTCCATTTGCCATTTGCCGTTTGCCGTTTTCAGTTTTCACTGCGTCACTGATAACTCAACTGAACTTTTTCCTGGTTTCGTTTGTTGCAGCTGTGACTTTGAAAAGCATTCAATCATTTTTCAAAAACTCTGCCAAAATGTCAGCATAGTTCAAGGGGGGATTCAATGAGTTGTGTGGGGGGGGAAGTGTGGGAAAATAATCTAAGAATATTTGCAGTTACATCTTAAACTATGTATTATCAATCTTGAATAAAAATTGGGGAGAATTCTTTAAACCACCTAATGGTGAAATCAACAATATATTATAATATACCCTGTACTTCTCCCTAAAAAACATAAAAAATAATAATAATATATAAACATATACAGGGTATGAATAGATTGAGGGTTCGTTATATTTTATAAGATAATAATATTATGCAAATGCAAAGCTTAAAATCCATGAATTGTCTCAGAATGCAAATATCCACAAAGATGTCAACATGAAAAAACTTGAAAAAGAAGAGTAGAAAACCGACTTCACACTCTCGTTTACAATTTGAAGAGAGCAAAAAGAAAGAGCGCGAGCCAGAGAGTGTGTGAGAACGGGAGTGCGAATTCGGTTTTCTACTGCGGGAGTGCGAATCGAACTAGTGTCTAGCACAATGCTTTTTCAATTCCTTTTGCTTTGTTCAGTTAACTGTAAATTTATACAGTGATTCAATATTAACTGGCAACTGAATACAATAAATATTCTATATTTTAAAAATTGTTTGTACATTAACAGTACAAAATAAATGCAAAATACATAAATGTTATTTTGATCAGTTAAGTTTTAGATTAATATTTCTATTCGTAGATTAATTTTTCCATTACATAATTAATTATTTGTGTACAATGTATAAATATGCACGATTCCTTAGACAGAATAAACTATTATTTACGTATGTATGTTCGTTCAGTCAGCAAAAAGACAACAAAACTTATTAAATAACGAATGTGAAATAGAAATGGAAAAAATGAATGCAATAAATATTAATTTATGTTATCTTATTGCAACAATCTCTTAGCTTCTCTTCATGGTAGTGAATAATTCCACATTCTCTTCTTGCTTATGCTTCCACTGGAACAGTAATCAGTTAGTTCTTAAGCATGCTCGCAAGCTATTACTGCTCTCTTTTGATCTGTGCTTTCGGAACATCCATTTGCATTGCTTCTGCTGGTCCAGCTCCTTCCTTATATTTCTCTTTAGTCTTCCTCAACTCGACACAGAGTTCCACGACTTATTCAGCTGAATATTTATCTCTGTCTCGCCTACGCAAATGCTGGCGAAGCAAAGCGTTTTCTTTCTTCTTAATAATATGAAGAGCTTTCCAATGCCTGGACCGATCTTTATGAAACTGCTGGAACTGTGTTTCAATTATAGCTTATAATTATTAGACTCTGTACTAAAAGTACATAGTCTTCTAAGTTTGACAAAAGCGATTTGAGCGTAACAGGCAGCAGGAGACATCTCCGACTATATAAAGTATATATATTCTTGATCAGCATCAATAGCCGAGTCGATTTAACCATGTCCGTCTGTCCGTCCGTATGAACACCTAGATCTCAGAGACTATAAGAGCTAGAGTTACCAAATTTGGTAACAACACTCTTATAGTGTGCAGGCTGATCAAGTTTGTTTTAGATTTTTGCCACGCCCCCTCTCGCCCCGCAAATCGAAAAAACCTATTAAAAGAGCTACAGACTTTACACACTTGGCAGATTTGGTACACATTGAGTGTGCCCGTGTGCAGACGTTTCTGAAAATTTCATCACGATCGGACCATAAACAAAGGAGATTTTAAGGAATGAATGACCACCAGGTTCATGAGTGTTGAAGCAACAACAACAACAAGACACGCTACGAGTTCGCGGGTTCAAATCTCGCTGCTGACAATTTAAATTTGAGTTTTATTTTTCAATTATTAATCAATTATTGCTATTTTATTTAAATATATATTATAAATTCTGCATAATTTGTCAGAAAGTAGCACAATATTAAAAAATAGAAATAACAAAATTTAGTTATAAATTCGAATTTATGTACATAAATTTCAAATGCTAAGATGAATCATCTTAACCTAGAAAGTGTGGGATTTGCGCGCGAGAGGTCTGGGGCTCGAAACTTATTCCGTCCGCAAGCTAACAAATATTTTGTTTTTTATGCAAATGCATAATGATCTTGTAATTTTATAAAATCAAAACATAAGCACTAGTATTGTTTACTATTGATTGCTTTGCATTAGAAAATACTTTCTATATGTGTCTACATAGTACGTAAGTTTTACATATGTACACATAGTAGTGCAAAAAATGTAACGGTAGTTCGCTTCGTTCACTGCTGCTGCTCTCTTCCAAGAACGAACAATAATGAGGGAGCATTTTCTGAGCAAAAGAAACTTGCAATGCGGCAATGAATGGGAAATACGAATTCAGTTATTTGGATTTTGTCAGCCTGCGGGGTGATTTGGCGGTGGCACAAGGCGTCGAGCATTGAATTGTACAATATTTTAAATGCATAGATTTTGCTATTCACGATTAGTACAGAGTCTCCCACTGTCGACTGCGGTCGACTGTATCCTTACCTCCCTTCAGTTGTTTGTTCATTGATTTACACAATTAATAGAAACATTTCCATTTCGATTGGCCCAATTTATGTTGTCATGTTGCATTTTGGCATAAATACAACTAATTTGTTAAATGAACAAAATCACGATTTACGCCTAATTAAAAAACTTAATTAGTCGAACGTTTGTGGCTGTCAGCATTTAATAAATAAATATCCGCAACGCATTTAACACAAAAATGTCACAAATTAAAATTAAAATGCTGATGCGACTGCGATTGGCAAACATCAAATCCATTAAATAAGTTGAAATTAACAAGATTATTCAATTTAATTAATATGTAACTCATTTTAAATGCTGGCTAAAATGCTGTATTCATTTAACGATTACTTCGATTATTGCAGAAATTTAGAATTGGAAAATATAATTTCTTAGAAGAGAATTTTAAATGTAAGAGAAGTTTATTCCTCAATCCTGTACATTCAGACATTATAAACAGTTCTCTCTTATAGAAATTCACTTTTCCATTAATAGAGATTCTATATCTCCTTCAAATATTTAGTTATTGCTCGACAGCATGATGTTCAATCATAATCAAAATGAAATATTTTTCTACAAATTGTTCGTTTATTTCATTTGCAAACTGTGGACACCTGAGAGAGGCGTTATTTTGATTGTTTGGCAACGTGACAGAAGAATGGCAAACTGATTCGTCTGACATGAGGTGACATTTGGCCAAAAATCAACAAACAATTTTATAATTTTGCCAACAACATCATCGTTGGGTTTCCCATGTTGTGCGATTTTCTAATTAAAATTTTTGGCAATAAATTTTGTCATGTGGCTGACAGCTTTCAGCTGCTCTGAATAAACAACAACAAAAGCAAAAAACAGAAAAAAAGTACAAAGTAATAACAATATTTACATCACGGCTGAAAAGCGCCAATATAATTTGCATACTTTTCAGTTGCAGGTGCGCACACGGAACTCAACAATATGCCCTCGCTCACCTGCCACACTTTTGTTACTGTTGTTTGTGTTTTCCGCTTTGTAAATGCGGTAAACAAATAAATTAACTGCATTTTACAGCAAATCTGTAACATATTTGGTTAATTTCTAAAATAGACTTTTCCCATTGGCATTATTCAAATTTTCCACAATAGGCGTCCGGAAAGACTGCAACGATTTTGTTTAATAAACTGCTCAAATAATTACTGGACAACAATTGATGCTCAAGACGAGTTTTTTATACGCTTACACGCTTACAAATGTAATTAAATTAAGAACACATATTAGCTAAATGACATGATTAATAAATTGAGTTTGCGCTGAAAAGTATGCTATGAAAATAAACACATGTAAGCTTAGTTAGTATGAACAGACAGTTAAAACTTAATTTAATATTTTGACTAAGTTATTAAATAATAAATTAATTAGGAAATCGAAGGAGAATTTAATTCTTTGTAATAAATTAACTGAATGAAGTTTAAACTAAAAAGTAGATGAATATGTATTTATAATTCCAATGGGAGAATACAGAAGAAAGATCGCATAAATTAAATTGCAGAGCAAACGATAATGAATGATAATGAACGTTCCTACTTAATATATTCTCAGTTGTAATGAAGTGAAAATGTTAATCAAAACATATCAAATCATTAAATATCAGAGCATAACAAACACAATTAATTAGGAAATATACCCCTGTTGCGATTTGTGTGCATTGTAGCTTGAAGCTTTGAGCGTTTGATATTTGCATACAGTTCGCGTATTTTCTGATTCACGGTATGGCAAATAGAGACATGTGTGTGAGTGTGTGTGATGATGTGATGGTGTGAGTGTAGGTATGGGAGAGTGTGTGAAATAGTTCATTGTATACCTCAATAATTACATTGTATTTATTTGTGCTGTTTTCGATATTTGGCATTTATGCTGCGGGGCAACGACGAAAGTCCTCAACTCAACCATTTGCAGCATAATTATTGCAATTTATTTTGTTGCCAAAATCTGTGCAAACTATTTACACACACTCCTGCATAATATGCATACTCAACGATGTGTGTGTGTGTGTGTGTGTGTATGTTTGATTTGCTGCAATTTGTAACGAGAGTTTGCTTATTGGTCGCACTTCATTATATAGTCGTACAACAAGTTGATATACTACTTTCCCCCACGTCCAACTGCTTCTCCTTCTACCTCCCCCACCCCGGTCAATCAATCAAAATGTGAATGCAAAATGCATGAAATGCATTTGTTGAGTTAACAGTTTGATTTGAACACACACATTCACATTCAGATTCACGCAACGCTGCGTTTTCCCTCGGGTGCATTTCCCATATTATGCAATTCACTTTATGGATAATAGTTGTTTATCAACTCTGTTTAACCAACATCGATACATGCGGAGTTTGTTTCAAATACTTGTGAAGCAACCACAATTCCGAAAAAGTTAAAATTGTCTTTACTTAAGAACGAGTCTTTGTTGCGTAGAAGAATTTCTCAAGGGGGAACTGCTTGGCACTCTTAAGAGCTTTGTTTCCCTTTGGGAATAGAAATGGTATTTAAATTATAGAGAGATAGAGAGAGAAAGAGAAAGAGAGAGAGAGAGACAGTAGTAGTAGACAGTAGAAGGGAAAGATTTTCTATTTATTAAATACATTTCTAATACATAGTTGTCCGATTTAGATAAAATTGGAAAGCAAATAAAAACTAAATCAAGATATTTGCAATGAAGGTAAAGCTGTCCATACAATGAATAAGTTTCCAACCGATTATTCCCATGGCAGCTGTATGTTATAGTAAGCTAAAGATGATAAATCTTAAAGATGATAAACCCAGATGTTGTTGTGTTTAATTGTTATATCTGCTTAAACAATAAAGTTGTTTAGACTACAACATAATGTTCTTATGGCAACTATGTGCTATAGTCAACCGATTCACTTCTCTGATATATATAAGTCAAGAGTCCACAAAGGGAAGCACAGCAACTGTCTTAACTAAATTTAAACAGATAAATCTGACTTTGTTCACTGATCTGATCAGGAATATATAGATATTATTAGAATATGATATATACAACTTAAACCTTTATCAGTTTGCCATATTTAAGAGCAAAGTGTTGCCAGTTCTTGCTTATACCCAAAAGATGAGGGAGAGAAAGGTCTCCCTCCATTTATTTATTTGTTCAATATTTATGCACATTTTGCAGATATTTAATTAAAATCCACGGAAAATCCTTTTAAATGGCCTAAACAGCCACGACTAGAGACTAAAGAGCAGAGAGCAGACAACAGAGAACTTTTGCGAGTGCCAACCACTCGACTGTTTAGTTGTGAAAAAAAGGGTCCGTGTTCGAAATTTATGCGCCTTAACTTTGAACGCGAAAGTTTTTAGGCTCAAGGTAAGCCAAAAACTTGTAGGCTAACACACACACACAGACACACACACAGACACAGATACAGGTACACCTGTACACACCCACACACACACGGACACACACCGAGAGAAGACAGCATTAAAGTTTCAGTGTTGGGGCTGATAAAGCTGAAAGAAAGTTTTGCATTCATTTCGAAATTAATTAAATGTTTGTCGTATCTGGGAAATGCTGCCTCAACTTCACGTTTCCAGCAGGTCACAAAAGTGGCTTGGCCCATTCGATTGGGCCAACTTACGGCAACAACAACAACAACTGTAACAAGGACAAGAACAAAGCCAACAATTTAATTGCGAATCCAATAATAATTGGCCAAAGCGGCTTTCGCCTGTATAACCTTCGTCCACACGTCCACACGTCCAGTTGTCCAGTTGTCCAGGTACATCATCGATCTTAAGCCTTCTCTGTAAGTGAATGTTCAGATTAAATTGCAACCATCGAGGACAAAATTAAAGGAGAAGAGATATTTTTCAGAAATATCCTTCATATTCGTCCTTTGGCCTTTGTCTGTGGCGGCTTTCCACAAAACTTAACGTGAGCCACTGTAAGTTTTGTCAGTCTAAGTACGTCTAACAGTCGCTAATGGCAGTTAGCTTCCACCTTGCGTCTACCAGAGATTGTCTCTCCCTCCCTCACTATTCTCCTCTCCCCTGGGTGTCTTTTGCTGGATGCTTTACATTAAGCGGCTTAAGTATTACGTCTGTGTATGTATGTCTGTGTGTGGTGTGTGGTGTGTGGTGTGCTGTGTCTGGCTGTCTGCGTCTACTGGTTAACTGTATTGCGACCAGTCGAAGCATTATTACAATATAATCAAAACTCTGCTTGGATTATAAACAACAACTTGAAGCTCATCAACTCAGACAAAGCGAATAAAATTATAAACAGATTCAAGGCCAAGACGTTTAAACAGCTTAAATTGGTCTTAAAAGAATTTTATTACTATATATTCTTTAATTTCCTCCATCATATTTTAAACTGTTTAAGAAACTGCTTTGATTTTTAAATAAGTACCATTTTAGTTTTAAATTTATAATTTAATATTATTAAAATAATGAATGATTGAGAAATAGGTAAACTACAAATATAAATAAATAAATATAAATAAACTAATAAAAATGAATAAATGATATAAAAAATATAAAATAAATAAAGTAAATAAAATGAATAATATGAATAAAACAAAAAAAAATATAAATAAAATTTATAAAATAAATAAATAAGTAAATCAAATAATTAAAATAAATAATGAAAATAAAAAAGGATTCAAAATAAATCGAACAAAAAAAATGATCAAAATAAATGATAGTATATTTTATTAAATGAAGTAAATAGTATAAATAAAATATATAAAATAAATAGAGCAAATATATAAATAAATAAATATAAATAAATATATAAATTACATACAATAAATAAAGTTAAATAAAGTCAATAATAAAGAAAATGGTTAATAAAAAAAAAAATAATAAAGAAAATTAACAAAAAAAAAAAAAAAAGTAAATAGAACAACATAGTTCAGTCAGAAAGAATTAAACAATTAAATTCAATAGATATAACAATAATATAAATGTAATGTATAATGATTATAAATATATCCACTTTCTCATGTTAAAGATGCCTGATATTTCCTCTGCCTTATAATTCGTAAACAGTTAATATCTTCCTCTCAAATATAAAATGGATATATAAAGGATATCTATTGCACTTTGCTTTAAAATGAATTTCAATAAGAAATATGTTGATAATGATACTAAAGATATTCTGGGTGGCTTGTTAGGAATTGATATAAATAATAGACTGTGAGTCTCTTAACTAGTCTTTACTTTAAGGGCAGTTTGATTATCATTGCCAAATCGAGACACAAACATCGATGAGCTGCATCAACAAACAGGCAAGGACTGAGGACAATCCTTCGTTGAGGTCGATTTTTTTTGCTCTCGTTGCTGTTGTTGTTGTTGTTGTTGCTGCTGTTGTCAAACAAGGAGGAAAAGGCCGAAGAAGAACAACTGCAGCAGTGTCAGCTGTGTTGGAGTCAAAGTCATCATCATTAGGTAACGTAAGGCATCATCATCCAAAGGACATGAGCAGGGCAGCTGCTGAGTTGTCGACTCGTCCAGTTGTCGATGCTCTGGCAAGAAAGCCAGCGAAGCAAATTGTTTTTAATTAAAAGTAAACAATATCAATTCATTCGACAGTTATCCAGTTATGCTGCTGACATTGCTCCATCGGCTGTTGCTGCTGTTGCTGCTGCTGCTGCTGCTGCTGCTGCTGGTGCTGATCCTGGACGAGGCATCTAAGCTTCAGTTGCATTGTTTACCAGGGATTACAAAAATTGATGCACAGAGTGCGGTGGGATGGCATCAAAGGCGAGTTGCAATTGTTGTTGCGAATTGAGAGCTTCTCTGGCAGCTTCTCTTGACATGGCCTGTCCATTAATATTTTAGCTGCGCAAGGAGCAAACACTTTGCCAATCTTGGCCATTTTCATTTTCATTTTCATTTTGACCATTATTAATTGTCTTCGTCGCCGTTTGCCGCCCTCGCTGCCAATTTCAACTGACGCTTAATGTTGCAGCTAACGGGATTATTTTAAAAGTTGCATAAACTTGTTGCCTCCTTCTGTCACCCCCTCCCTCTCGCAATACTTGCAACTCTTTCGCATTTAATTTCAGCTTCTATTTCATACTTTTTATTTCACTTTGTTGCTTAACTTTGTTGTACTTTTAATTGGTCTGAAAATAACTGAAGTTTGTTTTACGATTTTATTTTATTTATTTTTGGATTTGAACGCTGCGTATTGATGGAGTGCATAAAAGTTTTCATCAAATGCGCTGCATAAAGATTGCATTAAGTATGCAGCAATACCCTCTAGCTACAGGCAAAGGGGTATGCAAAGTTGATACAAGTGAAAAGTGTCTGTGAGAGGCGAAGGAGGTGTTGAAATTCTAAAATTCAAATAGAACTCGATTTTGCAATCTATGTGAATTAGATGCGAACTGTTTACAGGGTATCTATGAGTACATCATTATCTGTTATTGTATATTTTTGATTGTATATATTTTCTTTGTAAATACTTTTAAGTCTTCCTAAAAAAATAAATATAACATTAAATAAACTTAAAAGTTTTAATTCGAGCAAAATCTATTTTTCATGTTCCACATCTTTAGCTATTTTTCCTGCCATTTTCCAGCGCTTTTCCATCATAAATTTCTTACATTTGCAGAAAAGAACAAAATTAGCAAAAAATCGCCCCGTTAACGTATGCAAAAGTAACATGCGGACTGAGGAAGTGCGCAGGGGGAGGGAGCTAGTGAGGGAGGGTGGCATATTCACTGGCATATTCCCGTCATCATCATTATGATTTTGGATACCAAATTGTGGGCTGTCTCTGCTCGACTGTTTGGTGAAAGGAAATACATACGTGCGCTTTCATTTCATTTCCGTTTTGTGTCGCAATGTTGCCTCCGGACAAAGGCGGGGGCAAAGACGGAGAAGGAGACGGAGACGGAGAAGGTCGTGGCGAGGGGAAGGAGGCGAATGTCGGCGTTGGCATAACTGTGTCTCGACTATAACTGCTTGGGTCCGTTACATTCAGTTCGCTCCTCGGTCTTCATGTGTGTCCAACTATTTATTTTTATGACATAATGTAGCTACAGTTGTGACTGCCGTCTGCCACCTCCATCATGCCACTTGCCACTTGCCACTTGTCTGTGTATTTGCTGTGAATGTTGCCATCTAAATATGTGAAAATTGCTCATTTGAAATGTTTCCAGAGCGAAATGCTCAAGTGTGGAATGGGGCTTGGGGCATGGGGCATGGGGAATGGGGCATGAGGCAAGGCAAGGCAAGGCAAGGCAAGGCAAGGCGAATGGTGGATAGGGCATGTCTAGGCAAATTGCCTGTCAAAAATTTGTAGGCAATTTGTTTTTGTTTCTCTACAGTTTTTCCCCGATTCTTATCGAAAGCACTTCACACAATTCTTGTAATAAATAAATATTTTCTCTTTCACTACAGAACTAAAAAATATATTTGTGCTTTAAAATAGATTCTTAAAAATAAACGCAAAAACTTACATGTAAATGTGAAGTTTAGTAAAAATCAATATCTATTTGTAGTTCTTGTTCTTAACTTTGGGAAATGTATGTGAAAGTTAAGAGTAATCAGCATCGACAAGTTTTATAGATTTAACTGTTGATTTGTTTAAAAGCCACAAGTTAAAATAATAATGAAATATAAAATAATATGAAAACTGTTAATAAAAATTCTGATAACTCTGTTTACTAGCTTACAAGTTTAATTTTATTAATTTTACAAATTTATTACATTTATAAAATGCTTTAAAACAAAATGAAAACTAAAATAGAAATGGTAAAATAGATCTCAGTTAATTTATTAAATAAAATATATATATATTTATTAAATAAATTAATATATTTCATACATAGTAGTAACAAGCGGATCAGTCGAGGCGCATGCGACAGTATAGTACCTAGCATCAGTATTTACAACAGAAGGGGGTAAGGCTACAGTCGACCGCAGTCGACAGTGGGAGACTCTGTACTAATCGTGAATAGCAAAATCTATGAATTTAAAATATTGTACAGATAGCAAAACGAATCTTCCGAGCCTCGAACTTGCGATCCCTTGATTCACAGTCTAATGCTCTACGCCCTGTGCCACCGCCAAATCGACCCGCGTGCCGACAAAATTAAGATAACTGAATTCGTATTTCCCATTCATTGCCGCCTTGAAAGTTTCTTTTGCTCAAAAAATGCTCCCTCATTATCGGTCGTTCTTGGAAGAGAACAGCAGTGAACGAAGCGAACTACCGTGTACAATGCAGACACATAGAAAGTATTTTCTAATGCAAAGCAGACAATAGTGAACAATACTAGTGCTTATGTATTGCTTTTATTAAATTGTAAGAACATTTTCTAATTTCTGATAAATGAGGCAGAATTTATAATATATATTTAAATAAAATAGCAATAATTAATTAATAATTGAAAAATCTAACTCAAATTTGTAATTGTCAGCAGCGAGATTTGAACCCGCGAACTCGTAGCGTGTCTTGTTGTTGTTGTTGCTTCAACACTCATGAACCTGGTGGTCATTCATTCCTTAAAATCTCCTTTGCTTATGGTTCGATCGGAATGAAATTTTCGGAAATCGTCCGCACAAGGGCACACTCGATGTGTGCCAAATCTGCCATGTGTGCCAAGTCTGTAGCTCTTATAATGCGTTTTTTTCGATTTTCGGGGGCGGAAGTGGGCGTGGCAAAAATCTAAAACAAACTTCATCTGCACACTATAAGAGTGTTGTCACCAAATTTGGTAACTTTAGCTCTTATAGTCTCTGAGATCTAGGTGTTCATACGGACGGACAGACGGACATGGTTAAATCGACTCGGCTATTGATGCTGATCAAGAATATATATACTTTATATGGTCGGAGATGACTCCTTCTGCCTGTTACGCACAAATCGCTTTCGTCAAACTTAGAAGACTATGTACTTTTAGTACAGAGTCTAAAAACTATTGAAGGTATTGTTCTAAATCAAGCATATTTTATCCAACTTCATTAATTAATATAGGAGATTCCTTATATTGAGCAAATAAATAGCAACAAATCTCGCTTTTTCAAAAGAACAAACCATTTATTTTTATTAATTTAATTCATTTATTATTCAATTCAATTTCATTGATCAGATTTCTTGCTCACGCTTGTAGTAAGCCATATTAAATGAGGGCATATAGTAGTTCGGATTCACGGACAGAACTCTGAGAATACTGTGAACCCAGGGAACAAGGTTGAGCACATTCGCATAGACCGAGGGAACATCCTCATAGTTGCATTGAATACCCCAGGCGACAATGCCCAGCTGATAGTATTGTCCGGGATGATCGACAAGGGGACAAAAGAGTGGAGAACCTCCATCTCCGGTGCAAGCATCCAAGTCCTTCTCTCCCCCGGCACAAACAAATGTCTCGTGTAAATCGAAATATCTGCCCAATCGAGTTTGCCTTAGTTGTTGTTGACACAGCGAGTTATTGACGATCGGAAGATTAACTTTGCGAAGGATATTACTCATAGAAGAGTCCATAAAAGTTTCCTTGCCCCAACCAGCCACAAAGCAGCGTTCCACATTTGGATACTCGAAGGCACGAGGAAGACAAATGGGTCTGATGTGATAACTCAGATCGAACTCAGACCTTGTGTTGAGCACGGCAATATCATTGTAAAGGTTGGCACTGTTGTAATTCGGATGGCAAATCCTTTCGAGTAGTTCACGCTCCTGAAAGGGATGCGGCTCGTCCTCCGTTTGGCTGTCCCATTCCCCAGCACGGACAATCAGATCATCAGTTCGATGGGAGCAAACGATGTGGGCAGCTGTAAGCACCACATTTGGTGTCAATATAGAACCGCCTCCAAGGAACTTCTTCTCATCATTCGCATTCGTAAATATCGCCACCATCCAGGGAAACTCCGCGAAGTTGGCCAACTTCTCGTCACCCTCATTGCCAATTGTGGTAGTGAAATTACGAAAACCACACTTAGGATATGATTCCTGCATCTTTGCAGGTTCTTTCTAAAGAGGACATCTGGATTTGTACTCTATGTGGAATTGGGAAGTGCATTAAACTTACTATAGACTCGTTATTGCAACATATTTGCAGAGAATGTGGACATGGACTCGATTCCGCCATGCGGAATTGCAATAGTCCCTGTCCGCTTCTGTTGCTGCACTTCCAGCGTGGAGTGCAACTACTTCCGGGAGAACAAGGTGATACATCTTCTGAAATGGAGTAAGAGAACTGTTAAAATTACATTTAGAATAGGTAATTCTCTGAAATTGTGTTTAAAATATATTACTAGCTAATAATTCATTGTGAATGTATCAAAAACTGAAAATATGCTACATATATGTCATAAGTTTTGGGTTTTTAGCTAAAGTCTCAGAGGTCGATAGGTTAAAAGAGTCCAATCTGGGATTATATACGTACATATTCACATTCTCGTGATAAATACGGGGAATTCCGATGAAATTATATTATTATATATATAATTTACCTATATCGTCGTCAGAACAGCGGCCACAAGTTGTAAATAGAACTAAGCAGAGCGTTAAGTAGAATAATCTCAGCATTTTATTCCAATTCGTATAAAGTCTGTTGTTTCTATTCAATTATTATTTAAATATTAAATATATTTGATAAGAAGACGCAGCAATCTCTCACCCGATCGCAACAGCCGCTGATTTCAAACTAAGACGCAAGCAATTGCTTGTTGCTTTGATGCTTGGCTCAACCAGAGCAAGAGCAACAGCTTAAATCAACAAGTGTGGAGAGAAGTGAAGAGTGTAAAAATGCCGAGAGCATGTATATCGCATTGCATTGTATGCTTAGCTGAGTGAGAGGACGCCGTAATCCGTAACAATAACAATGGCAGAAAGTGCTGAGTCGAATGAACATGTGAAAGGGAACATTGGTAAATAAAGAGCGCCAAAGAGCAGATCATAACAATGCTAAGCAAGTGAGTGTAATAGTCAGCAGCAACAACAATGTCTAATTTCGAGAGTGAGCGCCATACTCAGTAGCAACAACAATGCCTAATGCGAGTCAGTGTGCACAAAAGTGGAGAGAACAAGAAGCAACAGCAACGGCTGGCAAAATGATGCGTAAATGAGAAGAGACTACAAATGCTAAGCAAAAGTTAATCAGCTGCTGCAATATTCTTGCATTTATTCTTTTGATTATATTTTCTTCAAACTTAACTTAGGTGTGCAAGTTATTGTTGTTATATACGAAAGTACGTAGATAACGTACTTCAAGCGTTCTCTCCAATCAAACTGAGTACAAATCGTGTAAAATTAAGTTAGTATTAATAGCATTAAATAATAATTATTCTATCTACACGGTAAGTGTTGTAACGTTAGTAAAGGGAAAACGAAATGTTATAAATACATTAACAAAGAAAGAAGTGAAACGATGTATTACGAAATGCACTGCTTGCAGTGCATGTGTTTAACAGAGCAAGCAGTGTGTTTATATACAGCCTAATTCCTAACTAAATTTACTGTTCAACCCGAGCGGACTGGTAACCAACCTATAGATTCACATATACGAATTATGTATATCTGTGTGTGTTTAGTCACAGCATGAAAAGTTATTAATTTTCCCATCTATTCCTATACATATTCAAATATAAATAGTGTGGAAAATGTTTAGAAAATTTCTCATTCATTTGGGAAACCAAACTAATGAGCCCAACGGTTCAGAGTGCAACAAAATTATTAATTAAATTGCCAAATGATGATAAATGAAAGCTTAAAGTGCGCTCTTAAAGAGCCCAAGCAATATAAATACAAGAGAGAGAATATAAAGCAAATCTCCCTTAGGACAAAGTAGCCTTTTATATGTCGCCTTCACTGTCATATTCTATGCTTCACTCGTGCCGTTAATACACTAACAGTGGGCACATTAATTATGTCAAGTAGTTAAAGTTATTAACAAATATGAGAAATTTGGAAGAGAATGCATACATAAACATAAACATAGACATAAACACATTTCATTCATGACTCGAACGAAGTGGGAAACTAATTAAAGTGTATACACAGTTCGTGTTGGAGTAGAAATGTGTTTCCCTTTTTTGTGTTGTCTGTGTTTTGGCTGCTTTGTATGCAGTGTGTGCTATCAGTTGTTGCATTTCAATAGACGAGTGCACTTTTGTGCCTCAACAAGCCCAAAAGAACCAACAATCGAGAGTCTCCTCTCATCCCACTCCCAAGTTTGACTGCTCCCTTGTTGCAGTAACTATTATCAAGCAGAGACGAAGGTTGTTTAAAAAAGCAAATATATTCAAATGGGGAAATACCCAGAATAGCACTTAATGCAACAATTGTGACCCAGTTAGTTAGACTGGGCTTTAAGAGCGAACTGCTTTCGGTCTTGGCCTGTTGAGCAACTTGTCTCTGCTGACATTATGACAGGACCTGCACTTGTGGGTCGTCAGACCCGCCTAACTAACTTCCTGAACATGGCTGATGACTTGTATGTGCCTGCCTCATGCAGCTCTTCAATCTTTTGTCTTTTCAGCCCTTACATGTTGTCATTGGCATACTGCGAGTATTCTCCGCCAAATGGCAACATCAATGTACAACTTGCAGTCAGCCAGATGCCGGATAGTCAGCAGTAGGAGGAGGGTGAAAGGGATCCTGAAAAGATATACACATATCTGTCCTCTGTTTTTGTGCCTATGCTTCAATCTGGTACCGTGCCACTTGTTAACGCACAATGGAGTCCTTACACAGGACTGATTGACGCACTCGACAGGCTGATAGAGTGTTCGAACTTCGAAGTCTCCTTCACATCGAGGCTTAAAGTCGAGCTTAGAGTTTGCTCTTCTCTATGTACGTTTTCTGGACTAACTGTGAGTGGTGTAAACGCTTCATCAAAGCTCTCAAAAATTCCACTCTTGAATGGATTCCACAAGCTTTCCATATCATACTTTTTGGGGCAGCCAAGAGCTCATTTCTTTCGCTTGAGAGAAAGTGTAGCTTCTTTATGAATATAATGAATATTGATGAATCAATAACTTTTTAAGCTATTCGCAACCCCTTGTTCCCTCAATCACCACCTCTTTCGGCAGTCAGCGATCACGTTTGGCGTTAGTTTACAACACTTTAGGGTCGCACTTTTTGGAAATTGTTGGTAAAATATTGACAGAGCTATTATGCAGAGCGTGCAAATTAATAGCAATGGCTAGGTAAACATTCACACACTCGAAGCAAACATGAATACACTCACACAAACTCACACACACGTCAACATTCACACATTCAGAACGAAATGCCATTCAGTGTGGTGTTCGCTCTAGCAAAATCTCTTGAATGCTGTTTACATGTTTGTTTGTACGTGTCTTTGTTGGCAAATTAACACACACATAAACACACACACATGCATACCCATTCATACACACACGTGAATCCTACACAAACATATACATAGGCTGAGCAAACAAAAAGCGTTGCCTACCTTTGAGGGCGACGTATTTATTTACGGCTTTTGAGTGGTTTACCGCACGTATTCTCAGCTTTCCCCTCCCCCTCTTCCACACTTGCACTCGCACTCCCTCTCTCTCTCTGTGCCCTTCGCTGGCTACACTTTGACTGTCCTCACGCATATATATTTATTTTCTTTACACTTTTATGGCACCGCTTTTTTAGACAATATGTTAAAGAGTCTGAATATTTTGGCAAATATTTGGGGATATATTTTATTATTAAATTAAATATCATTTTTATATGACACAAATGTTGCAAACTTGCCAGCTCTTTTGTACAATATATTAACAGACTGCAAACTTCGTTGTTGTGTGTAATTTGAAACAT
The DNA here is from genome assembly GCA_018901825.1 of Drosophila funebris. Classification (NCBI taxonomy): domain Eukaryota; kingdom Metazoa; phylum Arthropoda; class Insecta; order Diptera; family Drosophilidae; genus Drosophila; species Drosophila funebris. Next base: position 25,933,925 of record JAEIFK010000425.1, read on the forward strand.
GGGTAATTTATTGTTTCTAGAATATATTAAAAAATTTATTAATTTACAGCAATAAAATATTGTGAAAAAATTTACAAAACATCATTTAGTTTATTGATGGAAATTTCAATTATTTTAGTTTATTTAATTTGGCATTTCTTTGTTAAAATATTTAATTAAATATTAAATTAATTTGGAACTGATTTTCTACCTTCAATTATATTATTATTATTATATTATTATTATTATTATATTTAAATACATTTCGATAGTTCGATTAACTCAACGATTACACTACAAACTTACATCTGTTTCATTGCCGTCAACTCCCTCTCTTTCTCACTTTCTCTCCGTCTCTTATGACTTTGCTCTGTGCTCATTTCATTTCCTTTAACTTCCAACTGATTCAACTCTCTGTTGACTATTTCAGCGTCATGTGTTGCATGTTAGCTGAATTGCCCGCTAATTAACAACATTTTTAATATAGCTTTAAACTTTGTTGCCTCCATTTACTTGTGGCAAGTTTTCGCATTTCTGTGCATTTCTTTTCCAGTTTTCAGTTTTGTTTTTTGCTGTTCATACTTTGGCCTGGATAACATAACCTTAAATATAATCTGGCACCTGGCAGGCGTCAGGCGTCAGGCTAATTAAGCGCGTTGAAAAGAAGGCAAGTTAATGGAAAGGGGGCCAGTCAGGACTGACTCTGATGCTGCTCAGTCTGTTGGCTAATGAAGTTACCACAAAGTGAAAGGCGTCCAGACAACGTTCAGGCGGCTAATTAATTAGAGCATTATTTGACTTTTTTCTTCTTTTTGTTGTTTAATATTCCATTTTAGTTGTCTTGTTGCCTTTATTTTGCATTTTGTTACAATTCTGGCACAAGTTTTGTTAATGTTTGGTCACTGGCTAATGAGCCAAGAGCTCAAGAACCAGGTCAAATATGCCACACTTCCCAGTCGAAATGCCTTGCAAAAGATAGGGTATAAAGTGTTTACATAAACACACTGTCACCTGGCGACTTGGGAATATAGAAGACGAAAGTTTTATAACAAATATTTGTATTTGTTTAGAAAACTTTTTTAGCTGCTTTTAAAATCAATAACTAAAAAAGCGAATTAATGCAAACAAATACGTATATATTATGCGAAATAATTGTGAAGTACAATAACAAAATAACCATAGAGAGAAGAACAACAGAACATGAGCTAAACAATAAACTTTTGGCAGCGACTGTGCGCTCTGCTTGTTTTTTTGGCTTAAATGTGGCGCACCTGTTACAACAATAACAAGAACAACACCAACAATTGAAACACCAAATTATAACAACACCTTGCTGAAAGTTTACTTTTGTTGTTCGCGTTGTTGTCGTTGTTGTTTCGGCTGCAGTTGTTGTTTCTGAGTTTTGTTTGCTAGTCAATGCACAACAACGGCAACAACAGCAGCAACAACGTTGATGGCCAACAAAATATTAAAAGAAGCCTGTAAAAGAGTTGGCAAAATGCTAATGGAAATTGAAATGAAAGTTGAGTACCTGATAATACAACTGCCTGCGATTGCATAATGAAATCAAATTTGTAAAACAATTTGCATTTTATAAAATAAACTTTTTGTTTTCCTGTTGCCGCTGCCGATGCCGTTGAATCAGTTGAAATTCTCAGACAACTTGTAGTTTTGGCGCTACGAATTGTAGTTGTAGTTGGAGTTGCAGTTGGAGTATGAGGAAGGAGAGGGAAGGAGCAGCTGCTGCTGTAGTGGAAAATTTGCGATAAGCTGAAGCCAACATGTGGAGATATCAGATATTTTTAGATTCATTAAGGCAAAACATATAGAAGATTGCAGACATTAAACATATAATAAAATATATAATAAGATTTCTATGGGAATCAGTGATACAACAAATGAAAAAGATGAGAGAACTTAGAGAGAAGAGAATAAAGATATATAATTAATATAAATATAACAATAATAATTATTATAAATAATAAGAATTGACGTAAGAATTGATTGTATATTTATGTTGTAAAAATAGTTAAAAATGTTAAGAAAATATTAAAGAAAATAATTTATGAAAGATTTATGTAAATAGGGAAATAAATGTAAAGAATTATGAAGGGAAATATATAAGGTAAACTAGTTTAACTCTTGTAGAAAGTTATAATTAATAGAGCAGAAAATAGAAAATATGTCTAGGAATATTTGAGAACTAAGGCTCTACAGAAAAAATGATTACGTATCAACATCAAGATATGAATATAAAAAGATGTAGCAATATTAATAAATGGAATTAATAAAAGAATAGAAAATATAGTTAATATAAATGATGAATAAACAAATTAAACTTTAACGTTATATAAAGAATAAATATAGGTTACTGAAAGAAGAAAGAATGAGTTCAAGCTTTAGCTCAAAAATCCAAAAGAATTCAATAAATATAAATATAGAGATAGAAATAGAAATAGAAATAGAAATATAAATAAAAAGAATTATGCAATAGTTTATAAAGTCTATAGTAAACTAAATAAACAAATAATTAAGCTAATATATTATTTATGTTTATATTTTATTAATATAAAACAAAGACAAGAATTAGCGCATTAGCAAAACTGTTCGATGCTTTGAAAAGATTAAAGAAATTTTTAAAATATTAAATACTAAAATTAAATAAATATACAAAAATGAAAATCAATTAGTGAAGCACAAAACTTTTAAATTATAACTATAAAAAAGTAATTTATTAGCATATAAATTATAGTCAACTTCATTCTATGATATTTCGAAATGCAAATAATGAAAATTGTTTTTCGAAATCCCCCAAAAGTGTAACTCTCAATCCAATTTGAGTGAAAGTCTATTGAGTTCACGTTTGAAAAGTATTGCTTTCGCTTTCTCTACTGGAATTCACAGTGCTTACAGCAGGGGTTTTCAATACTCTGAAACAATTTGCACGCAGCCAAGAAGTTTTTCCTACGAGTACTATTGCCAGCGATTCGGGGAAAATGCTTTGCATGCGTTGGCAACAACAAAGAGTTAACCTTCAAAGGAGCAACAAAAGCAACACTTAACAGCAGGATGCCTACACAGACACACACAGATACACAGGCACACACACACATGCAATCATAGGCAAGGCACGCAACACAATGCACAAGTACAACAACAACTAGAACAACAACAATAACAACAACAATGTCTAAGCTGAAGCTAAATCTTGATAACAAAGTAAATAATACAAATTCTCGCAATTTTTCTGTAATTAACACATCCCCCTCAACAAAAGCACCATTCAAAGGGCACACACATGAGTGCGAGTGTGTGTGTGTGCGTGTGTACGAGTGGGTGAGTGTTGACTGAAAGCATGACAGGATTGCGTGCTGCAGGCATGAAACGAGAGCCCCTGCAAGGGATCACGATGGAGAGCAGAGGGAGAGGAAGTGTTATCGCATTTACAACTCAGACAAAAGTGTTGTCAGCTCGCATTTTTATGAGGTGTGTGTGTGGGTGTGTGTGTGAAAGGACATGCAACCTGTGTTTGTTTATGAGCTCATGTCAAGTTTAAGTGGCGCCTCTCAGCGTCGCTTGTCACTTGTCCCTTGCCTCCTCTCACTTCTCTCTCTCTCTGTGTCTCTTGTCTCCTCACTGCAAATGCCAAATTGGCACGTCAACTGCATTGTCATTTGTTGTGCGTGTGCGTGTGTGTGTGTGTGTATTTAGTGAGCAAATGTTAACGAAATCTAAAAGCATGTAAATCATGTGCAAAGCAATTAAAACAAAGCACATTAACAAGAGCTTTTCACTTGCCTTTTCCCCCCTCATCAACAACTCATCGCTTCGCATTCAAAATCAATTGCGAATAAATCTGACAACAAACGAACAGCAAATGAACAATAACAACAACAACAACAACAACAACAACAACAGCAGCATCAACAATAACAATAATAATTTCATTAAATAAATTGAATATTGATTGATGAATGCGTCGGACATTTGTGACATTTATTCATGTTATTCATGTTATTCATGCTCCCATTCATGCGTTAAGATCCATAAATTAATTGTTATAAAAATAACAACGGACAACGGAATTTCTCTATCAAAAGGAACATGAAAATACTCATCGAAATGTGCCACGCCCCACAAAGTATATGGCAGATAACTATAAATGAAAGTGCGCTCTTTTATGGCCAACAAAAGAATTATAATTATTATTTCCTATTGATTTATAATTAATTATTGCTTTAAGTTTATTTTGAAGTACTTTTGTTTTTAATTGTTCATATACTACTTTAGCAAGAAGTTATTATATTTAACAATTTATTTAGTTTTTATTTAGCATTGAAATATGAAAACTTATGAAAAAGTATTTAGAATCGCATACAGATCAAATGAAATCCAAAGAAAACTAATATTTTGTATTTTATTTAGTTTTAGAAAACATTTTCTGTGATGTGCTAAAGCTTATTATTGTATTAAGACTGTAATATTATTTATTAATTTCTATTTCTATTGGTTCAGAAATAAGAATGAAGAGAGAATACAACAATTTGCAATGAATCGCATTACTGTGACATGTGTGCGAGCGAGACATACATATGTGTGTAGACACTTGTGTATCCACATTTGCACACGTACATTCACTTAGCACAAAGCAAGCGCATAGCAGCGAGCTTTTACATATTGATTGAAAACTGAGTGCTACGTCACTTCATTACATGTATGCAATGTATGCACAACTTTGTGAATAATATGTTTAATATTTAATAATCTTTATAATATTGGAATTAGTTTCTGGATCAAGATTAGAGAATACTTAATTTAATAATATCCATCTATGAAAATCGCAGTTAACTTACACATTTCATTCTTTGCAACTTGATTCATTTCTTCTGCATTTCTACAAGTTGAATAAAGATATTTGTAGAATATGCCTGGTATCATTCTGCGTCTTTCTATCTATAAAACCTGTAGATATTCGCTCAACATTCGTTCATTCAATTCATACTCTTTATGTTCTCCTAATGTCCAAATCAACAGATCTCTGAATTTATTATTATGTATTTCGCTTGAAGTCAACTTTAGTCTAGTTTCTGGGTTTTTCTTTCGCTTGACATGTCACAATGAATGGCTACAATTTTCCCTTAGATCTGTTTCATTTTCCCAGGCATTTTTCGACTCGAATCTCTTTCATTTCTTTTTACTGTCTCAGCTTTGCTGCCTATTCCCTTTTAATTGTCTTTGTGTTGTGGCAATGTTATTGCTGTTGTTCATGTTGTTGTTATGGTTGTTCTTGCTATTGTTATCGTTGCTACTGTTGTTGCTATTGTTGTTGTTGCATTCCTTTGCTTTGGTTGCTTTTCATTGGATTTCGTGGCGCGTAAATAAATTTCATATCATGACATTTATTACTGACCCTTAAGCTTGGGCAGCCCACAACCAATACGAGTGTGTGTGTGTGTGTGTTTGTTCGTGTGTGTGTGTGTGTGAGTGTGTGTAAGTGTGTGGTAGATAATCCCGCATACCCCGCAGAATCTGGCAGGATCTGCATGCGGCGTTGGTAACAATTTTCATTTAAGATTTGTTTATTTTCTTCGTTCAGTTTTTTCCTCACATTTTGATTTATTTTAGCACTCAATGGTTCCCAGTGGAGTGAAGAGGCGTGAAGAGGGGGAATGTCGGAGGTGTAGGGAACAATAAGCAGGGAAATAAGGAAGGCAGCGAGATGAATGAATGTGAATGAAAGCGAATGAATGCGAATGTGAATGTGGATGTGAATGAATGCAAAGATGAAGAGAGATTAAATGTAAGTGGACGACGGACACAGAAAACAATTGTAGTTAATTTACGCGTACAGCGAAATGCATAAGAAATTAATGAAAATGAAAAGAACAAGAACAAGAACAAGAACAAGAACAAGAGGTATAAAAGAAAAAGAGAAAATGAAACTGAAAAATGCAGAATGATAAAGAATTTGTTTCGGGCCGCGGGCTGAACCTCTTCATGTATCTTTTAAAGTTAACTTGACTGTGAAATAAGCTGAGCAAACACACAGAGCGCATTGTCTTTGTCCTCGCAGTCGGCATAATGTATTTATGTTTCAAAAAAAAAAAAAAAACCGAAAAAGAAATATGAAAAACAACAACAAGAGGAAGATGAAAAGCGAAGTTGCCAGTTAATAGCGGGAAAATGCCAACAATTCCGTTCGAGCAAATAATTACAGGCTTAATAACAAATTTAATATGGTTGTGACCCAAGGACGAAGCTCCACTCTCTCTCTCTTTCTCTGTCTCTTGTGCACACTCAACTGTTGATTTTCTCATACGTTTTATGCGTTTTAATGAGCGCCTTTTTCAACCCGCCTGTTTGCGCTTCAATAACAATGAGCATGATGTCCTGCCAGGACTCGTATCCTTCTGTGCTCACTGCAGCAGCCTTTAACGAGTATTTGTTGTCCATTCACCATTAAAAACATGCACTTGTCACCTCCTTCTTTCCTGCCTTCCTGGCTTTCCTGCCTGGCAGCTTTAACTTCTGAGAATCTGAGTCTGAAGAGTCATTGTCCTTGCAATTAGTTGTCGCTTTTCTCTAGACTCGCCATTTGTTGCATATCCTTTGTCAGCTTACGCATATCTTGTGCAATTTTCATTTACACTTTACGCTGTGGGAAACTCTTCAGAATTCCATGAGAAAAGTCAAATGATGCTTTAGCTAATTGCCTTGCAGTTCTTGAGACTTGGAGAATATTCAAGGACCTTGAATGTCCTGAGTTAGTGTTGATGCTTTGCAAGAGAAGCGAAAGTTGCGTTGCAAAGATTATAATGAAATGGAACTCTAATCGAATGGGAAAGAGCTGCAATGTCCTGGATTAACTAATCCTCTTCAGAGGGAGGCAACTGTCTATAAACTTGTATGATCTATGATCTATGATCTATGATCTATGATCTATGATCTATGATCTATGATCTATGATCTATGATCTATGATCTATGATCTATGATCTATGATTTATGATTTATGATCTATGATCTATGATCTATGATCTATGATCTATGATCTATGATCTATGATCTGTGATCTATGATCTATGATCTATGATCTATGATCTATGATCTATGATCTATGATCTATGATCTATGATCTATGATCTATGATCTACGATCTATGATCTATGATCTATGATCTATGATCTATGATCTATGATCTATGATCTATGATCTATGATCTATGATCTGTGATCTATGATCTATGATCTATGATCTATGATCTATGATCTATGATCTATGATCTATGATCTATGATCTATGATCTATGATCTATGATCTATGATCTATGATCTATGATCTATGATCTATGATCTATGATCTATGATCTATGATCTATGATCTATGATCTATGATCTATGATCTATGATCTATGATCTATGATCTATGATCTATGATCTATGATCTATGATCTATGATCTATGATCTATGATCTATGATCTATGATCTATGATCTATGATCAATGATCGATGAACTGATTAATGATCAACTTGTGAATAATTTTCTGAAGATTCTCGAGTTCCATTGAGGACTTTGATATTGTCGTTTACTTTCCCAGAAGAAAACATATCTTTCTAAAGATTTTCCTGTGAAGAGTGTCTCAATTTAGAAAGGAATTCACCTTAAGAAAGGGTATTAAATGTCCTAGATTGCATAGCCCTCTTCTAAATAAACGAAATTAGATTGCTCAAGACTTTCATGTCAAGATTGCCTTTTATTCCGATCGAGTTGTGATTTATTTTCTGAACTTTTTACGTTCAACAACTCAAAAATTCTATTTTTGTTTTCTAAATAAATTAGTTAATCTTTTGTCTAACCAGTTTTCCCATGGGTGAGCTAAGTTAACTTCTCTCGCTTGCTTGATTTCTCCAGAAATAACTTTGTAGACTCCAAACGGGATGGGGATGAGATAAAATTGGATCCGCCGCTGTTTGTGCCCTGCGATTTGGATGAATTCCGAGATGAGAGCAAGAAGGGAGTCATCACTGGAGCTTGTGAGGAATTGGACAAGTTGAGTGCACAGGATGAGATAAGTGTGTCCAGCATAATCTCGGCATTGATTCGACCCATTGAACCATCCGATGAGCAGTTCAAACAATGCGATTGGGGCATCGATCCAAAGAACTTTCTGCCCGTCAAACAGGCTGTGATCTTCAAGGAGCAACTGTTCATCTCGAAATTAAGAAACACGAACTGCAAGTTGAGTGAGAATCTGAAGATTTTCTTTGAGCGCGAACTGAAACAGATTGGTAAGTTCTGTCTCAATGTGGAGGAGGCATTCGACGGCTATGTCGTCTACAGCAGCAGCAAGATGAAGAAGGGCAAAGGGATCACCGAGTGTGGACATCAACTTAAGGGCAAATACGATGATCAGTTTCTTCTGATCTGCGAAAAGCGTTCCGAATTCGATCGTATTGATCATGCCCTGGTGGAGAAGAGCCTTGAGGTGAGAAACCATGCTGATCTCTATCTGACAGCGATAAGGGAAACCAAAATCAACGAGGAATCGCAAAAGTTCAAGGCAACTGTCGACATCAAGGATCGGGATCACACTTTCGTCCTGGACGGTGGCATTATGCTCCTCATGCGGCATCTTGTCTGTCACAATTTTGTCGGCACCTTCGAGTATTACACCATGAATCTCTTTGGACGCGTCCTGCGCTGTAATCTTATAGTTCACAAGGAGCGCAAACTGGTGCGCATCTTCTATCGCACCTACAAGAACACCATCCACATTGTGACCCAGCAGTGCTTCAACGATGAGCTGCAGGACGTTGCCGAGACCTTCATGACCCCAGAGGGTCGCATTGTTCTCCACTTCTGGCGTGGCTATAACTATTTACTCCATGCCGCCTGTCTGCCACCCAAGAAGAAGAAGGAGTACATATTGCCCAAGTTGGAGTTGATGTGGCGCCAAGATGTCGCTCTGAATCGCAAGTTCAAGGAGCTCAAGGCCCTCAACTATGAGAATTCTATGAAATACTTGGAATCAAACTCGGAGCTGGCCGACTTCATGCAGGATTACGTGTTAAATGTGCTGCGCTATAAGCCCAGCAATGTGCTCGAGTTCTCCATTATGTTCTTCCAGAACATGTCCGACAGCTAAATGGATTCCAAGAGTCCTGTTTTTATAATCCTCGAAAATGTCTCGATTATTGTTCCGATTAAAAATGAAATAGCCAAAGTATTCCATGGGTTTCAGTTGCTTTTCTCTTCTATCAACGATTGAAACCAACAACTTACTCTATCAGCGATTTAACCCAATGAACTCGCACTGACAAACCCTATTAATGGATTATCCCTAAGAAGGAGTAGTCCTATCAATCTGTTTCACCCAAAAACATTATCTTCTATTAACATGTAACCACAACAACATATATCAACTAATTATCCATTTTATTCTATCTATCTTGAGCAATCTAGTACTATCCCAATTGTGATACCTCCTATCAATTAGTTACCCCTATTAAATTGATTTCCTCCTAGGGCGTTGTCTTCTACCTATCATCTACCATCTATTCTTCCTCCTTTCAATCCTGAAGTTCAACTTCTAGCAATGGGTGTTTCCCGACATCGTGGTCTTCACTTAAGCTGCGTGACAGCTTATATTGTCTTCTAACAATTAGTCCGACTTGTCGCATTATCTCTACCAATATTCTAGCATCTAATCATATCTATGCATTCTCCTATAACTTAGTCATTCCTATCCTTCCGAAATCATTGACTTCTACTAATACTCTATGGAATATATTTCCTACTTCGCGTTCTCCTAGCCATTAGCTACCCCTATGAACCACTTCTTCCCATCAACAGGCTGCACCCGCAAAAAGTCCTCGCATCAGTTACCCCAACAACCTTGTTTAGTTCATAACCTCAGCAACCCGGTCGTCCTATATTTACAACCCTCAAACAAAGTTGTTGAACAATCCCACAGTACTATTCCGAGTTTCGTTTCTAGCAATACATCTAACGAGAACCGTAGATAGGCGTGTTTTCTACTAATATTTTGTAATCTCTTTTGAGTTTAATTCAAACTCAACTTATTCGAAGATGTCGTGCTGCAAGGAGAAGGATTTGTATGCGGGTGCAGGGGATTGTAAGCCGGGTGCCATCGATTTACATCCGACATCGGCATGTCCAGCGCCCTTGATCTGCCCTCCTCCACCGGAAATGGGTCCCATTCGACGTCGCAAATGGAATGAGATTGCTCCAGTTGCCTTGGTGCCTAATACGGAAGCTCTACAGCGTGAACTGATGGAGAATGTGAAGCAAACTGGCGGAGATCCTGTGCAGGAGCATCATCAAGTGCAGGCAGAGCTCAAGGCAGGCATCGATAATCAACAGCAGCAGCTGATTGAGATGCGCAATGAACATGCCCAGGCTAGACCCCTCAAAGCGGAGGAGGTGCAGTTTGCAGTAAGTTACCTAGACTCAACGGCAATAAAGATCTCTAGGAGGGTTCTTCATCCCACAGCGCTCCGTCAATCCCGATGCGGACAATCTACAGAATCCACCTTGTTATCTTCCCCAAGCTGGTGATGATTTGCCCCACAAGGATTCCATGACGCCCATGGGACCCATTGGCCCCTGGGCCACAGGCAAGGTGGACTGGAGTCCCATGGCGGGTCTGACGGGCACACGTCCAGTTGTCGATAGATATTCGATAACACGTTACAGCTCGAATGAATGGCGTGCCAGGAACCAGCAGATGGTGCAACATACGAACAGTGTGCTCGACAAGTCGGATAAGTGAGTTGGGGTTACTTCCCCTACACATCTCTTCAGTCGTAACTCTTCCTTTCTCCCCGTTTCCCAGAAATCGCTTCAGTGCAACAACAGAGTTCCAACGTCTAACGGCCACCGTCAACAAGACCCAAAAGGAGACGACGGAGAAGCTAAGACAACGCTCCCAGATCATCTGCAAATGGAAGAGCACGCTGCAGAACGCCATTAAGGCGATGACCGATGAGATCTTCATGATCGACGAGGAGCGTAACAGACTGCGTAGGGCTCTTGTTATCCTCGGTATTCCCGAGTGCATTGTTAAGGAGTGCATAGAGAAGCGTTGTGGACGTCCGGACACGGAGCTGGTGAGGGATACCCCCGAGGAGGAGCTAGTCAATGAGCTGGCCTTGATTGCGGAGATCAAGCGGCACCTGAAGAAGGTCCTGGAGGACTTTGAGGCCCAACAGCAGGAGAATCGTGCAGCCAAGCAGCGACTAGAGTTCGATTGGAGTGACAAACAGGAGGCCTACGACATCGATACAATTAATCTGGGATTGAATAACCACAGTCGCACAGTCATGTTCCACGTCGGAGCCATAAGACAGCCACCAGAACAATCATCGGAGAAATACTGGGAGCACTTCAGCCAGGAAACGTTGGAGGAGTGCGAGAAATGTCGTCAAAGATCGGCTGCCCTTCGCAGTAATCTGAACGCTATCCTATTGAATGGAGCACGGGATCTACGCACTCAGGCGGATGTTGTCGAAAAGTCGCTGAACGCTCGCATCAACTGCACCCAGGAGGCAGTGCAGCGCTTCGAGAATGATCTGCATCGTGTGCTCCATGATCTGGCGGAGACGGAGACCCGCATCGAGCAGCTTCATGGACGCATCCGTAGTTTCGATGCTGCCATGAAAGTTGCCCAGACTCGCATGCACAATCGCAGCTATCGTCCGAATGTCGAGAGCTGTCGGGATGTTGCCCAGCAGCATCTCATCGAAGAGGTCCACACCATCCAGAGCAGCGTCACCGCCATGCTCCACGAACTGACCGCAGCGGAGGAGACCAAGGAGGCTCTCGTTGGTGTCCGCGCCAACCTCGAGCGGGAGATCATGCTGAAGCGCCGCACCCTCTTCATGGACAGGGAACGCTGCATGGTCCTGCGCTCCCATTATCCTTCCGCCAATTCTTTAACCGGTTCGGGCGCTTTCTAATCTTTGATCTATAATCCATTTATATACCCATGTCAAAATTTAATGTCTCAAATTTTAAGTCTTAACCATGTACGTGAAGTATTCAGCCAGAAAAACCAGTAAAGATAGTCGATAAAGTTAATATAATTTTGCTTATAACGAGAATTGGGAGAGAATTACAGGCGGGGGTGATGAACACAGAGATAAAATAAGGCGAAAGTGTGGAGAAATGATAGAAGAGTAAAGAAGGGCGATGTGAATCACAGACCCGTCAAACATCACAGGAAAAATAGAAGAACTATATCAAAAACCGAGAAAAGGATTATTGAAGAAAAGAAATTAATTTTTATCAGTAATATAAGATGATTATTAATGGAATGAAGTGATCTATACGTTTAAAATTAAGTCAAAGATTGGACAATAATCATAGAAAAATTGGTTGAGAATAGGAAAAGTTAGTGAAGGATTTTTATACAATAAAAGATTAGAAAGTAGAAACTTAAGTCCTCGGAAAATTTATAAGGGAATCTTAGAAATTTCTTCAATACAAACATAAATAGGTAATTAACTCCGTCGAGAATTAGTTAGCAACAGTGTTTAGATAAAAGGCAACAGCTTCAAAGACCAAATAATGCCAAGCGTCGAGCCCTTAAGGGATTTCCCTCGCTCCCCCTTCAAGTACTCAACTCATTCCCCAATGGGATAGAACGGCAAAACAAAAGCAGAAATATCTTGACCTTGCCCACGCCATACACATAACATGGTAGAGTCGAGAAATCTATGGATTTGCCTAACAATTGGTGGCTCAACCCTTGCAGGATGCGTTTCAACTTGAAAAACAACACGTGGCTCCGTAATAAATCTTGTCCGGTGAATGTCTTGCACGTATGCGGAAGCAAGCAACTCCCAAAAAAGGAGCAAATAAAAAAAGAAGAGAAATAGAAATAGAAATCGAAAAGAAAATACAGACAAAGGAAGACAGGACATACAACAGACTGGAGAAGACATGTGACGTGGATGTGCTGGATGTTTTGACTTGGGTTTGACTCTGCAGGGTTTTGCGGGGTTTGCTGCCCCGCCGCAGCACGTGGCGTATGAGCAACGTGTCAGTGTCACATGACCTTTAGCTGGCCAAAAATTGCTGTTCAAAATAAGACAAATATTTGAACTAAACACACACAAAAATAGACTTCAATATGTTGTCCAGCAATGTCTTTTCTAATGTTTTTTTCGACCATTTTTAAATTGTTGGTTTTTTCAAGTTTTGTTTCTCGTTTCATTTTTATTCTCTGTGATGTGCGTGCAATTTATTGTCCTTGTACGGACAGTCTTTTATAGTGACAGAGGGGGGGGCAGAGAGAGAGAGAGAGAGAGAGAGAGACAAAGAGACAGGAGAACTGTTCCAATATTTGTTGCTCTACATTTTCAAATCCAAACTGCTCGCTTACCTCTACCCTCCTCCCTCCACCCCTTCCTGCTTCCTTTGTATATCTTCCTCCTATGTATCTCCAAATTGAGTACGTGTTGTTCTGACTGTTGAACGTGTTTGCTAAATAATAAGTAAATATCAAGTGTGTGAGTGTTCCTCTTTCTGTCTATCTGTGTGCAAGTTCAGCCTGTTGTCCCGAAGTTCGCAACATATTTCCACTTTTATGGATTTTCAAACGTGTCTGATTGCCATCTAATGTAACTTAGTTGATTTCGTTTTATTGCTTTTGTTTCGATGAATTTTTATCAGCGCTAGTTATGTGAAAAATTTCAAATCAATTTATATATTTTTCGTGATCTTATTTCTCAACTTGTATGGGATAATTTAACTCATTATTATTCATAATATTTATATATTTATTTGAAATAATCATGAATAAATAAGCGCTAATTTATAAAAGTAACAAAAGTTGTTGAAGTGTCTAATACTCTCTGAATTGGTTTATGAATAATATTCTCTGTTTTTCCACAATATTAATAGATGCAAGTTAGCTTACAATTTCTTTTAAATATATAATTTTTATAATGAAGAGAAATGTATAAAAATAAAGATAAATGTACATAAAGTTGTTAATGGATAGAGGTATAAATTAAGAATTAAAATCTATAAAAATTGTATTGATCCATCTTCCAATACATAGGAAATTCTACTTCATTGTATACATCTTTCTATGATTTTTCAAGTATTTTTCCACTATTAACAAATGTTTATTTGTTGCCTGCACAATTCTTTTTAAATATACAATTTTATTAAAGATTAAATATGTGTAAGGTCTGAGCAAAAAAAAAAAATGTATAAATTAAGAAGAGAATTCGGTTAATAAACTAAGCTAAATAAATTGTTAAACTAGAAAGTAATTTGAATTATTTGTTTCATTTATATCTGTCAATGTTACAGAGTGTGGCCACTTAACATTAACATTTGGCACACACTACGAGTAATGTTAACTAACATATTGAAGTCAGTTGCGAATGAACATTCTAGAAGTACGAATGAAAATGTATTAAGCGTGTATACTTAATTTTCTGCTTCTTATAATAATTATTTATTTATTATTATTTTATTATTAATTATAATAATTATGTATTACTCTTTAATTCCTTGAGATTATACCAACATTTCAACCGCCAGTTTGTTGGCCAAGTTATATCTTAGACGCCAATTCGTTACGTAAAAATACTGCACGTCTAGTCGACCCCTTCCGCTTTAACTCTCGCTTTATTTTTAACTCTATTACCATGCATCCCTTGCCACCGTTGCACATGCCACATGCGGTGCCGTTTTCCGCATTTGTGTGTTGTTAATATTTCGTAATGCCGGTAAAAATCACAGCGTGTGGCAAGCGAGAAAAAAAACAAGAAGAGAGAGATGTATATACTCGTACATGTGTGGCACATGCAAAAATCGTCGGCTGTTTCAAGCGCAACGTGTTGCCAGTTTTTTGTGCGTTGTTTTGCTTGCCGTTGCTGTTGTTGTTGTTGTTGTTGTTGGCACCATGCGGCGGTTTCTCGCTAAGAAAAAAATCTGTTGCATACTTTCGCGCGGCTAAAAAAATCATTGTGTTTCAGACATCCCGCAATGTCAAAGTTAAATAAAGTGAAAAAAGATGAGTTCATACACATATATATATACATATACACACAAAAAATAGGGTGTGTGAAATGCCGTTTTAAAAAGTTGTTGCGCATTGTTTGATAATTTAATGGATTGGGAAACGGGTTGCCCAGAAGACTGTGTTGCTGCCGGAGGCTACTTGAAAGCCAAACAACTATTAGAAGTATACCCACACCATAGCTCCAGCTGTGTGTATGCGTGTGTGTGTACATACCTCTCTCTGAAGTTGATGCTGAGCTGGGGGCAATAATTTAACTTCAACGCAGCAAGACATGCAATTTAATTTTAACAAAACCTGACATTATCACACGAGCCAAACGGGCCAAAAACTAGACACATGCAGCATGAGCAGAAACACCAGAAAAAAGAGGGGTGGGGGGGGGAGAATAGTTGCAAGAGACGGAGCAGCGGCACAACACAAAGTTAGTAACATAATAAGTAGCAATTTTCGGTTTCCGTTTTCCGTTCCAAGCGGCGTTGCAACCTACCATAAAAATACATAAAATTGCGCCAGAAATAAAAGTAGCAAAACCAGACGAAGAAGCAGAAACCACCCAAAAAATCGTGAGGGGGGAATAGCAGCCAAAAGGCAACAGCCTGCAGCTAGAGGGGCAAACTGAAGAGGGGGCGTGTCTGGCTGCCAAGAAAGACGTCGTCGTCGCGAGTAAATTGGAATTTTATAGTTGCAACTTCTGCAGTCGTAGCCTGGCAAAGGTGCAAGTTGCAGCTCAAAAAAAAAAATGCAAAACGAAACGCAAAGGTTCCAAAATACAATAACAACAATTTCATCAACATTTCAGCAAAATTTATTAATGACAAAAAATATAATAAATAATGCTTTAACTTTAGCTTTAGATGCAGTTTGTAAATTTTGATTAATTTAGAGAACATTGCGAAACTTATTTTAGGAACTACCAGCTAAGTCAGTGCAATTTTAAATTATTTAAAATAAATTTAAATTATTTTAAAAAAATTGCAGCTTTAAATTGTCTCTATTTTATTTATAATTTAAATATTGTTATATAATTTATATATTATATTTATAAGTATTTACTGCAGCTTTAAGTTGTCTCTAGTTATTAAGTATTTAAATTTTTGCGAAATTCAGGCGAAATTGTTTTTGAGAAATGTCTGATAAGTCCAGACTTAATTCCACTTAAACTGCAGAGTATCTCATATAAATCAATCTAATTGCTGCTTTTAATCTCGTGCAAAATTTTCCATCAATTAATATTGCAAATGAGGCGAATTTGTTTTCAGGAACCAGCTGCTAAGACTGTAAATATATTTATTAATTGCAACTTTACTCTGTTACCAAACATAGTAAAATTATTTAATATTTCTAAAAAATAAAACTCGTTTTTAGTGTATTGCAAGTTCGACGAATTTTGTGGGAAATTGTATTTGGGAATTGCACAGTAAGCACAGGCAAATGAAGCCGCGGCCTCGCCAAAAGCAGCTAAATTAGTTGCAGGCCACAAAAGCAGCAACAGCAGCTGAAAGTTAGTCAAAGCCACGATGAGAACGATGCGAACGATGGCTGCGATGGGGACAACAACAAAGCTTGTCATTCGCCTGGGCTCGTTAGCATTTTACAACACTGGCGTAGTCATCGCATCACGTGTACAGCACCCCCTACCCCCCGCTTGGTACTGTAAGATGATTTGTGACCAGCTGCAACTTTTTGCCGACGCCCCCGGCAGCCATTTTTGATATTATTTCAGCGCTGCTGTTGCCGTTGCCGTTGCCGCTGCCGCTGCACTTCCGTTTCCGTTCTGCGCCAGCAACTCGCAGCGTTGCATGTAAATGTAGTTTTTTGATCGCTTATCACAGTCCCCCTCTATGTGTGTGTGTGTGAGTGTGTGTGTGCGTGAAAGGGGAAGGGGCAAGGGAACATAATGTGGGGTGACTGTTGATTTCATCTTTGTTGCTGACTTGTTGACTTTGTCGGGGTTAACTGTTGAAATGTTTATGACTTCATTGTGCTAATAAAAGATATCATTTTCATTCACTGTTAAAGTGGGAAAACTGTGGGGAAACCGGGGGAAAATTGTAGTAGAGTCACGTGCCTGACGTGGCAGGTGAGAATGAAGAGCACTTGCCGCTTTATGAACTGAAAGTTATTTAGAGCTTTTCATTCTTTTTGTTAGGTTTACACATTTGCTGTCAAATAATCAGCTTAACAGTGCAATGTGTGGTGGGCGAGGGGAGGGGGGAATACAATGAACAAAGCTGGCTGCGAGCAAAAATCAGCAGCTCGTGTCAAAAGCATCAACCAACAAGCAAACAGCAAACGGCAAACAACGAGGCGTATACGCAACGCATTGCAACGAAAAGGGTTTTTGGTTTTTGCTGCTGGCGGGGATTCCCCAGCATCTGTACCTGGGCTTGCCATGGTCAGCAGCTAATGCGGCGTGAATATGCAACGTGTGGACTGTGGCAAACTGCGGCCATCGTCAACGGGCCACGTTATCATCATCAATGCACAATTCCCAAGCCCAAAACCAAAACTCCAAAACCCAAGCCCCAAACTCCCTCCCTGGCCAGGTTGTGCTAATGTGCGGTCTGTTGGTCGTCGAAAGATTAGCCAAGGCTTCAATACAGCTACCTTCTGGGTGTGTACTCTCTCTGTCTGTGTGTGGGTGTGTGTGTACTTTGGGGAGCTGCGGAAATCAAAATTCCAGCACGCGCAGATTGTCTGGCATTTTATTACCTGGAATGTTGACGCTGGAGCTGTAGAAATGATTGAGATTGAATGACATGCCAACGCAGATGACAAGACAGAGACCTTACACACACACACACACTTGCACACACACACAGATTGACAGTTAAAATATGCAGCGAGTAATGTTGCGAAAAGGTTAAAAAGAAAATGGCATTTAAATGCAAAGCATATTTTTGACAACGTCAAAAATTGTATGAAAAGGTGGAAAAGTCACTGCGTGCGGCAAGTGGCAAGTGGCAAGTGTGACACTGTCTCTGTCCCACGGTAAATAATCAAACTGAATGTTGACGTGCGTAAGCTACCCACACAAACAGCAGAAGCACAAGGACTCGTATTTGCAGGACTCGACATTAGCTGCGAGTTATCACAATAGTATTTACAAAGAACTTCTAATACCCTAGAGACCCTCTCGCATTGCCTCTTCCTGTCCTTCTCTTTCCCTTTTCTTTGAATTGTTTACAAAGCGCAGTTCCATTTTTATGCAAAACACTTAAACAAAAGTTATACTGAAAATAAAAGAAATATAATAAGTAATATTTATATATATTTACAGGGTATTCAGCTATGAGATGCTGCTGCTAAAGAAACTTCAATTAATCTTTACTCATATTATATGGATTTAAATTGATAATTGTTTGAATTTACAGTGTATTTCCTATGAGAAGTTGTAGATAGAGAGCTTCTAATTTATTCTACAGGGTACAAGTATGTGAAATTGCAATAAAAACGCTCGAATTCACCTACAATATTCCAAAGACTTCAAAGAAATTCCAACACAAAATTTATATCAGATTAACTTAAATTTTAAGAGCAAGCGACTTTGAGAAGTTTAGGGACTAAACTAGCTGCCATATCAGTTGATATTATTTCAGTGTGAGTTATAACGATTTATACTCACACGACAACAATTGTTTACTGCATAATAATAAACAATTATTTTAATAAAATTAATTAAATGTAAATAAATGCAATAAATGCTTGGAATTTCCACAATTTAAACAATTAAAGCATTTCCTGATTTCTAAAGCAATTCCATCTCAATAAAATGTAACTTAAATACGTTTCACACTTCAATTGTTATACAACGAAACTCCCCCTTAACACATTGGGAAAGGGTATTGCACATAAGAAAGAAAGGGAAGGAAAACTGCGGCTCAGATGTCGTCTGACTTTTGGGCTGTCAAAAACTTTTGGTGCTGTCGCAAAATGTTCCCACGCCTTTATGCTTTATACAGCATCAGTGTGTGTGTGTGTGTGTGTGTGTGTAAGTGTGGGTGCTGGTGTCAGGGGTGTGCGCGTGTATGTATGTGGGTGCTGGCATTGAGCTGTTTGTCTTTTAATTGTTTGCACTTAAGCAGAATTTGCCGTCTGCTTTTTGCTTCTTCTTCTTTTTTGTTTGTTTGTTCGTTTGTCTGCATTATGTGTGCGCGAGTGTGTGTGTGTGTGTACTTGTGTGCCGTACAGGTTATGACTTTTGTGAAAAGTCGTTAAGAAAGCTCTCAAAGAAAATGACAGCTACAAAGTATGATACGTTTACGTTTAGTGGGAGACCGACGAGTTCCCATTGGACGTCGAAAGTGGAAATTATCTAAATGTTTAAAATGCAAATATTTTAAGCTAATGCTAACAAGCTTATAAATTTATATAATAAAATATATTATTGGATTTACAATTTATGTGAATTATTTATGATATATTTTAAATTAATTGTATACTATTGTTGAATTATATCATAAACAATGTATGCTAATTAAAATCGAGCTGAAACTCTCAGAATTGCAAGCAAAACTGGGCTGTGGGCCCTGTTCTGATCATAACAACTGTTGTGGATGCCATCTGCAACGGGCTCTGCTAATTGGTCAGATATACAAAGGGGCGCGCTCAACTGTTCAGCTGTTGAGCTGCTCACACAAACAGACGCATATGCATGCAAGCTTACTGCAGAGAGCACTAATACACGCTCACATAGCATGTGAACAGCAGTATAGCGCTTTCTCTCACTCTCTCGTTCCCATTTAATTAGAGCTGGTAACCAGCTGCTAAAATATTGTTGTTCTTTTCTCCTTCATTCTGGAAATATCCATATAGCATATTAGTTATACATTTAATTGTATTTTATATTATAATTGAAAGTAAAGTAAACTAAACTAATATAATATTTTGTTTGCTTATAACCAACAAATTTCATTGATAATTAGTTTTTTTATTATAATGTCAATTTATACATACAAATTTTCCTATTTATATAAAAATGAAACTGTCGCGTTGTGTTCTATTCCTATTTATTTTGACAACATTTCAGATATTTAAGTTGCACTTTTATTTCAATTATATAATTTATACATGAATATTTGAATGGGATCAAGTGAAGCAAAGTTTGTTTATCGAATTGCTAGAATACTTACCTTTACTCTCCTATCGCCTATATCTCTCCTCTTCTCTCTTGTTCTTTCTGCTTCACAGTCCATTTTTCCATGCAAATAAAATGTTTTTGAAAAACATGTCACACACCCACATACAGATTTGGAAAGCGAAATACCCGAAAATACCTGCAATCAGATAGGATGGCAATTGACTTATCTGTGCGGTCAGGCAATAGCAACATGTTTGCCCTGACTAACACTACAATCTGCAAACGTTTCGAATAGCAATCCCAAAAATGCAATCGGATCGGATTCAGAGTCAGCGTCAGCGTCAGAGCCAAAGCTGGAGTCTTGGGTAAATTGATACACACATCAACGTTGCGTTGCAATAGCCGCAAATCTTTGCGTAAATCAAGCAAAATGCAAATTTTACTAAAAGCCAAAAAAAAGAGAGAAAAAACTAAAAGAGAGAAGGAGTAAAGGATGAAATCTGAAGCAAGGAATGAGTTGCAAGTGGAAACCACAAAGAGTTGGGCAAAAAGGGCAACAGGCAGGGAAAACATAGGAAACTGAAAGAAAATCGTTGTGCAGTTTGCGTGGACAACGAAAATGGCTGGCAGGTGAAATGACAAGGATGGCGACAAGGACGACGAAAGCGCCGCAAAGTATGCAACGTTTTGCAAAGCAAAGTTTCGACCAACAAAACCTTATTTATCACACGTAACGGTAACGTTACACGTTCCCCTCTCTCTCTCTCACTCCCACTCTCGTTCATTCGTTCATTCGTTCATTCTCATGCAAACTTTTGAACCCATTTTGGTTTTTGAAATCGCATCCGAATGCTGGCCAATTGGATTTGGTTAGCCTCTGTGCAATCCAGCACCTGGCTGCTGCTCCGGGTTCCCATTGACTCTCAATGGTTTTGGGTTGCCTCACTCCCCTCACAATGAAATGAAATAGCCAACAAGACATGTTCATGCCGTGAAAACTTGCAAACACATTTACCCCTCAACGGTTTTCGCTGACTCTCTATTCAAATTTCGTTTTGGACTGCGATTTGATTTTGTTTTTCTTGTTGCATTTTTGGAAAATGATTTTGATTATGCAGATTATCATCAACGAGTGTTGCCAATTGGAATCTACTGTTCCACACACAGGAATTACATTTCATTTGAGGTCACATTAGCAGCAGACCAATAGCTCCACATTAGGTGTGGAAGCTGTTTTAAGAGAGAGCTGGGAAGGTATAAGCTGTTCCCACTGGCAACCGTGACCTTGCACAGTAGTGAGTGCAGAGATCCAGTAAGCAATAGAGAGATAGAGAGAGATAGAGAGAGAAAGGGGTATTGTTGCTGTCATTGGCTTTAGTGTATGCCTTTGCAAATGAGAGAACGGGTGTGGAAACTGAGCTTAAAACGCAAGAGAGATGACGATGTGGGATGTGTGCGATCCAAAGTGGATAGAGAGCGCCTTGCTGATGCTATTGGCGATGATGACGTGATTGTTGATATTGCTTAATTATCATGCTGTTGGTTGAATGAGACAGCATGCTGCTGCTGTTAAATATGTTGGCATATGTTTAATTGTATGGGTGTGTGTATGTATGGATGTGGGCAATTAATACTACGCATTAGAGGAAGAACTGCTCCGAAGGCAAATAAGCTCATTTAATAATTATACCCTGTGCCCATTAAAAATGGGTAAAAAAGGGTATTGTCGATAGAGCCACGTCCGTCAGTCCATCTGTCTGTATGATCTCAGCAACTAACAGCTAGAGACGCCAAATTTGGCATGAAGGTTCCTGTATACCTGTATATATCCAGATCGCGTTTATGCTAGATTTTCGATATCTTTCCCCCCACCCCGCAATTAAAAACAAGCGGATCAGTCGAGCTCGCGCGACAGTATAAAACCCTGTGCAGATTTCTAAATTAAGTGTTTTGATTATAATAGAAGTAAGAACATAGCAGGTGTTTTTTAAAGAAGCCTATGAATTCTTTATATGCTTATAGGAGCAAGCATTCACATAAATATACTTAATTTACTTATGCTTGTGCCGTAGTAGTTCCCTATCTCGCTCGCACACATGTGCACACATGGTAAGCAGACGCATATATTACAGTCGTCCGCTGTCTCGCTCGCACACATGTGCTGCCTGCTGCTCAACGATTCAATGTAAAAATAACTTTAGTTTCTTTGCTGATTATCTGTCTTACTTACAAACCGATCTTGATGAAACTTTCAGCGTTCCTTCTATATATCATTCTTAATGCACCTGTTAAGTTAGAAGTGTCTACGTTGAAAAATGTGGCTATTATTCGTTTTTATCGATTTGCGGGGGAAGGAGGGGAGGTATCCAAAATTTAAAATAAACTTCATCTGCGTATGGTATACAGGAACCTTGATGCCAAATTTGTGTCTCTAGCTCTTATAATTGCTGAGATCGACGCGTTCATACAGACGGACAGACGGACGGACGGACTGACTGATAGACGGACGGACCGACAGACGGACAGACGGACAGACAGACAGACGGACATGGCTCAATCGACTCGGCTGTTGATGCTGATCAAGAATATATATACTTTATAGGGTCGGAGATGTCTCCTTCTGCCTGTTACAAAAATTTTTTTCACAAAGTTAATATATCCCTGTACAGGGTATAATTAGAGATTCAAAAGAGTATTCTTCAATAAACACCTGCTACGTTCTTATTTCTATTGTAATCAAAACACTTAATTTATAAAACTGCACAGGGTTTTATACTGTTGCGCGCGCTCGTTTTATTATTTATTGCTTCTTATTTAGTATTATTATTTAATTTGTAATTTTTCTCATTTATTATTATTTTTTATATATTTATTACTTATCTTGTTGCTACTATTACTTATCAAATACAATATGTTATTCAACAAAGTACAACAATTATCAGAAAGTATCATCTGCTCCCTTTTACTATAATTCTCAACATCAAAGTCAAATTCATACTTCTGCTGAGCCTCGAGCTTCAACTTATTTCATTTAAAGTTGAAACAAAATAAAATTTCGCATGCAATTTAACACAATGAAATTGCAAATGCATCAGAGTCACATCTGTGGGGCATTTTACCTCAATTAATTAAAGAGAATTGTGGGGATGAGGGATTGTGATGGTGGGTGGTGGGAAGATGGAGGGGACAGGGGATATAAATGTTATATTTCAATTAGTTAGTCGGCAAAGAAGCTGGCACTGAGTGGAGCTCCGTGTGCGGCAATTGCAATGGGCAAACGGTAAAGGCGTTGCAAGAACCTGTGCAAAATAATTAACTGCATGCAACAATTTGCATGCCACGCCTAACTAGCAACTGTGGCAACTGGCAACTGGCAACTGGAAACCGGCAATCGAGAGTGACATACGAGGGTCGACATTGGGTCTAGCTGGGGGTGAGGTGAGGGGTTTGAGGTTCGTATTGAACACGTTGAGCGCATCGCGTTTGCAGCGCCAAAATGAAAATCTGCATTTAATTTATTGATGCAACAACAACAATGGCAACAGCAGCAGCAACATTGACAGCAACAAGGAAACTTTTGTTGAGCATTTTATACGGCGCCTAAATGTATGCAGTGTAAATTGTTAAACGCGCGCTTAATCTGCATATGGGAGGCGTTGCCCATTGCCAACTTCGGGTTTGAGTCTGGATCTGGGTTTGGGTTTGGGCCTGGATTTCTGTAACGGATCTGCCGCTGTCGGCTCGCAGTGAAATTGTTTCATTTGCCCATTAAAATGTACAGGGCGCAAATTCATGCACTTTATTGGGTTTTTCGTAACGCCCATGCCCCATGCCCCATGCCACATGCCACATGCCCCATGCCACATGCCACATGCCCCATTCGCCAACATTGCGGCTGTTTGCCACGTTTGCATATCTGTTTTCCATGTTCACAATCGCTAATCGTTAACGTCTGTTGGCTTGTTCCGCGTTATTTGTCCGTCCGTCCGTCTGTCTGTCTGTCTATCTCCCTCGCCCACCCGACTCCTGCCACCACTGTCTGTGCCTAGTCTACCATGTGGCATGTGGAAAAGCACGACAGGTGCTTAAAGTAGTTTTCCATTTTTATTTTTTCAATTTAAATCCTTGCATCAACTAAATATTTCAATTAAATATATTTTGTTTCTATTTGAATTTTATCATTTTATTTAACTGATTATTAAATGACATTCAATCTGTTTTAAATCTGAGTTTGTAAATTGAGAGTTTCGGTGGAGAAATTTAATTTAATTTAAATTATTTATTACAGACGTTCACTAACTAAATCTAATTTATTTGTTCTATTTTTATTTCAATTGAAATATGCAAATTGCTTTTATTTAATGGCAACTTCAAATTAAATCAATGTTTTTTATTTATGAATTAGTTAACTGAATTTAAAACTTCTCAATAACTAAGAATAAGAAAAACATTTTGTAAAATACATAAGTTTCCCTCAATTTATATTTATAATATATTTCGCACATTTAAGAATTTACAATATCTTCCACTAATTATTAATTAATTATTAACTTATAATTGTCTGAGATATATAAGAATATTTATTATTTATAATATAACAATTTTCTACATTAATCTGAATGTCAATCCTTCTTCTTGGGATTTATATTAAGATTCGTCCGTTTCAACAACTTTAACAAACTGTGAGCAGACCTTCAACTAACAAAGTTCAGTCACCTTAGTATATACTAAGGTCACATAACATTTTTCAATATCATGCACTCATCAATTTTATCAATGCTCTGACGTCATTGTGTCTGTCTAATATGACAGGGAAATGAGAAAAGGTTTCTCTCTTCTGCAAACGCAATACATTCCCTTCAAATATACAAAGTATTTCTGTCTGTCACATCACAAATTTTCAATAGCATCCGCTCATAAATTTCCCCTTGTTTTCCCGTTACGTCTGACGTCATTCGTTTATTACTATTTTTAGTTGCAAATTTTAAGCTAAAAATGTTTTGTTTTTTTTTTTTTTTTGCTTTTGTTGTTTAGCTTTTGAAGTGACCCACGCTTTATATTGTTGTTGTTTGCTTGTTGTCATTTTTTGGCAGGCAGCCAGAGAGGTTTCCTTATAGAACAACAACAGCAACAACTATGGGGATGTGTGTGCCTGTGTATATGTCCTAAACATTTGTATACGCGACTCTCTCAGTCGACAACCTTTTTGATTAGATTACGCAACCTAAAACTGGTTTGCAAATTGAATAAATGACTTTTGTGTTGCCAATATAAAACGTGTTTGCCATTTTTGATTAGTAAACAGAGCAGCGCGTTCCCCTCTCTCTCTCTCCCTCTTTCTGAGAAAAAAATGTTCAAAATGTTCAGGCATAGGAATTACACAACCTCCTCGCCCCTCTGGTCCATTTCCCCTCGCAATGTCATTTGTCAATTTTGCTTGGGTCATTTTGGTTTTTGGTTGCGTTGCTCTATGGTCGCTTTGTGGTGTACGTGAGCGATTGTTGTTGCTATTTTGCTAGTCGACCAATTAAAATTCATTAAACGTAAATTAACATTGAAGTTCGGCTGGGGATGTCCCCCGCCCCCACACCAACCCTTATCCCCCCACCCACATTACAAATTAGGGGTAGCAACAAACGCCCAAAACCAACAACCAAGCGACAAATTGCAAGCGAACTGAATGTGAAATTAGCCAAATTGAACTGACAGTCAATTTGAGATTATTTTGGGAATACAATCTATCAGATTACAGAAGATATTTTTAAAGATTGGAATATATTCTATTCTCTTTCCATAGATATATTCTTTAAATTTAAGATAGTTCCTTTGTTATATGAAAAAGAAAGTAAAACTTAATTGAAATATGAAAATTAATTGCAAAATTATAATTATATAATAATGGTTTAATTCATTTATACTTTGTTGTTGTTTTTGGTCGACTGCCATTAGTCGACGTTAAGTAAATAAATAAATAAATAAATAAATAAATAAATAAAAAATAGATGCAAATTTAAATTAAATATTAATCACACTTAATTTTGTGTATTAACTACAAAGTGAATAAGTAAAATTTTTACTATTAATTAATAGTGACTAAGGCAGTAACTTATAACTCGCTATATATGTATAGCATAAAATATATAAAAAAGAAAGGAAATAAATAAATAAATAAATTTTTAAATTAATATTAAATGGAGAAATAAATAAATACATTTATAAACATAATTAAAAGCAGTTCTCTATAATAAACGTACTTTATAGTTTGGTCTGGCAACTTTTTCAGTACATCTCAATTAATTGATTTTTTTATACAAATCTCTGCATACATTACGTTTAGACTTGCAATATAATTGTCGGCAAGCAGTATGACATTTGAAGTGACACAACACTCAGCTTTTCGGGAGCTATGAGCGTCCAATGAATCCTAATTGTTGGCAAAGCAGTGCGATTTATTTCAAAATGTTCAAAAATTGTCTTTCTACTTTCTTTTCTGAAATAGTTTTGATTGATTTGCTGGGGAAGACGGGTATCCAAAATTTGAAATAAACTTGATCTGCGGACGCTATACAGAAACCTTTATGCCAAATTTGGAGTCTCTATCTCTTATAGGACGAACAGACGGACAGACAGACAGACATTTTTTCACAAAGTTAATATAGCCCTGTACAGGGTATAAATATGAATAAATAATAAAATTAAATAATTAATAAATCAAAAAATACATAATTAAAAAGAAAATATTTAAATAATAAAATAAATATAATATATTCATAAGTGCATATATATATAAGAAAAATTAATCATATATACATAAAAACATTAGAAGTAAATAGTAGGTAAGTATACAATTAAATAAATACTGATACTTTTGATATTAAGAATATATATTAATACGATTTCTGTCTGCATTTTAAATTGTTACTTGAATGAATATTTGAATGCGTTCAAAATTAATAAGAATATTTAGAATACAAAGAGGTAGTGAGAAAATAAATAATAGACAAAATTATACTAAATATCTACGAAACTAATCATTAGGCAAAATATATGTTCAAATATGTTCAATGAGCGTTATAAAAAGCAATGTATTGAAATATAATAGAAATATCTGAATGAAGAGTGTAAAGTAATGCGCTCTTTCCCTCTCTTCCTCTTCTGTCTCTCTTTATATATTCCTCTCTCCCTCTATCTCTATTTGCGATACGTAGAATGCAGTCTAAAATGCGGATATTCTATTGCCAACTTTTAGCTGGAATGTTAAAATCCAATTCAAGCTTAATGAGCTATGTAATATTTGCATTTCGTTCACACGATTAACACTAATTTTGTACGCTAGTGTGCCAAAAAAAGAAGTACACAAAATGTGGGCAAAGCTTTTATTTTTCTTGGCAAACTGCCTCAAAAACTTAACTGAGGAAGAGCCTCGTCTTTGGGAGGAGGTAACTCATCATTCGGACATGGCAATTGCTATGAAGAATAGGGAAGGAGAGGCTTGGTGAGAGGGGGAGAGCAAGTGTAGTGACAGAAAAAGAGTTTTGCATATTGGATTAGTCTGGTTGTCAATCGGTAGCAGACATAAATCTATTACAGAATGTGAAGAGCGTAAAGCGTAAAGGGAAAGGCAAAAATCAAAGGCCATAATTCAATATTAAATCACTCATACGCCAGGTTAAACCAATTTGAAAAAGCTTGAGCAGCATTGAGCAATCGGGCAATGAATTGGATTTTTTGGTCATCCACACACACAAACATACACACTGAGACAGAGTCGAAACAAGCACAACAATTAGTGTGTGTCAGTTGAAGTTATGAGAAATGTGTTGTTGTTGCAGCTTTTAGCCAAATGAAAACCTCAAATGCCTTGGCGCTCAGCTCAGCTACGGAAAATCTTCTTGGCCAAAATCAACAAAATATTTCAAAATAACAAATGTGTCCTTTCGTTGTCCAGTTTCTCTCTCTCTCTATCTCTCTCTCTCTCGGATGACAAACTGCTTTTGGCCAACAACAGAAACAGAAACAGAAGCCGTAACAGAAACACAACGCACAATATTTGTCTAGGTTATGCAGCATATCAGCAAATCGGATGCCCTTTCTGCCATTTATCAGTTAAATGCAAACACAAATACACAAAACACAAGACATATTAATCAGTATAGAGTGTGGATAGTGGGGAGTGGGGGACTTTAGCTTTAGTTTTGGTCGGCAAAGCAAATAAATTGCAATTTGTGTAATTCCAACACCTTAAGGCGAAAATCAATGTACGCCGAGTATCTCTAGTTATTTGCTCTCTCTCTCTCTCTCTCTCTCTCTCTCTCTCTCTCTCGCTCTCTCTCTGTCTGTCGCACTGCTGTGTATGATTGTTTGCGGTGTCAGGTGTGTGTGAAAATATTTACAATTAAACACAATACCTTGCATACAGCATCATTTGCCGTTCCATTCCCAAAGGCTTCCCTTTGCCAGTCGCATGTGCTGCGTATTTGCCTACGCTCCAGCCAAGTACGTATGCCCTTTGTTCGACTGTTGGGAATTGAAATTTTAGGACAACTTGTAAGTCGCACGATATTTGATTTTAATTACATCAAATTTATTTACCATCTGATTTTTGTGCAAAGATTGTTGGAACCAAAGTCTAAACAAAGAAGATAAAAGGAAATTTAAATTTTTGGGCAAATAATTGGAAAGATAAATATAGAATTTGCTAGATGTATCTATCAGCCAAGAGATAATAACACATACTGTATTTAAATATTCTATTATTTCAACTACACTTGCACAGAATTAATGCTTATTTTTCTCAGTTTTCCTTCCACTTTAATTATCGATAACACCTGCAAATATTATTCCTAAATAAAATTGAATTTAGTATATTTGACATTAAAGTTAAAATAAAATATGTAAGTTTTAGATAAATTAGCCAAACAAGTATTATGAGCATATTAATTTAAGCACTTAAGAAGCTTATAGGAGTTATTTATCGATAACACAATAACCAGTCATCTCTATTTTGATATTATAATTATTAAATGATTTCGGAAAGAATATATTAGTAATTTCCTCTCTTTCACACTTCCTTAACAACTAATTGTCTCATCGATTAATCGATATACTTATAAGCACCAGCATACATATAAATCCATCCTTTAGGCAGAATGTATTGATAATTTTTGAGCATAAAAAGAAAAGATTTTCTTAACAACTAATTGTTCAAACGATTAATCGATAAATGTGGCTCTTGCTTACTGATAGATAACTTATATACAAATTGTAATAAAATATCTTATATTGTCATATTAGACTTACAATGTTGAGTGTAAAAAACAATATATATCTTTCACACTTCCTTAACAACTAATTGCTCAAAAGATTAATCGTTAAGCAGAAGCTTTCTCTATTCAAATATGTAGCATTTATAAACTGTAATGCGCCTTAAAAGTGTACCAAAGGACACACATCCTTGCCGAGAAGTATCCTAACATATGCAATTGAATTACTTTCTTCGCCTTTTCCCCCCACCTATCCTTTCCAACTGCCTGATGATGCACAGCTGTGAGTTTGCCTTCATAATTCAATATAAAAGCTCTGTGCCAGTTGACATATAGATATACCCAGATACGGGAGTTGAGCCAGCACTGAGAATCAGGTCAATTGAGCACTTGACTGTCTTAGTTGAGTTCAAGTTGGCGACTATTTTGGTAAGTTATTCAACAGAGATGCCTCAAAGGCGATTGAGAGGCTTCTGCTTTAAGCTTTAACAACTGTTTAATCAATTTAAAAAGATTTGCTGCACATTTTGACTTGGAAATGTGATTGTAGCCATTGCCATAACCATAAAATATTGACCACTTTGGCCAACACAAGCCGCACAATTAAAGGGGCTTATAAAACCATCAACACGCTGCATCGATGGCCAAGACAGATGCCAAGATGGTCCTAGGGGATTGGCCTACCATTAGACTAGGCCCAGAGGCTAACCACAGTGCTTAATGGGAGAGCACTCATGATGAATGCAAGGGGTGAGGGGAGTGGCAAAGGGGGGTTAACTAGACTCTTAGCTTAACCCTAAAAAATACATTTTTAAGCAATCTTTAAGGCGTCTTCTCCCACTGCTACTCCCTCTCTCTCCCCCTCTCCCTTCTGCTGTGGCTTAAAAGCTTTAAAGCAATTTATAGCACGTTCACACACACACACACACACACACACACACACACACACACACACACAAAATCTTTAAGAGTTTCTTATTTCCTTCTTCTTTGACTCTTTATTGTAGTCGAGCATATAGAAATTATACGCCTGGGCGTAAAGTGAAAGCAACTAAAATAATAACAAGCAATGGAACAAGTTGAATTCTTACAATTACTGTATGCCAGACTAACAGTTACCCTGTAGTAGAGCTTCAAGACAGATGTGCAATGTTGTAATCATAATTTAATAATAGACACTAAGTCCTGTATACAAATAAGTGTTTGCTTGGAATTGTCTAGGCATCAAATTTACATTTCTTAATAATGACAAAAAGGGAGAATCTGAGTAAAGTGGGAACCTTGTGTTGAAACATTCTATACTCAATAATTTCTTAATTCTAAAGAAAAACAATACAAAACATGAACAAATACAGCCTTTCCTATTTATATAAAGATAGAAAATATATTGAATGAGTAATATATGTAGAAAATGAATTTAATAGTTTGACAATACTAGCATAAGTTTGGAATAATCAATTGATTTATAATTCTGTTTTATATAAAACCAATTTCCTTTACTCATTTCAAGCTAAAACAATTGAGTACATTTACCTCGAGTCCTGAATAGGCATTTGTCTAACTAATCTAAAAGGAAAATAATATAAATAAGCAATTAAATACAACTTAAATTGTATTCTGAATTCAATTCTATAAGCTTCTGTGAATTCAACTCGAGTGCAAAATACCAACATTTAACATTCAATTCATATCATTCAAATAACTATATTATTATTGAATATTGAATTCTATAATATTATGTAGTGAATAATCTGAAGTATTGTGTTGCTGAATAATTATATTAATATAAAAAAATAATATTATTATTAATATTAATAATTATATAATAATTAATTAAGTACAAATATATATAAAGTATACAAATATAGATCTCAATTATAGTTATAGTTATTTTAATACAATCTATTAATCCAATTATAATTTTAGAAGTAAACTAATCCATATAAAATAGTTCAACAGCTCAGTTGTCCTCAGAATGTATTTTTAAACTCAGCTTTAGTAAAGTTCACTTATAACAAATATATAAACCTATAGATCATACCTCTTGTAACTACTACACTCAATTACAGGGTATATGGCAGAGCATCAACTGCAATAACAGCAATGAGCAACAGTCACCGCCATTAGTACAGGCTGCCATTGAGTGTATGGGTGTATGTGTGTGTGTGTGTGTGTGTATGCATGTGTGTATCTGTATACACACATTATTTACAAAAAGAATTTCATGGTGAAAGCATTGCCTGGATGAGAATCCAGGCATCCTTTGGCCATTGCCATTGCCTGTGCAACTCAACAGTAATAACTTTGCTAGCAGCGCAGGCAGAAAGCTGCTGTTGTTGTTGTTGTTGTTGTTGTTGTTGCTGTTGCAAGCGCCGTTAGATTTGGCCAGTTGTAAGCAAGCTTTCAATATTTTCACACTTTTGTTTTAGTTGTAATGGTTTTTCTCCCAGTTTTCATGCGATTTTTGTCTCCAAGCTCAAAAATGCAATACAATTACACTTAATGGCAGACACACACAGACAAACACACACACACATGCACATACAGCCAGATAGGCAGACAGACAGACGGACAGACAGACAGACATGTGTGGCAAGTAAATTGCCTTTGGTTCTGCGCTTCGCATTTCTTCTCTCTAAGAAAAAGAAGGCAAAAGGCAAGTGCATTGTGGGCGTGGCCCGGCAGCAAATAAGGACGGAAAGGACAACGTCGCCTGCACAACGTGGCCACAAAATATTTGTTGTCCTTTGGCCGGCAGCCCTGCTGTAAAATATGGTAGCCTGTGGTTGTTGTTCCTCCCAGAATTTATGTGCTGCTGTTGCGAGGGATTTTCCTTGGTTCGCATATTGTTTTAAATGCAATTGTTGTAGGTTTTCCTTTTGCTAGAAAAGCTCTGCAGACAGTTAAAGGTGTTAAATGTTTAGGACTTTCAACACTTTATCAAAATAAATATGAGAAGCATCAACTCTTTTGTGTATTGTTTATTAACAATGACTTTTAACTTTTTACTTTCTAAGTCACAACAAAAGATCTATTGTTGTAATCAATAAATATTATTTTTTTTTATCATTTTAATTATTATTTTATTATTGCGTTGGCTTAATTAATTTTCACGCTTTCGCTTTGTCTATAAAATATTGATTTATAAAACAAATAAATTATTTATCAGCAACAAAAAACGTAATAACAATACAAAGTTTTTGACTCGTGAAACATTTTAATTTGTCACTCGACTTTTTTCACCAAATAAATATAATAAATATCAGACAATGAGAGGCAATTAGTCTGTCTGTCTGTCCAGCCATTCAAATACTCTATAGAACAGGGAGAGAGAGGGAGGGAGGGAGAGAGATAACTAGCGGGGACTTCACTTTGCTCTAATTAATGTCACCCTAGAAAGTTGCATAAACATTTTTATGCAACCAACTGAAATTTCAATTGATTTATGTTAATTACTGTTTAAAAAACTACGCCTGACTGATGACTAAATTGATTTTAAATGATATGCAAACACAAAAAGCGACAAAAAGAAAGAGAGAGGGAGAGAGGGAGGTACAAAAACTGCGTTAATCGGTAAACAGACAATGATAATGGCAATTTATTTTACCGCTGATTGACATCAAACATTAGAAGCCAAAAGGGATAAAGAAAGAATAGTAAATGGAAGGGAGTGCTCGACTACAAGATACCCAGCCAAACGAGCGCTAGATGGCGCCAGCACAGCGTTGCAAGCACAGGATGTAATTATAAAGAATGTAATTGAAACACTTCTATATCAGCAAATCATCTTGAAATTGTAAGCATTGATAGCTAATATGATAAACAATACGTATACTAAAGACTTTAGATGTGTATAATAAGTCAAACAGTTCAAATACAGCTACTATATAATAGTATTAATATATTGTATATAACATATAATATAAGACAATTTCCAAATGACAAATTGCTACTTAAAATTGGTTAAGCTTTAGCGCATATATAGCTAAGTTTGTTATTGATATAAATACTTAAATAAATAAATAATACTCTAACTGAACTTCTAATAGTAAGTCAAGTTAGCTTTAGCCTTCAGTTTATTTATTTCTCTTTCGTTAAGCAATTGATTTGAGTTCTACTTTTTATTCTCCATTTCCCACTTTGCTCAATTCTTTAATTGATTCTGTGTTTACACTGACAGCTAATACAATTTACACTTAATTATTACGCTTTACCTGTTCTTATGCAAATTGATTACCAATTTCTCTGCATTTTTTCTCTTCTTTATTTAATTTTCACTTTAGCCTTTAGCTATTGATTACAAAATTGAAGATAAAGTTGCAAAACAGCGAGAATAAAAACAGGAAATACTTATTGAAGTTTGAAGTTGAATGTTGCAAACGAAGAGGGCTTTGGGGAATCTAGAAAAAATAATGACAGTTGATATTTAGATTTGGATTTAGAGTTTTCTCAAATCTCAATGCGCATTAACTTAATGACAGTCACAGAAAGTTCCCACAAGCAAAACGACATTTGCAAAGCATATTTTAAGGCTCTGTCCAAAGGGAATAACTTTATAAAATGTAAATAAACGTATAAATTTAAATTTATGGTTGGAGTAGGCTACACGCTGCGGTAGGGAGACGAGAGGATACTCTCTAATGCGGCTTATCAATTTCATGTTGGGAGATCGTTGCATAAAACGCATTGTAAACGCGTGAGCAATTAAAGGCCTTTGTCCCCGTTTAGTATTGAGTTGTCATCCTCGTTGTCCTTGTTGTCTCAACTGTCAGGCGCAGTCGAAAGCGAGATGAAAGACAATCGTGCTGTCCCGCTGTGTGCCATGGAAGTTAAATTGCAGGCAAATGCCTATCAATGTCCTCCATAAATGCCGAGAGTCCAACAACAACAACAACAACAGCAGCAACAGCTACAACAACTTACAATTGACTTTAGCCAGCCATGCAGGCAAGTGCATGCGTGTGTGTGTCTCTGTGTGTGTGTGTATCTTGGGCACATGCCAACACACAAAACATGCCATAAATTCACCGGCAGCATATAATTAATAAGGATTAATTGTGCACCACAACTTGCGACGACGACGCTGCCATAGTCAAAATTTAATTAATTAATAGCACAACTTTAGGTAGCATGCAATGCACCAGCTGCAATAAACCCCCTTCCCCCTATCACCAACACCAACACTCACTGTTTATCTTTCTCTCTCACTCTCCTTTTCTCTATCTGTGTCTCATCTGTGCTTACAGTAAATTAAATGCACATAGCCGAGTTTCTCAATGGAGTAGCTCACAGTTTAGGCCAATCGATGAGCAGACTTGCTTATCTATTAATTTAAACAATTGTTTCAATTGGTTGACCAGTAATTAAAAATGTAATCGGTGTCTTTAATTAATAAATCAAGTAATTTGTTTAATTGAAATTTGTTGCTAAATTATTAGAAGATAATAGATAATTCAACTAAGTTTATTAACTTATTAAATAATAATAATAATAATTAGAGTGAATTATTTAATTGATTATTGTTTTTAATTAATAAGAAAATAATACATAATTCAATTAATTTTATTAGCTTTTAAAAATCTATTTAAATATATAGAATTACAAATAATGTAATTTATTTATTTGAAAAATGTTATATAATTAAAATTTCGTTTCTTTAAAAATTATTTAAATTAAATTAAGGTATAATATTAATTTTAATAAGTATTACAATTATTATATGTGCTTTACTTTGCAGCACAACTTGCTTTTCTTTTTTAATGAAATTTATTGCTTTAATTTAATTTACTTACAATATGAAGGGGTTCATAATTAATTTATTAAAGATAAATCTCATAAAAATTGCGTATGCTTTGTAATAGTTAATATTCAATATTAATTTATTAAAATTTAGAAATTTAGTTTTCAATTTATAGCATTTTTAACAAAGCTTATCCAATAAAATATCTTGCAACATTTCATATACTTAATATTTAATTGATTAATTAAGTTATATTAATTGTATTTATTTTATATTTATTTTAATATGATTTTATTTGACATAAATCTCATTCAATAAATATAAATACGTAATATTAAATGCATTAAATATATTTATACCCTGTTCCCTTTAAAAATGGGCAAAAAAGGGTATAAGGGGTCTGTCTGTATGAACACCTAGATCTCAGAGACTATAAGAGCTAGGGTTACCAAATTTGGTGACAACACTCTTATAGTGTGCAGGCAGATCAAGTTTGTTTTAGATTTTTGCCACGCCCGGGTGCGCTGTTTCAAATCTCGCTGCTGACAATTTAAATTTGAGCTTTATTTTTCAATTATTAATCAATTAATCAATTGCTATTTTATTTAAATATATATTATAAATTCTGCATAATTTGTCAGAAAGTAGCAAAATCTTAAAAAATAGAAATAACAAAATTTAGTTAGAAATTCGAATTAATGTACATATATGTCAAATGCTAAAATTCGTGCTGCATAATTGCCGTCTTTTAACTATATGGAGTAGTAGCTTAGCTTAGAGGACATAGGATTTGCGCGCGAGAGTTCGGGGTTTGAAGCTTGCTGAGACCGCGAACAAATTTTTTAATTTTTTTTTTTTTTTTGCAAATGCAGGCATTCTTTAACGTACTTGCAATTTAATAAAACCAATACATAAGCACTTGTGTTGTTCACTATTGATTGCTTTGCATTAGAAAATACTTTCTATGTGTCCGCATGTGTCACTGCTGCTCTCTTCCAAGAACGATGGAGAATTTTTTGAGCAAAAGAAACTTTCAAGGAGGCAATGAATGGGAAATACGAATTCACTTATTTTAATCTAGTCGGCTTGCGGGTCGATTTGCCGGTGGCACAAGGCGTAGAGCATTAGACGGTGAATAAAGGGATCGCGAGTTCGAGGCTCGGAAGATTCGTTTTGCTATCTGTACAATATTTTAAATTCATAGATTTTGCTATTCACGATTAGTACAGAGTCTCCCACTGTCGACTGCGGTCGACTGTAGTCATACCCAACTTCAGTTGTAAATACTGATGCAAGGTACTATACTGTCGCATGCGCCTCGACTGATCCGCTTGTTTTCCATTGAATCGTTGAGCAGCAGGCAGCACATGTGTGCGAGCGAGACAACGAACGACTGTGATACATGCGTCTGCTTACCATGTGTGCACATGTGTGCGAGCGAGATAGAGAACTAATGCGACACAAGCATAAGTAAATTAAGTGTCGTAACACTCAGCTTTTGATTGAATATGTATTCATATGTGAAAGCTTGCTGATATAAGCAACCACAGAAATCATATGCTAAATGAGAATTTCAAAAGAGTATTCTTCAATAAACACCTGCTACGTTCTTATTTCTTTTGTAATCGAAATTCTTAATTTATAAAACTGCACAGGGTTTTATGCTGATCCGCTTGTTTTGATTTAATTTACATGTTTTAATCAAACACTTTAAATGTTAAATGAATATTTCAAGTCAATTTAAAGCTCAAGTTTGGCAACTAAACTATTGTTGTTGCTGCAACTGCTTCGGCTCCTCCTGCTGTTGTTGTCGTTCTTCTTTTATTTCGCCTAGCTTTTTGGGCCTCAAACTTTTTTATTAGCTGCGCAATTCTCTGGCCTTAAGTTTCTTTATCAGCTCTTTTACAGTTGTCAGCCTCATCCTCGTCCACCCGTTCTTAGCCCGACATTCATTTTGCCATTTCTTATGCACCTTTGCGAAGCAGGTGAAAGAAGTGGAAGGCAAAAGGGCAGAACTAAAATGGAATACGGCAATTAATGTAAAGCTCCTGCCACAGTTTCTGCAGGCAATTGAGAATTGTTGGCCATTTGATGGCGACTGTTAGAAGTGCAGCGAACAGTCACAAAACGCCAAGCGAACGAGAGATTGCTTTTAATTACGTTAAGTATTTTATTGTAGATATAATAAGTAAGTTGTTGTGCTAAGCATGCAGCGAATGGGAGCCAGTCGTCCATAAGTAGGCTGCTTTTAACTAGCTTGAAGTGTACTCTTGCCAATTGAAGCGGTCCGGCAACACCATGTCGCCAAATTGGCAGCACCCAATGGAAGAGTTGCCAGGGAACTAGAATTAAATCCAAAATGAAAAGGTGAACATAATGAAAACTATCAGATTAGCAGGAAAAAAATTAGTTAAGTTCGATTGGCAGTCAAGTTGACAGCACACAATGATAGAGTTGCCAGGGAGTTAAAAATAAATTTACACTGAAAAGAAGAACAAAATGAAACTCATTTATTGTGATTAGTTAAGTTAAGTCTTTTCATATTTGACTTGTAGTTTTTTATTTGTCATTTAGAAACACATTTAGTTGAGTTAGATTATTAATCAAGTTGGCAGCGCCCATTATTATATTTGCCAAGGAGCTAAATTTAAATATATATTTAAGAGGAGAACGAATTTAATTGATTCCTCTTTTACCTTTTCATATTTCCCAAGTAGAATGATTACTCTTTTGTCTTTCTCTTTTTTTCGTTTCTCACTCTCTTAGATAAATTTAAATATTTAAATACTACACTAATATTTATATAGTAAATGTTTATACATACATATGTATTCTGAATTCATTTGAAAGTAATTGTTAAACTGAACATTATTTCAATTTAAATAAAAATGAATTACAAAACAAATATGTGTGGTACTGTTATAATAAGTTACTCTTTAATACTGTTCCCATTTTATTATTATTATTTAATCCTTAATTATGTTTGTTGTTCCAACTGAGCGGCAGAGAGGGCTCGACTATGTAATACCTTATGCAAATAGAGTCAATTATATGAACTAAATTGTTTATTAAGGGCAACAAATTTTGAAAGAGAAATAGAAAAAACTCTATAGTTAATATAGATCAATAATATTTATGTGTTATCATATCTATAAAAGCTTTGCTCTTAATCTATATTATCTTCTTTTAAACCATTTTATATGACATTAATATATAATAAAAAAATTAATCAATGGAAATCTCTTTTAATAAATACGAAATGAACTGACTAAAATTTTTCCGTGTCGAGTGAATGTTGTACACTTTTCTTTTCTGATGGCGATGTAATAAATGTAATCAGCACAGGGAAAATAATAATAATCATTTTTAATTTTTCGTTCTATTTGTTATTGTTTTACAAAATCAAGCGGCGCGTTTGCCAGTTTGGCCCGCTATTTAATTCAATGCACATTATTTATGGTATTTAATTTAAAAGCCGGGCTGATTAATTTTCCAATGTTTTTTGGTTGACCGAGCAAAATGAATTAATGCCTGAAAATTGAATTTAAATGCGGGCCAACAAATGTTGTAGTTTGCGATAAAAATGAAGCGAAGTAACAATGCGGTAGAGCGTAGTATGGACTATAGGTTACCCTATAAATAATATATTAGAAATGTGTAATGTTACATCTTTGCGCAAGCCTAACATGCCCAATTACTTACAGGGTATATCTTATATGCTTTGACTATATTTAAAGGTATTTCCAACATGTTTGACTATTGAATTTGTCTCTTACAATTCCTCTAGGCTGCCTCTTGATAGTTTATGATTTGGTCAAGACAGACACACACACACAGTTCCAAATAATATTCATAAATTTTGAGGGCAAAAGCGATTTGGTATTTATCTGTGTTTTTCATACTTTATGCTTCAATGATTTTTCATTTCCTATTTCTTGGAATTTTTATATTTTATTATTGTATCAACAATAAACAACAACAAGAGCTAAGGCAATAACAACTACAGCTAAAATTCTTCTTTTATTTCCCTTCTCACTCTCCCTCTCTCACTCACCCTCTCTTGCTGTTCATCTAACTATCTCTTTCGTACATTTTATGCGTTTTTCTGCGCGTAAACAACAATTTCCGTTTGTTGTTGTTGGACTTTCTGTTTTCTGCTCTCTGATAATTCGTTTTTGACGCGTTGTCCCCGATGATGTCATCAAATCAAAACAAAAACCATTTAAATTTCGCATCCATAATCTAAATTTGCATAATATTTAAATTTCTACATACTTATAGGCGCATAATTAGGCAATTTCAAATTGTAGGGGTGCTTGGGAGGTGTCAATGTATAAAAGTATTTTGTTGTTTTGTTCTTCCGCCACAACATTTTAATTGCAGTTTCAGTTTAAAGGAATATCCTTTGCAATTGTTTGCTTTGTTCGCAAGTCTTTAATCAGCTTCAATCAAAACTTTGGCAATATAGCTAAGCGTTGCCTAGTCATCATATACCCACTCGTTCTTTCTCTGTCTATTTCTCAATTCTTCAGTGCTCATATTTCCTCCCTCTCTCGCCTCTCTCTCTCTCTCTCTCTCTGATTCTCTCGACAGGTTTTAGCTGGATTTCTTTTTTGGAAACTCGTTTACCCGCTGGCCAGCTCGGTAAAGGGCCACAAAGTGTACATACGCGCATTTTTAATAGACCGCGCGAACAGTTGCCCAATTCTCTATAGAAACACCAATACACATATACACACTCATACACACATACACACACATTTACTCAGACTGCATTGAAGCACCCATTGAACATTGCGCTTGCTACACAATGTTTGTCTAAGATTCACGTTTGCCCCACAGGCGTGGCATGTGAAAGTGTGTGAGTGTGTGTGACAGAGACTGTATGCCTGCGTGTGTGTGTGTGTGTTGGGTATTTTTTTGTGCCAAGTGGGCGAGCCAAGCGCCGGATATTGGCTTCATACACCGCCAGCCAATTTTAAATTGCCAATATTGATTTATACGCCGCATGCGTTGCCACATGGGGCAGCATCGCATGTGTGCAGCACACTCACACACATACACACATACTTGGTGGCGACTCTCAAGCATTGTTAAGTTGCAATTTTCAGGTGGTGCACGTTGCACATTGCAGTAAGTAAATGGGCAATGGGATTTTGCAGTTAACGCCTGGGAAATTTATTGGAAAACACGCGTTGCCTTAACAAGTTTATGCCTTCAGTTTTGTAGGCACTGTAAGTGTACGATTCGATGGGAATTTATATATATATATATATATATATATATATATATATATGAGTTATATACGAGCTCTCTTTATTATATTACTTAAGTCGAATGCAATGTGAGATGATATCAAAGAGCAACGTCTCGTTTTCTCTTCTTTTCTTGCTTCTTTTTTCATTTTCACATTTCGACTTTTTTCCAATTGCGAACTTTTACTGTGGTTCTATCTTTTTCAGTGTTTGTGATTTCCCAAATCCCATTTAAGTATTCCCTTTATGGGACCACAACGCACCGCACAACAGTTCAACAAACCTTTTTGCATAATTCATGCAAAAACTTCCCAATTCTCCGCCGCTCTCTGCTCTCTCCTCTCTCCACCCACCTTACTACATCTTCATATGCCGCAATGTCTTATGTGAAAAGCGAATGTCTGTGTGTGCTTTAAGTGTTGATTACAGATTGGTTTATGCCATATAAATATTATGTTAACAACTCGTCACATGTTACAGAATGCAAGA
Source organism: Drosophila funebris (assembly GCA_018901825.1). Lineage (NCBI taxonomy): Eukaryota > Metazoa > Arthropoda > Insecta > Diptera > Drosophilidae > Drosophila > Drosophila funebris. The sequence goes on from JAEIFK010000425.1 coordinate 25,974,792, forward strand.
AAAATACTTACAGGAGAACGGATCAAGGGAAAACATCAGCCATCTCTTTAATGTGTATGGAAATCGATACTAAAAATGATTACACAAATATTTCAAAGCCAGGAAATTAAAGGATGTAAATAACAAATCACTTGGGAATTACATATCGAGGGTGTAATTTACATTCGACAAACTATAAACACTAATATCTTGCGTTTAAATGAATTTATTCATTACATTGTAAATTCCAACAATTATCTATGAAATTTTTAAAGAGTAGCAAACCGCGTCGGAGGGAGAATGGTGCAGCGATTGCATACGGAGCTATGCTTGTGTGAGCAGTACAGCTGCAGCTGAGAGCGCTGCCTACACGAATGTTTATGTCTGATCATCTAGGCAAGCTCACTCTACTTAGCATCCATGCATATGTGTTTTTTTGTGTGAGCAGATAAAGAGAGAGGGAGAACGCTGTTCACAGAGCTGCCTATACAGCAGCTAGAAAACCTCTCTGTAATAAGCATTCATGCAAGTGTGAACAGTTGAGATGCTGAGCATGTTCAACATCACTGCAATGGTTGCTCAGAGCGCTGCATTCAACTAGGCAAGCTCTCTCTAATTAGAATCCATACATATACGGGTGTTTATGTGACCAGCTAAGCGCGTCGAAGAGAGAACGCCGCAGTGAAGACTTATACCGTTGCCTACATGTACGTGTACATATAGGAAGACTAATAAGAAGAGTTCGCTGCAGATTCGATCCACAGTAGTCGCTGTAATCCAAACAGAGTCCACAGTGCTTGATGTAAAAACAGTAAAAATATTGATTTTAGTTGAAACTTCTTGAATTAAATCGAATAAGATGAAGCTTATCAAAACTTCAAAATATTCAACATGCAAATCGATTCACGTTTTAAGCCATTTCTAAGAGAAACAGTCTAAACAATGAATTGATTCTGTGGCCAAAACGAGTATATCCATATTATGCTTCCCTTCGTCTTTCACATTTCTCTCTTCCCGTTGCTTTAAGCCCATTTTTCGTTTACTTGTTGAATGATTTTATTTATTAATGCAAGGCTATAAAGCCCCAATTTGATTTATATAAAAAAAATTGCAGGGGCCCCGCGGCGAATACAAAAAGGAAAACAGAGCCAAAAATATGAAAGTGAAGAGAGGAAAATATGAAAAATACATTTTCCATTAAATTTAATTTGCATGGTTTTAGGCGCAATCAGCTGCCTCTAAAGTTCAAGTTGTGGATGGAGGCACAAAGTAGGAGTAAACGCTTTGGGTTGAATTTGATTATGCGTAAAATACGTTCCCAAATGGAGCTTAAATCAGGAATCAGGCATCAGGAATCAGTAAACAGAAATCCAGGAATATGCTGTGACCAATCCTTAAGTACTTGAAGTAAAAACCAGTTGATGGAACTGGACTTTCACTTGGAGTACTTGTGCCAAAGGAGAAGCACAACTAAGAAGCCCAAGGACTTCCGAGCTGTTATTGTCTTTGGATGGACTTGCGACTTACATATCCTCGCTTGCCATTTTCTCCACTTTTATTGTTATTGGCGCTTGCATCATTATTTCAGTTGGCGCCTTGAAATCCCCTCGCGCTTTGCCTTCTGCTGTTCTTTTCTTCTAAAGCTTTTCCCCCCCTTTTTTCCATTTTCCCCTTTTGCTCTGCTTCCTGTTGTCTGTTGTCTACTCAGGGTCTCCTTTGGGCCGTGGCTACTGTGGCGGTGTCGTTTTGCATTGTTTGGTCCTGTTGTCCCCCAGCATTGAGCACTCGATGCTGGAGCATCGTTGCCGTTGCCGTTGCCGTTGTCGTTATTGTAGATAAAGATAAATAGTCTCAGATAACGTTCAGTTATTTGCAAACAAATACAATTGCGGTTCATTGATGGCGGTTTCATTTCGCCTCGCCCCAGTGGAGAGAAATCGACCGCACCACTCTCGGGCTTGCCTGCTCTGCCCCTCCTATTATTATGTGGTTCACGATGCTCTGCCTCCCACTCTCTTCACCCTCACTCACTCGAATAAGGTGAAGTTTTCCTTTGGCAAAACTGCAAATTAACGAGAAAAACAATTGACTTTAGTGCGTGGCTTACTCCTCCCTCTCTTTCGCTCTCTCTCACTATCTCTCTCTCTCTCTCTCTCTCTCTCTCTCTCTCTTATTCTATAAATTTTTAATTTTATTTTAATTCCTTGTTGTCAAAAGTTTGGCTTGTGTGTTTGACAAGTATATTTAGATATTTAAATTGAAGTTAAGTGTGAAGTCCATTAATTTTAGAAAGGGAACACATAATTATTCAAATAAACAAAATTAATTATAAATTATAATTTAAATTAGAATACAATTCGATTGCAGCTTTGGCTTAATTTGATTAGTCTTGGAATTCTATAAGTTAAGGTAGAAGTTTACTATTCAATCAGTATTTCTTATATCGAGTGCACTCTGTACTCTTGACTTCCCTTATGCAGTAGCTGTCAAATGAATAGTACGGATTGTCCTTATACATATTTGTATAATATTATAATATATTCATTATTTATCTACAATTTAAGTCTGTCCTGTCTGTTCTTTCAAAGTATACATAGATATATTTGCATATTTTTCCTAAAGCGTAAACTATTTCGACTTACTCAACTTCTTTCAATATAAATAAATTATTATACTTAATTTTTAATATTTAAACAGTTGCAACTTCTTAAGTTTAAGTTGTTTTATTATTAATAATTTACTTACGTTCTATTTTTTTGTGAAATTAAAGTGGAAATGAAAGTAAGTGCAGAACCCTGTTATCAATTAGAAACTTATTTTATTTATTTATTTAACGTCAACTAATGGCAGTCGACCCAAAACAACAATAAAGTATAAATGATTTAAATTATTTATAATACAATTATAATTGAGATTAAAATTAGATTTAATAAAAATAATGAAATTGAGTTTTAGCTTAAATCTGGGGTATTCAAAAAGTATTGTTGCAAGGATTGGGGAAAACCCAGAAAAACCCAATCAGATCAAGAAGAATTAAAATGAGTGTTAGTTTATACTAGCTAAAGAGTTAAGAATGAGATACTTGATAGTAGGACGAGAGGACTCTAAGTTGAATATACTATAAAGCCTGTTGTAATCAGCACAGAGTATTCAAAAATGTTCATGCAATGCATAGTTAGTAGTACAAGTGTTAAGAGTAAGAGGAGTCAAGTTGCATGTACGCCTAGAAGGAATAGAAAAATTAATTATATTTAATAAAACACAGGAGTCTATTTCCCCATTAATTAAATTAACAATAAACAAGACACCCAACATGATTCTACGTTTAGTTAGGGACGGAAGGTTATTTAGCAAAAGTCTACTAGAGTAAGAGGGCTGGTCAAAACCAGAAACCCAGTTAAAGCCACGAAGCGCGAAAAGTAAAAATTTCTTTTGAACAGACTCTATTGTGTCCTGATGTACTGGATATTGGGGAGACCATACACAAGATCCATATTCAAGAATTGGCCGAACAAGAGAAGTATAAAGTAATTCTGTCGTATAAGGGTCGTCAAATGCCAAGTACTTGAGTTGCCTTATTGATAGTATATGAGATATGAAGATCAAATCTAACTTGCAACACTTTAAGCTTATCAAATGCTACAACATTTGCTTTGCCTTTCGAGTGATGCATCGATGCATAAATCTTGACGATAAATCTTCGGTCACGTATCGTCTGATTCAGCTCATAAGGTGTCGTGTCTTTAAGGTGTGTGTGTGTGTACATATATGGCAGCTTATCAATGGGGGGTATCTAAATTAGTATAGCCAAGACTCTGTCTGGGCGGGCAATTTAAAAAGGGAGGCGAACTGTAGACTTTTGGGGGGAACACGTCAAGCTGCCATAATCTTTGGCTTTTCAAGCAAAAAAGTAAAAGTTGTTCGCCTTTTTCGCTTTGGCAGCGTCTTGACTTACTTTCAACTTTCACTTCTTTCTCCTTCTCTGTCTCTCTGTCTTTCTGCGTATGGGAAAAGTTGCTCAACTTTCTTGTGCTACGTGCATTTTGTAGATTTGCCTATGTGAATGTCGCAGTCGATGTCTATGTGGTTATTTTTCTACCCTTCCCCCCCACAATTCCGTTTCTTGGGTCTTGCGCCAAAAAGTATGTTAAGCACTTTGCTCTCAGTTTTCTGGCGCACTTTTGGCATGGTCGGGTCGTATCTTCGTCTCTGGTATCTAGTATCTGGTAACTGGTATCTGCTCTGCGATTTATACGTGCATGTAATATGTGTAATTTATGACTGACAGGATGTGTGCGTTTAAATTATGTGCAAAATGCTACCGAAAATCTCCCTGAGCCCCTTTCTACCTAAGCTCATGGGCTAAAGAACTTTTGTCCTAAGTAAGCGTACCAAAGAAAAAGGCCCAGCGGAGTAAACACACAGATGCGACTTCCATCGTCCGTCTACCGACTTCCCACCTCGTCCAGTGTCACAATTATTCGACTGTCTCATCTGATTCCATGCTTGATATGAATATCTATTGTTAGTTAGATCTCAGAGTTGGACTGTTTATTTAGATGGAAAGTTGGCAACAGGTACATTTACATCGTAATCAATGAAAGTATTACATGTTTGGCGTAGCTTGCACTAGTGTTAACAGCAGCTACCAGTCAATCAATCAATCAATCAATCAATCAATCATTCAATCAAACAATTCAAGTAGTTCTCTTATAATTCAATCAATTTCTTAACTTCTATCTCTCTTCTCACTCTCTTAATGAATCATCAATCATATTAAATATTATATCTTCTTTAATCTATATCTTCTTGTTTACAACATTCAATGATTCTTCTAAGACTTAACAGCTTTTTGTAGATTTTATAGAGTTGTCTGCAAATGCGATCTGAAGCATCTTTAGTGTTATATTGTTGCCAATCAATTTACTTCCATCCATAGTATTAATGAGCTTCGCAAAGATTTATGGCATTCGAATCATCATCTATGCAATCAATCAGTCAATCAATGGATTGATACAATTTCTTCTCTTTGTCTTCTGCTTGAAGTTCACACAATTATTTGCCATAGTTTCGCTTTTGTGTCGACTGGACTTTAATTTGAGTACATGAATTAATCCATCTCCGAGCAGCTTTTGTGAGCTTCTAGAAAAAAGAATCCCACTCAAATTACGCTCTATGCAAGCTGGCAATGCAAACTGATGCTTGGCCAATTGAATGATGATTTTTGGCCAAAATGAGTTTTCATTTCCAATTACTTCACAATTTTGTTTTTGTTTGACTCTGACGAGTCGTCAGTCAGTCGGCTTGGCACAAGGCATTCTTATTGCAGTCAACCCCCTACCCCTACCCCCTACCCCCTACCACCTACCCACTACCCACTCCTACCCATACCCTTCCCATACACACACACTGCCCCGCCCAGCTCTGTAACGTATCTGGGCGTTACAATTCGATTTCCTAATTTTCAATTTTACACGTTTGGCAAACACTTCAAACAGACAGGGAGAGAAAGAGAAAGAGTAAGATAGAGAATGAGTGGAAGCAAGGGGAAGTGGGAGGGGTAGCAGACAACACAGACGAGAATCGAGAAAATCCAAATCGGTATCCGTATTCGGATCCGCATCCGTATATGCATTGCCAGGCCTGAGACTTTTCCGAGAAAATTTTAATTAAAATTGAATTTTCCTTGCATTTAATTAAAAGCTTAACTGTGCTCCTTCTGCCGCTACTGCTGCTGCTGCACATGAAATATGAAGAAAGGCAAAGGCAAGAAATACGAAAAACTATGCTCGAGTTGAGTTCGAAGGAGCACCTCCTTCGATAGGGGCGATAGGGGCCAGCGGGCTGAGTGGGGTGTGAGGGCAGTCAGAAGAGCACTCGAGCAGAAGAGCATGCACTCATTCTGGCAGAGATATGAGAATATCATCATAGTCATCAGGCAAGACGGCAGCTCAAACTCAAAACTTGCAGCAGCATAAGCAGCACTTGTCCTTGCAACAGCCAAAGCAGAGGCAGAGGCAGAGGCAGAGGCAGAGGCAGAGGCAGCAAATATTTTTGTTTGTTTACACAGGCTAAATGCAACACTGACAGCTACTGTCAAAATAAGCAACTAATCTCTGCTCTGCAATATTGTTTGCCAACCAAATAGACGCACACACACACACACACACACACACACACACATATATATATATATATATGTATATATATGTATATATATATATATATACAAAGAAGAACTGTTGATGCAGCTAAAAATCGAGCTGTATCCAGAACTACAGCTGCAGCTTCTCTATCTTCTCTTCTTCTAGCCATTTCATCCTCTTAGGCAGCTCACAAAATGTTGCATGACACCAACAACATCAACTAATACATAAGTAAGTTGCTTAATGCATGTTGCCACTTGATTTGATTTCTTTCGATCATTTGACTAACCCATGTATATGCCACAAATTGTTGCAACATTGTTGCAGACAGTCAATCAATTCAGCGATGCAAATGTGCTGGAATTTCCAATTTATAGAGCAAAATTAAAAAACTTATTTCTGATTAAATTCTAAATTAAATTGAAGCAAATTTGTGTTGAAACTGAAGTGCTAATCCTCGACTTATGTATTCCTTCTGTTTTGTAATATACCATTATCTATTTTTACAGGGTATATTTCTTATTTAAGTGTCAATTTAAGCATTTCGGCATTAGTCATGTCAACTTTTCTATGTTGTGTGTGCGTTTTCCATTCCTAACTTGGATTAATCATTGAATCAGCTTATTTTACATGATTTAATGCATTTAATCAACTATATATTATTATTATATTATATTCTTTTTATACCCTGTGCCCGTTAAAAATGGGCAAAAAAGGAAATAATCATTTTAAGAGGTTTAGCGAGCTTTATGGAGCTCTCGATATGTATACTCCATAGTTGATCAACTTTAAGGTTGATCTATTGCTTGCGACGGCTGCTTTAGAAAACTAAAGCAACTAAATTAAAGCAACGTTTTGTATAATTACATTGCAATAAAGCATCCAAAGTCATGATTAAATCTTTGCTGCTATTAAAATGCAAGCTTTGTGGAGGAACTTCGAAATTTGAGAAGCTTTTAATAATAATAAATAAATCTATAATGCAGCAACTTTAAAAAGCTTGGCAGATCTCATATCAAAGATCAAAGAACTTGAATAACTATTATCTTGAGTTAATATGCATAGTAATCTGAGCTTTAGGGACATTTTAGGAACTGTTACATACTCTGCACATAATGAAAGCTTTAATGAGCTTTCATCTAAACTAATTTCATATCCGTGAAACTATTGAACTATTGAAACAACTGTGTGTCTTATTCCCTTGCACTACATACCGAGTAAACATTCACAGGACTTTCAGGATATTCTGCCAGCAGTCTCATATTTGTGGTAGATACTGTGGCAGCGATGGCCAGCATAATTATTTAACATTTTTCATAAATTCTGCCACAAATTGTTGCAAAAATGAAAATTCGTTCCACAGACTTTACAGAAGGTAAGTTTCGACATCGACTGGGTTGGATGGCAGCTAGCGGCGCGCCGTAAGGAGCAGAAGGAGAAGCTGAAGGATCTAAAGGAGCAACAGAAAATAGTTTAATATAAAATGCAGACAAAGGCTGCAGGCTGAGCTCATCTGAGGCTCACATACTTTGCTCGTGAAGCAGGACAACAGGACGATAGCTCGTCCTCCTCCAATGTGTGGAAGAGGGGAGTCGAAGGTATGTAATGTACCCACAATATTTTGCCTGTTTGGGAAGTGATAATGCACCCGCCTATGTAGAACTCGTAGATGGACCTCCGACTCCGGCTAGTCGTCAAAGCACAAACAAACTCCTTACTTTTCCCCTGACTCTATGCAGCTTTTATATGTATGTATGCATATTCAACAGTGTGGAAATAATAAAGCCAACTTGCCGACAGTTATAGTTGCTTACAGTTGTTCCTGCCAGACAGATAGTCGAGACGCCGGAAACAGGAAACACTCATTGCTGGGACAGACAATGGGGGATACACTGCAACCCCCCCCTTTCATTGGTACCCTGCCCTTGGGAGGGGCATACTCTGAGACGCTGGCGCCAATGAAAGCCGTAGAATTCGACACTTGACTTCGTTTGTTTTTATTTTTGGCTCACGCAACGCAAACAATTTATAGCATCTGCCAATATTTTTTTGGGTACGTCTGCTTCTTCTTTATGTTCTCCCGCATTCTTTTAAGTGCAATTCAGTGTAAAGTTCAAGTATTCGTTGGTTGTTATCAATGCCGGCGTTGAATTGCAATAGGAGTCAAAATAATAGAGAATCCAGCTATAGTTTTGGTGGAGAAAAACAATTGGAAATAAGGGAGAATGCAGAAGCTGGGAGTGCTCGACTTAGAAAGACCCAGCTGTGAAATAAGAAAATGATCAATTCCTAGACATATGAAGACTTTCATAAAAAGAACTTTTCTAAGTTAACTCATCTATCAGAAGAATTATAATAATTACTATTTCAGCAACTTTTTCTCATATTCATATTTCCATACATAAATACATTCATAAAATTCCTTTATTGTCTGCATTTTCCTTTAAGAAATTCAATTTTCTTTCACTCAAATATTTCTATGTAGACATTTCCCTTCCCCCACTCGCTGTTCGCATCTAATTTACTTTGCAGACGCCGCTAGTATAATTAAATTTTGAATTTTCCATAAGTCAAAAAGGACGAAGCAAGATTTCGTTAATTTCCTATTCAAATCACGCCCTAATCGAACTCAGTGCAACTGTCAAATGACTCAAAGATGACATTTATGACAATACCCCACCTCCGCTGCCACATTCCACTGTTTCCCTCCTCTGGGTCTACATTCCTCTTATCAGCATGAAGGACTCTATTGCCTGAGGCATTCGTCTCCATCTCCATCTCCATCTCCATCTCCATCTTCATCTCAGTCTCCGTTGTCGCTGACGCTGTCGCTGTCGCTTTTCTCTCTGTTGTTGTCAACATTTTGATTTGAATGCTGTCAACATTTTCGCAACAGGCTGACAGCGAGTCGAGAGGGCAGAGAAGAGACTACGAGGGCAAGACACTGAGAGAGTGAGAGAGATACGCGATAGAAATAGAGAGTGATGGCAAACCTAATTGTTGTCAATTTGACATTGTAATTAAGTTGTTCAGGTTTTGGTATTTGCTTTATTAGACCATAAGACCAGCTGTTAATTTGTCCATATCTCAAGTGACGCTATTAACACAAAGACCTTTGTCAACGCACATTGAAAACATATCAAAAACCAAACTGTGCTCTCTCTCTCACATTCTCTCCCCCGTCTATATACACATTTCTCTCAGAAGTTCTTTGAGTCTGCACCGGAGTTGTCAATGTCACAGGAGCAAACCTGCCCGGCATCTCTGGTCTGAGGCCACAGTATGTTGTGCTACCAGGGCTAATTCTTATGCTGCTGACATTGCTCCCTTTCCCCCCCCCCTGATTAGTCCACAGTCTGTGTTATTTTTAATATAAGACATTTTCATGCACTTCCAGTAGTTTTTATGAGTTTGTCATTAGCTTTATACATTTCAAAGTTATAATACAAAATGTATTAATTTTCTAGTATTGTATATTATTCACACAATTATATTATTTAAAAAATCTTTAATTAAATATATTAATATTTAGCTCAACTTTAAAATAATAATTAGAAATATCATAGCAGATATGTCAGAACTATACAATTTTATTCTAATTCTAATTTTATTTTAATAAATATTTAAATAATATAAAATAAATGATTAAATAATTAACAAATTAATCTATCCAAAAAGAAGTGCGTACTTCAACTTATTTCCCAGAATATTCAAAAGTATCTAAAACTCGAAATATGGCAGAATAAAAATAATTTTACTTTTTTTGTAAACAATTTATGATCTTTAATAATACATACCTAATAAAGATTTTATAGATTTAAATAAAAAATTTGATGTATGCCCCATTAAATATCTGTTTAGTTGTAAACTATTTGCAACTTGGAATCAAATTTATTTTTAGTATTTAATTTAAATTGTATTTATAGTTAAGTATTTAAGTAAATGGTTAGAATGGTTATTTGGTTACATTCAAATCTTTATTTAATAATTTTAATATATTTAATATATATTTATGTATTGATCTAGAAATCAGTAAATCTACAGATATCCAAAAGGTCGCCTTTAATGATTTACGTACTTAATTAAAACAATTCGCCAGACGTATTCCTCAGTGTAATATCAAAACATATAATATATACACATAATCAAGATGTATAAAAAATTATCTTGAAATTTGTAATTGGACGTAAAGAGTATTTCAGCGTCGTTGGACAGGAAATTGCATTTTGAACATGATTTTAGTTTGTTCTTGCTTTTATTCCTCCTTTTGAAGTTGTTGCTGCTGTTAATGTGAAGCTGCATTATTATGATTCGCGGCATAATTATTTTTCTGTGCATCTCGGACTCCTGTCTGTACATGGCCCAGAGGGAGTCACATTGGGGTAACAGGAGAGGGCCAAGAACCAGCATTTTGCTTGTCACGCAAATGTTTCATGTCAGATTTACGCTGTTCCGGCTACTTTGTGCTGGATATATATATATATATATATATACATACATATATACATATTTATATATATGTTTTATGCTTGAGATGTGCTGCAAGTTATGTATATATCTGTAACTCTCTCTCTCTCTCTCTCTCTCTCTGTCTCTCTCTCCCTCTCTCTCTCTCTCGCTCTTCCTCCTCTTATTTAGTATAGTAACTATGGCCACGTTTGTGCAAAATCGCGTGGCACGTCGACTGCTTGGCTGTCCACTTCCAATCTGCAACTGCCCCCTCTGTCCAGCAACTGACCGAGCAACAAATTTTGTCTTTAGAGTAAAGCACGACGCACAGTGGTGTGAGTACGAAAAAATAACTAGAAAATATATCGGCACAATATATAATGAAATTCAATTATTTAAATTTAATTTAAAATAATTTTATACAGTGAATATAATTTATATTATGTTGTTATTACTAAGTTAACTTTTTCATATTTTCTATAATTTCGTTTTAGATTATTCTTAATAAATGAACATTAATTTCTCACACACTTTTGAATTGCATTTGTCCCACTGTGCGGGAACCTTCAGACTGCGCCTTTTTAGCACGTTCTGTCGGTCGCATGCAATATTTTTCAATTTGTAAACATATCCTGCGGTGCAAGTGCTGAAAGCCGGCAAAAAAAGGGCAGCATTAGTAAACAGATGCCACCACCCCCGCTGCGTCTGCCCCTCATCCAAAAAGATATCGCTTCCCCCTTACCACGATTCAGCATAATAACTGTGGCTGCCCAGGGCGCCGACATGGCAAGAGCATGAAATGCATTTGCTTCATTTGTTTGGCGTGTTTCTCATGTCAACTTAATGTTTATTAGAAAACGTCTGCTCAAATTGCGCTGGACAGCAGACCAAACCACGTACTACCGCTTCCCCGTACACCCACAACAGCAGACGGTGCACATTCATCAGACGAGAGATGACAGAGTCAGACCCAAACCCAGGGACAGTTCAAGTCTGAATCCTAAGCCCCCAAAGGGTTTTATGCAAAGCAAAGTCAACTTAATGTCTGCTCACTTTACATCCTTTGATCTACCTCCAATTGAAGAGGGACTACCATATATTTCTTAAGGGCCAATTAAACATTAAGCTTCTTACTCAATGTCATGGTCTTTAGTTCTCTCTTTAGACTTTGTGCTAAAAGTACATGGTCTTTTAAGTTTGACGAAAGCAAAATGTGCATAACAGGCATAAGGAGGCATCTCCGACCCTCCAAGAGTATATATATTCTTGATCAGTATCAACAGCCGAGTCGATTTACCCATGTCCGTCTGTCTGTCCGTCCGTCTGTCCGTCCGTCTGTCCGTCTGTATGAACGAGACGATCTCAGCAATTATAAGAGCTAGAGACACCAAATTTGGCATCAAGGTTCCTGTGTACCATACGCAGATCAAGTTTATTTTAATTTTGGATACCCCCCCCCTTCCACAGCAATTTAATAAAAACTAATAATAGACACATTTTTCAACTAGACACTTCTAACAGGTGCTTGAAGAATATCATATAGAAGCAATGCTGAAAGTTTCATTAAGATCGGTTTATAAATAAGACCAATAATCAGCAAAGAAATAAAAGTAATTTTTCCATTGAATCGTAGAGCAGCAGGCAGCACATGTGTGCGAGTGAGACAGCAGACAACTGCGAGTATGTAAACATATTTTAATTGAGTATGTATACATATGTGAAAGTTAGCTGCTATAAGCACGCAAAGAATTCATATGCAAAATGAGAGTTTCAAAAGGGAATTCTTTAAACACCTGTTATGTTCTTACTGTACAGGGTATTATACTGTCCAATACGGACGACTGTAACCTTTTCGACTGGTTAATTATTGTTATTTTATTCAAATATATATGATAAATTCTGCCTCATTTGTGAGAAAGTAGCAAAATCTTAAGAAATTGAAATAACAAAATTTAGTTAGAAATTCGTATTTATGTACATAAGTAAAATGACAAATGCTAAAATTCATGCTGCATAAGTATTGAGATTGCCGTCTCCAATCTATCTAAAGCAGTACCTTAATTTAGAGAACATAGGAGGTCTGTTTAATGTTTAATGTTCTTATAATTTAATAAAACCAATACATAAGCACTAGTATTGTTTACTATTGATTGCTTTGCATTAGAAAATACTTTGTATAGGTGTTTGCATAGTGCATAAGCGTCTTATTGTAAACGGAAAGTTTTAAATATGTACATATGTATGTAGGTACATACACAGCAATGCAAGTAATGCTCTCTTCCAAGAACGAACGATAATGAGGGAGCATTTTTTGAGCAAAAGAAACTTGCAAGGTGGCAATGAATGGGAAATACGAATTCAGTTACTTTGATTTTGTCGATCCGCGGGGGGTTTTGGCTGTGGCACAGGGCGTAGAGCATTAGACTGTCAATCAAGGGATCGCAAGGAAAAGCCCGGTCGATTAGTTCTGCTATCTGTACAGTATTTTAAATGCGTAGATTTTGCTATTCACGATTAGTACAGAGTCTCCCACTGTCGACTATACCCTAACCCTCCTTCAGTTGTAAATACTGATGCAGGGTACTATTCTGTCGCATGCGCTTCGACTGATCCGCTTGTTTTTTGCAAACAGATTTATACAAGGGCAGATAACTTTTCGTTTTTTGCAATCATTTATTATTATATAAATTATATATTTGATTAGCATGTATATATCAGTATATATGAATATATATATAAGGCATTGATAATACCGCAATTGCTTTATATTTTAGAGAGCAACCAGTCTTTTTTCAGCAATTGCCCAGTGAGGTAATCGAAATTGACTTGAATTGAACAATGACTGTGAGTGAACGAATCTGCTAAAAGAAAGAAGAGAGAATAGTAATATTTAATTAATATGGTATTAATGATTATTCAAAGCGTATATACGAAATGAAATGAATGAAGTGATGTGTTAAAATGTATTTAGTGAGATCAGACGAATTGTCAGCATCGTTTATTAATTCTTATCATGGAACTACAAATTTACTGAGCTATATACCGAATTCTACCATCTTCTCTAGATTACCAAGATGTGGAAAATCTGGAGTCTTCTCCTGCCACTAGTGCTTCTAAGTTGCTGTAAAGCTGATATAACTGAACCGATTGATTCCTATTCTGAACTCTTTGAGAATATAATAAATTCAAATACCCAGGGCAAAGATAGAGAAAATTGTTTATCGCCTGACTCCCTGCAAAACTTGACAGCTGAGTTGAACAGTCTGCGTCAGACTGTGATGACTGCACTATCGGCCATAGATCAGCAAAAAGTGATCTTGAAGGATGTTATCGATACTATGTTGGACAAAATTATGCCAGTAGAAACACAACCACCAAGCACAACCCCGACGAAACCGCTCACCGAAGCCAATGAGAAGTCCTGCGGTATTGGCAAAGTATGCGTTCAGAAAGGACTGTGTAAATCGGAGAATACAGACACGCGGGGAAACTATAAAGTGAAAATTGCTATTATTTCGCCTGATAATCCCTGTCATTATCTACAAGTCTGCTGTCCTACAGCCGACAAGGTAAGCTAAAGTGCAAATCCTTTCTTCGACTTTCCTCTGATCGATTTTATTGTATTGCAGATCGAATCGAGCCCTGTCCTTGAGCCCCTAGGCGATGACCAATATCCAGATTGCGGCTGGCAACATGTCAATGGCATCAGTATGACCTTGGAAGCTACTCCGAATAGGGAAGCTGAATTCGGTGAATTCCCTTGGATGGTGGCACTTATGTTGGCATCCGATGGAGAGCCTGAGTATATCGGAGGCGGTTCGCTCATAGCCTCAAATGTGGTCTTGACGGCGGCACATAAAGTACACAAAATAGACAAAAATGAACTGGTGATCAGAGCAGGAGATTGGGATCTAAATTCGAATCTGGAAATACATCCACATGTGGATAGCACTGTCAACCAAGTGCTTTTGCATAACCGTTTCATCAAAAATGCTACAGACTATAATATCGCCCTACTCGTCCTTACAATGCCCTTTAACCCCAAACCACACATCGCACCAATCTGCCTCAAGAGCTCCGACGAGAGCCTCGACTACTCAAGATGCATAGTCACGGGCTGGGGTAAAAGTCATGAAGACAGTCTGGATTATCCACATATTCTCAAAGAGGTTGAAGTGCCAATTCTACCCCGAGATAATTGCAATGCTGTGCTGTCAAATGCTTCAGGGAAAAATTTCGTCCTTGATCAAACTTCCATTTGCGCTGGCGGCGAAAAAGATGCAGATTCCTGTTTGGGCGATGGCGGATCTCCCCTCGTCTGTCCGATAAAAGGTTTTCCCAATCGGTACTTTCAAGCTGGCATTGTTGCTTGGGGACTCGGCTGTGGAGAGGAGCATATCCCGTCTATATATACCAATGTTCCCTATCTCACGCAATGGATTACCGAGGAGCTCTTAAAGCTCCTAGTTGATAGCCAAAACGATACGTTAAACAATGAGTCACCACCAATAATCAGGGGATTTTAATATGTAATTTGAGTTATTAAAACTTGCGTTCCTAGAATTTGATGCTAGAGCAGAGTTGCATCGTGGTTCATAAACTGGTTAGCTGAAACAGTTCCATCTGAATGGTTCTTTTACTAATGAGCTGTTCACTTTTGGATGTGCAGAAGATAGATAAACGGATAGAAGGCAGAAGGATAAGTATATAAAAGTAAACAATTAATATAAATATACTATGTTCATATATATATAACATTATCATTTTAAATAAAAGAGCTGTTCAACAGCAAATGGATAATAAATGCTAACCAAAGTGACCATAGCTTATGCAGCTTTCTGCACTTAACAGTGTGAGAGCGAATGGACACAACTGGAATGAGAGCAATTGCATACGACAAAGCTTATGCAGTTACTGCACTTAACAGTGTGAGAGCGAAGGGAGACAACTCGAATGAGAGCAAAAACATAAGACTAACATAAATGATCGATAGAGTTTACACACAATTCTCAGCTAAGTGCGCAAACACATAACAGCAACAGTGTGTGCAAGGAAGTTATAACATTTCAAATATTGTATATTTATTTAGACCTTATTAATAAGTGCTTAAGGATCATAGCAACAAGTAGAAATGTTAAAATCTCTATGATGTACTAAAACTGTGCTTGAATCCATTGCCGTAGCATCTGCACATTAGCATAGACGCCGGGAACATTCTCGACGCCACAACCCACGCCCCAGGAAACGAGACCAACCAGCGTGTAGCGATCGGGGTTGTTGGATGAGGGACACACGAGCGGAGAGCCACCATCACCGAAGCAAGCATCTTTATCCTTCTCACCGCCAGCGCAGACGAAGCTTCGGTGCAGTTCAAAGTATCTCGTCAAAATAGTTTGCCGCAGTTGCGCCTGGCACTTTGATCTGCCCACAACTGGCACATCAATCTTCTTCAACAGATTTGGATAATCCGGATCGTCCATTTGTTTCTTGCCCCAGCCCATGACTATACAACGATTTTGGGTGTAATTATCTAATTTGTCAGGTAAGCAAATGGTGTCGATGTGCGGAGCCAGCTTAAAAGGAGTCTTCAATATGAGTATAGCAACATCGAAGAAACCCAAAATGGTATTGAAATCCGGATGGATAATTTTCGTCGCAACAAGACGATCCTCATGGGCATATGGTTCAGTTGTCCTGAGCGTATCCCATTCGCCAGCTCTAACCATAAGGTTATCAGCCGAACTATTAATGATTTTGTGGGCCGTGGTCAGCACTACGTTGGGAGCCAACAAGCTTCCGCCTCCTTGGGCGGAATAGCTGCATTTACCATTTTGACAATGTTGCTCCCAGATACCCACCATCCAGGGAAATTGTCCAAATTGGGATTCACCATTAGCTGCATTTTGTATGCTTATCTTTAAGCCCTTTGGGTTACTGTAGCCACATCCACGAGAGACATACTCTTCATCTGGCTTCGATATCTGCAATATCATGTATTTAGTATATCATCCCAAGGTCACATATATACATACCTAACCTTGCCATTGTTGGCGCAGCATACCTCGGTCCAGTCACATCCATGATTGTTTCTTGGTGAAAATGATACGGTACGAAAGTCGATAAGAGTTCTTCCATCCCTGATTATTGTTCCATTATCACTGCACAAATGTGCTGCAACACATTCCATATGATCTCCACACGGCTTTGCTTTTTGTTCACCTTGTAGACTCTCGACGGGATTCAGTTGTCGCTCTCCTGGTCTTCCTAGAACTACAGTACTTAACCCAATACACAGTAAAAAGGAAGAAGAATTCCAAAGCATCACCATAATTAAAGTAAAACGGGAAGAGTTTCAAGCAACCGAAATGATTGAGACGAAATCTGTTTGCACACTGAGAATTTGCTGATATTATTAGTATTTTATAAAGAAGTG
Organism: Drosophila funebris; assembly: GCA_018901825.1. NCBI lineage: Eukaryota > Metazoa > Arthropoda > Insecta > Diptera > Drosophilidae > Drosophila > Drosophila funebris. The sequence goes on from JAEIFK010000425.1 coordinate 25,991,799, forward strand.
TATAAAATTATATATATATATATATTACTCACTGTAATAAGTATTATATACATAAAAGTGAATATACTTATATATATAATATATATATATATATATATATATATATATATTAATATATATTACTCACCGTAATTGATAACATTATTATGTTCTCCCCCGAGATTCGTAATTGTGGAAATTATTAAGAGAGTGAGACTAAGTCGTATATAAATATGAGATTCTATAGTTTAGTTCAGATTACTAAAATGTTGTGCTCGGGCAAGTTTGGTTTGTTAAGGTTGTTGCTCCTCATATGGTGTGTCGTCGAATCACTTGGATCTCCAATCGTGGGTAAGTTTACAAAATTTCACACTTGTGAAAATTATTGACACATTAACTTATTTTTCTCAATCAGATGATTACGAAAATTACCTTGAAGCCGAGTTTTCGTCGGCATCCAATGATAACGCAAATAACATGAGGAACAATAATGAGATTGAGTCAACAACTGTTTCGGAGAAATCCCAACAACTCGATCTATCAGCTAAGAAGGACGACTTTCATAAGCAGCTTCTTAATATATTAACACCAAGAGGACAACAAGCTAAACAGTTGAAAACAGATCTCGATGAGGTTTTTCAAAATACTTCAACTTGTATTTGCAATAAGACGGTTTATACAGAGCACTCCGATCATGTTGCTGATGACAAATCGTGCGGCAACCAAAAGGAATGCGTAGAGATTTCGATGTGTAGGAATAGCACGAGACTTAACTACGATGATAGCAAGTGCAATTATCACCATATCTGTTGTCACATATCAGATAAGGTTGGTACACCCATCATCTATATCAGGTCATATAACTAAATGCTCACATTAAACAGATTGGGAATCGTCCGGAAGCAGAGATGCCCGCCAGAATGCAGGAATGTGGGCATCTCAATGTAAATAGCATAGGAATTTCCGTAGTTGGCGAAAGAAACAGTGAAGCTAAATTTGGTGAATTTCCTTGGATGATAGCACTCCTGGAGAACGTAAATAATTTAGGTGTAAACCTATTAATATACATTGGAGGAGGTTCCCTACTGGCACCGAATGTTGTACTCACGGCAGCCCATAAGGTTCGCAACAAATTGCCAAACGAATTAACTGCAAGATCTGGTGAATGGGATTCAGCAAGTACACAGGAGATCTATACGCACCAGGATCTTGGTGTCAAACAGATAATTACTCATGAAAACTTAAGCCAAAACATAGCGCTACTTGTACTGATGGGCAGCTTCAATCCCAGCCCACACATCTCGCCCATCTGTCTGCCGAGATTCAATGAGAACTTCGACTACTCAACTTGCTATATCACGGGTTGGGGCAAACGAGATCTAAGTAGTAGCGATTATCCACATATTCTCAAGAAGATTACCCTGCCGGTTCTTCCTCATAACGAGTGCAATGACAAACTCAGTAAAAAGATCGGTCAAAGATTTACACTTGAACAAAGTAGCATTTGCGCTGGCGGAGAGAAGAATGTAGACTCATGCTTAGGGGATGGTGGAGCTCCCCTCGTCTGCCCGATAAAAGACAAGCCCAATCGTTATTATCAAGCTGGCATTCTTACCATGGGAATTGACTGCGGGTTGGAGGACGTTCCTGCCATTTATACCAATGTTCCCCACTTTAAAACTTGGATTAATCGAGAACTCAACAAACTGAACGTTGAAAGCAAATACTATACTGTATAATCTAAAATTATGTTGTATATTAAAATATGTATACTCGTATATGCTTTATAAATAAACTGAAACTTATCAGTTGCTCTGTGATTACTCAACCTCTGCTAAGAATATTAAAAGCGATAATCTTAGCACTGAAAATACTTAATATTTGTTCTCACTTGCAGTCTGTGATGTATAATGATGAATACTAGTAATAAAATATATACCAGAAATACAATTTTTCCAGTGCACTTCAGCATATTTATTTATTGCGTTCACATTTTTTCACTTGAATAGATTTAGTTCTCTTTGGTACCTTGCTGCGAATAGTTCGACAACTAGTTTTGTGAAACGTAGGGATTTCGAATAGTAAGTCTGCAATGTATTCTTTACTTGAATAATATCAATGTTTCGATTAGTGCGATTGCTGATATTAACACTTTGAAACTTTATGTTTTCCTTTTGTGTGTTGTATTTCAATTTATTTTAAACAACAAATTATCTGATTTGATTATTTACATTAATTCAGTAATTTGACGTCCAAGGCGATATATTGGGATATATTATATATTAATATTCCTGTCTTATTGACATTTAATTACAGTTTATGTTTTATTTTTTAAATATTCAGTTTAGTTAGGTTGGTAGGTAATATATAGTAGTTTACCTATCGATTATACACGTTGCATCCAATTTGAGTACTAATCGATTTGATTTTCTTTACAGCTTACAAAATGCTATTATCGAAGACTCTGTTATTGTATCTGATACTCTGCATCAGTTTGGCGGCTGCAGACGATGATATTTATAACGATGAGTTTGAGGAATTGTTATTTAATAACGATGAGTTTGAGGAATTGTTATTTAATAACTCTACAACTGCTGCTGCTACAAATAAATATGAAGATACATCAACCGCTCCTGCTATTAAAGGCTGCCGACGCGATAAATGGAATTCATATAAGATAAAGTTAAAAGAAGAAATCGATAGCATATTGGATTGCACTGATGCTCGTGATATAATCGATGAAGCTATTGGATGGATTGACACGCTTCTTGACTCTAGTGAAAATTCAGTTACAGTAACCAAGCCATTAACAACGACCACCAAAACGACTAGGACTTCGACTATCACAACGACTTGCACAGAGACTTGCACTTCCACTAGCACTTCGACTAACAGAACAACATTCACATCAGGACTAACAAACACACCAGCTTCAACAATCACACCAGCTTCAACAATCACACCAGCTCCAACAACCACACCAGCTCCAACAACCACAACAACAACAATAAAACCGATTAAATATTGTGGTCGGCTAAATGCAAACCGATGCGTCAAACGTTGGAACTGCAATCATCAAACGAAAAAGGAGGAGAAATATGTGGTAAATCTAAAGGAAAACAGGGGATGCCATTATCTGGAGGCCTGTTGCTCTACGGTGGATATAGTAAGTAGTATAAGCCTTATTTTAATTGAGCATCCTCTCACTTCATTTACAATTTGCTCTCTTACAAAAGCTGAACGATACACAACAGTTTCATCACACTCATACCGAGCACTCGCAATGTGGCTATGCGAACAATAAGGGCGTCTATATGACTATTGAGGGCAACTTTAGAGGTGAATCGGATTTTGGTGAATTCCCCTGGTCGGTGGCAATATTTAACAAAGCGAATGAATATCGCTTTGGAGGTTCCCTGATCACATCAAACGTCGTGCTGAGTAGTGCTTCCGTTATGAGCGTATACGACGACTTGAAGGCTAGAGCTGGAGATTGGGACTTCGCAACAGATAATGAAATTCTACCGTATCAAGAGATCTTAGTCCGTGATAAGGCGATTCACTCGACTTACTCGTATGGAACTTTTCGAAATGATATTGGGCTGCTGTTCCTCGAGAAGAGCTTCGACCTGATGCCGCACATCAGACCGATTTGTTTAACCCACACCATTAATCTGGACTACAACAACTGCATTGTTTCCGGCTGGAATAAAACTCCCCGAGCAGGACGAATTCTTCTGACGAAAATGCTGCTAAGTAAAGCCAATTGTATACCCGCACATGACACTCTCTTGTGTGTGAGTGGCCGCACCTCAGATCTGATGTTCTCCACCGGATCGGCACTGTTTTGTCCCAAAATGCACGATAGCGACAATCGCTATTATCAGATTGGCGCCTGGAGTCATGGGTCTAGCACAAATGAAACCAGGTTTACTAATATAACGAGTGTTCTAAATTGGATAGTGGATGAACTCAAGAGTCACCGAATTTATCTCAACATTAAATAATTATACGAATTATAATTCCCTATTAAGGGATACTCTGTAGTAAGATGTTAACACACAACTCGAATTGTATACCACAGTTGCAGATTATAGTGAATAAATGTTAATATTGCTTATCTAATTACATTATTGTATGTTGTACGTATTTGAAAAGTCAATTATAGAATAGCAATAGCAACATATATGTGTATCGATAATACTATAGATTGTTTTGCTAAGTAGACACTTTTCACTGCCTTTCCCTTATTGCTAGACCAATCGCAATAGTTGGCGATAGTTATTTTATAATGTAGTGCTAACATACTATCGATAGAATTATAGATTATGATCTTCTGCTAAGAGCTTAGCAGAGTACACTCAATGAGATTTAATTTAAATGTTTGCTAAAGTAGTTGTATTTCAATCGCGATAATCACAATACAATCGCTAGTGATGGTAAATTGAAGAACATACATACTATCGATAGTGGCGTCGTTTGTGCGATAGTCTTTGCTTTAACTGCCTGCTTTTACTTTAAGACATGGCTATTACCTTTTTCCAGCCACATGTGGTGCTCCATAAGCGAAACGCATTAGGTTTGCGCCTTCCGCTCTGCGACTGAGTTCCAGTTAACGCGGCTGCTACAAAATGTGGCAAGTATGCGATGAGGGGGAGACACCCCGTTGGCAGGGATGCCACTTGCTGGGCGCTAAGGCATTTCAATTCTTATTCCCTTTAACATTACCAGCAGCCTCAAATGTTTATACATTAGCAACATTTGTGCAAATGCCTCGTCGTCTACTCACCTCTTCTTTCCCCCGTCCTGGAACAACCTTTCTCCTGAATGCTTCCTTCTTACTCTTTCTTTCCTCGTCCCACACTGCCTCATTCGAGGACGCCGCGTCGTCCTTGTCGTCGTCACAGGTGCTGATTATATTGAAAATTATTAGTAAAACATTGCACTGCCACTGGCTGGAGGCAACTGTGGCAAGCCGAGACCATGCCACGCCCACACACTGCATGTGGGCAATAAAAATTGATTGCGTACTTTGCGGTGCGCCAAATGTGCGTCTCAAATGCTCTCTCTGTATGTATGAGTGTGCGTGTGTGTGTGTGTGTGAGGGTATGAGTGTGTGGAGTCAACAATGGCATCTGATCTATTGGCATTGATTCCATTATTGATAATAATAAGAAATATCATATTAGCAACAAATATTCTCATACTTTCGAACTTTCATTACCAAATTAAACCAAATAACTGAGGACATTAAGCAGTCGAGTTTACATTTATTCTAAACCTAAGAGCAACAGTATACTAGATATTTGAATAGTTTGTAAATAAATTAAATAAAAATAAATAAGTTATATATTATTTGGAGAATTTCATTCATTATTGGAATATTTGTATAAACTCTATTTAATTTAAAATAAATATGTATTATAACTGAAAACACTTTCATATTTTGACATTTAATGAACCTAAATGACCAATTGTTAAAGGAATCAAGTAAATTGTGGATGCTACAAACAAATTTGGGGCAGCTCTGTTGAACTCTGTAGAAATTCAGGAAATACACCAATCTAATTCCACTTTAAAATCACAATATTTCCCTAAATGTGCAGCACACTTTCCTATGCTCGACTATGATATACCCTGCCCAATAATTTAATTCACACATGCACACAATATCACAAATATCTAAGCAAAAGCAAACAGCTTGGACTGATGTAGATTAGAAGAAGGGAGGACAACAGAGTTAATTTCTTAAATGAAATTTTAAATAAATCTATGAAGTTTTCATAAATTGGTTGTCTAATTACTGACATGCAATCAGAACCTACAAGCACTCGAGGCATAGCTAAAGGACCTACCACATATTGTTGTGCTCTTTCGGTACATTGACAATAATTTTAAAATTGATGATGTGCACATAATAAAGTGTCAAATATCAGCACACATCAGAGCATTGCGAGACGTGCAGCATCATCAGCAATGACATCGCCATCGCCATCGTCATCGACATCATCGCAATGTGGGACAGTGAGTGGTTAGCGGGTGGTGTCGAGGGATGGATAATGGCTATGAAGACAGCTTCAACTGCGACAGGCAGTGGGAATAAATAAACCAAACGTGCGCTGTACCTAAATAAGAATAAAAAAATAAAAATAAAAATAAAATATATAAAAAAAAGTAACATTGGGAAAAAGAAAATTGAGAAAATTGATTGAGCGCACGAAACGAAACAGAGCACATAAGAGGCAAGAGAAAAGGAGAGGAGAGAAGAAGCAAGTAGCATTTCTAGAGGATGTCAACATTGAAAAGTTAACGCTTGTCATATGGCAAGGCACCTGGAGTCTTCCCTCCCTCGGTCCTCGGTTCTCGGTCACCTCTCGGTTGGCCTGAATTTTGATCAGGACAATTTTTCACCGCTGTTGTCGCTAGAATTTTTATTGTTTTTCCTTCCTTTCCCACATCTTGATATCCTCCTGCTCTGCTTCTTCACCATTGGCATGGCATTTAATCTATTTCTTGCATAGCTGTTTACATACTTTTAGCGTACACTGTTGCATAAGTAAGCACTGAGTTGGTTAACTGCAAGTATGTTACATAAATTTCAATAAACTCCTAAAAGTACTCTCAGCTAGCAAGTAATTGGATTGCTGGAAACTACGTACAGCTAACATTGTTACTATCGATACTCTTATGGGTTATCGAAAACATCGTTATGGTATCGAATGCACACGCAGATATCTGTTGTATTTATAAGTTCCTAAAATAGTCCTGGAACAGATGGTTCGTCGTAATTGTTGTGCTATCGATAGTAAAAGCGATAGTAAAACAGATGAACTTCTATATTTTAGCTCTACTTCTTACTGGCTGGGCAAGAAATATAAACTTTTAATAGTCTCACAAAAGAATCATTTCCTGAATTATAATATATATAGAATTGTTATTAATAGAGATGAGACTATCGATAGTACTAATAGTCGTTGTTTCACTATCGAATGATAAAAGCATCTAAGATCCTACTTCTTATTCTTCCTAAAAGAATATTATCCTCGTTTGTTAAGTATGTACAATTATTAGTAGATGCTATCAATAGTATTGAATATACGCTTATAATGATGTTTTACTGTCAAATTTAATAATGAAACTGTAGCTCTGTTTGTTTATCTTCCAAATTTAATAAGTTTCCAATCTTAAATAATATATATCTTATATAGTTATTGTTATTAATAGAGTTGATACTATCGATATTATTGAATATTGATATATTAATATCGAATATTATGAGATAAACTAATATAACTCTAGATCTGGATCATATTCTTCTAATTCCAATAGATTCTTAAAAGATTATTCTCTTTCATTGTTAGATATATACAATTATTATTGGATATGATACTATCGATAGTATTGAATACACCAAAGATACTACAGCTCTTCAGGGAGAGTCCTCGATGAATCAGTGGTCTTATTTCTCCATGGAGAACAAACGAGGAACGGATACCTAGAGTCTAAATTCAAATTCTAAACAGATTCTCATTGTAATATTTACATTTACATTATATTGACTTTGCGGAGTTACAACAACACACACGATTTTGTTTAAATGAAATAAAAAAACCCAAAAAAAGGAAACAATGTTTCAATTTTATTTTCCCGGGAAGCGCGTGTCTCGATTGTCAACGAATATCAGATCTGCATTTGAGTAAGTAGAAATCTTTGAAGAAGAATTCTACAAGTTCTACGATCTATTTACACAGTTATGAAGATGACTGGACGGTGAACACAGAGAGCGATGATAAGATGCCATTCAGACTGTCGAGGTAAATTGATAAGGGGAAACAGGGAATTGAGGAAACAAGCGTAACTTACAGGACCTCTCCTTCTCCTCTAGGACCTCGATGCTGATACTTGACTATAAGCAATTTCGGGCAGCACGTTGTATCCAGAATTATTGGAGGAATCATCGTAAGGTGAGGCAGATGAACCTTCTATGGAAAGCTACGGTGACCATACAACGTTGGTGGCGTGGCTTCTATGTGAGACGCAACTACAGGAAGCTGTTGGAGGAGGAGTTGCAACAACGGATCCGGGAGCATTTCAATACCTCGGCAACGAAAATTCAGGCCATGTTTCGTGGCTGGTTTGTGAGACAGTCGGTGCATAATGCGTACAGCTTGCGTCGCATGCAACATTGTGCCGCCGAGGAGCTGCTCAGTTGTGTGGCATACAAGCTGCATCATCTGCTCCGAACTTACTCCATTCCAGGCGTCTACTCGCTCCGCAACTCCAAGTAAGTACCGCCCTGTCTCTCTCTCTCTCTGGCTCTCATCACTTCCTCTCCTTCTTACAGCTGCCTCTCGAAGGTCGAGAAACTGCTGATCAGCACAACCTTCCGTTACCACAACGATCGTGCCCGCTTCTATCAATACCAAATGGCAAATCTTCCAGAGACGCGTCGTGCCGAGTTCAATGCCAATAAGTTCTCAACGCGCGTTCCTTATCCGGGGCCCAACTTCAACACCCTCTGCAAGCCGCCTTGTGATCCAGGCGTCTTTGGTACCAAGTATATGGACAGTCGCATGTACAAGATCATCGAGGAGTATGAGAACGGCAAACTCGACCAGAAAGTGAGGCAGATGCATCGCACTGTGGCCGATCGTTAGTTCAATTGTTTAATCTAATTACTTCCTTAGGGAGACTATCTGCCTTTCTTTGCTTTGCCGTTCCACAATCATTTAATCTATTTCTCTCTCCCACTTGCTCTTCCTCAAGGAAAACTTCGCAAGCATGTGGAGGAAATGTTTTCCCGGAAAGCCTATGCCCAACGTGACTTCTGTGGCGATGTGATCCACAGCATGCGCAAATGGAAGATCTGGGACGATCAGAATCTAAGCATTAGCAACACCATTTTCCGGTCCCCGGAAAAGCTCAGCAAATTCCTCGATGAAGCTGCCCACTTGCTTGAAGAGTTCAGCAAAGCCACTTGCCATTGCAAAATCAAAGTAACCGATTCAATCGAGTGTAGATAGACGGACTCTAGAGAAACTACGAGAGAATCTGATTCTCTCGTGATTAAATTTTAGTATGATTTTGATATTATTCTGGGAATCTGTATGGGAACTGGGAATCGAGTGCAACATGTGTATTTGACTGATTATCGTCGGGAGATAGTCAAGGTGGCAAGAGAAATAAGGATAGGAGAAAGGAGTGGGAGGAGTTTTAAGAGTAAAGCGTGTAAATCAAAGAAGCTAAACTAAGCAGGTGGAGTAGTAGGAGTTTGTGACGATGGGAGTGGGTAAAGAGGAATGGAGTGCAGAATGCAGAATCGTTAAAGAGAGGGAGTCATGGAAAGGAGAGGCAGTATGAGGAAGACATGGGAGTAATCGGATATAGTACAGGTATGTCAAGACCTTAAAGAAATTGAAGGGAAGTGGATCGATTGAAAGAAGTCGATAAAATAGGAGGGTATAGGGTGACGAGGCAGCCGTTTAGGAGCAGTTGGAAAGAGAGACTGCGGAGAGAGTAGGAGGAAGCTAAGATGGGTAACAGGGCAAGAGCAAGAAAGTTAAGGGAACAGAGGGAATTAAGAGGGTCGATCGAGTTATGTCGAGGAGTTTAAGGAGAGGGTTAAAAGACATTGGATTTCAATGGATTAAAAAGAAGAGAAACAAAAGTAAAGAGGATAAGAAGATAGTAGAGGCGGGGGAATGAAAGTGAATAGATTAAGTCGAGGGAGAGAACGAAACGGGGAAATAAGGAAGAATTTAGAAGCAATCAAAGCAGCAGGTGTAAATAGGGAATGAGAGACCTGTCTTTCAAGCGGACTATGGCGAATTTTGCCCCGGAGAATTTTCCTTTGTTTTCGCAAATTTTTTTTTTTTTGGTTTCGTTTTGTTTTGGCGAAAGGCATTTAATTTATTTTTGGCCTGGCCAAGGAAACCCCGAAGCCAACGGCGCACATGAGTAATTTTTGAGGCAAATTTTGTCCTGAGCGTGGTAAATCCTGGCATGCTACTTATAAATACTTGACATGGCTACAATAGCTGACTGTCATGCTGTCGTCTGGCAACGTGGCAGCCAAGGCAACCAGGGCAAAACCAAACCTAAGTCCAACCCGACACAATTGAGCCCAAGTTCCAGCTTCTAGTGTAGCATACGTGCAGGCGCATTCCACGCATGACATCTACCATCTGGCTGAAAGGGGGAAAGGAAGGACGAAGGCAGGAGGTGGAGTCTACGTGACTCCCGCGTAGGACGTCTTACCAAATTAGATTTAACTCCTATTCCCCCTCTCAGTCCCTCCATAATTAATATGCACGATATGTGGCGTTAAGTTGTGTGAAAATTACTTGTGCGTTGACGTGACGCTCAGGAAAAACCATTTTCCAGCCAAGTTCTATCCAAAAGCCTGTAGCACTCGCCCTAGCCCCGTTAAGTCTGCCTCCTGTTCCTGTCGCATCTTGCCAATTGTTATTCGATTACGTATTTCATCTAAGTATTCACTAATTAGTTGTTGATGATGGAGTGTGCCTCAAAGGAAAATTAATATGATATGACTCTTAGATCGAATCAAATTGCTTTCAATTAGGCTAATTTTCAGAAAGTCTTCCAAGGCAAATTGATGAATAAAATTTTACTTTTTCAGACAATTGCTAAACATATTCTTAACTGAGTTGCTAGCACTGAAAAACGCTAGAGTTTCTTCTTTTTTTGTTAACTTGAAATGCTAGATATACGTCTAGGTTAGAATCTAAAAACGTCAAGGGAAAACTGTGGATTACTTACTCTAATAAACTTTCTTTACTTGAATCTTTTATTCTTGGAGTATGTACAGAAATAAGTCTCTCTATTCGATTTCTCTTTAATACTATTTAGACATGTCTAAGTATCTAAATAGATTTTACTTTGTGATATTTACAGAAAAACGTCAAGCGGAAACTAGGGAGTACTTTCCCAAATACTTTAGACTGTGCTTTCTAGAGTAACTACAGAGATAAAGATCTTATCTTATCTCAGAATTGAACTAACTATGAGGTAGGAATAGTAAATCCAACTAATTTGTGTTATAAATATTAACAAAATCTCTATTTTATATAAACCTAAAACACTTGGCTTTCTTTGCATATTTTAAAAACAAAATTACAGCAGATGTTTCATTTGTTATTGTTCTTGAAATCTTCGTGAATAGAAGCTTTTTCTGAGGGGATATCCTATGCCATGATAACTTAGAGAGTCTTTTAGAGAGATATAAACAAATGTTTTCGACTACGAAAGCATACAGAAAATAGAGAGCATAGAACTTCACTTCTCTAAAATTATAAACTGCAAAAGAATTTGTGCCTTAACTTTAACTATAGCTCTATAATATTATAAATTATTGGAGCAGGCAGATACCTATACCGATATCTCATCACTACATTGTACACACTCCCATCCCTGATTATAGACATCCTGTAGCTATCTCGCTTTGTCTATATAGAATCAAGAGAGCGATCGTAACTTGAGAAGAGACTTTGTGGGTTTGTAACAAGAGAATAAAGGATAAATATAATCATAAATAAATATCATTTATTTATTTAATGGTTTTTAGCTTGTACTTGCTCAATTCTTAACTCTTTAAGAATAACAATTGAAATCTTTATACAAATCAAACTTCACATACAAAACCGAAATGATTCATCAAATTGTGCTTCATCTTTGTCTCGACTTTGCATTCATTTTCCATCTTCCATCTGCTCTAGACCAAGTTTTAAGTTTTTAATTAATTTGTTTTGCTGCAGCTCCAGACACAACGAAGACCCTAGACTTTCTCTACTTTCTCTGCTTTCGCTGCGTTCTACTTCTTCGCTTACTCATTGGGAATTCTGCTCGTTTCCACTGAGCCACAAGTTAAAAAAAATAAGAGAAGAAGTAAAAAAAGGTTAAGTGGTTCCATTTGGCAAACATTTAGTCAGGCTCCACAAACCATCAATGCCTGTGCGTGTGTGAGTGTGTGTGAGTATGTGTGTGAGTTTTAATAGGCTTTTGTGTGGAAAATAAATTGATGTGGTGCACCTGTAAAATGCTCCAGCAATAAGCGACGAGTGGGAAGGGAACAGGAAAAATACCGAGTCTGTTTGTGGGCTGAGGGCAACCGCATTGTAACCAGAATTTGAGTTAATTTCGAGTAAATTGTTAGAACTTTGTGCTTGGTCTTGGCTCGACTTGGAAGAGGTCTTGTGAGTGGATTCATGCTCTGTACTTTAATTGATCCATTTACAATTCATCCTTGTTCCATCCTTCAATTGCTCTAGTTCTATTCCCTTGGCAGCATCGATTCTAGTTCCAGTTTTCGATTGATCTACTTTCAATCTCTCTACAGAATTCGTTCTAGTTTGTATTATGAAGAGATCTAGTTCCAATAACTCTGCAGTATCCTTACTAGGTCCTTTCAAGTGCCCCTTTCCACAATCAATTCAAGTTCTTCTTCAAGCTTAACTTCACTTTATTTGAGCGCACATAATCATCAGCCAAAGTTGGTGAACTCACGAAGAATGTAGGACATGGCCTCGGGATTCTCCTGCTGGACCATGTGACCCGCTCGGAAAACCCAGAACATGCTGAAGCCACCGCCTTGCTTCTCATAACCCTCTAATATACCATTGATGCGGAAGGGTCTGCGGAGGGCGGTAACATACTCCTGCTTGCGACGCCAGGGCATACGATTGATCCAGTTGACGGTGCCGGGTGTGGCACAGAGCATGTCCAGTATTCCCGAGTAGACGCCCACACGCAGCGGCGTCTCATTCAGCAGGCGGGTGACTAGGAACACACGAGTTTAACTAGAGATAGTAGAAGTATTGATGGCTTTACCTATGTGTATGGCGGGTTTAAAGATGTCCTCCCCCAGTTTGATGAACACTGTGGCATTCTGCACCATCCACTCGGACATGTGGGTGAGATTGAGAGCCTGGGTAACATTGCTGATCATGAAGTCTCGCAGCTGGGGATCTTCGCCATAGCGAAAGTCATCATCCTCGTGGACACGGCGTTGTGTGTTGTAAAGAAAGACTCCTCCCGTATGGAGCTTGATCAACTCCTGAATGTCCGAGTTCTGTTCGATTGCCTGCAACCATTTGCCCGCATAGACCAGCTTAGCCATCTCCGCTGCAGCCCTTGAGATGCTCCTATAACCATCGTGATCAATGATGCCCAGTTGCAGCAGGTAGGGGGCATAGGAGAGGGTGCTATCCAGGGGAGAGGTCCATGGATTGCCCACAACTACCGACTGCAGTTGACACTCGAGTTGTCCTCGTTTCTTGGCCAGATAGAGTTTCAGGGCAAACTCTGGTGCCATCTTGCCGCCATAACTCTCGGAGAAGATGTGCAAGGGAACCATCTTGAATTCAGGGTGTTGGCGGAGAAAGGTAACCATCAGTGTGACTAGATCAGTGGCTATTTGCTTATTGTTCTTCGCATAGCGACCATGGGATTCCACATAACTAAAGCCCGTTCCAACTGGGCTGTCAATGAAAAGTACATTCATGTGCTGCACCCAGCTGCTGGCACGTGGTCTGCCCTCAATATCCATCGGACCCAACTGCTCGAAGCAGCCGCAACCCGTGGAGGCAACGCCGGGTCCACCTTGCAACCAAATGACCAGCGGACGCTCCGTATAAGCACTCACATTAGCCGTCGTATAATACAGCCAGTAGAAGAGATGGGCGCCCTCTCTCACCTCCACATAGTTCCAGTCTTGTTCGCCGGCTCCAAAGCCACGACGTCCTAACAATATTTCACAATATTACAGAATGTTGATCAGCGTGCTTGACATTACCTTTTACACAACCAATGAACTTCAGCAGTAGTAAGACATAGGCTATGATCTGTCTGTTGTCTTTCATTTGCATTGCCACGCCCACAATCTTGTAATAGCACTGGGTACACCGACTGAACTGTTCTACACACAAATGCGCACTGAATTCTTGCCGCCGATTTTCCAAATTGCTATTTATAAATTGCCTTTTGATCAAATAAACAATCGATGAACTTTGGAAAACTTTGCCACAGTTCATGAGCTAAGAAAATTCTCCATGTTCTCTGATGATTTTCATTGCTCAATTTTTGCAAATCTCTTAGAAAAATACAAAAAAAGAGTTCCACTTAGCATAAATATTTAAATATTTTTACTGCAATTGTTGACGGAAGTATTTAAATAAAAGATTGTCCAATCAAACACAGCTTTTGACAGCCGACAGTGTTCAAATTAAATTGTTTGTGTTAAATAATGCATTATTTATATGTTTATGTGTTAATAATGTAAATAACCAAATTTAATTTAATCTAATCAAATGTTTTTTTTTTTTTTTTTTTTAAATAGGTTCCAATTTATTTCAGATTTGTACTGTTTGCTTCTAATTAGTACATTACTACCTTCATGGCAGCTTAACCTAATTATACATTAATATAAAAACATTGACTATCTTATAATATAGTTATACATATAATACATAGAATTATTTTCATTATTTTGATATTTACATTTTTACATATTTAAATTAAGAAATTAAGATATTCTTCTGGCAGGAAGATCGTGTGGATGAAGCCTTTTCAGGCGTCTTCTGCCTGCATACCTCAGTAGGCGTTGGGCAAGCGCGTTTGGATGGCAGGTCAATTTTTGACAGTAATTTTCCGCCTGTAGCTCCAGTACGTCGCCAACCATAGGTACGCCTAAGTCACGCTCAATGTCTCTATTCCGCATGTACCAAGGCGCATTGCACATCCTCCTGAGGATTTTGCTTTGAGCCACTCGAATTTTGCTAATGTTTGTCTTGGCGGCTACTCCGTAAACTTGAAGCCCGTACTTCCAAATTGGGCTCAATATCGCCTTGTATATGGAAACCTTGTTCTGCAGAGAGAGCTTATTTCTTGGCGACAACAGCCACGACATCCTCGCTGCCTTTGCCAGGATGGTTTTTTGCAACATTGTTGTATGCCGAGCGAAGTTTAGGCATCTGTCAAGGATGACTCCGAGATACTTGTAGTGCGATTCATAACTGAGGATTGATCCCAACATCCTAATTCCTGGACAGAATCCAATTCTTGTAGCGAATGTCATGTTCGCACACTTACTAGCATTGATGCCAATGTTCCACTTACGGGCCCATATCTCGAAGCTCCTGACATATTGTTACAAGGCCTCGGCGGCAGTACCAAGAGACTGGCTCCTGGTAAGAACAGCGGTGTCGTCGGCATATGTTGCGATAAGAACGTCCTGAGGGTCAACTCTGCTCGTACTGCACATGGCTTCGGCATGTCGACTGTGTATATGGAGTACAAAGTTGGTCCAAGTACACTACCGTGCGGAACTCCTGCGCATATTAGTCTTTCAGAGGATTTGGCACCATCGACAATAACGCTGAACGACCTGTCAGCCAAAAAGCTGCTTACTAGCTGGAATAGTTATGGAGTCAATAGCTGCTTCAGCTTACAACGAAGACCATTGTGCCAGACACGGTCAAAAGCCTGCTGTATGTCCATGAACACAGCCACAGCATACTCTTTCTGCTCCATAGCCTCCAGTGCAAAATTCACAACTCTATGCAATTGTTCTGGTGTACCATGTCACTTACGAAAACCGAACTGCCACTTTGGTATCGCTTGCGATACGCTCTCCAGACTAAGGATCCGAGTTAAGATGACTCTCTCCATCATTTTACCCAATGCCGGAAGGAGACTGATTGGTCTGTATGAGTTGACCTCCGTTGGTTGCTTCCCAGGCTTGGGGATCCTGGTAATCAGTGCAGACAGACGACTTCCCTCCCCCCACTCCCACCACATAAATTGTATTCATATTAATATTACTTCAGCGTGAAAGTATGCAATATTAAATGTGAATATTTCGAACTATGCGTGGTTTTCCAAGTTTTCCGACAAATTTTGGAACTGTTTCTGCGATTCAGCACTTTATGAAGCTCCCTGAATAACCCCCCCAGATTGAGTGTATGTTAGATTTGCGATACCTCACTCCCCTGCCTCGCAAATCGCGCCTGAAGACAAAACTTGTACCGCCCACGCCAACGCAGACACTTCTAACTTGGCACGTGCATAGAGAGCACCACATGGAAGCAATGCTGAAAGTTTCATTAAGATCGGTCCACAAATAAGAAAGAAATCTGAAAAATAAAACTGAAAAAAACTTCCGTTACTCGATTTTTTGCCCCGCCCCTTTTCAAAAATTCCGAGTTTTTTGGTGCATTTTGTTCGGTTGGAAGGGGTGATTCGAGCAGTACAAAAAAAATGTTCTAGGAGGGGGCTGGTTTTTGAAAAAAACGCGAAATAAACAAAAAAAAAAAATTACGAATTTGAAAAGCGCGCGCTGTCGCTGCAATTAAATAATTGCTATTAAAAAATTGCATACTTTTACGCTGCATATTTTAAGTTGTATTTCTTGTACAAAGCAGTGCAAGCAGTTCACTTGATAAAGCATCTCTTTGAACATCCCGCAGTCCTTGACAGAGTGTGACACACTGGGCTTCTTTATAAAGCGTGGTCAGCCTGGTCAGAAGCCTATCCTTCAGAAGACTTGTCTTCGTTGCTCTGCATACCTGAATCTATCAATATGCAATCATAAGGATAATGAAATTACTGGGGTGTATGATCGAGAACGGAACATTTCTATAACGTAGCCAAGTTTACTCTCAATTCTATCAATTGAAGCAATCGAATAATTTGACGTTCTGGGAACCATTAACATAATTCTGTGACATGCTTTTGAAGTATACAACTTATTGTTGGACGTAAATTGCTTAATTTTAACTGCGAAGCAACAACAATGAAACGTTTCTTTGCTTGAAATAAATGTATAATATTTTATAAATTTGTTTAATATTTTTTCCTTGGAGTTGACAGCGCACAGTGTGTAAAAGAGAGCGCAAGCGCGAGCGGGAGAGAGAGAGAGAATCAGAGCAGTTGGAGGAGCCAAAAAAGTAATTAACAAATATTTTTATGAAAGTCAAAAACACGAAGCCAACAAGGTGGTATTGTCTGGCTTTGGGACCGCGACTTGACGGCTCTTCTATGTTTGCGTGTTTGCTTTGGCCACGCATTTGAATGTTTTTGACATTTTGCACAGCGCAGTCTTAATGAGGGCGCCACCTGGCGGTCGGCGGTCGGCGGTCGGCGGTCGGCGGTGGCGGTGACGTTGACGTTTGCCTTGCCTGGTGCCAAGTAACCGCAAACGGGAATCAATTTGCCAACACAGCTGACGATGGCGCCAACGGACAAAACCGAAATTGCCAGTTGAATGCGTTTTCGATTGTCCATTAGCAGCATCCCCCACTCACTCACTCTCCCCCCTCGCGGCTGCCTCTGCCGGCGCCTCGACTCGTGCAACTTCCAATTGCACATCCAGTTTCATCTCCTGCTACAACTCCGACTGCAACTTTAACTCCATCTCCATCTCTGTTTCCATTACCATTGCCATTGCCAGCTCCATCTTCATGGCTTGGAGTATCATGGCTTGCTTTCCCCGCCTCGTCGCTTTTTGCAGCTGCCTCGTGCCAAAAGTCATTTTCGAGCAATTGGCTTGGTTCGCTGACTGCCAAAGCAAAGTCCTACTCAGAGTGTGCGATGGGAAGCGAAGGCAGGATGAAGGAAAGGTGGGAAGGTGGGAAGGTCGTGGGAGTTGTGCATTCACATGCACAATAAATTTGCAACAGTGCAATGGGCAAACGGCCACGCCCCCTGCATGCAGATGCTTAGCAAGACGAGTCCATACGCCCACACACACTCACACACACATGCTAGAGATTCGGATTCACATTCAGATCTGCAGAGATGCAGTCGAGTGCGAAATTGCAAACAGGAACAACAAAGTGGTGCGCTGAACTCCAATGGCAACACCCACAAGCACAGCACGCGACAGTTGAATAGAAACGACGACAGCTAAAAATAATTGAGAAAGCAAATGAAATCAGTGAAATATCAGATACTCATTATTTTGTTGAACTTTAGTTTATTAAGAAAAAAATCATTGCAAAAAAACTTCATAAAACAAAAGAACGAAAACTGTGTTGGCGCCATCTAGCGTTCGCCTTTATGAGTGAATAAATGAATGAAGCTTTGTGCCTACAAATACGATAATAGCTATCTTAACTGCACCCATTCAGCCGCCCTCGAATGTGCGAGTGACGCGTCCTTAAGTGGGGTGCTGCCAAATGGTTTTAGTCGGTTTTTGCAGTGTTGCCAACCCATTTGACGCTGTTTTTTGTGTCACATTGTTCCCTTCCGTCTTTGTTTTGCCATCGCCCTCTCTTTGTGTGCGCCTTGTCTTGTTGTTTTTGTCACCTAAATTACAAGTTTTTCATTTGTGGTTTTTCAGTTGACGCCATAATATTTTACACTTTGCCGAGGACGACCTGGTGAACCGCAAAAGAGAGGACAAATAACAGGAAAAAAAGGCAGAACAAAACAAAACAAAACAAGCAAAATTGGCTTACAATCGTAATTTGAAAATGATGAGCAAATGGCGTTAAATGCTTAACAACAGCAGTTAAGAAGTAATTACAGAACTTGCCACTTAGAACTTGAACTTAGTAGCTGCAACCGACACCATATTCCCATATCATTTTCCCATTGAAACAACTCATTGATCAAATAAAATACATTTTATTTGGCTGCCATTGTTTACAGTTCAAATTAAAAGTCAACTCACACACGAATGTCATAACAAATTGGCTAAGTACATTACTAAGTTAGTACAGTTTTAAAAACCAACAATATATGTGAAATACTTAGCTTAACAAAATGATTTTTGCCTAGAAACCACAATTACACATCAAAAATTTAAACGCGAAAAACACAAGAAAACAAATAATAAATGCTTCTCGCTAAGTTTGCTTAATTCTTAGATTGTTTTCCACTGAAATGTAGTTGTTTTTATGATTTATTTACACTTGACTTAGGATTAGATGACAAAATCGCAGTTATACTTGCAAAATCTTCAAAATATTTAATTTTTACAGTATATAATTTTGTATTTTTAGTCGATTTATGTGTGGTGGTGTTAGTGTAGGGAAGAGGGAAGAGGGAAGGAGATAGTGGATAGGGGAAAGGAGCGAGGGGGCAGCTCTCTGTCTATGATGCACAACAAACATTCGCTAAACATTACAGTTAATGACAAGTGTGACTAGTCGCTTTTACTAATTGGGTGGCTCCCAGTTACACATTCGCCACAATTTCGCCAACTATATTAAGTCATACTCTTGAGTTTTATTGTACGCTCTATAATTGTGAAATTGTTGTTAATGTGGAATTGAAAATACGCCCGTATATATGATTTTATAATTGTTGTGGGTTTTCGTTTTTCAGAGTGCTCCACAGAAGGATCCAGATTAAATGCCAGATCTCTTGCCCACATGAAGTTCTCCTCTTGAAGTCCAATTCTCATGGCAACCATTGATCATGGCCAGCTCATCACCGTGTTGCCAGCTCATGTTTGTGGTGGTTTCGCAGCTGTGCCTCTGCCCCACTACAGCTACTTTGGTGGGTATAACGAGCCATTGTCCTGTTCGCCCTGCTCCAGGTCAAGTGCAGCAGCAGCATTAGCAGTAGCACAGTTAGTTGCCGATGCCAGTTGAGTTTCGAATGCGTTGAGGCAGCATCTATGTATGTGAAAAGAAAGACACAATGAAAAGGAGAAAGAGAAACAGAAAGTGAGAAAATATCATATTGAGTGCTGGTTAAGGTGGTTTCGGTGGTTTCGGTGGTTGTGGTGGCTGTGGCAGTTCCGGTGGTTGTGGCACCCGCTGGTCAAATTAATCTTTGAATTAATTGCTTGTAGCTTAGCGCAGAGCATTAATAAATCGTGGGCGCACAACAACAATAGCTAATAAGGTGCGTCCCGAGTCCTTGCGTCCCTTTTTCACTAACTTTGATTTAATGCCCAACCGTTTATCATTCTAATGGCGTGCGTGTAATGTATCCTTCGTTCCCACTCCTCTGCTTCCCACAAATTCCCAACGGTCTGCTTTGTATTTGTTTTAGTTGCAAAACAATCAGGCTAAGATTTGTATACATCGTCCTCCTCACACCCTTGTGAGGGATAGTCTGTGTGTGCTCGTTGGTTGTGGCCCTTGCTTATCTTAAGCTTCGGCTTTGGGTTAATTTTTAAACAAACGTTCGGCACTTTTGCCATGTTGTGTCTGACTAATGTGCGGCTCTTAATCAAATAAGATATTGATTGCACACACATTCGTTCCAATGGCAAGGAACAAACGAACATGGATTTATATTAAGCAAGCCTATTCAGTCCAGTTTCAATTTCGGTGACAAAATCCGAGAGGTTGCCAAGAAATATCACGAGAGACTGGATTCTCACCCAAACAGCCTGGCTAGGAGACTCGGTGTTGCAGCACAGAGGTCTGCCAGCCCCCGCTCTAGAGTTAGAAGAAGACTTAAACGTCACCACCCTCAAGACCTGCTGGACCGGGCCTTGACGTAAACTTGTTCCTATATTCCCAAAAGTAAAATTGTCTGTGATATCTACACCCCCAAATTCTTGTATCCCCTAAACAATACTATGCCCGCTTCTTCCCATAGCCCTACATTATAAACTACCACCTTCCGATTAGATTAAGCTGCCTTAAAGGTAGCAGGGCACTAATCTGTACATATTTCCTCTAATAAAAAAAAAAAAAAAAAAAAAAAAAAATGCGTCTATCAATCATTTCAATCGTTCTTATTTATTACTGTTTACATATTTAACACTCGTACTCACTTGGATGTGTTGAGAGTAACTCGTTGTGCTCGTCCGCATCGCCGGGCTGATCAAATGGATACATATTCATATCCGGTGAACGTCCCGAGGCCAAAATACGTGGACGATCCTCTTCAATGAGTTTTTCACTCTCCTGTGCATAAATATCATGAATGCGAGCCGAACACTTCAACTGCAACAAATCAAAAGAGCTTGCAATCAATTCTCATAAACAAACTAAGCATACACACTCACCTTGAGGCGTCCCTTGATGAAGTGATGCGTTGTTACCACAAAATTTAGCTCCAGCACTGATGACTCCAGATGCTCGGCGAGATGTCGTTGTATTTCATAGATACGCAAATAATTTGGTGGCACCTTCAAATAAATATCAATCGAATATTATTTACAATTTAATCTAAATTCTCTGAATTGTCATTTCGTTTTACCTGTATATCATTGATCCACCAGGTGAGATTTGCTGCTGGCTTTGAGTAATCCGACGAACAATTGCCATTGATAATATCGCCGAGTCGATAACGTGAATGAATTCCCGTTATAATGGGTCGCTGTGTTGGCAGTTCTATAGAGGGGCGTGTCAACAAAGATAACTAAAAGGTAAATTTGTCTTGTTACTTACCCACAACTTCCATGTCGGCGGCCACAATAGAAGTATCGAATGTTGGCGCATCTGCAGAGACTTCGCAGGCAAATTTACCAGATATTGAGGTGGGGACATTACGCAATAGCACATGGCTAGCATTTGATTTTGTTGTCTGCCAAAAGAATTTTTATTTATTCATTATATAAAAGTGGTAGTTTATAATGTAGGGCTATGGGAAGAAACGGGCATAGTATACATAGTTTAGGGGATACAAGAATTTGGGGGTGTAGATATCACAGACAATTTTACTTTTGTGAATATAGGAACAAGTTTACGTCAAGGCCCGGTCCAGCAGGTCTTGAGGGTGGTGACGTTTAAGTCTTCTTCTAACTCTAGAGCGGGGGCTGGCAGACCTCTGTGCTGCAACACCGAGTCTCCTAGCCAGGCTGTTTGGGTGAGAATCCAGTCTCTCGTGATATTTCTTGGCAACCTCTCGGATTTTGTCACCGATTTTTGGCACCTTGAGATCGCGCTCGATGTCCCTGGTTCTCATGTACCAAGGAGCCCCAGAGATCTTCCTCAGCACTTTAGCTTGCAGAACTCGGATTTTGTTCAGGTGAGTCCTTGCCGCAATTCCATATACTTGGATGGCATAGAAAAGCCTTGAGCTACTATGCATTTGTAGATTTTTACCTTGTTGTCCAAGGACAGCTTATTGCGTGCTGCAACGACGTAATATGTCTTCTGAAGGTCAGGCTTCTGTCCAGGATGACACCAAGGTATTTGTACTCATGTGTGTGGCTTAATAGGCTCCCATTGATCGTGACACCGGGGCAGTCGCGAATGCGGTTTGTAAAAGTAACGTTTGCGCATTTGCCGGCATTGATGCTCACGTTCCACTTCACATCCCATTCCTGGAATGCGTCCAAGTATTCCTGTAGAGCATCCGTAGCCTCGACAATGCAGGTGCTTTTAGTGAGCACTGCGGTGTCGTCGGCATATGTCGCGATTAGGACCTCTCCTTCTGCGAGTCCAGTCACTGCATTTTGGTTAGGCATATCCGCAGTGAAGATGGAGTACAAGGTGGGGCCTAGAACACTGCCTTGGGGGACGCCGGCTTCAATAAATTTTACAGAGGATTTGCATCCATCGGCCGTCACGCTGTATTTGCGCCCTTCCGAAAAGCTCTTTATAAGCTGGAACAGCTGAGGAGATAGCAGGCTCTTAGCCTTGTAAAGTAGACCAGGGTGCCACACTCTATCGAAAGCTTGCTGGATGTCTAAAAAAGCAGCTACCGCATACTCCTTCTTTTCCAGGGCCTCTAGCGCGAAATTAACAACCCTATGCAGTTGTTCTGGCGTGCCATGCTGCAGCCGGAAATCAAATTGGAATTTTGGGATCGCCCGAGTGACCTCCTCGATAGTGAGAATCCTGTTAAGGATTAATCTCTCCAACATCTTGCCCAGTGCAGGTAGAAGGCTAATCGGCCTGTAAGAGTCCACATCTAATGGCTTCTTTCCTGGCTTTAGAATCATTATAATACTTGCCGTCTTCCAGACTTTCGGAAAGTATCCCACTCGCAGGATGCTGTTAAATATTAGCACCAGGTATAGCAGAGCCTGATCTGGAAGGACCCGTATTGTCCTGTTGTCAAGAAGGTCCTCACCCGGATGTTTCTTGGGCTTCAATTTTGACACAAGCTCCTTTACTTCCTCCAGTGTGACAGGATCGGCGGGCAATGCCATTTGGAATGGTGTCTGAAGAGACTCCGCAACCATTCGGCTGTGACTCTCCGGCGCAAAAGCGAGCGGTTTGAAGCGTTGCTCTAAATGGTTCGCAAACACTTCTGTTTTTTCCAGTGATGTGCGGCACCAGCCTCCTGCCGGGTTCCTTATAGCCGAGTTCGGTGTAGCTTGGGTCTTATACCGTTTTATGATACGCCATAGAGAGAAATTTGTGGAGCCATCAGTGTCCAAGTTTCCAACAAATTATCAATTTGGGACTGATTTCTGCGATTCAGCACTTTATGTAGTCGATTGGCAAGCCTACTGTGAATCTGCTGGATTAGGGCATCTCCAGTTCTCGCATATTCTCTTCTGACTTTACGTTTGAGTCGGATGAGGCTAGCCACAATGGGAGGTAGCTGAAGTTGTCGAGAGGATTCCACATTTTGTTGGTGACTTGGTGCCGATCGAATTGCTGCTCGCTTCAGGATATCCATAAAGCTGTCGATGGCGTTATCAATATCGTTTGCTCCTTGAATACCTACACTTAGGTCGATATGTTGCGTCAAATAAGCCTTGAATCTCTCTATATCATCACCTCGAGCGAGTAAGTAGGAGCGTGGGGGCTTCTTTATCGGCATTGCATGCAAATCAGCCAGAAGAGGAGTGTGGTCTGATGAAAGCTCATGGAGCGTTTGTACATTAAGCCTTCTCATGTCGTACCCATTGACGACAAAGAAGTCTAGCGCAGACGGAGATACTAGAGGATTGTAGGAGTAGAAGGTCGGCTCTCCAGTTGCTAAAATTTGGTACTGTCCATTCGCAACGACTTCCTGCAATACCTTGCCTCTTGCACAGGCTCTTGAGTTGCCCCACCATGCGTGCTTGGCATTGTAGTCTCCTCCTGCAGTGGATTTGTTGCCTAGCACGGCAAATAGCGACTCAAATTCAGCTCGTATCCATCGCTCTCTAGGTGGAAGATACACAGCCGCGAGAACAACAGGCCCCTCCGCTGTCTGCAGCTGAATGTATGTATCTGCCTGTCGTTGGTAGAGATGGGAGGCTGGGGACTGTGGCTAATGCTAGAGCACACAATGACTGAGGCCCCACCTCTGCTGTTACCGCTGGGATGGAAGACGTGATACGTGGAATATCCAGGTAGAAAGATCCGCTGACCCTCCCGCATGTGTGTCTCAGTGGCAAGCATTACATCTATATTATGTACACTGAGAAAAAGCCGAAGCTCTTCAGAGCCCCTAGCTAGTCCTCGTGCATTCCACAATCCGATTTTTATGGTTTAGGCATCCGTGAGATGAGAACCTGGACCAGTTCTCGGAAAGCCTTGTTTGCTTCCACAGTCTCCTGCACAAGTTTGAATAGTTGGTCCATTCTGGCGTTGATCTCTCTAATGGATTTTTCCAACGTCAGGAACTTATTGCCAGATCCTAAGTGGATTGGATTTGACTCATGCTGGGAATTAATAGTAGCAGTTGCACTAAATTGAGATCGTCTAGGTCGAACAATGTCAGCGTACGACATATTGCCTCTGACAGCTTCAGCGGGGATAAAGCCGCGTGCTGAAGAGGCACGATTATGTTTATTATTGGTTGCGTTGTCAGTAACAGGGAGCCTCGGGCTCGGCTTCATTTTCCTTAATTTTTCAATCCTGACTGGGCAGTCTTTATCAGTCGAGGCATGATCTCCACCACAGTTGACACACATACAAATGTCACTGGTGCAAAGTAGAGAACCAAGTCATATGAGAGCCAGCGCACTTTGCGCATATGGGGTCCCGGGCACAATAATTTTTAGAATGTCCAAAAATGTGACATCTCAGGCACTGTAGCACCTCTCTTCTGCGAGGAGCACGCTCCACAGTGACTCTGTATCTGCCTAGTTGAGTTATTTTCAACGCTTCAGCGATCTTCGGTCCTTGTTTGAGGTTGACAAAAAACATATTTTGCCTTGTCTTGAAATTAACGGTCGCTTCATCGTCATCCTCGCTGACCTGGGCATTGCGCCAATCAGCCTTTCTCGGGCAATATATGTTGAGGGCTTCGAAACCGTGGTCAGCAAAAGCATGCTCGATTTGTGCCTTGGGCACGTTAGCGTGCATTCCCTTGACTGCGACAGTATAAGGCTTATCTTCCCTAAGCTGGTGATGCCAGAATTGACAGTTCAACGATGTTAAGTGTTTCACCACTGCACGGTAAGCATCGGCGTTGATAGTGTATATTCGGGACACACCGAATTTGGAGATACGAATACTGTAACTATTGTCACCGACGCACGAATTTAATGCATGTTCCAATGAGTGGGGATTGTCAACATTTGGAACGCATATAGCTGGAGGCTTTGATGGACCATTTGTTGATTGCCTGTTCATGTTGACAACCGGTACATCTTCTTCTCCGTTCGAGCAATTTTCTGCCAAGTCTTGCTCCATAACGTTATCCGCTTCTAAAGCTAGTGCTGCAAAGCGGTTGTTGCTCATGGTCGTTGCTGTCGCCGAGGCTGTAGCAACTTTAGGTGTCGCCTTGCGTAGGTCAGTCGCCTGCATCTTTACTTTGCGAATGGTTTGGCAAGCATTCACAACTACTTTGCGTTTCTTGCTACTAGATAGACCAGGCGCTTGAAACGAGCACTTTCACCGAATTGTTACCAACCGGCGTAGTTGAGCAGATGTTCGGCCCCACAGCTGCCGCCACAGTGTACGTTGATGTAGATGCACAGCTTGCTTGAGACGTAGTGACAGTGCAGGTAAAGCTGGTATCACTGCTAGTCGTTACCGATGGGTAATTGAACATAGAGTTCGCCAATGAACTCGCAGCTTGGTTAGACGTTGACGCACCGCTGGCTATAATTTGGGAGCGTAGAGTTGCAGGGTCAGCACCAGCTATTTTCCTCATCTCCTCAAGCGAGCGAGTCGATGAGTTTCCATAATTCATAATTACAATTGTTTCTATTTAATAGTTAAATAGGCAATTGTAAACAACTTCAGATCCAGATCAAAATGTAGATAAGGGAAATTAGAACGGTATCTACCTCTCGCTTGCGCAAAGCGCAGGGCAAACGAAGCTGCGCTTAAGACTGGCTTAACGATGGCAAGTACCGTAATAAGCTGCCGCCACCGCTCAGCAGTAGCTAAAAATAGATCACGAGCCTAACTTGGCACACCGCGAAAGAGTTGAGTTGAGTTGTTGTTGTTGTTGTTTCACTTTACAAAGCGCGTACGTCTGACTGCAATGAATGCTGGACAGAGACTGCTGCTCGCTATAATGAGTCAGATGCACCCTTTTGATAATAGAACTTTGAATTTTCATTTAACAGTAAACAATGGCTGTCTCTAGCTGTTCTAGTTGCTGAGAATTTGGCAATGATTCGTTTAGCCAATCAATGTACAATGTACAACAACGGCCAATTTAATTGTACAATGCATAAATGTGTATGTGTGTGTGTTTATAAAAGATATTACAGACGTGCTGCAACAGCTTGAACACATTTTTGCGGTAGTTGATTTTTTGTGGTTATTGTTGCTGTTAATGTTGCTGTTATGTTTCTCGCAGTGTCAGCAAAAGTCAACAAGCGAAATGCCTCGCAGGACATGTGTGTGTGTGTGTGTGTGTGGGGCTGTGTAACAACTGCAACAACAACGATGCCAAGTGAAAAGTCAAAAATGTTAATTAAAACTTTTTAACATGCATAAAACAAACATCGACGCACACACACACACACACATACGTACACGTAGACTGAAACTGAAGCGAAGGCAAACAGTTTACAGTACTCATCGTTGTTGTTGTCGTTAATACATACAACGAGCAGCCGAAACAACAACAAGACTTTACAGTTATTTACAGCAATTTACATTGGCAGCTCTTTCAGTCGTCTCTCTCCTTCGCATTTAATCATCATCGCCATCATAATGAATTAAGCTTAAGCAGTCAGTACTCACCTCGACATCAATTTCATTCGTTTTTGTAAATATCTTCCAGGCTGGATTCTCCTTGGGCGTATAGCGATAGAACTCCCTGCGGCCCCTGTACCACTTTACCGCATAGAGCGTGTCGTTCTCGATGTCATAATTGCAGATTAAGAGCGCATTATCGCCGCGTTTAACGGCCGCCGGAATGCGAACGTTAACATTGCGCAGCCCCACAGTCAGCTCTGCAAAGCAAAAGCAAAAGCAAAACAAAAAAGAGAGTGTGAGAGAGTGGAATGCAAGAGAGCGGGAGAGAGTGGAATATATGTATGGAGTTGTGTTGTTGCTCTTATTGTTGCTCTCGCTGTTGTTGTTGCTCGCAAGCATTGTCACAAGGGCTTAAGTATGATAAGTTATTGTAGCTTAATTATGATACCACGCGGATTACATTGGCTTTTTGTGTGCCTGGCAAAAACGTGGAAATCGCTTAGTGAGCGACTAAGCACAAGCACAAGCCCAAGCACAGCACTTAGCATAAACCAAATTTAGCTTAATCAGTGTCGCTTGCTGTCACAGTTACCTCTTTCGCACTTCCCCCTCTGGCAGTTCACTGAGTTCATTCACCGAAATGAACACACGACCAAAAAAGCAGAAGAAAAAGTGGGTCACGATCATGAACACACAACAAAATAACCGAAAAATATCTTACGCTCTCACACACACACACGCACGTACTCTTATACATATATACTATATGTAGTGGGTAGGTGTGAGTGAGATAGCATGGGTAAAACAGATATAATTTTGTGGCCCATTGATGTCGTCATGGCCACCGCCCTTGCGGCCCTGAGCGCCTGGCCGAATTTATAAAAAACTTCCTAGTAAAATTAAAAATCGAAAGTGAATTTTGGATCAGCGAGAGAGCAACAATTTAAAGACGATTCGCTCATAAATCATAAAGCACAAAGCACCAACAGCAACTACATAGGAAATTCAGCTGCTGCAGGTGATCAGGGCTCCAGGAACCCAGGTTAAGTGTCTGCTTATGTAAGCTGTCAGGTCATCGGGTCACTCAACTCACATATGAAAGCGACACATGGTGAGAGCGATCTAGATGGGTGTGTTCGACCAAAAGATTCCCTGTAAATGGTTCTACAGTATAGTGACATAGAATATATGGAATTCCGCTTTTATTTATAACAGAACATAAGCCAGCATATCTATTTTGGTATACAGAGGAGTGTACTCGACTTGCAGATACCCTGCCGGAATTTACAGCGTTGGATAGGTTGAATTATTATTATTGTTATATTATGCAGTAAGTTAAAGTTTGCCTTATTGACATATACCCTGTAAGTATTTAACGAGATGGATAGTTATTTTGATTTAAAGATAAATTCTAAGGGAAATCAATCTACTATGTCTATACAATAGTAGAGTTTGCTAGACTGACTGATACCCCGTAATAAGCTTGCTCGAATTTAGGACTTGTTATGTTTAAGTGTAACTAAATGCCAATTAAAGCAGTTTTAGTGTGCAGCACAGAAAAGATTGCAATACCTGAGTACAGGGTATACACAATGTTAATAATATGGAATAAAGCTTGGTAGAACTAAAAGTTTGGGGTGAAAAGACTAATATTAGAGCAAATATTTAAAAACACTATAATGCAACATATACAGTTAAACTTCTTTATGACGAACAACATTATAATAATTTAATATACTATTTTAAATTCATTTTTGTAGAACTTACAATTGCAGTCTCCTCTTTTATATATACTATATATAAATTTTCTGTATATTTAACTAATCATATAACTTTTATTATAACTATTAAGTTCGCTGTAGCGTGACTAAACTGTAGCTCATTGTCACGTTAATGCAAATAGCAAAATGTTTAGATTATCAGATTCTATTATTTATTGATTTTTCAATCGAACGTCTTTCAAATTAAATTTGATTTCCTTTTATAGCATATGAGTTAAAATATAGATAATAATTTAAGTATTTGTAGAAGAGTTCTGTGCTCAGAGGGAGGTATTCATAGAAGATTAATAAACATAATATTATATATTATAGAATATAGGCTCGAAGCAGGGCAACCGGTTATGCGTTTGCCGGGCTGAGTCTGTGACTCTCGGTCTGGTCTGGCTAAAACAATTGGTAAGCAGAGTCTGTTGGATTGTCCCCAAGTCGCGGCTCAGTCAACTCATTTCTGGTTAACCTTGAATGCTAATTGTTGTTTCACGTTGATTTTAATGGCACTCGCGAGCACTGTACGTCGCTTGTTGTTGTATTCATATCAACATAAAAATTTCATGCTGCCCCCAGAGACAGGCAGAGAGAGTGTGTAAGAGAGGGAGAGAGAGAGAGATAGAGAGAGAGAGAGAGAGAGAGAGAGAGAGAAAAAGGTGCTATCTGCACAGCGCTGTGCGCCGGTTCCAAATAGTACGAAAAAACTAATCACATACGCCATGGCAAACGAGGGAACTAGTCTAGCCGGGCGGCATGGCAACATGGCAACATGGCAACATGGCCAACACCCCACACTTGGCCCAAACGAAATTTGCGTAAACAAAAACTATTTGTTTTGCCGAAAAGGCAAACATTAGCCGGTCCAAGAAGATAACCATTGTAGAAGCGTCTTTATTGAGAGTGCACAGAGTGAAGCACTACGTGGTAGTAGTTTAACTATTTAGAAACCGTTGCTGTTCTATTGTGGCCAGGCCAACAGAAGGCTTACCAACATACTTGCCGCGACGCTGTTACTGTTGCCACTTTTGCAGTTTATTTTTAGTCAAAAAGGAAACCTTGAATCGCAAACATCGCACACACACACACACACACATGTACACACTGATCGGAGCAGACTGGAAAACCTTGGAAAACCAAAAAGCGAACAACAATAAACGTCGCACTCATATAATGGCCTATGTACACATACACACATATGCACATACATATCGGCATACACACATACATGCGAGTGCGTATGCCTACTAAATTAACAGCCCGAGAAGTTCGGCTAAGAAAAGCACAATTAAAGCGTTAATAAACTAGCGACAAATCGTAAACAATTTTCAATTAAATTGTACAATAAATTAAAAGTAAAGTAAATAAATTATAATAGACTTCTAGTTACAGTAAAGCTTACATTATGCGACTACTTAGAGCCTAGAGTGCATATTAACATAATTTAGATAAGTTCTTAGTTAAGAATTAATTCTTAGATTGATTGTTTAGCTTAATTTTAATTTACTTAATTTTATACATTTTATTAATATTATTATTGACATTATAAATATATAACTACAACATTTAACGATCGTTTTAGATTTGAATTTCACAATAAGATTTAAATAAAGAAAGAGATAAGAATTATGTTGATCAAACTAGTAACAAGTTATTTAACTCTTCGTTTGTGTCATCTATCATAATAATATATTATTATTATCTTTTATCTATCTTATAATAATTGGCATAATTGATACAATTATAGCGGTTAAAACACACAGAGTCTTTAACCTGTATGTGCCTTCAAATTTCCTAAATAAATTCCCAACTAAATCCCACATAAAACGCTCTTATTATAACATCCACAGCAGCAGACATTAAAATATTTTCGAATCAACTGAAAACACTAAAAACTGTATGTAAATTTATACATACATACAAATACACACACATAGATGTGCCTATGTGTGCATGTGTACATGTGTTTCTTTATGCTGTTGTTGCTCTTCCCTTGGTTCGATTGTTAAAGTTTTCAACACGACAGCAGCGACAACAACAACAACAACAGCAACAACAAAAGAAACGAGGTCAACAAGAGACGCAACACAATGAAATAATGGAGTCGAGTTGTCGGTCAACTGTGGATTATGTGCGCCTGTTACTTTGTGCCTGTATATTATCGATCATGTTTTAAAAGCGAAAGTGAAGAAGACGTCGGTCAACTACGTCGTCAACTGGGGGTTGCTGCTTGGTTGCTTTGAACAATCATAGAGTAGGGGGGAAAGGGGTGCAGCGGCATTCACATAGCAACCACCATTCAAAGATATGAGTGCGCGAATGTACGAGTGTGCGACTGTGTACGTATGTGTGTGTGTGTGTGTGGGTTTTGTGCATGATAATTGTACGCACGGCTGGCCCTCAATTTACTTTAGTTGTCTTTGTTGTTGTTGCTATTAAGACCTTCACGTTTTTATACAGTGGTCGTTGTTGCTCTGCTGCATTGTCTGCTCGCCTGCTCCATAAACAAATCAAGCTATCGATTTCTACATAAAAAACGAAAGTGATGGCCACTCGTGGCTCTGGGGGCAGTCAACTTGGTTGGGGCTAGAGCCCTGGCCCCGCTGTTTAACCCAGTTTTTTGGGCGAGGGCAACTGAAAACCACTTGCATTGACCCTCAACATAGTCAGGTTCAATGCTCTGCTCGCTCTAAAGGCTATCGCCCCCTGACAATGTCACGTTCAGGGACCGCCCCTGACCCAGCCACAGTCCCCAAGACCCCAATGTGATCGTGGCGACGATTGAAAGAAAAATCAGACGCTTGTTGCCTCTATCAGGCACGCAGACGCATTCACCAGTTGCCGCAACGTAAAATGAACATTTTACAGTTGCTTTTTCGGCAGTTCAACGAACTCAACAAACGAAATTTTCGAAGATCATTGACCGCAAGCGAAAATCAGAGAGCGCAGCGTGGGGAGCAATGAACTAAGAGCGCAACGTCAGCGAGAGCGCGAATGATTTACATTGCTGACGTCAGCAGCACAAGTGCGCGTGGGGGAGAGAAGGCAATAGAAAGAGGGAGACACAACGCGAGAGAGCAAGTTGATGATCAAGAGAGAGTGAACAATAATGATGGTCTGATGTTTTAAGGCTAGAAAGCCGGTTGAGTTAACCACTTACTTGGGATGTCATATATTTTATTATATTATTATTATTATTTATGATAAATTGAAGCTTTAATTTCGTATCACATTTCATAAATTATACATAGATTTGAGTTTTAGCAAGATTACCATAATATTTATAATTTCAATATACTCCAACTTTGTTGCTTTTCTGGGGTTAATTTAACAATCGCAAAGCAGGGCTGCCTTATAGAGGCAACCGCGGACTTAGTAACAATCCAACTTAATATATTTTTCTTTTCTGCCCGCTATAAAACATTTATTTTTTTGTTTAATACGAAATCATAAACTTTTTGTATCAAGCGCACAGCAAGCGCTTGAAAGTTGTTTGCTCAATGCATTTTACACGCTCCACAACTTGGATTCCAAGTGGAAATTGTTGGGAGGGGGGCGTAAAACCCACATGAGGTTGTCTGATAAGCGATTCAGTGGCACACACACCCAGCTGTACTCTATTGTTGTGTATTGTGGATAGTAATGTCTAGTAAACTACATATGCATGTATGTAGAATTCCATACACTTGAACAAAAAGCACTTTGTATTGTGTAGAGTTTCTTCAGTTTGATACAATTTGAATGATAATAATATTGTAAAAGACATAAAGCAGCTGAGCACTTTCAATTTCATTCGATCCACTTTGTTTATTTCTATGGGGCGCATTTATCCAAAATCCCAGGCGGACAGTTTTGAAGTGAACGTGTTTGTATCTGTCTCCACTCTGTCAAGTTTTTGGATACAAAGTGATTTCCATGGGGTCTGTATTCATTTGTATCTATGTGTGTGTACACTTGAAGAAATTGCAAGGAATAAAATATAAAGAAAGTAAAAATATTAAATTATAAAGAATATAGAGATATGTAAATAAATATACAAAAAAATATGTACATTAAGATATTGTATATACAAATTATGATAATACTTTAAAGGAATTATTCTCTAATGAATAATTAAAATACATATATATGTAGCTTTCAAAAGAGAGAGGTTCCACTTCATTGTATTTTATACTTAATTATTAGTTAACAAATAATTTGCATTTAAATGTAAAAGTTATCTAACATTCGATATCTACAAAGATGAGCAGAGTTCATTTTCTTGCAGTGTATTCTGCATTATTTAAACAAATGTGTCCAAAGCTTAGTGAGGAATTTCAAATGAGCGAATAAACAAATTAAAGCAGCACACAAAAAGATAAATACGTGAACACATACACACACATCGCATACATACACACACACACACACGCGACCAATGGGCCAACTACGGACTTTATCGTTGAGTTGTTGCGACACTTTAGTTGCGTCGGCGAGTTGTTGCTCTTGAAAGCTGTACGCCTATTCGAATTAGTACAAAATAATACCGTATTTCCTAGAGTTTTACGGATTTACCGTTACGGCGTATCAGCATAGAAACAACGCTATGCTGAGGGCGAACATCAGCGTCAAAAGCAGAGAGGGGGAGAGTGTGAGAGAGATAGAGAGAGACAGAGAGAGAGGCAGATTGAGTAAAGTTAAATATTATTTGAAATCGAATTTCTGTGGCCCGTGCAACGGATTATGGGAAACAAGAAGACGCAGACATTACCAAAAGATCTTTAGCCAAGAAAAAAGCAATAAACAAATAAATAAACAGTTCAGCTTGCGTTTCTCGTGCTCTTTATAAATATTTTTATTTTGTTTATAAAATTTAACAGCAGAGAGCGTAAAAAAGTTTAAAACATTTTAAATAGTTTGCTAATTGAACAGGCGATCAGCAATCACAGCCGCCACACACAGGTCACCAACACAACAAATGGGGCTTTTTATTTTGTACACATTTTTTTCCTTCTTTTCGTTTGTTTATTCTTTTTTTTTGGTAAAAGTTACGCGCTGTTCGCCACTCGCCGCTCGTCGCGCGTCGCTCTGCGCTCGCTGAGCAGCTGATAAGCAAAAGCAACACCAAAGAAGACAGCAGCAGCGACAACGACAGCGACAGCGACGTCAACGAAGCGATCGACATTATCGAAGCGTTTGCTGTTGCTCTCGCTGTCCCAGCAATGTTGAAAGTAGGTCAAAGACGTGAGAGAGAGAGAGAGCGTGGTAAAGAGAGAGAAAAAAGTGATGAGCACACGCAGCAAGCAACGCCAGCATTTGTGTGTGTGTGTGTGTGAGCGTTTGTACTACGCATAGGAATGAACTCACGAGAAGGGAATTCAAATGAACGCACGAACTAAGTGAACAACTTATGTATGAACTTTTAGTTCCCGCAGTCGACTTAATTAATTGTTTTATTGATTGTTCGTATGAAAAATGAAAATGTTAATTAATAAATGTAATAATTATAGCAAACAGTGCTTATTGAGAGAATAAAACTTGCTCTAGGGCAAGTAGTACTTCAAGTTGGTATTACGCGGTCCAAGTTGTTTGAATATCCAGGGCATAAACTGATTCACATTAACAAAGAGTCTGGTTTTGATGCCATTGCGGTCAGTAGTTCCGATAAATATGCCCGTCTGAGTGTATCGATCGGGATTACCCTTCATCGGACAGAATAGGGCAGCACCGCTGTTCAGCTGGGAGAGAGGGGAGGCGAAGTCCTCCAAGTCAGTAGAGCATATTAAAGTCGGATCCATGTTGTTGCCGTAGGGACTGGGCAAACGTTGCTCACACACATTCCGAGGTTGGATTTGAAAAGAGAATTTATTGAGTTTTCCCCTACCTGGAGGGGACCAAGCTGTCGATAGGCAGAGACTGTGATCGATAACTGTGGCCGGAGTGGACAGGCAGATGGTTCTAATGTTAGGCTGTTGATTGAATCCCAAAAGGAGCACGACCAGAGCAATGTCATTGATAAAGCTATCGTATTCTGGATGCTTAATAATTGATTCCACAGCACGATTGAGATGAGGCATGATCTCCTGGTCACTGTCCACATCCCAATCACCGGCCACAACTCGAAGGTTTTGTGTTGTGCTTTGATCAAATACACTGGCGAGTGTTAGCACAATATCTGGTGCGATCAACGTACCGCCGCCCATAAAGATACCGTCATTTGTCCTGATCGCAACCACCCAAGGGAACTCGGCAAAGTGCGTCACATGCTTGGCTCGTTGGCCGCTGACTGCATCCAAGTCATGGACATTATGAAAGCCACAGCCCAGATCCTCTACCTGTTAAACGGAGCTGGATCAATCATGTAAACGAAGGTAAGACAATCAATACCTCTTCGTCAAGCTGAAATATCTGGGAAAGATTAAATCCATCTGTTGTCGTGGTTGTGTTTGCTTTGATCGAAGTGTCAACGCTACGATAACTCAGTTCTCTTTCAGGTTTAACAGTTGTAGTTGTAGTTACATTCGCATCCATTAGGATTGCGTCCAATTCGTTATCGTAGTTGTCTTCCTCACTGTTTCCAAACGATCCACAGCTGAGCAGCACGTTCAGGATAATAATCTTATGTATTCTTAGCATATTCGTAATTCCTGTAAAGAAGTTACTCTTTATTCTCCTCCTGAAAGTTCTCTAGATATGTGGTTCTGCTTACTTCACAATCACTTTCTATATTGAAAGCTTATTTCAAAATCCACTCTTATTACTATTATAATATTTATAATAGTGAGAGATTTATAGAGTTGTGTCATGGCTTGATTCATGAATTCTTGCTGAAGTTGTTGTGACTCAGTTCAAATATATATAAGTATATATAATATAAGTTTGTGATATAATGCCTATGTGCCTTTTCAAGGGTATTATGCCTTCCTCTATCTTATATTATATTTACTTTTATATTGTTAATATTTATATTTGTATATATATTCAAATATAATGCAATGATAATTAAAATATATTTTAGCAAATAACTATTTTAGATAAATACACATTTAATTATTTTATTTATTTAATTAATATATATTTTTAAGTATTGTAGGTTTGCAACTCTTTTATTTGTTCTTCAGTTCTTAGATAATGTAATGAAGATTACATTACAGATATCAAGTCAAATCTGGATAGGTTTTCCTAAGTTAATGTATCATTTCAACCCACAAAAGTATCTGGTGTTTCCTTGCTTTGTTATAAATTCAAAAGTATTCCACAACAATGTAGAAAACTATAAAAATGAAAGCCAAATATCTTACAAATAAAGACATTAGTATATCTTAATTATATATAAATTAAAATCATATCAAATATTGAGTTTTCCAATTAATTACTGGTTAAACAGTTAGGCTAGAATTAACAATTTCTTTAAATTGTAACAAAATTGAATATTTGATCGTTTTATCTTAAAAACTGTGGATATTATACAGTATTTTCAGATTTCAGATAAACACACTTGATCTGCGTGAAAATCTATGTAAGCTTGGCTAATCTATGTAGTATAGTCTCTGAGATGCAGCACAGATCAAGAATATATATGCTTTACAGAGTCTGCCATGCCTCGTT
Organism: Drosophila funebris; assembly: GCA_018901825.1. Classification (NCBI taxonomy): domain Eukaryota; kingdom Metazoa; phylum Arthropoda; class Insecta; order Diptera; family Drosophilidae; genus Drosophila; species Drosophila funebris. The sequence continues at coordinate 26,028,100 of JAEIFK010000425.1, forward strand.
CACCCTGTTACACGCACTGCAATGAATACATTGTACTCGCTATACTCTAAAGGGTATACAAATTAGCCGCAATTTAAATTACTGATGATAAGCCAACTATTTGTTTAACCAAGTAGCCCCAGTACTCAGTACTCCGCATGTAATTATAACTTAAGGATCTTCTTAGAGTTTCCCATAGAAATATTATTGTAAGGTTGATCAGCTCTACAGGAGCAGGCATTATTTGAGTTTGATCAGATCCTTAAGTCTCAGCTGACTTTAAAATCAGTTGTAATCACAGTTGGCAGCATGTCAACAAAGGTGAATCGCAAGTTGCAACATGCAGACTGCTGTCTGCCACATATGTTGTTGCTGTTTTTGCTGCTGTTATTGTTGGCAATGCTTGAGGGCCATTTGACACCGCGTTCACCTGTGCGCGATGATTGGTTGCGAATTTAGAGAAAGGTGTGAGCAGAGAGAGCGTGAGAGGGGGTGTTGTAATGTGGATTGTTCTGTTGGTCGTTCTGACTGGTTGACTGTCTGTGTGCCTGTTGCACTGTTGCACATAATCATGTCACATAAAGCGGACGACAGAGCCGGATATGAACAAGAAGAGTGAAAAAAGAGGAAGAACAAGCGAACAGTCAACTCGACTTCTTGTAGAGGTCTTTGGGCCAGGTGACATGTGTCGCTTAACTTTAGATGGCTGCGGGGCCTCGGACTTGTTTCCTTTTTGGCCCGATTTTTCCTTTTCTCTTCCTGTTGTTAACTTTTCACTTTGGGTTTATGTTGTGTGTCGTACATTTTGCAACGGATATGAGCGACGAGGCTGACGACGAGAATAAGGATGAGGATGAGGATGTGGATGTGGATGTGGATGTGGATGTGGATGTGGATGTGGATGAGGATGTCGAGCGCTGGCACCTGGACACGATGAGTGTGAAAATAACAGGCAGTGAACATATTGACTTTTAAAATAAGCATTATGGCTGTAAATTTTTATGAAACCTTCTGCTGTCATAGCCATTTCCCCAGTTTGCCAGTTGCCAGTTGCCCGTTGCAAGTTGCCCGTTGCCAGTTGCCCGTTTGCCAGTTGCCTTTGGGCCGGGCATGAAGCGACGTTTGGCTCGTTGTCAGACAGCTGAGTGATTTATATGTATTGTTTATTATTATTATGGCTGGCAGGTTGCAGGTAACCAGTAGCAGGTGGCAGGTGGCAGGTGTCAGGTGGCAGGTGGCATGTGGCAGCCCTTGCAATCGTTCAACATCGTTCCGCCCGTCGGCTGTGCAAAATGCGAAAAATTGAGCACATTACATGCAGCACCCAATGTCCCTGTCCACGTCCCCTGCTCCATGTACCGTATCCATGCTCATGTTCATGCTCCTGTCCCTGTCCATGTCCACGTGGTTGGCAATAATTGTTAAAGTGTTGCGGTCTTGGGAACGATGCGAATGATGAACTGATGTCCCAAAGAGGTGAGCGCCTCAGGCTTGCACAACTTCTGCATGGCCATTGAAAAAGTTTTGCTTCTCGTTTGCGGCTCAAAGGCTTTTTTCACTTAAGTCTTTTCACTTTGACCAAAAAGGGAAAGTGCAGAAATTTATAATTATGATCACAGCATACGAAAAGTTTGAGTTATCTAAATTCACTTCAAGTTTTAGCATATAATATAATATAATTGAGATGCATTAAGCCTTGATCTACCTCATTCTACATTAAGGCAATCTTTTCTTCACTTCACACAACCCAATGGATTCTATGCCTAAGTTGACCCCAATCTCTCGCCCTTAATTACAACTGCCTTAAAATTCGCTCACTAAATCTATACAATTGAATAAACAGCGAAGGCTCAGAATAATGGAAACAAAAGTTGGCATATTTAATGCAGCCGTAATTAAATTTCAATCCAGCGGAAAATTTCCCTCGTTTATTTATGTCAATTTTGTAAGTTTTTCTCTTCCTCTTAATTTTACCATTTAAAATAATATTTTTCATATTTGTGGCAATTAGCCAGGCAACAAATTTATGCCGATAGCGCCATCGATGAGGACATTGAAGTCCTTTGTAGCATTGCGTTGAATGCATTTGAAACGGGTTTTCACTAGTTTTGCTTTTGTTTTGTATATAAAGCAAAGAGCAAATTAATATTCAATTAAATCGTCAGCAAAGTGAAGCAGAAAATGTGCTAAAAAAAGTTTATTAAAATATTCCATACATGCAAATGCAAAGTGCAAATAATATTAAATACATAAGTATGTGTGTGTATTTAAAAGCCCGATATAAATTTATGTGCGTCTGCATATAAATGTGCATATAATTAATTTCAATTTTGCACTTCTGCGGCTTTTATTTGGCCACGCCCTCGACGGCCACCTCCACCTCCCACCACTGCCTGATTGATTGCATTTTGAATGTGTTTGTTGTTATTGCTGCCGGCGCGACGATGTCTGATTAATATTAAAAATAAGCCCACACTTTTACATTTTTATGTAACACAAGAAACATGAGAATAGAGTACCTTATGCTCGGCATTTAAATACTCTTTGACAGTTAGGGTAGTAATTTATAAGTGGCCATTAATAGATATGTTTATACCGATTAAAGCATGTGTATGTCATATATTGTAAGCTAGCCATCGTTCTATACACATATTATTTATTTATTTATTTATTAGCATCACGGTTGCCACTTCATGAACATTTTTGCAACCGTATTTACAAAAAAAAGTACCAAATGAAACTAAAAAGTACCAACTTTAAGAGGGATACATTTTTTTATATTTTAGTCATAATTCAATATTAGTGTTATTAATAAGTTTATGGAAAACAATATAAAAATATGATATTGTACGTACCTAAATGCTTAAATGCTAAAATTTAAAGAAATTAAATCATTTATCCATAACATAATTAACTTATTACTTGCTAGTTCAATACTTGTGAATTTAAATTCCCGCGAAAAAGTCTGTGCAAGTAACTGTTTGCATAGAGATGATCTTTGAATGAACAAATTTGGTTTGTAAGTCGATAAGCAAATGCAAAGCGTATCGATGTTATTCAGTGTTAGTTAATAAAAATATTAGATATAAAATTATTTAATTTCGCAAAATATTTTTTTTAAAAATACGCGAAGCTAACAAAAAAGTACCTTTTTGAGAGAATGGGGACCAAAGTACCAGCGAAGAAAAATGGTACCAGTTTTGGTACTAAAGTACCAAGTGTGGCAACCGTGATTAGCAATATGCAACACTTTTGGATTTTGTTTTATGCATGAGTTTATAACGCAGACTTAAGCAATTGAGGCAAGTTGTTCAATACTCTTTTCTGATTATACCCTGTACAGGGATATATTAACTTTGTGAAAAAATGTCCGTCTGTCTGTCTGTCTGTCTGTCCGTCTGTATGAACGCGTCGATCTCAGCAACTATAAGAGCTAGAGACTCCAAATTTGGCATGAAGGTTCCTCTATACCGTCCGCAGATCAATTTTGTTTCAAATTTTGGATACCTCCCCGCCTTCCCCCGCAAAACGATCAAATCTCTTTATACCCTGTTAACAGCATGTATTTCTGAACGTACATATTTCTAACTTAACAGGTGCTTAAAAAATACTGTTCTGAAACAAATGTGAAAGTTTCATAAAAATCGGTCCAGGAATAAAGAAGACATTCAGAAAAGAAAATAGATGGAAAAGACTAGAACATTTTGCAACGAATCGCAATGCTTTGCCAACAATTAGAATTATTGCATGCTTATAGCAGCTAGCTTTTGCAAGTGAGCACATTCTCGCCGTTAAGCTGAGTTGTGTTACTTCAAATGTCATACTGCTTGCTGACAATTATATTGCAAGTCATTTAAAATGATATTTGTAATATTAGAGTTTGCCTTTCAAGAATTGATTATTCTAATGATCATTTGCATTTTAAATATTGGCGAGCAAGTGAGATCCATGAAAAAACTAAGATGTTTTTTTCCCATTGAATCGTTGCGGTTGCGTCAAGCAGCACATGTTTTTTCCTAGAGTTTTTATATGTAAGTAGTTGTTTGTATACATATAATATTTTTTCTATTAGTAATTGCCTGCATATATTACTCTGCTTAAAAAGATAAATATATATATTTAATCAATTTTACCTCATAGCGTAAATGCCCATGGGAGTTATTCTCGTGTAAACAAATAGATAATTGACAGATTTATGCCACCCTACATATTGCACTCTAGGGTATAAAAATTCGTATTACAATATTGTGTTTTTGCTACTTGCTTAAAGCATAAATGCATAAATTTCCGAATCGAAAGGACTGTGTGTCAGGTCATGCCCAGAGAGTGCTTTGTTGTTGTTAAGCTTTCAGTGCACAGGTGGTGGCTACCTTGATTACCATTTGAGAGGGTATTTTTTATGTTGATGTTGAGGAGCCCAGGGGTTGATGTGCTCGTTGTAAGTCGAGGCTTAGTAGTAGATTTGCGTGCAAACAAATTAATATTTAATGTCAGTTCTATAAGGGAATTGCAGGGATTAAGTGAGACGAACAAGAAAAAGCAAATCACAGATCGAAAAGTATTATTGTTATCGATTGTATCGCAGGGTTGCATTGCCAATAATATGTGTTCTTTATGATTATTATTGCCAGAGGGCGTCCTGGGGTGGCCGGAATACAATTAACCACTAAGTAGCTCAGTAAATGAAAATGAATTTGGCCAAAGTTTGTTGGTAAAATTCATTAACTATGCACAGGCAATAATCTAATAATTAAACGTAAATTTCAGCATTTTGAATAATTTAACAACAAAAGCAAAAGCAAAAACACAAACGTCAACAACGCCAACAAATTGAGGTGTAATTGTGAAGCTGTGGTTGTAATTTTGCGGGTTCTGCGTGGCGTTAATTGGAAATAACCGTGCGTTAAATTGAGGTGGTTTGAGTAGGGGTAGGCCTTGAGCTTAGTGTGGTCATAGCTTGGCATCTTTAGAAATTCGATATCTGAAATGAAATTGAAGTATCAAAGCAAACACAAACTGCTCGAAACAATTAAACACATTGCACGTGTTGCAGTTCGTGGTAAGTGATCATAACTTGGAGTCGCACAAAGGTATCTCTCATTTCATTGTGTTTACAGCATTGATAAAGTCTTTCTTCTATTTGGGAACCCCTCCACTCGCTCCAAGCCAACAGCTATCGTTGCTAAGCCTTCATCCTCATTACATTGGCTACAGTTCGTATTGCAATCTCAGTTCGTCATGTTGGGCACCGTCTACTTTGTGCTCTATGAGTTCTTCAAGTTCGTGTGTCCGTTACGCATCTTCCACGACATTGAGGAAATGGAACCACAGCAGGATTTAAATGGCGATATCTGGTATGAGATATGACAACGCGGCGGCTAATTGATTGATGATGACGCGAGCTGAGTTTACAATAAAGATTTGATGTATATTTCGTTGCCAAGCAACTTGAGCCTGATTCACTTTTTTTCGCTCAATTGTCACATAATTTTCGCATAAATTATCAAATAATTTAAAGTTCCCTCTCCCACTCTTTGCCTGCCAGGCAACCCGAGGATTGCTCAGGTAACCAACGCAATGAGCATCAAATGAAATTTATTGCCTTGGCTTATGCTCAGGTATCTGGCCAAGTTAACAGGCTAACTGGGGATTGTGAGAGGTGGAAAGGGGGGGAGCTTACTATCATTGAGGCTGCATGGCAATTGAGTGGCGTTGAGTTGGCTGTAATTGCGTATTAAAATTATACACCAGGGACCATTTGTTTAATGAAATGTTGCGATGTCTCTAAGCTAATTAGCTTGTTCTACTCGACTATTCGCATTTATGCAAAGTAATGCTCCCACACTGATAGTTCCCGCTTATCATGATGAGCATGATGATGATGACATCGCAGTTGTTTAAGCTCTTTTCATTTGTCGCATCATTGCATAAACGCGTTAAATGTGCCGAGCTGGGAAAATAATGTTAAAGTCTCGTAAACTACACATAAAGCGATTTAAATGCATTGAAAAACGAATAGAAATGGAAATATAAATAGAAATGGGAAGAGAGTAAATGATATGTGAAACTGGCAATATAGTATAAAGCAAATTTGTAGATATGTCACAAGGAAAAACAGTTTAAAGTTGAATAAATATTAACTTTGCAAACATGAATGAAACGGATAAATGAAAACATTATTTAACATTCTCTTAATTAAGTATTTATACTCAGAACTTGTAAAAGAGACTGAGATACTTAACTTATGTTCGACTTTAGCTAAATATTCAGAAAAAATTAATAATAAATATTGATTATGATGTTGTAGAGCTTAGACCATCCAGAGAACCTAAGAATTTTTGAGCAACAATTTGTAAGAAAATAATAGAATTATTGTTCCTTCCTTCCAACTAATTAGCAATCAGAGATTTATATATAAAATAAAAAATAGATAAAGACAATTAGCCATATATAACAAAACTATTTTAATTTCCAATTCATTAAATTAACCAACTTATTAAATTTATAGTTATAATTAAAGTGTAATCTTTTTGTAACCTCTTTAGCTTTATAATCAGAATTCTGTAATTCTTTTTAATAAAAAATAAGTCAAGCTTTTTTATATTATTGTTTACTCTTAATTCAATTTAATAATAATTACAATAAATTTGTATAATCATTTTATATATTTTATAATTTCATTTAAAATTATATTATTCTTAAATTATTATTATAATTGTTTTTGTTAACTCTTTAATTTTATAAGTGCAATTTAATAATAATTACAGTTAATTTGTTAACATTTTAATTTTAAAATTACTTTAAGCTTTAATTTTTTATCTTTAATTTTTATATTATTGTTTACTTTTAACTCCATTTAATAATACATACTATCGATTGGTATAATTTTTTAATTAGGCAACATATTTTATAATTTCATTTAAAATGATATTATTGTTAAACTATTATTATAATTATTTTTGTTAAATCTTGAATTTTATAATTGCAATTTAAAGTAATTACAACTAATTTGTTAGCATTTGACATGTAAAAACATTTTTAAATATGCCATTGTAAATGTTAAGCAATACTTTGATCAACAGCTTTTCGTTGACGTTAAATAAATACAGCAATAAATAAATAATAATAGCAGCTATACACTGCTTAACATGATTTAGATTCTGTTTCAAATCCTTTCTTAAAACACAATCCTCAGCCGTTAATCGTCAATCGTCAATCGATTCGCCTCAAAGACAAATTGTTTTGCTTGTTTCTTTATTTCAAGCCTTCGTACTTCCTTCCTTCCACAAGTTTTCCAAGTAGCCGCGTTGTCCTTAACGTGTTTTACTTTCTTTCCCTTTTTTTCCCGTATTTTCTGTTGATGCCGAATTGACACAATTTGACTTTTGGCAACGAACATGAAGTGAACTTTGAACTAATCTATTTGTGTTTGTTTAACTTTGCAACGATTAACTCAACGTTTGTCCCAAGTTCATATTTTGTTGTCCTTCAGCGTGTTTCTTATGTTACGTCATGTTAGCCTGTCTGTCATTGATTCCCCCCTCTCCCCCGCTCCACTACGCGCTTCCCGTTTCCTCCTTCCACCCTTTATTTGCCGAATGGGTTTTCGCTTAGGTGATGTGGGTAATTGTAACTTTGACTGACAGCAAGAGATATGAGACTCGTTCCGTAGTCTCAATTCTCAATCTCCGCCTGATGATGCTTTTCCTGTGCGTATCCTTGCCAATTATAGGACGATTTCGTGCTACTCCTTGACACTCATTAATACCGTAAATTAGCTAAAGAACTATTTATACTTATACATGGCTCAGATAATAACTTCTACTTGCCTGGACAGCGCTCCAATTCCAATTCCAATTCCTAGCAGAGCTTTAATTAATACGTCTGACCGAACACATTTCCTTGCCCCCCCCCCACCATCTTTTCCCCTCTATGCTCCAGCTTCACTGTCTTAACAGACAGTTGTGTGTGTCGAGTCGAGCTGAGTTGAGTCGAGTTAAGCAACTGATTGCCAGATTTGTTAATTATGCTCGTTATAATTAATGCTCAAGCTCTATCTATCTATGTGTGTATATGTTTTGCTATCGTATCTTCCTACTCAACCGAAGCTCATTCCTGCTAATTGTCAATAAATTTGCATGCTCAAAATATAATTTTGATGTTCTTCGTCCCTGTCATGCTAAATGCTTAAATGAAATCTAATCACGTTCTAATTTCTGTTAAGTTTGACAGCAAATTCTGTGAGAATTGTCTTGGCCCGCATCCGCATCCCTCATTGAGCTCCGCCCTTCCCACTCCCGCTCGCCCTCCCACTGTTTGTCGCCTGACTTGTATTTCATTTCCGGCATTTAAGTGTACAACTGTTTAGTCTTTTCCCTTTTCCCTTTTCCCTTTCTGCATTCTCTTTTTTTCTCCTTGCACTTGGCCAGCAGCCAAGCAGAGGGAATTTGCATTCATTGAAGGGAACGTTGGATTCAACTCGAATTGTGCTTGTTGCCCCGTTTGAATGTCTGATAACTTTGGATATATTTTGCAAAATAAAACTATTTAGTTTATAAATTAGCCAACTGTTTTTCAAAAATCCAGTTAATTAGCGAAAGTTTTACGCAAACAACAAGGGGAATCAGTCTCCCTCTGCAATAAGCAAATGCTTGCAAATTAAGCAATTAGCTGAGTCGAGTCGAGTCGAGTCAAGTCGAGTCGACTCAAGTCAAGTTGAGTCGACTCAAGTCAAGTTGAGTCGACTCAAGTCGAGTTGAGTCGACTCAAGTCGAGTTGAGACGAGAACAGCACAGATGAGGTATCCTCATCCCCAGGAGTCGCCTAATTGACACAGAAATATCATCTTCGGCTTCTTAATGGCAATTGCTGCATAAATGCGGCCAATAAATGCAATTTATCGGCATTTTTGGCACATTGCTTATTGATTATTTTTACTAATTTATGTGCTAATAAAATTGTCAATTTGTATGCGTGTTCGGCCAGAGAGGAAGGGCGTTAAGCGGGGCGTGGCTGACAGTACCATTAGACTTAAGTGTCTGGCTGCTTAAGTGTCTCCTGGTCGAGTCCTGGCCTTCTCGAGTCCTTTGGCATCACACAGAGGGCACAATGCCAACGGCGCTTACAAATTGACGCTGCAGGACATTTCTGGTAATGATGATGCTTTGCTTCTCTTTCTCTGTACTTCGCTCTCTCTCTCTCTCCCTCTCTCTCTCACTGGCAACTCGAAATTTGGTAGCCAACGAAGCGTTGGCCATTGGCTATTGGCTTTGGCCTTAAAGTCTCTGCAGCTTATTATGCCGCATTGAAGTTTAAATACGACCTTAAGCAATTTTGCCGGGATTTTGTTGAATTTGCTTGAAGCGCATACACAAACACCGTGCACTGCTTTCTCTGGCAAGCAGTGCAGTTGATTCAAATCTAATTTAAACTTGTTTAAAGAAGAAATTGAATGAAAATTGAATGAAGTTGGAGCGACTCTAAGAAGTCTTGTTATATAATTGTGTAATCTGTATATACTATTTAAGAAATTCAAATGAAATTCGAACACAGAGTTAATGTCTTACTTTATTGCACTTGCTGTTACAAAGGTTAAAACTATTGTGAAGTTGAGAAGAAATGAAAAAGCAGAATGGGGCTTAGTAGTGAGAACAGATCTGATGAAAACAGATAAACTAAGGCTTCGTAAGTTTCTCTTTATAATAGTTTGTCTTGGTTTAAAGACAATTGGAAAGGCCACTTTGGGAATTATAATAATAATTAAAATAAGGAAATGTAATAAGTTATTGTAAGTGTAAGAAAGTTTTAAATAAGAAATTCTGTATAATTGATCCAAAAGTGAAATAGGAACATCATATACACTATTCAGTGTATTTCGATTACTAATTACAGATTATAATCTGTATTAGAAATGTATAACGGCTGTAGTTGAACCCATCAATTATATTTATTAATATGAGTTTTGTTTGCTTAAAAGAATATTATTATTATATGTTATATTATTATATATATTATTATTACCTATTTAAATATAAGTCCGACAATAGTTTAATTTATTTAAACTTGTTAGTAGCTCTATAAATATGCCTTATATTTTCTAAAAATATACTATAATGAGACCCTGTACTTAAACAGTGCAAGAGTCTATTAGGTTTGTCAGAAGCGTAAAGTGCGTAACAGGCAAAAGGAGGCATCTCCGGCTCTATAAAGTATATATATTCTACGCCAACATCCGACTCGATAAAGTTATATATGTACGACTCTCTGTTTGTCCATCCGTATGAACAGATGATTTGTTTATTGTTTGAGAAGCTGTTCACAGTCTTCACTGACATTATTAATTAAGTTGAATGATAAAAATAATTAACTTGGAAGCGACAAAGATTTCTTATAAAATGTACATTGATTATTTAGTTGTCAATTTATTTTAAAGAATATTTTTTATTTTCAAACATTTAATACCATTAAGTAGCTTTAGTTTGCGTTAACAAATAGTATATATTTAATGGAATTCTCCTTAATTTGTATATATATTATTTATATATATTACTTAAGTAAAAATTGAACAGAATTACAACAATAGTTGAGCGCAAAGTTTTGGAACTCTATTAAACTTTGAGTTGTCTTAAATATGTGTATGAGAAGTAATTTGATTCCATACTTTTTGGCTTAAGCCAGCAAATCCTTGTTAACTCAGTTGCTTGATGGCAACCCTAGCAAAAGTTTGTGCCATGCTCAGGCAACCCTCACATAAACAACATTTTAACACAGCTTTTGCTCTCCGCCTCCCTCAATCCATACACTTTTAGCGCAAAGCACCCATTTCCACTTAGCCAAACCTTTTGGCTACAACAAGAACAGCAAGAAGAAGAAAATGAGGGTGCTTTTACGCCATTTTGTATTGTGGCGGGGGGTGGGTGGCGTAAGAAAATAAGAGGAGGAGAAAGAGGGAGAGGAAGAAGCCGCCGTTAGCCAGCAGCCACTTGGCGATGAAGACATTTTTCTTGCTAAAAAATTGTATTTACAACATCATTTGCGCTTAAATATGCACTAGCGGGGGGTGTGGTAAAGGGGTCGCGAATAAAAAGGGCAGAGGGAGTGATGAAGAGAGGGGCAGTGGGCTGAAAGTGGCAGATACGGCAGATTATGGCACCTTAAAACCCATTGAAAGTGCGGCCACTCAAGTGCCACTTCTTCTATATAGAACCAACTCGAGGCTCTGCACATAGAACACAAATTTTATGCCGCTTTATGGTTACTTTAGTGGTCAATGCAACAAAAACAACAACAACCACAACTGCCACCACCACAACAGCAGCTCAATTCAAGTAGCACCATAACAAATGGCTGACGGATAGAATGACGAACGAACTGAAGTTATTCCCCTTCCTTTCGTTACTACTTCGCCCCCTTTCGCTTTTCCTCGTTAAATTATGTAAAAATGTAATTTTCATAAAAAAAAAGGAGAAAGGAGTTGTCAGACGACTGGGAAGCAGTGAGGGCGTGGTTGTAAATGCTCCAAGTGTTTGCCGTTGCCTTTTGATGTCGCTTGTAAATTGAAAAATAATAAAATTCCTTTACCTTGCGGAATTTACAGTAGGTCAACGAATTTCTTGACCTTTTTCTATATATTCCTTGTGGTTTGTTTTGACCATTTCAAAGCAAAGCAGCTGAGGAAGTTGGCAACAAATTAAATCGATAGCAAGGTTGTTGCAGGGTATTAAATAGGGTGTGTTTTCAAACTAAAATTAATTAACAAATAATTTAGTTTAATTTTAGGTAAATAGCGTAAAATTTAGAAAACTTTTGCTCAGAATTATGCATTGAATAATATATAATAAATAAGTTCTTTGATTAAGCTTTAATCATTGCTTGATTAACCATAGTAGAAAACTTTCAAGACTATATTGAATTGCTTCATATCATTATGAACTCAATTAAGAATTTAATAATTATTATAAAGCATAATTTATATTATATAAAATCGATTTACTTTACTTTCCTTTCGTTTCTTTAAAGTAAACTCCCATTTTCATTTTCTTTAAATCAATTGAATTTTTGGCAGCTCCTAAAATTATTCTTTTTATTGCAACACAATAGACAGTTTCAAGATTTTTTCAAAATTGCCTGAAGATGCACAAACCGTTGACCACTTGTTTTCTATTTGTTGTCATTTATTTCCAGCTAATTGTAAAAGCTGCTGCTTGTCAAACACATACATGGACGGATATGTACATACACATATCCAGCCTCAATCTCAATGCCAGGAGGGTCTGAAACTAGCCTGATGATTGCGACAGTGCCATTAGCTTTTATTGGGGCACATGTATGGTGAACTCTACTCTACACACACGCATACACCGCTTCTGAAGAGTAGCTTTGTCACAAAAATTGCCCATGTGGGTGAGGTACGCATTTTGACCTTCTTGCTTTTAGCCAAAGCCAATGCTAAAGCCAAAGCCAAAGTCAGAGAATCAGGGAGTCAGAGAACTAGAGCCTGTTGTTTGTTGTTTGTTTGTTTGACTGATTTGCTGTTGTTTATTTTGATTTCCGGTTCAAATACTCGAACCATGGAGGCCATGCATGGCCTTCGCAAAGTACCCGCTGCTTTCGATTTCAGCATTGATTGTGTTGTCGCTACAGGAGGTCCTTAGCTACCTCCTCCAGGACCCCGCTCAACTCCGCCTCGCCGCTTTTTTCTGACGGCAACCTCTTGTCGTCGTGTGTGTGCACGTGTGTGTCGAGCAGATTAGTATTGACAAACAGGCAAAGGCAGGCCCAGGCACAGGATGCAGTCTGGCGACAGTTAGGTAATCCAATAAACACCTACAGCCACACTCACATACACACAGACACTCACACACATGGAGAAGCAAAGGTAACTGCGAGTGATCCTTTATTTGACCAGCGAATTCACATTACGGATAAGTTTTTGTTGATATTTAACAACGAACTTCAAAAGGCATTAAGGTTTATACTTGTTTTCTTTTTTGTTTTTGATCTCTTTCTCCCACTCACACTCTAGCCCTCTGTAAATTGGCCCTAATAAACAGTTCACAGCACTTCTTTAATAGCTGGTTATAAAAACCGAATTCAATTGAAAACAATTCAAATTTCACAGCCTTATTATTTTACATAAAAGATGCATTAATCGAGAATTTATGTTTTTGTTTTTTCCTCTCCTTATTATTTTTTCGATGTCGTTAATGTTGTGTAAACTCATAATTCTCGATTTATGCATCAAGTGCTGAGAGTATTTGCAACAATACTTGTGTTTTCCATTAAAAGGCGGCAAGCTCAGTCATTTGGGGTTGACATGAAACGACTTTTAGTAATTTATTAAAATGCCCTTGTGCCATAATACAACAATTTTAAGCCGCATATAAAATAATGTAATATTGATTTAACTAATAATTTGTATAAATTAACTTAATTTAATTGAAAATCAACTGCTCAATTTTCAAATGTATAGATTTATTTGGATAACAAGTGTAGCATACTTTTTGGAGCTGTATCAAAATGAAGTACCACAAAAGCACCTAAGAATGGCCTTCAAATATACCAGGTAATTTTAAATAAAATTCCCAAAAGAATATTATTTCATTATATTTCAAGCTATACTTAAAGTATGCCTTACTGTTGTAGGTATTGCTGTATTGAGTTCATTATAAAACAATAGTTTTTTTAATTCCTTAACATAAATTATCTTAAGTTGATGCTGAACTTAAAGTTGTTTCAAAAAAGTTTATTTAATCGAAATGCAAAACTTTTGAATCGAACAACAATCACGGCTTAATGACAATTTGCATGGTAAAGTTGAGCTCAGAGTTGAGAGAATTTATGAAGAAAATCAAATGGTTGTCGCAACGGCAGCAGCAACTTGCAACACTTGCGAACTGACAACTACTTGCAACAGCTGCCCCGACCCTTCTCGGGTCTTTTGTGGAAACAAAAAGAGCATGAAATTAAGTTATAATCATTTTACTCGGGCGTTATTAAAATGTTAATTCAGCTGAAAGCATATTGCAGACGATTGCATTTAAAATGATAAAAGATGATAAGAGCCGTACATTTATATATAAGATATATAATGAGGAAAACTGAACTGCAAAGAGTTTCTATTAAGACCGCAAATGAAAACGTAATTACAAGCAATTATAAAAACGTCTATTTCACACACATGTCAAAAGCAAAGCAACAAAAAATATAAAAAATAAATAAATGCAGTGGGAGATGAGTTAAGCAGAGGAAGAGCAAGCGTATTGGGCGGAAAAGTTTTTGGCAGCAAACTTCTGCAAGCAATTAAATGTATTTGTCACTTCGAAACGGCTGACAAGCTGAACTTATCAAAAACCACAACGGAGCAATGGGCAAGGGGCAACGGGCAGGGGCAAGAGGCAAGAGGCAGGGCAACAGTTGCAGCTGCAGTTGCCAGAGAGAAGAAGGAATCGAAAGGGAAGGGGAATGGGTGGCATTGCATGTTTTGCTTGTCAAACATTAAACTGGTTGTTGGCTCGACTTCTTTTGCCAAAAAGGAAGTCTTTGCCAGTTCGCCACTTATTTAATGCAGGGAACCTTCCTTCCACAACCTCAAGCTCGTCAGCTAACTTGGCCAAAAACCGGGGCCTTGTGACAACTTTTGAGCAAAAGTTTTCGCCAGGCTGCCAAACTACAAAAAGCGTTTCTACTGTTTTTGAGCACTTGTTAACTGCACTGACGCCAACACTGGCTCTGGCTCTGACTCTGGCTGGCAAATCCTTTGTCCTTTTGCCATTTATAAAGTTTTAATCATGTAAAGCATACCAATAGTTAAATATGTATATAAGTGCATGTACTTATACATATATATATATATATATATATGTATATACAGTTTATATGCATTTGGTTCTCCTTCTTTGAAAGCGACTCAGCACCACGTTCTGTCTTGTGGGGCAAGTGGTGCATGCAGTTGCTATGCCACATTTCCTTCTGCACCATAAAAATTTAAATCTAAATTTAAAATGAGTATACCCCATACAGTACACAAGGGGTATATTCGACTAAATTTAAATATTACTTGTATATTAAATATTAAAGTACAAAAAATTAATTCAACTGTTGTAATATGAACGATATACAATTTTAATGGATATGAAAATACTTAACGTATTTGAAAAGTAGTTTCTTATAAATAAAATATCTTTATGGATATGTGAGTAAAAGTTTAATCTCCTCATTTCAAAAGACTTGAATCCTTGCAATATTATTTTAAGTAAAGCACGGGCAACGCCGTCTCACACCATAATATTAACAATATTGATATTAAACTATGTGCATTGATTTATGCATTTCAAATAGAATTCAATAAAATAATAAAATGAAATAAATAAATGATTATAGTTAATCAAAAAATTTTTAATAAATATAAATAGATGTTCTACATTATAGCAAAAACAAAACACATTAATATTATATTTAAAACTTATTAATTCAAACGCATTCAAAAACTGTGTGGAACATTCGTTTTAGTAATCATGTTGTGCAATCAAAAGGATATTTGATAGTCGATAATTTGATAGTGTTTTTTTTTATTTAAACATTTTTGCTTAATGAAATGAAATTTGCATTCATGAAAATAATTATGATAAATGACATAATTATGATAAATGGCATTATTTTAAAGGCCAAAATGAATGATTAACTGTAGCTTTAATTGCATAATCAACTATGTTTACATTTCAATTGAACTCTTTTTTTTGTGGCGGGAAAATGCGGAAAAGCTGACTGAATAAAATATTTAATGTCATAGTGAAGTGTGGGGAAAACTGCTGAGTATATGAAGAATTAAACAATTATTTATAAAGGAAAATTTAAAATAACAGAGAAAATACTTCAATAATCGAGTAGCTGAAGTTGTATTCATTTCAGCTCGATCTAATTCTCTGATAAATAGTAAATTATTAAAGTAAACATTATACTTCGTAGTTGAATCTTAAACTCTGAATGAAATTCTAGCTGGCTAAACCAAACCGTCAGCAAAATGCCAACAAACAATTCAAGAGCATTTCCTACCTCAAAACCATGAACAAACTGCCACTCGGAAGTGGAAGGAGTTGCAGGACGGATTGTGGAGTGTGCGGAGTTGTGGGGGGGGGGGCTGCTCGGAGGCACTGCAGGGACACTCTGTATGCAGCCAAGTGGAATCAATTAATCTCTTTCCGTAAACATTTGCCAGTTCCAGCAACAGCAGCCTGTACAGCAATAACAAACATGAAAGGAGACGCTGAGGTCTAAGCAGCCAAAAATATGAGACTTTAGCTGTAGATGAGAATGAGACTGGTGAATGGCGTGGGACAGGGGATAGAGGATGGCGGACGGAGATGGAGTATGGAGGATGAAGATGGAAGATGGAGGATGGAGATGGAAACATGGAGCTGGCAATGGGTTGGCTACTCCACCCAGTCGCACCGCTGGCCGCTGAGTGAAATGTTTCAGAAAGTGCAGCTTGCAACTATGAAAAATGATAAATTTCACTGGGTAGCGACAGTCAAACTCCCCCAAAAAACTCAACGCACACGCAAGGCAACCCTATGGCAAACCCTCGCTACTTCACTCGCTTCAGTTTACTGGCGCTCTTTTATTATTTATCAAGCTTATTACGAAAGCAGCAGCTCCATCCAGCAGGGTGAAAGGAGCAGAGAAGAAAGCAAAAGGGGAGTGGGGTGTGGGGAGCGGGGAGGGAGCCAGAAGCAGCCATCAACTGCAACTGTGCTGGGAGTCGACGCCTCGCGTCTGCAGTTTCAGTTTGCCGCCTGGTTTGATATTGAAAAATTATTGCTTTTTATGAAATAGTGTCATAAATTATTCGTAATACATTAACAATTATTTAGTAGTTGTTTTTGTAGCGTCTACTCAAATGCGTGATATATTGCTCGGCACTTACTCAAGCGACTTCACACAGATCCCAAACTGAGACGCATACTCAGTCTCCGACTCAGTCCCGACTCGGACTCGGACTTCGACTCCCGATTCAGTCTCAGACACATAAATTAATTTCATTTGGCAATCAATTACCTAAAATGGAAAATACAGAATGAAAATTGGATTAGTCTTTAGCCAAAAATATGATTAGGAAATTGAATAAATTGCTACATTTCCCCACATTTCCAAATGAAAACTCAGTAACAACAAAAGCCAAATATGTATAAATAAATGAACTAAACAAACATCATTTCATCGCCATATTATAAAATATTTAGTTCATTTCATATTGTGCTCAAATCTGTGTAAGTTAATTATAATAAATGCATTTCAGATTCAATTTGATCTTTTGCTTTAAAACTTATAATTCTTTAACTGCTGCTAATCACTATTTAAGAGTATGAATATTCTAGGTTTATATTCCAAGTAATAATTAAAGTGTCAGCCTAAATTTAGTATAATTCTCACATATTTATATAAATATATATTCAAAATATTATATTCATATTATGGCTAATTACAAAATATTTATTAACTGGATATTAAAATATATTTAAAATCCTTGATAAATATAAAGATAAATTATAGGAAATCCCTATTAGAAATAATTCTCATTTATATATGGCAAAATAATAATTAAGAAAAATATAAATAATAAATATACTTGATAAATACTTTAATATATTAATTATTAATTATTTCATACAATGTTTTTGTCATATTATAATTATATATTGTATTATTTATAAAAATATAAAAATTCAGATATTTGTATTTACTATTTATTTTATACAAATATTACTCTATACTCTATAAATATAAATATCATGAGAAATAAATTATAAATAAATAAATTATCTCTCTTCCTGCTTGCCTCCTGCTCCCCCTACACTTTTTATATTTATTATTAATTATATAGAAATTGTCAGCAAAATTGCTAAAAGAGTAAGCACCGCAAGAGTTGGAATGAAGGACTCATTTCGCAGGATACAGGACTCCCAGTCGCTGCAGAGGACGCTTTATTGATTTATCACATTAAGCGAGAGTTATAATTGGTTTAAGAGGTAGAACAACCATCAAGTGCAGAATCGACGAGGTTTCTTGTTAGATTTATGACTGCCTTATGGTCGTTTCCTTGGTATTTCATGGAACGGGGTCTAAAATTAGAGCTTAATTGTGTTAAGTTTAATTATAATTTACGCAATTTGATGGCTTTTTCCCATGAAATTGTGTGAAGTGATTAATGCCCTAAGCCTTTGCTATTGTCTGGCGATTTACGAAGTGTTTAAACTTATTAATTATGGGTAATTAAATTGTGTGTTACATGGATTATGAGCAGAAAGTGTCACTAAACTGTACACTGTGGTATGCTGCCTGTTGGCAGCTACTATGCGCTCTACACAATTGTCTCTAGAGTGTGAGGCTTTCAATTAAAATGCCAAACAGGAGGGGAAAATACTATATATTTATACTCTAGAGTACGTTGTAGTTTATCGCCTTGTTTGCGTAGGGAGGTTAACAGCGTACAGGCTGGCAAAACAACCAGCGGCCATTTAAAGCAAATTATTTTTAATCATCCCGTTGGCACCTAAACAAACAGACAAACAGACAAACAAACAAACAAGCAGTCGACCATCATTTTTGAAGGGTCCACGTTGAGGTCAACCATAGAACATTCACTGGATTTAGGCCCTGTTTGGCATCAGTCTGGCTGTATTTTGGCCATGTGCGTGTGCCGACTATTTCGTTCCAAAATGATAACAAAACATTAACAACTAACGACAGACTATAACATGCTTAGAGTTCACTTCATGATGTCCATCGAGGCATTTTCAATTCACTGGTAAACTGCAACTTTCGAGAAGGAATGTTTATTGTTGAGGGATTCCTGGTAAAGGGGTTCTTCATGACAATGTGTGTGCTTCAAATTGTATTTCAAATATATTCAACAATGTTGGCTTGATTTAATTATTCATTCAGAAATTTTAGAATTCCAGAAATTAATTGTATTCAAAAGTAGATATTTTATTCAGTGAGAACTCCAAGAAAGAATGATTATTTATCTGTGTTACTGCGAAGTCTACTTAATATATATTTGAAATTTATATATTGATATTACACAATGTTATGTTTTTGCATGATTAGTTCATCGTTATTGTAATCTATTGAAGAAGAAGTGGGCCGTTGTGTTCAGCTACAAATGGTTCAACTATACCATTCTTCAGTTATTTAAACTTATTACTTTAATTACGTGAGGCACTTGTTATCATTCTTCACTCTGTTACTTATCCACATGATCACTGTGCAAGATTCGAGTCTCTTAACTTGTTTCTTATCCAGGGCTCAAAGTGTGTTACATTAGCATAAATGCCCGGCAATTGTTTGTGGCTCAACTGAGAAGAGCTCCAGCCACAGCTAACTAATCCGACCAAGCTGTATTGCTTAGGATTGTTCTGAAAAGAGCACACGAGAGGGGAACCATCATCGAGACCGCAGGCTTCGATATCCTGCTGGACTTCGGTACAAAGGATGTTCTCTCGTATGAATCTGCCAAACCACAAGATATTCTGTTGCCTTAACCTGTTCTCGCATTCACGAGTTGACATTGCGGAAAGGATAAAGGAGTGCAGAGTGGATTTCTGACTTCCCCAGGCGGTGACAAGGCAGTTGGCCTGATTGATGTCAACGAATGAGTCGGACAAACAAATGGGTTTGATGTGCGGCACTTCACTGAAAGGTAAGCTCAGCTGAAGTAGGGCAATGTTATTGTATTTAGCATTGTTTTCGAACTCCTCGTGCTGAATGATATTCTTCACCAAGCGATCCTGATGTGGATACATTTCCAAGCGATTCTCTTGATTCCATTCTCCGGCCCTAACGCTAATTTGTTGTGGATTCTTTTGGTTTACTTTGGAAGCGCTGGTAAGCACTTTATCCTTGGCAATCAGGACACCAGCACCTATAAATTCCTGCTGCTCTAAAACAGCAATCATCCATGGGAATTCAGCTAAGTCGGTTTCCCTCTTGGCTCCTTCTTGAATAGGTCTACTTGGCGTTACTTCCCTGCGAAAGCCGCATATTTCCTGCAAAGGCATTTGTTGATTTAAGGGGAATTAACATATGATTATTGAGCTTATCAGCTGATACCTTATCGAATACAGGTTCTCTGATTTCACAACAAATCTTATCACTTGCACAACTCTGCAATTTCTGATCTTCAGATATATGTAAGTTGTTTGCTGGCATATTGCACTGAGCTCTGGCCACACATTGTCTTTGTGGTCCACATCTTTGATATGTTTGGGGGGGACTTATCAGCTTGAGTTGAGGATGTCTCTACAGCTCTATCTGGACAATTTCCAGCACTGTTTACAATGTCTGCGAATGTTTGCCCTATTAAATTATTCACGCGAATTTTTTGTTGATTTGACAACTCGAAAGTTGCAAATATCTTTGATCGCAATGCTGTTTTCTCACTTTCCAAGTCCAGTGTTTCTGTAGCTCTGCTACAACTTGGCAGATAACTGCATAGCACAAAACAAAAGATTACGCCTAGCAATCCAACCATTTTATTCTTTCCCTTTATCATTTTTGGCAACTTCCAAGTTCAACTTCACGAAAGAATTTCAACTGCTCCGTCGAGAAACAGAATGATTACTGAATGAGCTGCGAATTATCGCCCGCAGACTGCAAAACTCTTAAATCACTACCGAAGTAATTCTCTCTGATGTATGTACTATGTATATGTATTGCATAATCAGCTTTATATATATAATTCATATTCAGGAATTCCATATATATGTGTTACTTTATCACCAAGCATTGAACTTAAGAATTCTTTATATACTTAAAACTGCATTGACTCTTAGTGTGATAACAAAATAACTATGTATTTTTAATAACTGCTTAGTTTTGTTTAATAATAATTAGACATTGAAGTGAACTTTCTATCGAAGCAATTGGAATTATTTGTGGGAAGCTTGTAAATATAATATAACAGTAAATACAATATACTATGGTTAATATTGAAATTAGCATTGCAATTCAAAGTGAAAAGACATCGAAATATCTTTAATAATACAACCAAAACCAGTCGAAAAGGCTACAGTCGACCGCATTCGACAGTATAATACCCTGTACAGGCTTCTATATTAAGAGTATTTTGATAATAGATACCTTGATTAAAGAACAGTAAGAACATAACAGGTGTTTAAAGAAAACCCCTTTGAAACTCTCATTTTGCATATGAATTCTTTGCTTGCTTATAGCAGCTAACTGTCACATATTTATACATATTCAATCAAAAGGTGAGTGTTGCGACACTTAATTTACTTATGCCTGTGTCACAGTCGTTCGCTGTCTCGCTCGCACACATGTGCTGCCTGCTGCTCTACGATTCCGTGGAAAAATAACTTTTATTGCTGATTATCTGTCTTATTTACAAACCGATCTTGATGAAACTTTCAGCGTTCCTTCTACATATCATTCTTAACGCACCTGATAAGTTAGAAGTGTCTACGTTGAAAAATGTGGCTATTATTCGTTTTTTTCGATTTGCGGGGGAAGGGGGAGGTATCCAAAATTTAAAATAAACTTGATCTGCGTATGGTATACAGGAACCTTGATGCCAAATTTGGTGTCTCTAGCTCTTATAGTTGCTGAGATCGACGCGTTCATACAGACGGACAGACGGACGGACGGACGGACGGACAGACGGACGGACGGACAGACGGACAGACGGACAGACAGACAGACGGACATGGCTCAATCGACTCGGCTGTTGATGCTGATCAAGAATATATATACTTTATGGGGTCGGAGATGTCTCCTTCTGCCTGTTACAAAAATTTTTTTCACAAAGTTAATATATCCCTGTACAGGGTATAATTATCGCTCTCTGTTTATAGAAATTAATAAATTATATTATTGCAATATTATCTTTAGTTTTAAATGGGCATACATGCATTTGCAGATGTTGTTACCGGGTATTTAATAGTCAGTCAAGCATTCAATTAATAGAGCATCTTTTAGTCGGTTACTGTCAAATGCAACTCTCTTGCTTGATTTTTTGATTCAAGTTTTATATGTGCGACAATTACATTCTTATCAGTAAAGAGTTTACAAGCGGACTCACGCACACACTCAGACACACACACACACACGCACTTGCAAATGGGGAACATTTGTTTAGCTAAGCAAACAATAATAGTGTACACACTCACACACACATGCACACATTTCAGCACACTTAGTTATGCGTAGATAGTCGAGTATGCGGAAGCACTTGAACTGCTCGGCAAGAAGCAGGTAGGTGGGGGTAGGTGGAAAGCAGAGAGAAAGGAAATGAGAAAGCGGGACAGTGGGACAGCACGAGAGCAGAAGGGAGGAGAAGTAAAGACTCCTCGACACCCAGTTGCACATATGTTTATAATGGCTTTTTATAACTGCCACCAACTATGCCCAGAGCGATGCTCGAGCATCCAGCTGGAGTGAGGGAGAAAGCAAGAGAGAGAGAGAGAGAGCGGGTGGGAAAGAGAGTGAAGGGGATTATTGTTGTCCATGTAGTTGCAGGGTATTGCAAGTAGCGTTAACTTTGAGATGACATTTGACGGACCAGAAAATCCAATAATAATAAATTGAATTAAATAAAAATTAATTATAAATAATAAATATAAGTATAAATAATAATCTAAAAGTAATTAATATTGCCATAATTCGATTATTCATTGATTTAGAAATATATTTATAAGTATTCTAGCGAATTTTATTCATAAAAAATAGCAAAATATATATTTATTCTGCCGATTAATCATTGCAACATTTAGAAGATAGATATCATGCAATATTATATATATATATATATATATATATATATATTTATAAACATATTTCTTACATTATTTTTAGATTTATTTTAAAACTATTTAAATAAATATTAACATTTTTTAAATGTTTTAATGTTAAATATATATTTGTTTATTAGTAAATAAACTAATTGTTTAAATTAAGCTCTTATCTGGGCATTAATAGCTAGAAATATAGTGTAACTGCTAGTCGTTGTGCAGCATATATAATTTTCTTAGATTGCCGATTGTGTTGTTGTTTTTTATTGTCCTGTCCCGTGTCTCGTGTACTTTAATTGCGCCTTCACTGCAGCGTTGTGAACACACACACACGCTACTCCTTCTTCCGTTATCTGCCTCTCCTATTCAACCTCTCTCTCACTCTTTCCCTTTCTCTCTCTCTGTCCCTGCGTGTGTTTCTAAGGCTATTTCAGGTTAGGGACAGGAAGTCAATGACTTTGTCGCTTTGCTGTCGAGCCGTTTATATAAATAGAGCTGTTAGCACTAGTTTTAGTGGTCCAACATGACGGCTAATGTGTTTGTTGTTGCAGTCATAGTAGTTGTTGTTGTCGTTGTTGTTGTTGTAGCTGCTGTTGTTGCTGTTTTAATTATGCGACTTTTGGCACTTTGGTCGAATAACACGCAAGCCCAAACGGAACCTCGACCGGGGCATTAAGTCATTAAGTTTTATTGGCAACATCGCGCTGAGCTGAGTTCGCTTCCTTGTTAGGGTTAATCATTAGGGTTAATTGTTTAAATTAAAGCGCATTCCTTGTTCGCCATTTAAATAACAGCAATAACATGGTAAAGAAGCAGTTGAGGGGGAAGGGAATGCAAAATTGAACCGATACATAGCATAAATCATTGTTGGCATTTTTAAATTGGCTTTTGCGCCGACACATTCCGCTGGCCAGGATTAAGGACACGTCGAGGTATGCAAAAAGGGGCTAAACGGCATCACGTAAACCTTCCAGCAAACAGAGCAAACTGAAAGAGAGAGAGAGAGAGAGAACTCCGTTCCAACTGGAGATTCATTCCGGAGCATAAATATATATGTAGGTGGAGGAACTGCAGGCGTAAACGGAAATTTAACAAAAATTGAGTCAATTTGAATAAGCTCTAGGCGGGGCGGAGAGGGGCGTGGTAGGGGGTAGGAGGTGGCGCCAGAGGCAGGGCATCAGGCAGGATAAGGAACAGAAGCAACAGCAACAGCAGCAGGAGCAGCAGCAACAAGAAGAAGAATAGTAATAACAATGAAAGCGAAAACCAAAACCAAAACGAAAAGCAAAACCCAAACGAATAAGGGAAATGCAAGTTCAGTTAAAGTGAAAAATATATCTACAACAACAACAACAACAGAATTACGCCAGGTGAATCCAAAAGTAGAGAAAAAGAAAAGAACAGAGAAAGCAGAGCAAAAACCCAGAATACAAATGGAAATTGGAAAATCGTGTGAAGCAAGAAGTAAATTATGGGGATCGTGAGAGACTTTCCAAATAAGTGAAAGACCTTGCTGTTGCCAGTTGAAAGTTGAAGGTTCAGCTAAAGCAGACTGCAGATAAAGAACTAAATAACTGTTATTGCACTTTTCTCTACTGGTTTCTTTAAGCTGACCTCCATGGTCATTTTGGCCAGTGTTTACTGTGGCCTACAAATCAATGGAATATGTTAAAACCAGTCGAAAAGGCTACAATCGACCGCATTCGACAGTATAATACCCTGTACAGGCTTCTATATTAAAAGTATTTTGATAATAATAAAAGTAAGAACATAACAGGTGTTTAAAGAATACTCTTTTGAAACTGTCATTTAGCATAGGAATTCTTTGTATGCTTATATCAGCAAGTTTTTGATGAAAAGCTTGGTGCTACGTCATTTCATATATATACGTCTGCACGTTCGCTGTCTCGCTCGCACACATGTGCTGCTTGACGCAACCGCAACGATTCAATGGAAAAAAAAAACATATTATTTTTTCATGGACCTCACTTGCTCGCCAATATTTAAAATGCAAATGATCATTAGAATAATCAATTCTTGAAAGGCAAAATCTAATATTACAAATATCATATTAAATGACTTGCAATATAATTGTCAGCAAGCAGTATGACATTTGAAGTAACACAACTCAGCTTAACGGCGAGAATGTGCTCACTTGCAAAAGCTAGCTGCTATAAGCATGCAATGAATTTTTATTATTGGCAAAGCAGTGCGATTCGTTGCAAAATGTTCTAGTCTTTTCCATCTATTTTCTTTTCTGAATGTCTTCTTTATTCCTGGACCGATCTTTATGAAACTTTCACATATGTTTCAGAACAGTATTTTTTAAACACCTGTTAAGTTAGAAATATGTACGTTCAGAAATACATGCTGTTAACAGGGTATAAAGAGATTTGATCGTTTTGCCGGGGGAAGGCGGGGAGGTATCCAAAATTTGAAACAAACTTGATCTGCGGACGGTATAGAGGAACCATCATGCCAAATTTGGAGTCTCTAGCTCTTATAGTTGCTGAGATCGACGCGTTCATACAGACGGACAGACAGACAGACAGACAGACAGACGGACATTTTTTCACAAAGTTAATATATCCCTGTACAGGGTATAATTAGTTGTAAAGAGTCGATTTCTTCAATGATTTTATTGATGCACTTTTCTGCTGTTTAACACATTTTTAGTTAAAGGCATCCATTGTCACTTTAGTTCATTTGTAGTCAGATAATACATTTATTAATATTACATACGTATGTCTCTAGTATTTACCACCTCTGCTGTCCAACATTCAGTCTGTTTTCTTACTATTATTATTATCTTCAAATTGTATTTTGTTGTTGCTGTTGTCTGCCAGTGTGTTCTTCTCTATATAATCTGTTCTTTTTTTACGATAAGTACAGGGTCTCCCACAGTCGATTGCTTTCGACTGTAGGCTCAGCGTCTTTCAGTTGTAAATACTGATTCTGCATTCGCATTCGCCTCGAGCTATTGTAAATCTACGTAATAATTTGTTCTTTTTCTCTGTTTATATGCTTAACTCCTCTATGGTTTATTTAAAACTGCATTAATAGTTCTTAAGTTGTCATATTTCTCAGAAATATAATTGATTCCAAATTAAATTGCAGTCACAATTCTTACGCTTTGCCATCATCTCATGATATAATTTATATAACTCTAATTTTTGTTTATTCTCCTTCTCTCTCTCCGCTTTATTTTCCTTCCTTTTCTACAATTTGATTCCCTTCTAATCATAATATCGTCATCATCATAGTGAAAGGCCCCTCTGAACCATAAATAGCTTCCAAAAATAAGTTAAATTAATCGATTGCCATATTTCATGCAAACTACAACTTTATTTCTCGTCTTCAAAGCCGGCTGAATTGTCGTCTGGCACGAAAAGAAATCGAATTAATATAAGACTCAATCAACTGTACGAATGTCCAGGAGAATCCTTTGGGCGATCCTAAACACAATCCGGCCAAAGAACTTTTCATGTTGCCAATAAGTTTTGGGCCACCATTTCGACAACTTTGGCAAATACTCGACAACAAGCAGCAAGCAGCAAAAGAGCCAGAGGGTGAGGGTAAAGCAGGTGCAGTGAGCAGAAAGAGAGAGAGAGAGAGAGAGAGAGAGAGAGTGAGCGGGAAAGAGGAAGGACATAAAACCAAAACGCAATTGCTGTCAATTGTAGCGGGGAAAATTCTTGTGCGCAGAAGAGTATGCAACATGAAATTATGAACGGTGCCACAAGAAGGCCAAAGGCGAAAAACTTTTCATTGTACGACAACAGCAACAACAACCACAGTTGTCCAAAGTTTCATCTGTGTCAGTGTGTGTGGGCTCTGCGGGCCACGCCCACTCGCAGCCAGTGCTGAACTGTCTAATGCATTGATTGATGAGCATGTCATGAACTTATGACATTGATAGTTATAAATTATTATTATTTCGACATTCTACTTTTTGCAGCAACAAACGCTGAAAACTTGTTCTAACCTCGTCTTCTTCCTCGTCTCCTTCTTCCCCTTCTACATCTCCTATTTTGTATTTGCCTGGCCAATGGCAAGTGCATAAAACATTTGACAACTAATTGACATTTAAAGTGCGCCCAGGGAGGAATGCGAGATGTTGAGGCAAACAAATGATAACTGCGAAACAGAGAAACAGGAACTAAGGAAAATGCTTTTTCCTCTTCTATTACATTTTCCATTCGCCACTCTCCATTCTCCATTTTCCATCAGCCGATGACGAATCTCGCTTCGTCATGCCTGTCTAAAGAGCTCACAATGGAGCTAAACCATTTGAATGGAGAATGTTTTGTTGGCCCTTTTTTATTGTTATCAATAAGCCAAATCAAGAGTGTGAGCAAATGAGGAACACTGTCTTCGAGTAGAATAGAGAAGCTATTTTTCCTGCATACAAAAGCCAACTCATTAAGCAAGGAAAACGAGAATGAGGCAGCCGATGATGATGTTGAGTTGAGATTGAAACAACAAGCCGTTAAATAATGGCAGACAAATACGTTGGAAAGGTAAAGCCAGAACTTTAGTCTGCCGCTATTCAATTCTGTTGTTAGGCTAAAATATTTATAAAAACAAAATACAATGCGAGGAGTTAACAAGTTCTAGGAAATGTTAATTAATTGGAGAAGTTGTCCACGGCAAATAAAATATCTAAATGCTAAATGAAGCGAAACGAATAAAAGATCAAATAAAAGGAAGAGTTTGTACATTTGCTGAGTATTTTTAAATATTGTTAAAAGGAAATTGACTTTGATAAATATTATAAACTCTATAGAACTCAATACAGTCCTTATCAATTCGGCAACAAATTTATATGGATTTTTTAAAAAGGAAAATAACTTTTAAATTTTAAATTTGTTTAGATTTGTGAAAGCGAAATCGATGATAATATTATTCATATATATAACTCTATAAAAAGTTATTTCAGATTTGTACTGTTTGCTTCTAATCTTATAATATAGTCATACATATAATACATAGAATTATTTAAATTATTTTGATATTTACATTTTTACATATTTAAATTAAGAAATTAAGATATTCTTCTGGCAGGAAGATCGTGTGGATGAAGCCTTTTCAGGCGTCTTCTGCCTGCATACCTCAGTAGGCGTTGGGCGTTTGGATGGCAGGTCAATTGTTGACAGTAATTTTCCGCCTGTAGCTGCAGTACGTCACCAACCATAGGTACGCCTAAGTCACGCTCAATGTCTCTATTCCGCATGTACCAAGGCGCATTGCACATCCTCCTGAGGATTTTGCTTTGAGCCACTCGAATTTTGCTAATGTTTGTCTTGGCGGCTACTCCGTAAACTTGAAGCCCGTACTTCCAAATTGGGCTCAATATCGCCTTGTATATGGAAACCTTGTTCTGCAGAGAGAGCTTGTTTCTTGGCGACAACAGCCACGACATCCTCGCCGCCTTTGCCAGGATTGATTTTTGCACCATTGTTGTATGCCGAGCGAAGTTTAGGCATCTGTCAAGGATGTGCGATTCATGACTGAGGATTGATCCCAACATCCTAATTCCAGGACAGAATCCAATTCTTGTCGCGAATGTCATGTTCGCACACTTACTAGCATTGATGCCAATGTTCCACTTACGGGCCCATATCTCGAAGCTCCTGATATATTGTTGCAAGGCCTCGGCGGCAGTGCCAAGAGACTGGCTCCTGGTAAGAACAGCGGTGTCGTCGGCATATGTCATGTCATTTTAATATATTTAATTAAATATTTGAAATCGAAGTCTTTTAGATAAGAACATAGTATTAATTTTAAATAACTTAAATTGATTAAAGATCACAAATAAATCTTTACAATTAAATAAATCAAATAATATTACAAAATAATTTTTATAAATTTGGTATAATTATACAATAATATAAGCTGTAATAGACATTACATTTCTATTTCTTATTTATAAATAATAACAGATTTACAAACTTTCTTCGTTACTTTTCAAGAGGACTAAAAAGTAGCTTAAATATTTTACGTGGAAATAGATGCCATAAGCAATGGTTAGCAGGACAGTTCGATACGATAACAAGTTGTTTACCATGAATAATCAACAGAATTTTATAGACTCCCCCATGCTATATATAGCACATTTCTCACATCGTTCCCATCGTTCCCATCGAGCCACAACCGAGCCGAACCATACCACAAAATGACCAAACACATTTCCTGTTTTGAGTTCTGTTTGTTTTTCACATTGCTTTGTGGCCAGTTGCCATCGTTTCGTTGTGGTCACTTTTGGGCCGCAGTTTGCTGTTTATCATTTTGGCATCTTCATTGCTGTCATTAAGCTCGCATTATGCTGCCATTCCCCCTCGCTTCCTTGCCACCTGCTTTCCTTTTCCGCATTACCTGACGTTTTATAAATGTTTCAAAAATACACACACACAAACAGTTATAGACACAGTCTTTGCTTGGCTGGCACAATATTTATAAAGAGAAATTTGATAAATGCTTCTTGGGGGTTTATTTAATGCGCGCCAAGTGCGTTCATTGTGCGAAATAATAAAAGGAAAATGAGTCCAAGCAGCAAAAGAAGAAGAAAAATAAAAATAAAAACAGGAGTTGTATTTTCATCTTACTTCCTTTCCTCTTTTGCCTGCCTTTTTGGGTAAAAGTTGTTACCAAAAATGTGGCAACGATTTCATTTTTAAAGTGATTTTAATAAGGCTTTGAGTTTGAGTTATTGACAAAGTTAGCAGTCTTTTGCATAGGAAAATTATAACCGCAATGTGTGAAGAAAGTCTTAAGGAATATGAGAGCTTAAAGGGAAAGAATTATTGCATGTTTGCTAGAAGAAGAAAGCATTTATCTTAGAATTGTTGTAAGTATTTGTTAAGAGTTAAGTAAATGTGATTAAAATACAACTGCATTCCCCAACTAAATGTGTATTTGAATCTACTTTTCAATCAAAATTGCATCATGATAAACCCTTGCTATTTGTTTTCCTGAAACACCTAAATAATATACTAAATTAGCATTATTCAGAGCATTTCCTGGGCTATGAATACGCAATGTTCGCCAGGGAGCCCAAATGATGGTTTGTCTGTAAACCACAAGTAACCGCAGCCGGCACAGAAACATCCATCAATTTACAAGCATATAAATACCCACACACACACACACGCACATACACATATGTATAAATATTGTATATTAATTTCCATGCGTCACGTTTTCGGACTGTTGATGATGATTATGATGGGAATATGATGATAATGCCATATCCACAGACGACGCCGCTTGATAATAATGATGATGATGATACTCATAATGATAATGATGATGATGACGTGAATCTGTTGCAGACGAGACCCCAAAAACTGACGCCAACTCCATTGGGTGCGTTTACTTCAGCAATCAAAAGTTTTTTCCCCTTTTCGCCTTTTTGCCTGCCACGCCCACACACGAACACATGCGCATGATATAATTTTCAGTACATTTTCTGCATATTCATCAAAATATTTGTTTTTATACATTTTTTTTCTTTCTCCATTTTTCAAGAGGATTTCTGATGCTTTTCTGCCATTCTGCCATTTCTCCCTTTTGTTATTTGTTCATGTTTTTATATTTTCATATAATTTTTATTACTTTATTTTGGATGACGCATAAGACTCAAGTGGTTTTGGTCCGGTATTCATTGAACTCCTTTTCTTTTTATTATTTCTCTCTTGCTACTTAAAACTTTTCATTAGTGGTCAGTTATTCATATGATTTGTATGAAAGTTCAAATGTATATGTTATTACGACTTTTGTTTTTTTATAGCACGCAATATCTTTAATTCAATTTGATGGCCTTTAAGTAACTGAAAAATGCAATTCAGCGATTATTCTTAAGCTTTGTTTCGTTATCTTTGTATAGACTGGAAGTCAGCAAATTTCAAGCGCCGCAACGTCGTTGAGCAAGAAATATGTATCATACTTTTGAGTGCTTTATTTAAAGATTGATCGGTTTGACTTTTTACAACGCGTAACTTAAATTAAACGAGGGGAACACAAATTTCGAGTAATAATCTGTGCAATATTATTAAATAAACTATTTCTTTATTAAATATACATATTATATTCATTTTGCTTTTAGATTGAATAAATGCAATAAATTATCTATATTTAATTCCCACTTGTATATATATTCCAACGTGTGCTTTATCCTCTGGCTTTTAAATAAGTACATTACAATAGCCTTTAGAATACTGTGCTGCCAATAATTTTCAAATAATTTTCTAATACACATACATGGCATTTCCATGAGTCTTAGAATGGACCCTAGCAAAGTGTAAAACACAAATCTTTCTAGGGCTTGTTTAAGCTCGGATTATTTAGCTTAAGCCATATATGCTTTTGTCGGCACTAAAACCTAAAACTTCAAGGCAACACAGCAAACGGGAACAAGAGCACAAAAATCACAGCTAACATATAAACAAGGCATGGAGGGGTGACATGAAATACAGGGAACAGGGGAGCTATGTACAAGTACAAATAGAAAAGTTAACCGCAAAGTGTTGGTTAACAAAACTACAGTAGGACTTTGGGTAGACCAACAACAGAGGGGGTGTTACGGGTGAAGGCTGAAAGGATAAAGCGAGTACAGAGTGTGCATATAATGGGAAACAACTACGAGTAATAATAATCACATCAACGACAACAGCAACAACAACAACGACAACGGCACACAGTCTGTGAATACAATAATTATTTTAAATTGCTAGGAAAAATATTTGCGCATTCGTAATTGGCAGCAGGCACTACTGACTGCATAAACAACACAACGAACAACAACAACAAGTACTACAAAATGCAGCAGTCACAATCGTTGTTGTTGTTGAGCTTGTGCAATTTTGCGCATTTTCATTAAATCTTTTAGCTATGCGCGCTGAGAAGTATGCTACGATTTTTACTCAAAACTCATGCCCAGTAACAGACCCCGCCGCCTCTATTGTCTGGCCGCATTAGCACTTGCGCCAACGCACCAACAGCAGCAACAGCAGCAACAACAGCAACAACAAAAACAGCAACAACAGAAAGTACAACAATAGCTCGGACATAACAAAACATTTCACTTCCTGAACCAGTGAGAACTTAATGAAAGCAGGTGGAAAGTAAAAGAAGAAAAAAAAACATGAACAAAAGCAGAACGACAAAGAGCTCTGTGTGAAGAAGTGGCAAGAGAAGGTCTGCTTGCCTCAAGCTGCTGGAATTGCCAGCGGGTATTTCTTGAGAACGCGGTGACGCATTCAACAGCTTGGAACTAATAGACCCCCACACAAAAACGTAACCTAAAGAATATCATACGGTAAATACTAGAGATATTGTCGAGAACTAAAAACTCTACGAATTATGTAGTCTGTGTAGTTGACTTAAAGTCAGTTCCTGTTGCACCAATTGCGGAAGACAAGTGACACTTAATTAAGAGAACTCGTGTCGCATCTGGAGGCGTCTATATTTTAAATCAATTACGAGCCAAAGTTTGCAAGCTTCCAATTTTTCAATCAATCAAAGGGCCAGCGTCCTTTTTTTCTTGTTTCTTGTTGCTGTATATAATATTGAATACCATCAATAACAATAATTTTCATAAATATGATAAGACATAAATCACAAAGTTGCAGGCGCCGCAAAGTGCCTGGAGTTGCGCTGCAGAACCAGGACCCAGACCAGATCCAGAACCAGGAACAGGACGAGGACCCTTAGTCAAGGCATTTAGTCATGCGAGGCACGCGCGCGTCTGGCAATGATGCGGCTGAGGGTATGGAAAGTACCATGGAGCAAGCCGGCTAAGCAACAGAAGCTTCAAACGGGACATAGAATGCAGGACGCAGGATACGAAAAGCAGGACGCGGAACGTGGAACACAGGACGTCTGGTGACGCCGTCACGCGGCGCTGTCATAGCGCAATAAAAATAAAAATCTAATTAGTATGCCGTTGACAGTTTAATCGTGATTACGCTGGCAAAAATTTCAACCAGCCAAAACACAACAAAAATAAGCGAATGGAACGAGAGGGAACGAGAGAGTGTGAGGAGGGGAGAAGGGAAGCAAAAGAGATTCGTGAACATGCCAACAGTTGATTTTTGTTGTTCCCCATTTTGTTGCTGGCTTGTGCTTGGCATTTCCGCCAGCCGCCAACATTGCGTGCGTGCCACAACAAATATAAGTACATGCATGTGTGTGTGTGTGTAAGTGTGTGTGTGAAAAGTTTAAAGCAGCGCAAGCAGCGTTGTTGCTGACGATCGCCAGAAAAAGGTTAAACAAATAGAATAGATTTGTGTTAAATAATAATAATAATAGAGTTATGTTAAATAATTATAACAATAAAATATAGCTATGAACTACAGTCAAACTTCACTAATTGAAACTGATTCCAATAACAATTTTAGTTGGTTGCTACCGCAACTTGATTTCCCAACTTTTAACTTTGTTGATTACAAAATTGTACTTTTCAGTATGACAGTTCATGATTTGCGTATATATATATATATATATATATATATATATATATATATATACGAGTATATATATAAGGAGTGCAGCTTTAATAACTAACAATATGATATAATAAAAAAATAATTCCATTCGACAATTTATATGGCAACAGCTTTATTATAAATAATAGACTTATAAATATAAGTTTCAGTTAACGAGAGTCTACTGTTAATTAGTATACTATAATATGCTTAAACTGTAAATATTTTTTACTCTAAACAGCAACTGAGGAAGTGACAGAAAGATTGAAATGAAGAGCGAGATTTGATATTCTTTTTGTCAACTGTGCAACTCTAGAAATCATAGATTTAAACTGCGGCAATCATTGATATCAGTTATGAAATTTCCACTGTTTAGTAACACATTAATCAACTGACTTTTTAATTATAGTTATGACAATTTCCTGATGAAACTGCAAAGAGTAAGCGGTCATCATTTGATAGCTGTCACTTGGCTTGAGTTGTAAGCATATTAAATCATTGGCAATCCTCATGTAACCTAAACTCTTATTATGCTTATTTCGTTATTTAATAATAATGTAACAACAATAATTTAATTAGTTATTCGACTATTGCTTTCAGCCAAAGCACGTCGAATATAAATATAATCATGCTATTCAGGCATTAGTTTCAATGTAGCCTGAAGTTCGTCTCAACTGTATGTTGTGTTTACGTTTAGTGTGTGTGTGTGTGTGTGTGTGTGTGTGTAAAGTACGTGCGACATACACATGCCATGCCCCACTATCCACTGCCCTCTCTAGGTTGGCCATTGAAATGCGTGTCTAGTGAAGGATACGCGCGACGTGATTGAAATTTTCGAACAGGCGTCGCTTTTCCTCTTTTCTGTGTGTTTGCGTGAGTGTATACGTGTGTGTATGTGTGTGTTAGTGTGTGTTGTAAGGCACCTTAAAATATGACTAGCTTGACTGGCACGTCAATTGGTCGCATGTCTGTCAAGCGTCAGGAGTCAACAGTCAAAATCAAGCAGTTGTGTAGCTTTGGCCTAGACCGGAAGCGGAAGTCGCTTTGATGAATTGTCGAAACCCCCAACCCCCCACAACTAGTGAAATAGCGCAGTATACTTGTAACTGCAATGCATTCACAAACTAAATTCAAGTTCAACTTTTCAGTTTCTCGACTTTTTGTTGTTTTAAAATAAAATTTAAAAAGCAAGAGATGAACAGAAAACAGGGATAAACGAGGGACAACAAGGACATCACTTGTTTATTGTAATTCGACGACAGACTGTCATAAAAAAAAACAAAAAGATGAAAGAACAGAATCATAACATGAGGCGAGCAGTTAAAACGGAAATATGAAACGTTATTAAAGCTGCCGGAAATGCAGACAAAGCGACAAGTCATTGCAGCCATTTTGCCTAAAGTGTCAGACGGCGATGAGAACACAGCACTGCAAACTGAAGGATGAAACTGAAAATGAAATCGTTTTCATATGGAAAAAAAGTGAGAAGGAGTAGAGCAATTCGAAGGGGGTGTGACGAGCATGGATTCAAATGACAATGACTGAAAAAATATTACGATAAAAAGAAAGTAGAAAATGCTGAAAATAATAATGAAAATTTCTTTATGGATGCGAATTCAACTGCTGGGACAGCTCACGACAAGCGACAAAGGATTGGCGAGTGTTGGAGAGTCACAAATGAAAATGGAATCGTATGCAAAAGAAGTCAGAAATGGGCTGATAAAAGAGCAGCGACTAATGCGGGCAAATGGCGAGTAAGAAAATTACCTGAGAATTACAAGTAAAATGTAAAGGATTTGAAACTTAAGTTAAATTGATTATATTTCGATTTGATAGGAAAAGTTCCATAAGATGTTGAACATCTTTTGATACAGATAAAAATCAAATCTGTATTAGTTTTATTTATATTCTGCTATAAAACTTAATGGAGAAATAATTTTAATAATGGTTAAGAACAGTGTTGACAAACATTGTTAATTATTATGAATGCTGAGAATCATTCATTTATTTTGTAACACCTTTTTTAGCAGCCTTTAATTTCAATTGTCGCTTGGCAGCACTTTATGACTTCTATTCTATTTAATGTACAAGTTGACAACCTTTTTTGTCGTTTCACAACACTCACTTATTTGTGGTTCTTCATATTTCTAGATATTTTCAGATATATCAGTGAACTTTGCTGCACTTTGCAAACAGTTTGATGTTATTTATTGCATTTTCTGTGGTTTTTCGATTTCTCAGTGTGTGTGTGTGGACGGGTGTGTGAGAATGTGTGGGAATGAGTGTATTTGTGACAATAAGAAAGACAAACAAACTAAAGCCTCAACCACAACATTATTGAACCACAAACTATGCAAGTGACTCACAACCAAATGTTTTCCCTATGAAATACTGAGTAAAGTGTTGAGCAGCGTTAAATGTTGCATGCAACTGGCAGCTGGTCACACTTAATACATTACATATGCAGTCTGTTCACACTCACCTGGTAATGTTGTGAGGCAGGCAATGCAGATGAGGAATATCCTGCCAAATTCAATCCTAGGCAGCACCATTCTATACATTTAGGTTTTTATTTTATTATTAATTTAATAATGCAATTAATGTTTATTTATTCATAAAGTGTATTTCGCCTTTTTTCTGAATATTTTGTTGCCCGCACTACCGTTACTTGGCCACAATGATTCGCGTATGAGCAATATCCGTTAGTTGTAACCGCAGAAATCAATTTTTACATTTGCAATCTCCTTTTTTTCCCTGTCATTTCCGCAGCACAACTTCCTCGTTTTTTTATTATTATTGTTTCTCTTTTTTTTGTTCTTTTCTGTTCTATTGGTTTTCTATTTTGCGGTTGCACTTAATGCATATTTTCATATGAATTTTTCCATCGCTTTTGTCCAACAGTTGCCAGCCACAATTAGCAGTGCGCTGAACAGTGGCTCACATATGTATTCGCATTCGCATTGGGTTTCCCTTGAATTGACTGAATTGTGTAAATACGTTTCGTTTGGTTAGCAGATGATTTCTGCATTGAACTCGATTTGGTTATTTGCATTTTTCATATCCTTTTTGCATTTCTTGCATATTCATTTCCTGTTTGCACTAAATTCCACTTTCGACTCGTTAGAAGGAAGTTCTGTATTTTTACCTTGTCCCTTTCCCTCTCTCTCTCTCTCCCTTTCTCTCGCTGTTTCCTTGTGAAATTCCAATCTCCTATGTTGCGGTTAGATTCTTCTTTGCTCTTTCCTTCCTCAGCCAGCTGCAAATATATGAAGAAGGTGCACAATGAATTAACAAACATATTTAAAAATATAAATTTTTTATAACGTTTTATTTTTTAATTAAAATATAATTTTAAATTCAGTTTATTTAATTTTAAATATCAATAACTTTAAATAATTAATGAGTTCGATGTTCAATTAGTTCGAGTCAATTTCAAAATATCAATAATAATAACATAAATAATAATTAAAATTAGACTTTATTTAAGTGTATTGTCGATTTCTATAAGTATTTCGTTGAATAGTTTTTAAAATTAAATTATATTTTCAAATTAATTTTATTCTATTTTATTTTTTATTAAATTTATTTATTTTTATTGACTGATATTATTGACATTAATATTAATATTATTATTAATATGGAAATTGAAGTTATAATTAGTTTAATTGTATTTTCGATATCTACAAATATTCAGTTTAAGAGTTTCTACAATTGAATTATAATTTCTAAATTCGTTTTATTTTATTTTAAATTAAAATTGTTTTGTTAATTACGGCGATAAATTTTTTCATAGACTGATATTGTTGAGATTAATATTAATATTAATTTCAATATGAAATTGAAGTTATACTTGATTTACTTGTACTGTTCTGCCTTATAGTTATTAAAATTTAATTTTTATTTCTAAAATCATATTTATTAAAATGAAACTAAATTAAATTTTTTAAATAATTTGCGATTCATATAAATTTATTAACTTATCTAGAAAGGAAACCCTTTAAATTTTACATTAACTAAAAACTCTATTTTCAATTCAATATCTAACAAATCCAATCATCAAAAGAGTCAGAAGACTTACATCAACAAAACTGAACAGAACTCAGCTCCTCAATCATTCGGTATTGTCTTTAAGCTGCAAGGGCTTTAGATGACAATTCAAACAGAGAAAAGATACAACCGAAGGAAGGCGAAGAGAATAGAAGGAAAAGCAAAGAACTCACAGTGCACATTTTCCGACTGATTTGAAAATCCAAATGTTGCCCATTAGCAAACCAAATACGCACATAGCAAACGAGTATATGCAGCCATATATGGTAACTTTAACTTCCAATCACGAGGCGTTGTCTTAAAGGGACCGCTTTTCCCGCTCTTTGCATTTGGAAATATTTGGGGAAAAGCCAAGCCATGAAATTGTACAACACGATTCGCACATATCGTACATGACACCATTTGGCAATGATATGACGAAGGCGGCTTTTCTCATTCATATGGTGCCTTGGAGTACGACTGTGCTTTTTAACTTGTCTCTCACACACATACACACACACTCTCTCTCTCTCTCTCTCTCTCTGTCTCTCTTACCATGTCCCTGTCTCTGTGTCTGCCTCTGGTGGAAATTCACTTATGGAAATCGAAGATACTCAACGCGAGCTGACAGGCGACAGTTCGCGACCGAAAACTAAACTCATATGAAGTATCAACATTCAGTATTCAATGTAAATCCTTTAAGCTGAAAATGCGCTTGAGAGTACAACACACACACATCTACACACACACAGAGTGTAACTCACTCTGATTGGAAATGTTTGCTTCCTGGGAAAAGTGAAAAGCGCCTGTGGAGGATTCTGTGGCACAGACTTACGACTTGGAACGTGGTGACATGCATCGCTTTGGGAATTCCATTTTCCCTTCTCCCATTCGCGAACCTTTTCCTTTGCTTTTCCATGTGTCAAGCGATGCGTCTGATTAGATTGAATGTGATACGCCAGTTAAAGTTATTATCCATACTCAAGCACATAAATTCTTTAGAATATCAACTGATTGTTTTATCCCTTGGCGACAGTTGATATACCAAACACTCTTTGTCTGCTCTTAAGTCTATGTTATTCCTATTGTTGGAATCGTCTATGTACGATATCTATTTATGTAAGATCTATTATTATCCCAGATGAGCCTAAAGATTTTCAAATAAATTTCTTTAAGGTTGAAGGTTTTAGAAATGTTGATCATTTGATTTAAGTGCTGCACTCTAATTATCAATCGATTCTTAAGTTGCATTCGTTATTATTGAGAAGATGAAATTTAAAAGTTGACAAATGTAAGCAAAATTTAAATAAAAGGCTTTAAAATTAATAAATATATATCTGATCAAATGACAATAATTGGAATATATATTAAATCAATTAATATATCAATTAATAACATTAATATTAATCTTTTTATTTATCCTGCCACGCTGTAATTTGATTTCCCTTTCGTATTTTCTCACATCTCAAATTGTGGAGTACTGTGCCACATATGTATGCTATATGTAGTTGTTTGTACATGTTTCTTTTGAGTAGCAAGTCTTAATGTAATGCTCTGCAACATCTCGTGCTCATCAGTCACAAAATGTACAAATTCCGCAACATAAAACATATTTTGTTTGCTGTTTGCAGCATTTGCCATGGAAGCTCGACAAGAAATAAGCAAAGTGCTTAAACTTTTTTTTTATGCCAAGGCAAAATAAAAACCCAAAAAACCAAAAAGGAAAAGAAAACGAAAAAAAAAATAAAAAATAAAATAAAATAAAATTGCAGCTCAAATTTATTTGCAAACATTTATTATAGTTACTTTGTTTTATTCTCGTAGAGTACTTTTGCTTGTTAGAGACGGGAGACTAGGGACCTTGACTAGGCAGTAGCAGTAGGGTGGATAGAGAGAGAGAGAAGTGGAGAGAGGGAGGAGGAGGGGTCAGTTTTTTATGCTGCATTGTTTTATAGTCATTCCAAGTCGCTGTTGTCTGGGTAATGAAACGCACCGCAAAGTTGATAAAAAGGCGACCACAAAATGAGAATGGAAATGTAACAGAAAGCGTTAGAATAGATAGAACGATAGAATAGACAGGGAGGAGCAAGAGAGTGAGAGAGGGAGAGGGAGATAGATAGAGTGTGATATTTTCCTCCTGCTTCAGCGGAAACAAATTAGTTTAAAGATAAGGAGGTTACAAAATATGCCAAAGCATACTTGCTGGAGCTATCAAACAAAGTGGCTCTCTTGATTAGCCCTAAGAGGCAACTTTTATGCATCAGGGGGAGCAGAATGATAGAGTGTGGAGGGTGTAGGTGAGGGGGGGGTTGGGAGTTAGAGAGGAAGATAGCGAGTCAGCGAGTAAACACAATCAAGCGGCAGACTTTACGTGAAAATGTTTAACAGCTGTCGATGGGAAATGCAGCGTAAATAGCGCAAAGCAAACACACAAGTGACTTCAGAGAGCGGGATAGATAGAGCGAGAGAGAGAGAGAGAGAGAGAGAGAGAGAGAGCGAGAGTGAGAAAGAGTGTCTGTAATGCGCCTTGGCCCGAGTGCACTGTAAATACCAAAGCAATTTCCACTGTAAAATTAACAAGCGCCAAACCGCAACAGACGAAGGCTGCACTAAGCAGTGGAAAAACAGAGGGAAAACAGTAGCAAACCAATGCGGGAGGAAAAAGGGGAGGCTTGTTGAGGTATTGGCATCTTCAGAATGGATAACGTGTCTGTGTCCATGTCTGTATGTGTT
Organism: Drosophila funebris; assembly: GCA_018901825.1. Taxonomy (NCBI): domain Eukaryota; kingdom Metazoa; phylum Arthropoda; class Insecta; order Diptera; family Drosophilidae; genus Drosophila; species Drosophila funebris. The sequence continues at coordinate 26,068,127 of JAEIFK010000425.1, forward strand.
AGTCTGTGGAGTGTTAGTCTTAGTTACATGGCAAGTGGCTGCTGCTGTTGCTGTTGCTGTTGCTGCTTCCACTTGGCACCATCCGTTTTGGCCAAATACATAATGAATTTCTACCTCGCATCCCTGTTAATACTCCACACCATCAGCTGCTGCCACATTCCGCTTGTTTATTTGCCTTTTTAGACATTTTTGTTGGCCGTACATACAGTTTCACACGAATGCAATTAGGCTGCCTTGGCAAAAGCCGAACGAGTTGACTGCTTAAACAGTTTTGCCATCCAAAATACACACATCCCACACACACACACACACACACACACTCAAGGTAATAACCATTGCATCCTGTGTGCAATTTTGTATGCCTGCAAATATGCCTGGTCTTACACCATTTGCCCGAATTGCCGGCCTGTTTATGATTCTGGCAGTTGCCCCTCAAGTCTGTCTTTTGAGGTTCTTAGCTGGTCAATGACAGCAAAAAGAAGAAGCGAGTAGCGTGGTAAGAGGAACTGAGAAATTGTGCTACATAGATTGCTAATATTTATTTATAAATTAATTAATAATAATTTATAAATTTATTATTAAGTCTTGAATCTTCAAAAATATGTTTGAGAATGTTTTCCTTGGAAAGCAATTAAATTTTTCAATTTATAAAATTAAAAAAAAATGTATATATTTTCATTTCAATTCAAATTTTGTAATATTGTTTTTTAAAATGTATAAGTTATTTACTTAATTCCCTAACTAATAAATAATTCCCACAAATACTAATCTCAGACTGCATTGTATTGAATAAATAAGAAATTAGTATTTAATCTAGCAAAAGGTTAAATATAAATAAAGATACTGCAATACATAAAATATAAATAATAATTTATAATAAATCTTTGCCATGCAATTTAGTTTTGAAAGAAGTGAGCAATGAAAATATAAGCAAATAAATATATTCACTTGATTTTAATATATTTTATTTACCAAATATACTAACAAATAATTTGTATTTAAGCTCATCAAAATATATTGAATACCTGTTACAATGTAGGGCCTTTCAGGTGACAAAGTTAAGCCATTAATTGTCTCAGTTTATGAGATTTTCCGCTCAATTATAATAGTGAATTTGGTTTTTATTTAAACTTTTGAAATCCACTCGAAATTAACTATGGTTGAGTTGAGAGGCCAAAAAAAAAAAAAAAACGCTGGTCTGACTTGATTCAAGCAAAGGAGGGGAAGGGAACGAGGTTACATAAACAAAGCTTTTAACTGGCCATCAGACACACATTGGACACAATTTCCATTACCCGAGTCCAATCAAATCAAGTCCAATAAATTCGTAAAATAAAATGTGCCAATAAATTCCATGGATCGAGTCTCGTTCACACATTGAAAACTAAACTAAAGTCAAATTGAATTAAAATTCAAAGCGCTTAATGTAGAGTGAGTGTGAGGGAGAAAGACAGGGGGAGACAGTGAGAGAGGGTGAGTGCGGTGAGGGGGGTGGGGGCGGAGGGTAGATGGTTGCGCTGACAGCAGCCTTCAAGTTGTCGCATTTTTCAATAAACTAAACAATTTACGAAAATTGAAGTTTATCTCAATTGTGCAGCTGTTGTTGACAACATTTTGTCGTCAGCTAACAAAGCTTTGTGCCCTTCGCTCGCTCAGAACTCAATTTGGCAATAAACTGACTGCCATATTCCCTCTCCATATGCCCCCCCACCCCACTCCCCTTGGAGGAGGACTCCTCTCGAGTGGCGCACAAATGCGCTTAGTTGCTTTATTGGTCAAGCTGTTGTGCGTGGATAAAACCCTTTTAGTGCACAATTGCTATAAATTTGCTGCGACCATTACCATGGCAGGGGTGGATTGTGTGAGGGGAGGGGAGGGGATTCAGCTTGGTTCTATTGTCATGTGTGCGACTGTGTCGCAAAAGGGGGATAACCAAGTCGATTGACGAACAAGCTTATTTTAATCTCATTTGACAGCCCTGAAAAGGCAAAGACCCAACTATTTTTACCCCGGAAAGAACATCTGTTGTAGCTCTTTGAGTTTGACAAATGAACAGCGTGAAAGGGTCTCGAATATAGCTCCCATTCAACTCTCGTTCTCCCTTCCCCTCTCTATCCAACCGCTCCTTTCTCTTTGTCATATAATTTCACCATGATTAAGTTTGAAATTTGCATTTGGTCCAGTTCTTGAGCTCAGCTCAATTTTGATGACCCCCAGCCTCCCCTCCACCTAGCAGCCATTTAGTCCCTTTGCATGAGTATTTACTGTGACCAAAGTATTTCTCTTTGGTCAGTTTCCTAAAATGTGCGGGTTAATTTTGTAATTTTCGCACATGGCCTTTCTCTGCCACAATAAAGATTATGGTCTTTGTCGACTTCGTCCTTCTTCCACTGAGTGCCTCGTCCTTTGGTTCGTTAGTTCCTTCGGTTTCTCCTATTAGTTTATATGCTCGTGTTTAATTGAAATGGAGTGTGTGTTGGGTCAACAAGGCGACCTTCCAAGTTCTCCATCTCTACAAAATTATGCTAGATTGCTTCTAATTAACTAGTGTGGTCTCGTTCTAAATTTATATGAAATACGTTTTCTCAAATTCCCAGGGGCTGTTTGAGGAAATTTTTCTTGACGACACAAAAGGGTTTTCCCTGTCCCTCAACATTGAATGATTATCATCAGTTTTGAAGGGAATGATGATGAAAACTAATTAGTTAATTGATAAATAGGGGGCAGCTTAATAAACTCTTTTTATTTTTAAAGTAACGCAAATATACTTTTAAGCTTTAACACTTTACTAAAATCGATAAAGAACATTTAGAGCAAATTACGAGAAACGAAGTATTGTGGAATCTCAAGTATTTTGAAAGATGTGCATGAGAATATTATATATTCTATATAATTATATATGATTGTTTTATCAGTGTTAAGTATATTATTTACTCTATATATTATCTATAATCTTTCTCTATCTTACATTATCATTAATCTATTATTTATCAACTGTCACTTAACATCTCTCGTATATAATTAATCTACCTTTCAGCTAGTCTTTATCATCTATTATCTGCCGACTGTCATCAACTGATTATATATTTATATTCTTTATCATCATTTATCTATTATCATTTCCTGTTATCATGTTTAATCTATCATTCATTATATATTTGGTTATCGTTATAGTTATCCATACTTTTATTTGGTTCGTTACATATGCCTTTTACTTTACAGACGCTATCCAAAATGATCTACATACACCCATACACACACTCACACTCACACTCACACACACACACACACACACTCACACACCCACACATATGGACTTCTGCAACATCCTTAGCTAGTCCCCATTTTTTCTGCATTTCCCAACTGAATCGAAGGCTCTCGCATGTCGTTGATATTTTTGTTCAGTTTGCACGAATTTCAATTCAAATGCTTTACTCGATATTACGCTTGGTGTTGCTGGGGGAGGCGTTGATGGGGTGATGAGGTGATGAGGAAGAGGGGGAGGAAGTGGGCGAGGCTGCCTGTATTGGGATAGCGAAACTTTTCGCATAAAATAACACAAGATAAATTGTTAATGCGTCTGTGGGGAAGCGATTAGCGGTAAATGTGCCGAGTTTATTTCGAGTTTTCAGCTTCAGCTTCTGCTTCAGTTTCGTCTGAGAGTTTTTTTCTATGCTGTAGCCAATGGCAGCCAATGTGGCGTATGCGCAATTTAAATAATATTCATACAAGTCCACAGTCAATTTCGGTTATTCAGTTTGCTTGCTTTTCTTGTTGAAAAATAAAAATATACAAAACAAAATTTCCGGCTTGTCCCGTTGCGAGTTTGACCAGCAAACGGAAAATATAGATAGCTTTTGGCCATGTTATTGGCAGTGCATTTACAGCTAAATAACGTATACGACATGGGTACACCATAGATATGGATATATTAAAATATATATACACTGATGTCTGACTGTTAAAATTGTCTCAGTTACCAGGGTAAAGCAGACGGGCAACTCAACTGCCATTGGCAATTTATTTTGCTTTATGTTGCCAGGGATTTTCAGCCAGGCTCAAGCCATGCTTTGAGCCAAATCGAAATGGCCAATTGGTGCAACACACATGTCGATGTGTGTTCAGGTGTGCAATTGGCAAATGCAACTCCAGTTCTGATGCACCATCTGCAACTGCAGCTCATGATAAATTGTTATTTATAATTTGTATTGTAATCGAAGGACTTTACTTTTAGTTTTCCCTTCTCGGTTTTTTTTCCCATGCAAATTGTTGGTTAAGTGGCAATCACATCTTGCCTGCTGTGGCAGCTTACAACAGGATTGCACAAATTGTTGCACTGACTATTCAATCGATGCTAGTCTGAGAATTCTTAGAGGCTTTCAAATTCATTTCATTGGCATATAAAATATCTACTTTGGCCCTGATTGCATTCAGTATATTAGTGGTATGAAAAGCGCGCTGTAATGCAATTTCTGTAATTCTTTTCATATGCTGAACAGAGCTTAAGTTGGGTGCATATATAGGATACACACTGCAGCCTCTATTAGCACACAAGTTCTACAGGTGAATAGCTGCACTTTATGTGGATATTCTTTGGGTTTCCTTCTGAGAAAGTAAACTTGGTGCTTTGTCTTGGTAGAATGTGTATTTTATATTTGAGAAATTAATATATATGGTTCAGCAGAGGAGACTTAATATTTGAATTACCTATTTACAATAAACCCATCTTTTTTATATCGGAAAATATTCTTTCTTTAGTGGAGAGCATAAAATAAATAGCTTAATTATTCATTGGTTAAGTTAGTTCGAGTTGAAGACATTAAGTTTATTATAATATTTTATTTTATATTTATAAATATATTGAAATTTTAGCAAACTTAAATTGAAAAATACTTATTATTGTAGCAGCTAAGCTGTTTCCCTTCGGAGTTGCTCTCCCTCTTTCTTCATTATCAACATTTCCGCTTTGGTGGTTCTAGTAGCTCTCATATTACTTATCAGGTCATAGACCAAACTTAACTTAATTATAATAACCACGGTAGCTACAACGAACGCTGCCAGGCAAACCCTTTAAAATGTTGCAAAAACATTTAGCCAAAAACCCAAAAATTATGCAACAAAACTCGAAACTCAAACATGTATCGTTCTCCCTTATCCACGCTCTCTCTCTCTCACTCTCGCTCTCTCTCTCTCTCTCTCTCTCTCTCACTCTCGCTCTCTCGCATACCTGTTGGCCAAAGTATCTATGTATCCGCAAATTACTGTAAATACCAAAACCGAAAAATAATTATTAGCAACATAAATTTCAAAACCAAAAATGTACAAATTTGTTAACCTGCTCGGTGGGGAGAGGGAGGGGTTAAAGTGCGGAAAGGGGCGGTATGTAGGGGGTGTACTAACCTAATTTGAAGAGCAAACATAATTTATGGATAATTACATATTTTACTGTTCACACACAGAAACGCAATCGCTTTTCCTGCCTGCAGGCGAAAAGCTTCATAGAAAGATTTTTAATTTGCAAGCGGCATGGCCAAAATAATTTTGATATAGCCAAAAATGTTGCTGTAGCTGGTTTATGAATATTGTTTGTGGTAACTGAATCTAAGCCAAAGTGTTTAAAGCTACTTAAAGCGAAGTTGTGGCAGGTCAGGAGTTGTGGCATAAATAAATGCAATGCTGCCACTTGCAGTGGCAGGTTGAGGAAGGGAAGAGGAAAAGAAACGTAACGAAAAAAATGAACAGCTGGAAAATGGCTAAAAGCTGTTGGCCAACTGTCAGCGCGTAGTGCAAGTGACAAGTTAGAACTCAATGGGAGAAGAGCGAGCGAAAGAGAAGGAGAAGGAGAAGGAGAAGAAGAAAGAGAGAGAAGAGAACCGGATGCATCTTGATGGCAATGGAGGTCAACCAACCAATTGTTAGTGTGTGCGTGTGTGTGTGTGTGTGTGTTGCTTATGCCATTGTATTTAGCTCTTTAGTAGCTGCTTCTCCCTCTTTTTGTGCCACGCTGCAAACATATTGTGAATGCCGCTGCCACAGACTGTTGCATACTTTTGTGCACTCGACTGCGCCTGAGTGACTGCGCCTCAATTCAGTCCCGCTTCTTCCGCTTCTCGCTAGCCAGCTTGCTACTTGCCACTTGCCACTTGCCACTTACCACTGAGAAATTACCTAGCCAAAGTTGCGTAGCGAATCAGGCGTAAAGCAGACAAAGAAAAGTAGCTCCAAGTTAGCTGACAGATATTATTATTTATGCGGATCTCTGGGTCGCCAAGCTACCTTCCTATTTCCCCACTCCGCACTGTTTCTCCCTTTCTCCCTTTCTCCATTTCTCCCTTATGCTCTACTTCTCACTCTTTCAGTTTGCTGCATGGCTGGTTGAGTTTTTAAGTGCAGAATCGCGAAATGGAAACGCTCATTACTCATGCGACTGCAACTTGGGCAAAAGAGCAAAACTTTCTGAAGTTAACTAGTTTGTTTCTTTTTCTCTTTCTCTTCATCTTTCCCTTCCTATTTCTCTGTAGCCAGTGTTGGCTAGTCTGTAAAGCAGTCAGGTAAGTGCTGTAATAAAGTATAATATTTAAAAAAATACACAAAACTCTCCAAGGAAATCAATGGGCATAGCTGATTAATTTCTTTATTAAACTGAAATAATGAAATAACTTTCAAATATTATAAACCAGAAATGAAAAGCTTAAGAACCAAAGAACAATTGGAATATTTATTTAGATTATTTATAGCTTAAAAAATAAATGTAAATCTAAAAAGAAGAGAGAAGGTAACTATGGAATTATTCTTATTATTTGTTGTGCATTTGCACAAATATTTGATTATTACATATTTCCTTGCAACAAATTCATAAAACAATTATTAAATGCAATTTCCAGTATTCAAAATAGAATAAATGAGAACTTCGATGGATTTTATAACTAAAAAATAACTTAAAAAGTAGTAAAAATATTTATTTGAAAAATGAGAAATGAATGTCATTTGTTTTCTAAATTTCCTAGCGTTGTAATGTTGATTACAATTGCAAAATAAATAAAATATGAATATATTATATATGTATACATATTTCATAAACTATTCACAGCTAAATTTTTAAAGGTGGCTTTCAATAACTGTTGCTGTTTCCAGCCGTTTCACATCATGGCCAATAATGTTGAATGTTAAAAACTTTGACCCAGAAAAAGAATTGAAGCGTGTTTTGTTTTTGGGGGGCAATCAAATAAATCACAGACCCGCGTCTAATTAAACTTAAGCTGCGACCCTTAACACTTGAGCTTTTGGCATTGTTTTTTCTAAGGAGACGGGAGTGGGGAGTGGGGAGAGAGTTGGAACCATGTTAAGCCGCGTGCCAGCGCACACATCAAGTCATTTGCATAAGGCGTTGCAAGTGCCGCACACACCACGCCTACGAGGCCAGGCCAAAGATCAACTGGGGAGCCATTCCAGAAGGGAGAGAAACAGGTTCCAAGTAACCCGACATGCCGACATGCCGACAAGCCGACATCTGTATATGTCTATGCATATTAGCAAAAGTTTGTGCCCCACAACCCACTCCAAGTCCTGCTCCAGCTTCTTCACCCCGGCTCCTGCTGCTGCTTTGAATAGTGGCAACTGTGTCACGCGCGCCTTTGTGTCATGTGTGCCAATTAAAGTCGCGCCACGCCCCCAAAACACCAGTCGACAACTGGCGACAACAAATGACGCAAATGTAACTATTCGAAGAGGCTATGCTCTGGTTTGCTATGATAACCATGTCTTAAAGCTTGTAAAGCTGTGCGGGAAAGCACATTCTTGCTGTCACGCTAAGCAGCTTTGGATTAATCCGCTATATTTATATAGGTATTACAAAGTATATTAGCTGACAAAGTATAATCCGGAAGCACATAAGTAATAGTATACTATCATCTTCTAGGAAGCTTTGGATTTCTTTTGCCCGAAAATCTTAGAGCTTATATTGGAGATAGATATTAAGCTTTTGTAGAGTAAAGCTGAAATGTTTTAATGTTCTTTGAAAGCATTCCCTTATAACGTGTCTGCATTTTCAAATTAAATGTGATAAAGCTGCTAGCATGCAAATGTTTCTAAATCTGAAAGCTTTTATTCCCCTGAAAGTTCTTAAGCTACGCAAAAGCTAAAGCGAAGCTAAATGTTCTGCGAGCTTTGAGGAGCTTTGAAACAATTACTGTTAAACAATTGTAGGGTAAAAATGGAAGTTATTACATAAAGTTAAGACATTAAAAAGCATTTAAGTTTCTAGAATAAAGCTTGCATGGGATTTGAAAGCTCTCGATATTTATGTTGTGTTATGTTGCTGCTTCTGCTGCATTTCATTGTACGTTACAGCTTCCCTCTTCGGTCTGGCAGGCCTTAGCTGATTGTAATTCAAAGGGTAGCCAAATACAAGCTGCTCGCCTGCTGTTGCTGTTGCTGCTACTTATTATAGTCTACTTTTGCGCGTCGTGCCTTGTTGTGCGCATTATTAGCTGTCGTTTATTTTACACGCGCAACGAAGATGGAGAAGCAGCTTGAGTGCGAATGAAAGAGACAGATAGAGAAAGAGAGAGAGGGAGAGAGAGAGCGAGCGAGCTGCTCAAGCTGATTCTATGTCCTTGTGCACAACAAATTTCTCTTGTCGTCGTTGGTTGCGTTGCAAAAGGACTTTAGACTGTAGACTCCTCACACCTATTGCTTGGGCCGTTGCATGTTGTTGGTTGTTGTGCATATGCCAGAGCAGGAGGCACTTGGCTGCCGTTACAGTTGCTGCTTGCTCCTTGCTCCTTGCTCTCTAGCACCTCGAACTCCTCGTATCCTTCTAGTCGACAGTCCTTGGCTTTGTTGTCGTCTTAGCTGCCGTGACGCTACTTATCTTTATGCATTTAAAGTCATTAGTTGCTGCCGTCGCAACGGATCTTAAAGAAGCTGCCACAACTGTAGACTGCAGAAGAAATCCCCAAATGTCAACAACGGGGAACTTCACTACATTTCCCCTGCAACGTGACATTAAAAAGGAAAATGAAGAAATTTAAGGAGAAGTAAAAGCAAAATAAGAATAAATGTAGGAGAAATTTAAAAATATTCTTCTAATGTCTGCTGGCAACTTTTAGGTGCGAGTGCTGTCAGCAAAACCCTAAAGAAAAGCAATACAAAGAGTGGAAAGCTGGGAAAAACTAAGGCCAAAGCACGCTAATGGACAATGAAAATGACAGTAGATAAAGGAAATCACCTACTCCATCTACTCTTTACTATCTTCTGTATTTTATTTAATGATTTTCATCATTTGTTTTCAAATTCTTATCGTTTTTGTGTCACAGTGTTTCTTTCGATGTATATTTTCTATATATATCTACTTTTGTATTATATTATATCAAATATATTGCCGAATCTAGTTAACTTACTTCTTTATTCTATATTTTATGTATAGATTAAGTGTATTTCATGTTCTCCGTTTTATACTATAATTCTTTTATATGAGTAATAATAATATCCACCCTTCATCTATTAAGTATCTTTGAATAAATCTGTACTTTATTTTATTTTACTTTATTTTATATTCTATTCTGCATCCTCTATTTATTTAATGCTTAATGCAATTATTTCCATTGAGTTTCTGTTATTTTCATTTAAACAAATTTGCATATTTTATCATATAATTGGAACGCATAATTAATTGTATAAACAAGTCTAAGTAAAATGGAGCAATCGGAGAGGAGAGAGTGCAATACTTATTCGAGGCGTGGACTGGTTCAGAGTGTGTTGCAAGTGCAGTAGCTGTCTCAGCTGTGCCAGATCGGAGAAAGGAGGGTGGTGAGGGAGATGGTGAGGCAATGACAGGAAATGCTAATGCTAATGCAACGCGTGGCAGCAGCAACGGCACCATTTGTGTGTCTCCCTCTGTGTGTGTGTGTGTGTGTGTGTGTGTGTGTGGCAAGTGGCAGTTGCAATATGTTGGTTGACTACTCGGTTGGTCAAGTAACTTGATTCTGCGGCTTGTTGCACATCGGACTATTTTGTAATTTATATGCGCATGTCGATGTCGCCAACGTCGTCGTCCAGCTTGGGGCAGCTTCCTTGTAATCGTGCAACCGCAACGAACAAAATCTGACAGGAAGCATTTTTGTGACAAGCGCACAAGTTTCACGCTTCAATGTGCAACAGCGTGACAGACAAGAGGTGACACGGGGGAGCCAGCGGGCGACAGAGGCGACAGATGTTTCAAGGGGCAAGCGTCAACTGCAAATGAAAATGGTGTCTGACCCGTGCATTTAACGGGTGGCAGGGGAAGGGAGAGCGAAGAGGGGAAACTCAACTGCTAGAAAATGAAATGAAAAACACAATATGTTTGGGATTTCTTTCTTGTTTCTCATCTTTTATTCCTCATTTCTATTTGAGCGGAGAGTGGATGGAGCCTGACATTGATAGACACAAGGGCCACCTGCCAGAAGCGAGAATGGAGTGGGTAGAAGGGAGAAAGAGATAGAGAGAGAGAGAGAGTTGGGTATAAGAGATGGAATATTAGGATACTTGATAAACTGGAAGGTTAAAAGAGGAAATGAATAGTAACAGAGAGAGAGAGAAAGAAAGTGAGAAAGAAAGAGAATTAGAGAGAGAGAGAGAGTATCGAAGTGATAGAGGTATAAGAAAGATGCAGAAGAACACTAGGAAAAATATAGCTGGATATATGGAAGAGTAGGAGAAAGAATTTAGATGAATAGAGAAAGATTGAAATAGGCAGTAAAGAAAGCACCGTGAAACAAAGAGTGAGGAGCAGAGAATAGAAAATAGTGGAAAGGAGCAGCAGAAGTCAGTTCAGCTGTTACAATAAAGACACAGAATAGAAGTAGTAGAACAGCGAGCAAGAGCAAGGAAGTGATAAAAAAAGGAGACGGAGACGGAGAAGGAGAGAGTAGAAGAAAGGCAATTATAGAAGCTAAAGAGTTATACTAGTGTGAATGATTAGAAATAATATAATAAAATATATAATAATAATAATAATATTAATAATATTATTAATGAAAATAATAAAATAATTATAATTATAATAAAGTAAATGTTAAACTTAAATATAAATCCATACTATGCACAACAGAACAAGCACTGCAAGTTGTCTCAATAAAATATGAGACATATGTTTGCCTTCTCGCAGACAGCGATAACCACAGAAGCAACAAAAACAACAACAACAACAACTGGAGAAGAAGAAGGGGAGGTGCTGTTTCCCGGAAGGAGAATCATCGCCATAAAGAAACATAAATATATTAAGACCACACGGTGTTCATTGCAAAAGTTGTTTAAAGCGCTGAAGCCACAAATGAATTTTTTACCTGAGCGAAAAGAAACTTTTAACCATTTAAACTGGCGACAGTTTTCTTTGCTTTTCCATTCCCATTGCCATTTCCATTTTACATTTTACATTTTCCATTGCGAGCCTCCTTCTGGTTGGCGGCAACTGCTGCCGTTGCTGCTTCAACTCTTGTTATTATTATTCAGTTACGCGCTGTTTATACAGGCGAGATATTCATACATTCATGAATTTATATATATACACACAAACATATATTTATATACACATACGTATATGTATATATATATATATATATATGTGTGTGTGTGTGTGTCTATATGAGACACGTATTCGTATCTGCTTTTGGCGCTGTCCCAACACACACGACGCAGGGCGAGAATTTGCATAAACACCAACAACAGAAAATGGAGGGGGAGCCGGGGAAGAGGGATAACCACGAAAGGGATCCACAGATAGCAGAGCAGAGAAAACGCGACTTGGTTTACTTTTAAATTTGTATTATATGCATTTCCCTTCTCTCCCAATTCTCCCGCACTTCCTCCCGCTCCCTTCCTTCTATTCCACTTTTCAGTTTTTGTACATGTTTATAAAATTGTCTAAATTCCCACAAGTTGATTTAAACTTTCTGCTTTCTTCGCGCTCTGTAAGCGCCACCAAAAGTTGAGCCTCGTTTCTGTTAGTTGCCTTCGTTGCCCTGCTTAGTTTTTCTCCGTTAGGTATGCTAGACTTTCTCTTAAGTTTGCCACAAATCAATCAGCAAATGATTTGTTCATTTGCAGCTCTTCAACTGCAACATTGCTTAATTTCATCTTTACTTTTCTCATCTCATCTCGTCTCTTCTCATTATTTTATTTTATTTATTTATAGTGTATAATTTATTCGATGTTTGTCGCATCGCACATCAGACATAGCTAGACCTGCTTACGCTGCGGAGTTTCATTCGTTTGGGGCCACGTCGCGTATACGTTATGCTTTTTACACAATTGTTATTGTTGTTGCCTGCCACTAGAGAGGTCTGCTTGGGCTGAGTTGAGTTGGGATCTTTCTTTTTGGAGCATTTGCCGGCATGCAGAAATGTTTTGCTTTTACACACGAGTGCCATATATAGCATTGGTCGGAGGACTGCGATGCCACCAGGAAATGCTAAAAATGCACTCAGGTATTGAAATCTCTCTCTGTGTATGAGTGTGTATCTCTTTGTGTACATGTGTGTGTGTGTGTGTGTGTGTGTGTGTGTGTGTGTGTGTGTGTTGTCTTCCTTGTTTATTTATGCAACTGTGCCAGAGCATTCGGTTTTGCTTTTTGGGTAAAGCAACCAGATAAGAGCAGGTTTTATGTAATGCTCTCATATGAGTATCAGCATACATATGAAATTGAAAGCGAAAATACACTAAGATGAGCACAACAATTGAAGAATTGATAGCTGGAGCAAGCTTCAGCAAGCTAGAGAAGCTGTGCAATGAGGTGTGAGTTATAAATATTAAAGTGATAAAGAGAAAGCACTAAAAGACTGAAAAGAAATGGGTTTAACAGAGCGTATACTTAATGCATATATATTTGTTACTCACAAAGTTCTGAAGCCTTAAAAAAAATAATAACAACTAATATAATAGTAAAATAATAATAAATAATTTATATAATATTATATTTATACATGAAAATATATAAAATAATTAAAATTAAAATAATGTAACAATTGTATTAATTTCCTTTCTTTGATAATATAAATTTAGCTTTGTTTAGTAATAATTATTTAAATTAACAAAGAAGAGCTTTATTTTTAAAATCATATCCTTTAGAGCATTCTTTGAGCATATTCCTAACAAAGACAGACCAAAGATATTCCATTAATATTATATTCCCCTAAATAAATGAAAGTTGAGTTTTATTTACGCAGAACAATTACACAGTTCACCAAAATCTCTCTTTGTGTGTGCCGAGAAGCCTTTTCCACAGTTGCTACCTTGATTCGGTCTCGGGACGAGTTCATATCTAATCCACTTACAACTAATTTATCCCAACTACTTTACATCTACGAGTATTGTTTAGTGGTTATGTTGTTCTCCCCAATGCACTTGACTGAACTCACACACACACACACATACACACACATTCACATACATTCACACATACATTCACACTCACATTCATTTACACTCGTATTCACACTCACATAGTCATACTCATAGTCGGTGAGACTCACACTCATCGCTTTAACCAGTCAAGCACTTGACTCAAGTGTTTGCTCACTTTGCGGCCTCTCACACCCCCTCTCTCTCTTCCTCTTTCCCTCTCTCTTGACCCCTCTTTCATCTCACCTAGCCGCCTATCTCTGCCTATCCGTGGCTATTCCTATCCGCATTCCAACCCATGTCTGCCGCATCTGCTTAGTTACCGTTTTGGCCTCTGTCTGTGCCTCTTATTCATGTTTTTTTTTCTCTCTTCCCCGTTTAGGCCATGGTTAAGTCTTCTTGGCATATGTTTCCCACGCCCTATTGCTATGTTTTTGTTTGTTCTCAGTTTGTTTGTTTCTTTTTTTGTTTTTGTGTTGTCTTTTCCCCCGTTTCGTTTCCCCTTTGCCGGCATTGTCTGGCGCCTTTCACTCACTCAGTTTATTTGTGCTCATGCATCATAAGGGTTTAATGGATTTTCTGCGGCCTCTGGAAGATCTCAGAACAGGTCTGCACCATTTCTCAGCTAGCGCCACACCCACAACTTTCACACGCCTCTTTTTGCTTTGTTTTGGTTTTCAGTTGCCCACACAATGATTATCATATTACGCACATTTGCAGCCCTCCCCATCCCCTGCCAACCCCTGCCATCCACAAGCAGTTGCCATCTTGACGTCGCTTCTGTCTATGGTGTTTATGACTTTATTTTGGCCACCTACCCAACAGTTAATACATTTTTATAGACTTGCCAAACTACTTCCCCACCCACTCTATCTCTCTCTCTCTCTCTCTCTCTCTCTCTCTCTCTCTCTTTCTCTCGCTCTCTCTCTGCGGTCCCAGAAGCACTTTACAGGTCTGTCATTCTATTAGCTTTTCGCGTGCTTTGTCATTGCCGTTAATAGACTTACTTTTCCTGCTTTTCTTTCTTTTGCTTAGACAACTTTCTTGTTGTTCTCGTTGCTGATGTTGTTGTGGCGCCATTAGGGCGCTGTTGTTGTCGTCCTTGTTGTTGCTGTAATTGCTCAGCTGCGTGAGAGGCTCAGGTGTAAGTGGCGGCCATAAAAAAGTGAGCAACACTGCGTATACGTAATGTGTAAATCAAATTGAGCGACTAGTCGAAAAGTCTATAAAAATGGCATGCGGCGCTTTGTCTATTACACTTTAGGCAAACTGAAAATTTGGCAAAGTGAAACAACGAATAATATATACACTTTAAACAATATTAATTTTGAATTAATAATACAGTAATGAGTTGAAGCTTAATGAGAAGAATAATCAAAATATAAACCTTTAAATGAGTTAATAATAATTTAATTAAATATAATATAATTTTATTAATATTTTGAAAGATTCATTCAATTTATAATATATTTTAGTTCAAGTAATTATTTATTTGTAGCAACATTTAAATGGTGGACAAATTTACGCTTATTTATCTATTATTTAAAAATAGAAAGTTAATTCTAAATATATCCATCATCAATCATTTATTGAAATATTATGTAAAAATTCACCCTGAATAAAAGTGCATTCCAAAAGAAAATATTTATATTTGATATTTCTCTTTAGCTTTGAGCACAACTTTGCAATATTTGATATTTGTTTGCTCGCAATGTTTATCCTCAAATTCTGTTAAATAAAATGTCAACATTTTATCAGCAAAATGTTGGAAATTCCACTCGATTTGCAAGCGCAATTTGCTTGTGTCAAAATTTTGAGTTTTTCATTTGCTTTGGCTGCAGCAAAAGAAGAGAGCAGCAGAGAGAGACAGATAGAGATAGAGAGGGAGAGAGAGGGAGATGGAGCAACATACTTTAGCCGCAGGCAGAGCTCTGCTGGTTTAGTTTATCCTCCCTCCGCACTCTCTCTCTCTCTCTCTCTGTCGACTGCCTTGTAGCTTAACCAGATGCGGTATATGGTATAGTTTGTAGCTGTCTTTAGCACACATCAAAAGCATTATTAACACGACGACAAGCACAGCACAGGGACAAGCATTGGTCTGGGGATAACAGAAAAGATGCCTGCGAGCAGGCTCAGCAAACCAAAACATGTGTCCTTACTGCAAAATCTAGTCTGTGAGTGTGTCTCTCTCTCTCCCTCTCTCTCTGTCCCACTCTGTGTGTGCTTGTGTGTGTATTTATGAGCAATGCCACACACTCCCATTGCCAACATCAGCAACATCAACTGCTTTTGGCATGCATTAAGTGGCCTTAGCCTGCCACACAAGGACATGATTTTTGTGGTCTTTAAAATATTTTGTTTTCTTTTTTCCCATTTTCCCACAGCCTCGATACCTCTCTCCTCTCTCCTCTCTGCTTCCCCCTCCTATTTTGCATTTAAGGTGTCTGCATAGCGCATAAAATTTATATTAGTCTAGCTGCCTCTCTACTTCGCTCGCAAAATAATATTAAAAGCAATTGCTGCAAGTTTCAACAAAAAAAAAATACAAATAAAAATAAAAGAATAAAAAGAGAAGCGTATTCCAAAATTTATTTCTTCTCTCTTTTCCTCTACACGGCGAGTCCTCCTTCTCTGGCAGCGACTAAGCAGCTTAACAACGAGAATTTTAAAGCAGAATTTAAGCAGAAGAGTGGGGACTGCTCTCGTTAATTAAGAGCATTATCAAAGATAGGGTATTAGTGCAGCTTTAAAGTACATATATTAAATTACTTAGCTATATTATTTAACTAATAAATAAATAGATAGCACAAATCAATTTTAATAAATAGACTAAGCGAGTGAGAGAAGTTTAAATCACTCTGCAAGAGCAAGCAGAGCAATCGAACTTTGCACTTCAGATGCGCTAGCAATGGGAAATGTATGTGGCACATAAACTATATATATCTCTCTCTCTCTCTCTCTCTCTCTCTGTCTATCTCTCTCTCTCTCAGTCTCTTGCAGACAAATTTGAAGTGCAGCTTGTGCGTGAAAAGCAGAAAAGAATCTGGTTAACGAAGTAGCATCTGAGGGCAGCCATGAAAGTGTTGTACGTATGGAATTGAAATCATCCAGTCATGAAATGTAGGTTACCCACACACACTTACCTACACACATATACATAGTGTCTTATGTATGTGGTGCAACTGCAACAATTTGCAAATCAAATGAAAATCTCTCAATTAGTGCGATGTCTGAGAAATGGCGCGTTCTTTCATTTTCCTTTCTATCTTTTTTAGGCTGCCACACACCTTGGCAACTTTTGCAGGTGTTAAATTGACTTGTTGTTGTTGCTGTTGTTGTTGGCGAGGCACTTGAAACTGTTGCAGATTCGTTAGTGTTGCTTTGACACTTTTGTGCTGATCCTCAGCTGCGTCGCCGACTTCCCTCATTTCCATTCTCAGCGACAGTTTTGTCAGCGACTTTTGAAAGTTCGCAACATCGCCAAGTTTTCAGTGAGTCAAACAACTTAAAGATTGCTGCCAAGGGAAGTGATGGTGGTTAGGTGGAGAGAGGGGTTGCATTCAAATTTAATAGCATTTTGATGAATATTGATTGATTGCTTTTGCCTTGAGGCAAATTAAAAGCAATTGCCAAGCTGGCAGATCGACAAAGTTTATCCAAAAACTTGTGCCTTGTTAATTCTGATATACATACAAGTTGCAACTGAATCTTGCGGTGAAGATCTTCAAGAAATAGTTAAATTTATTAAGCTTAAGTTGTCTTAGCCTTTTTGCTTACAAAGTAATTAAATTGTGAGAAAATCTCAGGCAAAATTAAATGATTTAATACAAGAAATTCAATTATTAATGGAGATTCGCTAAAGTGTGCTTGTGTTCATTTATTTAATATATATAAATACTTTTTATTTTTATAAATTAATAATCATTATTAAATTTAATTTTCCTTTAATTAATTTGTTAGAAATACATTTCTAATCTATTTGTTTTCTATTAACAAAAGATTTCTTAACCTTTTGCCAAACAAACTTTTGTAATCCATTAAACAAATATTTCAAAGTCATGTTCAATTATTAATATAATTGAAATGCATATAAACCTATTAAGCTAATTTTCTTAACCTTTTCCTTGAAGTTTCTACGTTCATAGCTTTCCCTCTTCAAATGTATGACATTCTTTATTTAATCACAACGAAACAACTCTTAATACATATTAAAGTTAATTATAAAACTGATATAAAGAACTTCTTTAACTTCTTGTTTAACTAAACACAATTACAATTTCAATATAATTAAAATCGGCAAGGAACAACTTTATCTGATATTTTCGCAAGCTGCAACTGTAGGAACTGTTGAATTATCTTAAAACATTTACAAGTTAGTTGGCTTCCAAAATCTATAAAGTATTTTAGCATTAAGTGCCAGGCGTGCTGCCAAGGGAGCGATGTGGTGATGAGGAGGGAAGGGGTAACATGGGCTGTTTGCCGGCTGCAGGACGCAATGCAAGTTGCAACCGGAAATGAGTAAACAAGCGTCAAATAGTGAAAACACAAGAGCCAAGTGAAAGCGGGAAGCACAATGCACAATCCAAACAGAGTGTCCTGCTGCTGCTGTTGCAGGTCCTTTTCGAAAATATAAATAAATGAAACATTAAACAAAACTACGACTGCAAATGCAACTACAACTGCAACTGCGACTGCGACTGCGACAGCGACAGCGACGACAACAATGAACAATGTGGAGTGTAAGAAGTATTGGGTAGTGTAGTGTTGTGTAGCATAGTGTACTGAAGAGTGTGGAGTGCGGCGCGTGCATAAGGGCGAAAGATGGCGAAAAATGAGCGAAGACAACAACCGGATATCCGGCAACTTTATAAGGCAAGTAGGAAGCAGGCAGCAGGCAGCAGGCAGCTGGAGTACACGCCACAGAGGACAACAGGACACCCAGCGCCGAAGACGCCGCTGTCGACGACAACGTAGTTTATTTTAACTTTTGATTTCCGTCCTCCATTTTGTGCACTCCCTTCCCCACCTACTCACCGTGCCCAAACCACCCCCTCCCCCCGGGCACGGTCAGCTGCATTGTCAATGCAGCCCAGCTCTGTTCCTCGTGTCGGAAAGTAGCGACCCAAGTCCTCAACAACATCTCCAAGACAACGCTCAGTGCTAGCATTAAAAATGAATTAAACTTGCGATGTTTCTTCACGGCTCACCGGTTCTGGCTAGCCTTCTCTTCTGCCTTCTCACTTCCTGTAACCGCTCTTCTTTCCTTTCACTCCCTGAGGAACTGCCGCTGATATGCAGCAGCACGCAATTCAATTTACACCGCTCGAAAGACAACTTTTGGGAGCTTAATTTGAGTATAATTACAATTTAATAGGTTAGATTTAGCAGAATAGACAATAAGTAAGGATTACAAAAATTTAAATATATTGCGATATTATAAATAATAACTTAATTCTGAATTAAACCTTTATGGCTTTGGGCAGAAGGGAATCTTTCAGATTGGGAATTGGATTGGATGACAAAATATTAAATAGTATATTTATTTCTGAATTTCTTAAGTTTTGTAAAGTATTTATATTGCTCTCCATACCTTTGCCCTACTCCTTAATCTTAAATGATGGTCCTAGTTCGACATTTTGCTGTGGCTCACTGTCGTTGCCGAATTCACCACGCAGCTTTAGTTTTTCGCCTATTCACCACTATGTAGCTCTCGCGCTGAGGGGAGTTGCAGTACTCGATCGCAAGCTCGCAGCCACAACTTCAGTTGTGCCGTGTCGCCAGCTGCCTGCTATGGCACGAGACTGCTAATTAACACAATAATAATAATAATCATTGCGCTTCATGCATGCTGGCAGTTATTTACATACCAATAATGTTAGTTATTCGATAACTAATTAGTATTTTTGTGGGCGCGACAGGTGCTATGAACTTTCAATTTATTAATGAACACATTTATCTTCTTCTAAGCAAAACTACGGAAAATACCAATCAAAGTAGCCTTTGAATTCGATTGTTATGTTCTCGCTCAGCTTACATTGGAGTTACTCCAGGTTTATCACTTTAAATCACACATTTATACAAAAAACATCAAAATTTGAAAAATATAAATAGTATTTTAAGCGAAAAGTGAATGTTTCTTATTTGTAATAATATTTTTTATAAAAAATAAAGAAATGAAAAAAAATGAAATATATAAAGAAATGTTTCGGAATCTTAAAACAGATAATAACAAAATAATATAACAATGGATTCGAAATATTATAAATATATATATAAATATATAAATATATTATTACTATTATTATTTAATTAATATCGAGTAATAATATAAAATACAACAATAAATGCAAATCAACGTAACAAAAAAAAAATAACAAAAACATTAACTAAGAATAAAGTGAAAAATATGAACTGTAGTTCGGGAGGTACAAAACAAAGGGTATCGTCGATTCTTTGTTTGGAGAAGATGTTCTCATTTGAAGCGAAGTTGAATTTATACAGATGGACAAAAGACAGAAGAACCAAGCAACTCGTTGTTTGCAGAAAATGGACTCTGGATTCTACTGGAAGGAATAACTGAAGATGGACAGATGGTTAAGAAGGAGAATATGGTTTCTTAAAGGAAGGAAAAATGGAAGTAGACAGCAGAAGATGGTTTCCTGAATTTACACTGGATACCCAAAAGAAAATTACACTAGACTTATTGGATACCCGAACAAAGGGTAAAATGAAGTTGGTTTCTTGATTTTACACTAAAACAGATTACACTCGACTTGATTGTGACTCGGATTGTAAGTGAGATAATCGATAATATGTGATATCATTTATACAGTTCTCTCCCTTTTGCAGTTATATACACTCAACTGGACTTTGACTCGATGTCAGCAGATTATATGTCCAAGCATCAATATCATGGGATTCTTTGCGGAATTCGACGTTCTTTTATGACTAAGATTGGTTATGCTTCATATATATTCATAAATTCTCTCAATGTGGGTTAGAAGCATTAATTACTTGGAATTAATTTTAACTAATTTGTATTAAATTATTTGTTAACAAATTTAATCTAGCTTTGTACCTTTGAAAGGCGTTTTTTTGGCTAAAAGAACTTTTGGAATTTAAAATAAATATTCTGGTATTTCACTTAAGAACTTGCTCTCTGTATTTGGGTGATTATAATCTACGAGCGGTAGATGGCGCTAGTATTTACTTAAACGTTTTGTGTATTTAACAACTTCATTGATTATATGGAGACAACAGTGCATTAATTGGAATAGAAGGCTTTAAGATAATGCCTAATTGATGTGACAAATGCTGATAGTCAGACTCTGAATGTATCGCATATGAATGTATGCATATATATATGAATTAAGCCTACAAACATCAGTTTACCCAAGACATTAAAATCAGTTCAATATCTATGCTATTATTAGCAAGTCTAAGGCACTTTTTACTTTATAAGCAACTCGTAAACAACACACAACAACATTTACATACTATAGAGACGTAATAATGTGGACACACGGACTACAATCATTTCACTCAATTCAATTACGCGCTAAGCCACCTTCTGAGTGCATTGAACATCTTCAAATTAATGAGATACCCAATGTAGACTTAAATCAAAACATATTCAGGTAAGTGCGGCATTCATATTATCTTCCCATCTAAACTATCGATTGTCTTAGAACTCAACTTCTGCTGCTCGATTATAAGCAGTTCAAGGCAGCTCGCCTCATACAGCGCAACTTCCGTGGCTGGAGAGTGCGTCATATGATGAAGGAACGACGACGAGCTGCGATTCAGATACAGAGAATGTGGCGAAAGTATTTAACAGAACGCAATCTTATCGTCAATATTCAGAACAGAACGCAGTCCAATGTTCTCTTCACATTCGATGCCAGTTCCATCAAGATTCAGGCCCTGTTCCGTGGTTGGTGGTCGCGTAAATATGTCAACAATATGATTTATCTGAAGACAATACAATTGAATGCTGTTGAGGACATATTACATTGCCTGAGCTATAAGATGCATACTATGAAGCGCACTGAGAAGATACCAGGAATTCGATCGTTCCGAGAGGATGAGTGAGTTCAATCAATTGTGCTTCATGCTCTCTATTTATTATTTATTTATTTTATGCCATTAATCTGTCTTCAGTTCCTCCACAACTTCTCATCAGATCTATCCTATCTAATTTAATCTCATTTTATCCCCAGTTGCCTTCATAAGGTGGAAGACTTAGTTGGAACTCTGACCTATCGATTGTACAATCGTTATGTGGGAACCAAATGGATAACATCCAGAGCTCAAATGGATAAGCAACGTTCCAACTTTAAGAACTCTGCCTTTTACACCTCGGTACCCTATTGTGGCAATGATCACATCAATGTCTGTACCCCTCCGCCGCCCCCGAAGGAACTGAAGACCTATGAGCGTCGTGAATATGATGTCTCACAGATCTTTATGGCAGCCAAAAGAATTGCACAAGATCACAAGGTCAAGCAGCATCCCAAGTCGAGTGAGTAATGAAAATTTAAAGCAAATTTTGAAAAAGATATAATTAATGTGATATTTCATTGTAAATAGAAGCACGAAAGAAGGAAGAGCGAGTTACACGATGTAAACAGTTCTGCAAGGATGTAATCTACAGCATGAGGCATTGGAAAATTGATGATCACCTTAAACTCAACATACCCGATGACATATTCGAGGGTAAGATACAGGAATTCATGACGGATCTGAAGGGGTATCTAGAGACACTGCACTATGTGGAAAACTGCAATTGTCTTCGTGATAAGAATCAGTCAGATCCGTTGGCTCCTGACTTTAAGTTACAATAATTGGGTCGTTAATACTTTAATAAAAATAATATAAAATCCAAAATTGACTAATGTGTATTGTGAGTGGGAATCGCGGAGTTAAGCAAAGTTTTGCTTTAGTGTTCTCTCAGCATAGTTGAGAGACTTGATTGAGAGCATTAAAAAGAGAGAATTGCATTTGTTTCTTCAGGTATTTTATTAAACTTTAAATTATGTTCTTAATTTCATTTATATTGCATTTCACATTTGCTTAAAGCAGAGATAAGATTCAGAGTAGGCTTATAGCTTTTAGCTGTAATTGAATGGCTCAACGCAGAGTTCCCTGTACTCGCATAGTTACTTGAATATTCTATATTTATCTGTTATCATCGCCCACATCAGTTGTCTGCCGCTTCATCTAATCAAAGCACATAAATAAATTCAATCAATATTGGCAACAAATTAAATTTAATGATGTTTGTTGCTTGCAGCCAAAGTAAAGTAGCCGCAGTCTAACAAAAACAAAAAGAAAGTAAAGAAAGAAAGAGAAAGAGAGAATAAATTTCTAACTCTGGTAAATATTTGGCAACTGACGCTAATGAACTTGGGCATACAAATAGGCAACATACCGTTATCGATACAGTTACTTGAAGTCCCTCCGAAGTATTCCGATAGCCAAGTCGAAATGATTTTCCCAATAGATGCCATAGCAAAAGGAAAAGTCGATTGCGTTTGATTAAAGAGTTTTCCACACGAAAATTTGCTCACTTACAGATTTCGCTCATGTATTCTTCTCTTTTCTTTCGCATCGAGTGAAACATGTTTACACAAAGAATTTTTGCTATTGATTGTGTGATTGCCATGTGTACGCATGTGTGTGTGTTTGTGTGTGTGTGTGTGTGGTTTTATGTGTGTTTGTGTGTATTTCCACATATGTTACAATGCTGCAAGAGAAGCACGTTTGGGCTCTATTGTGGGCACACAAAAGTCAATAGCTCTACTTTGATTTCCCCCCTCACCCTCTCTCTTACTCTGACTCCCTCTCTCTCCCTCTCTCTCTCTCACTTACTCTCTCTACCAGTCTTTCTCCCTATTTTTGGTCGTTATTTGCAGAGGTTTCGTTTCCCAGAATGAGCCTACTTGACTTAACGATTCAGCTTGTAGTACATAGGCTAGGTCTTAAGGACTCTCTTACAATTGTACAGCTTCAATTTATAATCAGTTCAGTTCACTCATATAATATAAATTTGTTAAATTATAAATAAATCGACCTTATAGTTTGTACACCAAATAAACTTGGATTACTTCGTGTTTGGTCTTGGCGTCTGTTTCCCTATTTTATATTGTCATAAATATTTACAGGTCTTATTTCTACTCTTTGCAATTCTATTTCTGTTTCTAATTTTGCATTTTCTAAATTCAACTAAGTTAAGACGTAAAAGTTGATAAGATTATAGCTTTAAGCGGCTCTGCAAATAATATTAATAAATTAATATTATATTATTTTTGAGACAGCAGCAATTTATGCGATTTTACGCCTTTCCCACTTCATTGTCTAAACGAGACGGAATTTAAATGAAATAATCACCATAATATATATATTTTGTTACTACTACATAAGCCAAAAGAGCTGAGTTTTCCTCGTCAGAAAATGACAAATGATACAACATGTTAATTAAGGATAGAAAAAAGGGCAAGAAAAATGCTAGTCATATGTGGCGTGAGAGGGGAATATAAAATAGAAACAGAATTAACCCAGATATGCAAATAAATTGTAGGAAAAACAAGTCCGAGAGCCAAAGTTGCACATTAACTTCCGCAGCTCATTAAGTCACTGTCAGCCAGAGAGAGAGATAGACAGAGAGAGAGAGAGAGATAGAAATGGAGAGTGAAAGCGAGTGAGATGATGATGGCAGAGAGGGGTAGACATTGCCTAGTGAAAGCTAGCGGAAAATACTTGTATATAAAAATTTATGCGACGCCAACTGGACGACAAACCACCCACCAACCCGCCCATCTGGAATCCCCTCTTGTAACCAAAGCCAGACTGCCAGAAAGTTCTCGCTGTGCGAAAACAAAAATAAAACATTTGGTTGGCCCCCATGTAAATTATGAGGGCTCCAGCCCCAGCACAAAGAATACGTAAATTAGCAAAATAAAATAAAAATATCAGTACCCGGGCGCGCCAGAGGTCAGCTGGGTGAGGTCCAGGCGAAAGAGGAAGAGAACAGAAGAGGGGAGAAGAGAATTGTGCTTGGGTCCAACTCTCCCCCACAGTGGAAAGGTTAAATGAAAATGTCGACGCATTAATTGAAAATACCAGAATATTTAGCTGGTAGATACTGCACGAAAAATAGACAGAAAAAATACGTAACTGAAAAAAAGGAGCCGCAGATCCTTGGCCTGAAGTTTAATTAGGCCGTCTGCTTGTTGTGGCCTATATAAGAAATGCTTAAAATTTTGGTTAATGTTAATGTTAATGCTGTTGGCCTTGTACCGTTGAAGGTCAGTTTGCTCGGCTGTTGACCATTTGAGTGCGGGACCATTTTGATTGTTGGGTGTGGTCAGACTAATTAATAAGCATTTTGGGGGCGTTGCTGCTTAATGAAATTTTAATAGGAGTTTAATTGAAACTTGCAAAGATCTGAAAATAAATTGGAACCAACACTTCAACTGTTTGCGAGAATGAATTTAAGAAACTCAATTGAAATTGAGAAAATTGTAAAAATAAAGCTAAAGAATTTTTTCTATAATTTATGAAAGTGTAATTGAGAGAAAGTAACACTTCTAATACTTCTGAAGATAGTACATTGAAGAACATGAAATTGGTGAATTAATCATTAAAATATTTATATAGATAGCTTTAAACATAATTTAATCACAAAGTACTTAAAAACAAAATATTTCTTTGAAAATAATAAAATATTAATAACATTCTGAACTTGCAGAAATCACAGTATTACTTTTGCACATATAATATAAATATTGTATATCTTAATTTTATATAAGTATAAAGAAATAGTCTGAAACATTATGAAACAAATATATATATTAATTAAACTAAAGAACTAATTCTAATCCTTTATCTCACAGTTCAACTGAGTCAAACGCCTAAGAAACAATAAAAAGTAAGTTAGAAAAAACAGTAAGGCCTTAAGAAAAGGATCAGAAATGTTCAACAACAGAATATCCATAATATAGTTATTAATTAATTCTTTCGTAAAAACAAAAGCTGTAATTCTTAGCTGGAAATTTATTTCTTGAATTTCTTCACAAGGAAACAATCTTTAAAGCAAACCATAATTAATTTTCCAGGAATATTCTAAGCCAAAAGTGAGAGGACAAGGAAATTAAAATAATCAAATAAGACAAGATGAAGAAGATAAGAAGTACTTCACTTACTTGACTGCCGATTGATATACTTGTTTAAGCAGGAATTTAACTAAAGACTGAAAGTCGTCAGTTGCACACTTTGTTCAGCGGCTAATTGGTCAGGCAAAAGCAAATTATATGAGGCACGCAAGGAGTTGCATGCTCAGCAGGATTGTAACGCCGTGCGATGTGAAGAAGTTTATTTAATTTGCGGTTCTTGTCGAAATATGGAAAACACACACAATCACACACACGCACACGGACTGTAATAAATGAACACACACGCGCGACGACGATGACAAAATGTCTGAGAAAACCAATGAACTTTATGAAATATGCAACCTGAACAATAGCAATAGTAGCAATATCACTCATACGTCTCATATGCCACAGTCTGAAGTGCCTGGCACTTTGCACATTTCTGCGATTGTTGTTGTTGTTATTGTTGTTATTTGCGTTGACGACGCGGCGACGGCGAGCTCGTGCGACAGTCTGACTCGCTCTTGGGGTAGATCCAGTTCGTAGCGCGTTATCAATGAAACTGCTGAACTGCTGATTTTTCTCGTCATCGTCGCTAGCATCGCCCCAGAAAGCATATTTTTTTCCCGTCTTCGTTTTCGTCGTGCGACTCTCTCGGCACTTCGGCGCGACTTCGGCTCGCAATCGTTTTGGGCGGGCGACTCAACTTAACGAAAGCGGCAGCAGCTGTGCTCCGAGCGCCAAACTAGGGATATTATTTTACGAAACTGCAAGAGAGAGAGAGAGAGAGCAACTGAGCGAGGGAAATTTAAAGTACTAAACAATAGGGAAATTTGCAACTGTAAACAGCAGCTGTAACATTAGAGAATAAAGCAATATGTTAGTAACTAAGTATTTGCATTAAATCATCAAATAATTGTTATGTAATAATTAATTTGTTAATGTAAAACAATATATATGTTTTGTTAGAACTTAAGTCTTGAAATAACTACAATAAATAAATTACACACTTGTCCCAAAATATAAAAATGGGAATTTTACAAGGGAATTTATTGGGGCATTTCAACGGATTTTTATTTGAAAGTTCAAGGGTTTTTATTTATCTGTAAATAAATATAACAGAAAGAGATTTCTGTGACGAACTCAAAAGAAAGTAGTTAATATTAGTTTTCTGACACAATCATGGATTCATCTGTCATTTGCCAACACAATTTTCATTTTAAGGTTATTTAATGAAGTGAGGAAACAAAGAGAACTCAAATGTGAGACAGAAAATCGCAATATCTTCTAGATAAAATGGATATAATGTAAAAGCTAATTCTCCTTCAATTAAATGCCGAGTTTGCCATAACTAAACTCTTTTATTTACTCAAACGCCAACCAATTACTGGCTATTAATTACAAATGATCCGTTAGTGTTTACGACTCGAGGGGTAATTACTTACTTATAATGTGAAATGTACTTAAACCAATGCCAGTTTAGCTATGCTCTTTCTTCCTTTCACTCTCCCTAGAATTGCTTTAGATAATCCGCAGCTCGTTAAATTACTGAAAATCTTTTATAGCACGCCTTTAGTTGACGACAAGCAGCAGCTTTAATGTGCTTAATATGATTATGAGTGCTGTAGGGAGGGAGTGTCGCGTGGGGAGAGGGGGAGAGGGGAGAAAGGAGGACACACAACCTCCAACCTAAGCTGGCTGTCTGCATACAAATTAAAGCATAATTTATAAGCGCGTATGTGAGAGATTTGGCTTTGTTTTTACCTGTTACCAGTTACCTGTTACCTGTTACCTGATGACGGTCATAAAAATGCGGTTTTATTGTCGACGCGGTGCCTAAGCCTCAAAATGAAATATGCATTTTGAATTGCCTTAGTCTCTCCCAGTTCGAATCTTTAGTCTGTGGAGCAATGGGAGCTCACAGCGCGCTCTAAAATTTGTGAAACGCCAGTTTCAACTTGGCCAAGTTCATAAGCAGCAAATGGAGTACGAACAAAACTTATCCCACGAGCCATATTTTCCATATGTCAATTGAAATTTATTACACACCCTCCGCTCCCTCTTCCCGCATTCCCCCTCTTCACAACTCCTGTCAAATACTTCGAACCTGCAAGCTTGTTTATCAGCTAAAATATTTGTGAATTGTGTCTATTATGACTCGCTCTCTCTCTCCCTCGCACTCTCCCTTTCTCTGTCGCCCTTACTTTCCCTATCGAGGAAGAGGACTTGTTATTTCTCTATAATAATTCATAATACATTTCACGCTTCGCTTCGCCTGCCATCTGCATTAACCGCAAAGTCGCATTTAAAGAGCTCACCAAATGGCGGAGGAGTCAACTTTGTACTGAGTGTGTGGGGATAAGGGGCGTGTGAGGAATGAGAGGGAGTGCATTATGAAAATATGTAGAAAAATCTAAAATAAGCGTCCTTGATCTATGGCCCCATGTTGGCAGCTTGACTTTCAATCCCACTGACTTATGGCCAATTTGATGGACAACAATTTATTTGGGCTTTGCCAACCTGTCACGTATTTCCGGTTGTCTTTTATTTATAGCAAATATTTCAGCTGCACCTAAGCTAGCAAATTGTGTATAAATTTACTATATATATTATTATATTTACACACATTTTGAAAGCAGTTAAAAATGTATCAAGACTGAGGCTAGCAACAGAAAAGATTTAGAAACAAATAAAAAGCCATAAGTAAAATTATTTATAGATTTCTATTCATTTCTAAAGTGAATTTAATAACTGCTTTATTGCATTTTTAAACTGTAATAATTATAATATATTAGATATAAAATTTAATCAAGTAATACAAATTTTTAGAAATCTTAGAAAAGTTAAGTTTATAAGAGAAATGTGTTTAATAATTAAAAAGGACTTTTTGAGTTTTATTTTATATTATTTAAAATTAGTAAAGTCCTCATGCAACTTGTTGGCACTTTTACTTTAGCCTCATTCCTTCCTCTTGCCACAACTTCACTTATGCAGTCTTTGTCTTTAACATAACCTCAATAATAACTGCTGAAGATATCCAGTTATAAGAACGTAATACATTGATCTAAGAATATGTATTTCGGGTTCACGGCTGGAAAATAATTTCCAAGTCATAAGCAGAAGCAATGCATCATTTTTATGCCGAAAAGTTTACAACTGCCACAGCGATGAGTGTGCCCAGAGGCATCAACAGAGCGTAGAGTTGCTGCTGGCAGAGTTGCCATACTCACGCTCACACTCACACACACGCATACACGCATACACGCACACACATCTGTGAAGTAAGCGAGCGAGCAGAGAGCACCCCAAAGGATATTAACAATAATCTAACCAAATTAACCCAAAGCACTAAAGTGTAAGTGACATTAAGTTAATTTTCGTGCGAGGACGAGCTCAAAGAGGATACAGCTGCAAAATAATCACAGTGTAGAGGGGGAGCGAGACAAAGAGAGAGAGTCAGAGAGGGGAGAGAGAGAGAGAGAGAGAGAGAAAGACAATATGGAGAGGAGAAACTAGCAACAGCAGTTGAAGCAGAAGAAAAATGTTCGAGTTTTATTTTCATTTTCCTTTTTGTTGCCACAAAGTTGTTGCTGTTGTTGCTATTGCTGTTGTTGTT
Organism: Drosophila funebris; assembly: GCA_018901825.1. NCBI lineage: Eukaryota > Metazoa > Arthropoda > Insecta > Diptera > Drosophilidae > Drosophila > Drosophila funebris. The sequence continues at coordinate 26,097,275 of JAEIFK010000425.1, forward strand.
GTTGTTGGATGTTGCAGCAACTGTGCAAAATTTCCCACGAGATCAATCAGCCACAGGCAGAAGTATAAGAAGAAGCAGAAGCTGAAGCAGCTTGACTCTGCCTGCCATTGTTGTTGTTGCTTTTGCTATTGTTGCTGTTGTTGTTGTTGCTCTTATTACTACTTTTTGCAACTTTTTCCTTTTCTTTTGTGTAACTTGAACGAGCGTCTGCTTTTGTTTTTGTATTGTCTATGAACCAACAGCAAAAGCAATAGGAACAGCAGCTTATTTTTCCTTTACTCGATTTTTCTACGCTTTTCTTCTGTTTTTCCTCCCTTTTTTGTGTCTTTACACCTTTTGGCATTGGCCTTTGCACTGAGCGTGGCTAATGAAGCAACGTTGATGCTGCTAGCGCGGCGGGGGAGTAACGCAAGGGCATCGGTCAAAAGGGGGTGAAGTAGAATAGAGGTGGAGAGAAGAGGAGAGACAGATAGATAGAGAAAGAGATAGCGAAAGTGGAAGACAGGTATCTTTTAGTATTGCAAGGTAATTGTATGGAAGTAGCACCGTGGCGTTTGTCCAAAGGGGCGTCTACCCCCTTCTAGGAAGTAAGGGATATAAAGAGGAAAGAGATGAGAAGCAAATAGTGTGTCAGACTAAGGTATCAGCTGGAATTGTAGGCGCTTTATATGAAAGTGACACAGAGGCGTTTGTCTGAAGGAGGAGTTGAGTTTGGAAAAGATGGGGAGGGAGTGTGTGGAACATCAACTAGAAATGCATGAGAAAATAAATAAATAACTTAACTTAAATAGAGATAAATTGAAGAGCACTCCCTCTTCAACTCTCCCACTATCTCTCAGTCAACCTCACTCTCCCTCTCATTCTCCCACTATCTTACACTCACTCTCCCTCTTATTCCCTCTCATACTCCACTCCCATTTCCTTATCTCCCCCCACTCCCCCTATTAGTCCGTCTCCCCTCGAGACGCCTCTGCACAAATCTATAGTCCACAAAAAAAGGCGAAGAAAAAACTGTCATCAAATCGAAACCGAAAACTGAAGCAAGAAACTTTTGGCGTTCATCTCATTAACAGGCTGACACTTCAAGGACAACTTAACGCTAATTGTCCTGCTGTGTGTGTGTGAGTGTTAGTCACCTCCCCCTTCTTATGCCCCTACCACTACCACTAGGAACCTCCACAAAGCCTAGCAGATTGATTAATGGATGTCAACGTCAGCGAAGGTGACAAGTGGCCAACAAGTCGAACAGGGATTCGTGTCCTGGTAATCATCAAGCGCTGCCTACTAAATGATCTGTCCAATTGGATGCGGCCCAAGAGGGTGGGCATTAGGGGTGGCGGAAGGAGTAGGGGTACCCAAAAAAGTGTGCAATAAAATGTCAAAAAGTCGCACGGCAAATGACATGAAAATTGTTGGAAAGGTTTTTCTTGCCAAGTCAAGGTTTGCAGTTTTCCGAGTATGCGGAAACATTTAATTTTGCGCCTCAATTGTGGACTCTGTGGAGTGGGAAGGGGGTGGTGGGAGTTGCGGGGGTTAGGTAAGCCAGCAAATGGAGTTTCTTGCACAACTTGCACTTCCGTCTACTTTTGCATTTCCGCCAAAAAAAATAAAACCAAAAACCGAATTGGCCAAACGAGTCCATTCGAGTCCATTCGACTCCTTAAGCTTCCATTGCGGATGTCCGTGTTGCGATTTTAATGCAATTTTTATGCGCTCGTTTTGACTTCCTATTTTCTTATTTCCTTTATATTCTTAGATTCTTATTTGACTTTATTTTGTGTGTTTTTCATCGCTTTCCAGCTGCACAGGAACTGTGTCCGAGTGTATCCTGTCGGAGGATGTCTCAGGTATTGTTACTTGGTCTGTGCTTAACTGTGTATTACATACATGTATATTCCATCATAGCGAGTGTCGCTCGTAGGCATCTTGCATAGAAATTAGTTGTCTAATTTTTACGCAAAGTTTCAGTTTCCCTCTCTCTCTCTCTCTCTCTCTCTCTCTATCTCTCTCTCTGTCTTTCTCCCTCTTCGATTCGATAAAAGTCGGCTGGCAATTTGTGCATAAAACCATTTTACATGCTGCTAACCGCAGGACAATGTTTGCAAACTAAGAGCAACTCTGAGTCTGGCCCTGCTTACCTCCTTCCCTCCCACACTCCACACACTGCCACCCTCACATCCCCTTGGCTGTTGTTGAAAACCAAGAAAATTCTATAAAGAGGCACAAAAGACGTCAGCAATGTCTACAACAGCTCAGCAGCAACTAAAACAACAACAAAGGCATCAATAAACAGTGTAAAAGACAGTCGCCAGTGCCCCGAACATGGAGACAAAGGACATGGAACATGGAACATGGGGACAGGGCACAGGAGACAGGGGACTGCGAACAGAGGAGACGGGGCAACGCAGGAAACAAGGCAAAGGGAAAACGGACTTGAGGCCGGCCATAAAGCTTCCGGCCACTGGCAGCTTTTGCTGGTCCTTCATATTTTTATCGGTTGTGCCTCAAGAGCCTTGGGGCAACGGGTTAAAAGGGCGTGGCAGTGGGTAGTGGGCAGTCCAAAGTGTGGGTAGGAAGAGGAAGGGGAAGAACATACGTCAAAGATGCTTTATTGAGTGAAACAAACAAAGCTTCGGCCTTCGTCTTCGTCTCCGTCATCAGAAGGAAAGGGAATTGGCAAACAATTTTAAAGTTGTGCGGTTACTTAAGCTCAGTATCCAGTAGCGGCTTCGCCTAACTGTTACTACCCCTAGCAGTACCTACCCCTTTTACCACTCCTCATTCCCTCATCCACCCACTCGGTTCAATGGTTTACACCAGCTGCCGTTGCACACAAACAAAATGCTCTAGGCGGGATTTTAAAAAGCACTTACCAAAGCTACCAACAGAGAAGCTTTTGGATAGGGTGGTCGTGGGCATCGGCAGTGTGTGGTGGCCGGGGAGTGGGTAGACACTGAGAGGGGCGCCAACCATACGCGTATGCTGGCAAATTTGCAAAATATTGACAGGCATTGGCAACAACCTCCGATCCAGAAGCCTTCATCCTCAAAGCCGTCGCTTGCCGGGCATAATTTAATAAATCAATATTTTATTAGCTGCAGCAGGGTTGACAATGTGCGAGAAGTGGGTGAGAAGAGTAAGCGAAGAGGGGGATAGGGAGAGACTGGGCTGTTGGATCAAACAGGTCGTTTATCTCAATGCGAAGGTGACAAATTTAATAAACAGCTGTTGGCAATTGCCACAGCTTTTTATGTGGCTGAAATACCAAGTGTATGTGCTGTAAAGTTATCGATATTACATTAAATTATCGATACATTCAATAAGCACATGTAATACAAGTTAATTGACATAGGGAAATAATAGGGGAATTGTTTTGAATTACGAAGTAAATAAGCTAAGAAGTTATCGATCATAATTAAGTTATCGATAAGTGCAATAATCTAATTAAAGCTTAAATGGGAGGAAACTAATAAAACATAAACTAATTAAATACTATGTAAATCAGTTGAGAAGTTATCGATATGTAACTAAATTTTCGATAAGTTCAGTTAGCACCTAATTAAATCTGCTTAAATTTAACAGAACTGTTTGAACAGTTGTCTTATTGTCCCAACAAAATAGAGAAACTTATTGATATATTATTAAATTATATTTATACCCTGTACAGGGATATATTAACTTTGTGAAAAAATTTTTGTAACAGGCAGAAGGAAACATCTCCGACCCTATAAAGTATATATATTCTTGATCAGCATCAACAGCCGAGTCGATTGAGCCATGTCCGTCTGTCTGTCCGTCCGTCTGTCCGTCTGTATGAACGCGTCGATCTCAGCAACTATAAGAGCTAGAGACACCAAATTTGGCATCAAGGTTCCTGTATACCATACTCAGATCAAGTTTATTTTAAATTTTGGATACCTCCCCCCCTTCCCCCGCAAATCGAAAAAAACTAATAATAGCCACATTTTTCAACGTAGACACTTCTAACTTAACAGGTGCGTTAAGAATGATATGTAGAAGGAACGCTGGAAGTTTCATCAAGATCGGTTTGTAAATAAGACAGTTAATCAGCAATAAAAGTTATTTTTCCACGGAATCGTAGAGTAGCAGGCAGCACATGTGTGCGAGCGAGACAGCGAACGACTGTGACACATGCGTCTGCTTACCATGTGTGCATATTTGAGCGAGCGAGATAGGGAACTACTACGGCACAAGCATAAGTAAATTAAGTGTCGTAACACTCAGCTTTTGATTGAATATGTATAAATATGTGAAAGTTAGCTGCTATAAGCAAGCAAAGAATTCATATGCTAAATGACAGTTTCAAAGGGGATTTCTTTAAACACCTGTTATGTTCTTACTTTTATTTTAATAAAAGTATCTATTATCAAAATACTTTTAATGTCGAAGCCTGTACAGGGTATTATACTGTCGAATGCGGTCGACTGTAGCCTTTTCGACTGGTTTATAATGTTACATATTATAATTATGTAATAATCAATTATAAACTTAATTAGATAGTTCTTATACCAAATATCATATTAAATATATAATGAAGTTAACTTTCCTCTAATTTATATCTACAATTTCAATTGTTTGTTTTGTTTGCCTTGTCCAAATCTGCAATTAAAGATCGATCTTATAAGGGAAAATGAATGTTTTGGAACGTAATCGATAAATGTGACTAACAAATTTAAATTATTATTATTATTATTATTATTATTATAATATTAGTTTCTACTTACCTTCCTTATCTTCAGCTCTCAGTATATGCAATTGCAGCTAATATTTATTATCCTCTGTATTGCTTGTCCTGCTTTTCTGCTTTTGTTCATCTTCTGCTGGAGATCAAAAGCAAATGGAACACGTGTCCGACCATTGCTAGTAGCTAAACCGACCACAAATAGTAGACGAGGTCAGACCCGCCCACACACACACACACCCCCACACACACAATCACACACGCACATATCCAGCTCGCACTTTCTGCTGAGCTGCTTAGGAAGGACATGGACATACTGCGTATATCCTTGCCAGAGCATCAACTGCGTGCAATGCCTTTCAAGTGCGGCGCCTGCAGCAAACGCATAGAAAAGAAGAAGAAGATGAAGATGAAGCTGATGCTGTAGTTGTTGTTGTTGCTCAAGTTGACTTGATGTTGTTACAGTTGTTGTTGTTGTTGTCGCTTTACGCACTCAGCAGAAATGTTCAACTGACGCTGCTCCTTTCATTACTTATTTCTTTATGACGCTAATGTCCTTAATTCGTCAGTGTTAACCTAATTTCGAGTATTCGAGCCGAAGCAGGCAACAAACTTCAACGACAACAACAGCAACAACGGCAACGAGGACGATGACGATGACGACAGGACGCAGGATGCAGGAAAATAGAAAGAATTATGCCAAGAAAGTTTTCTATTTTGTCGCAGCAAAAGTTTTGCGGCCAATGCGACGACGACGATTGTGCCACACACACACACACACACACACACACACACACACACACACACACACACACACACACTCATACAAAGAGGGGAAAATTCTTTGCCTTCTGGTATCCTGGCCATGTCCTTTATGTTTGTCTGCGCCTCACAGTCGCACAGTCTCTGAGTCTCTGAGTCTCTGAGTTGTGCGCATTCCCAAAGGCTATATAAATCATAATAATTTTGCAATGTAGCAAAGGGCAAAAGGAGCAACGGCAGCCTCGCTGTCGCATATCCTTGTGGCATGTCCTTTATTTGCTACGTGTTGATGTCCTTTTGATGGCACTTCTTTTGGGCCAACTTGCAGGCCGAGTGCCGAACAGTAACCGAGCCCATACGAAAGCCTCCAGGGCAAATGATGTCCGCAAACCGCCAAGCGACCCTCGCACAGTAGCACACACACTCTCTCTCCCTCTTTCTATCTAGCTGTCTCTCTGTCTGTCCGTCTGTCCTGCGTGTCCCTTTCGTCCTGCGTGCGAGCGTGCGTGCCGTCTTGTATTTGTAATTCCTGGCAGCATGTCCAGCATAAAAATATACTTAAGTGATTTCTCTTGATTCACTTACATAGATTTGGGTTACATTTCTTTTCTATTCCTGCGACAAGTCCTGGCCACAAACAACGTTGCAAATAAATAATCTTTATGATAGAATATGCCATCCCTTTGCCATTCCCGGCCATCATCTCGGCCCTTCATTTAATTTCGCTTAAAAGCGCCAAAAGTTAAGCTGTAATCATTTAAATGATTTATTCTCCTTGATTTTCATATCACGGATCGCCGCTTGTCATTCTCCTTTTTGAATAAGGACACAGGAGGAGTCGCAGAGTAGGGAAGGTCACTTTCATTCCCTTTTCCTTTGCGCTTCCCACATCTCCCTTGGGTCATTCGAATTGGCCTGGAACTGGGGGACATTCTCAATCATAATTTGTTGCTGTCACATTGATAATAGCAGATTTATATGCGTATCTCTGGCAGAAGGTGAAATTTTATGTTGATTTTGCGATTTTGTTATTCACTTTGGCATTGATTTAAGTTAAGTCAAGAGTTTAAAAGGTTAGGGAAAGGTCTGCTGCAGCTTGTTAAGCAAGTTAATAGGTGATTTATAGTACTAATTGTAGGACAAACTATTTATATTTGTATATTTTAACTTAGTGCAAAAAGTAAGTAACAGATTTAGTTGATTTGATAATATATTTAATAATATAATATATATAATATAATTGATATTTGTATCTTACAAATAAAATCATAAAAAAGCACTACTTTAAACGCAAGTCGAACTCTATTCCGCTCCGTTTCATCTGCGCACCGCAATGACCAGCGAATGCAACTGACGCCAACTGCCTGCGGGAGGCTGTATTCATGCCCTTAGCACTCTGGACTCTACTGTGGATCTCTTCTGCAGCGTGCAATGCTAGTTGGTTGCACATACACACACACCTCATTGAGTCGCCACTGCAGCATTCACCCTCAGGGGCACTCATGTTTGGATGCTAACTGCAGAAAGCTCGCCTAGCTGATCACTCATACACACATGTATATATGGCGCTGTGTGCAATCCTTGCAGCGTTCTCCCTCGGGCGCGCACAGATGCTCAGACAATCACACGTACATGCATGGAAGTTTACGGCAGTCAATCTGTTTGATCACACATACACATATTCGAGTGGATTTTAATAAAAATCAGAACAGAGATTTTAATATGATATACATTTGTACAGAAGGAACAATCCCTATTTTGAAGCAATCCTATTTTAAAAAGAAGGGGTCAGCTCTAATCAGATTTAAAAGATGCTGTTTCTGTGAGCAGCTGAGCGCGCCCGTTTGCATATGTGACCAATTAGGAGAGCTCTAAGCAGATGCGATCCACATTCGCTGTGATCAAAATAAAGTCCACAGCGCTGAAAATTAAATTCAGCAACTCGCTCTCTGTGCTCTGCGAGCGGCTACAGTAGAGTTCGACTTAATGTTACTATTAATATTATGAGACTTTCTTGTGTCCTTAAAGTCATTTATCAACACACTGGCCAAATGTTTATTTAATTAATATAATAAAAGCGCAACTGTTAAGCCAATATTTGAAATATGCAACAAAGGCTGAAATCGAAACCAAAGAGCTGCCATCAATTGCAGCAATTCATCCTTGACCTCAGAGGAAACTCGAAGTCATTAGAAGATTTTTGCGCTGCATGGGAAATTTTTAATTGTTATTTTCATGCTGTTGTTGCACTTGTTGTTATTCTTTTTGTAGCAACAAAGACCCTGGGGGCAGCTGAAGCAGCAGCGTTGAAAACAACGCTAATGACTAACTTTTGGCAAAGCAACAGCAAAAAAATATTTCATAGCATACATTTCAGGGCTGCTTCTGTTGCAGTTGTTGCCCTTGCAGTTGTTCTTGTTGTTGTTGTTGTTGTTGTTGTTTTGGTAGTCGTCGAAAACACTCAAAACCCATTAGGCAACACTTTATGCTTAGTTTAAAGTTTGAGGGCACACAAAATACAAAAACAACAGAAGACAAAAGACAAAAAATATGTATATATATCAGAAACGAGGTAAATGCGGGCCAAGTGAATTTTGCATATTAGCACTGCAATGAGTGCGAAAGAGACGGAGAAGCAGAGGGAAGGGAAGAGTCGTCTGTTTGCTGCAGTCTATAAAAACGTTGCTCAGTTTAACAAGGAACAATGTGCTGTCTACTTAACAGTTGGCGATGGGTTGTGCCGCAAGGCGTGGCAGCTGCATTTAAAATGCAATTGCCGTACTCTGTGCACACACACTTACACAGAGACACACACACGCACACAATGCAAATGAATTGAGGCTGTCACGCCCCCCAACCGGCCTACGCTCACGCCCAAAGTTATCCACCAAGTTGTTAACTGCTCAGCACAAGGGAAGGGACAGGACACCAAAAGGGGCAAGGGGAGGTGATGCAGGGCCGTAGGCGTGGCGTTTACATTGAAAATTACCCCACTTACTGTGTTGACGAGCTCGTCGCAGTCGATGTGCTGAAGATGTACGTCTTAGGGACACAAACAATTCCGCACAGTGGGTAAAAAGTCAAGATTAACAACTAAAAAACTAAATCATTTTTATTTGAAATAGAGTTAAATTGAAATACTTCATAATAAAATAGGAATGTATTTTAAAAGGTATTGAAAATTCTATTATTCAATTAAAAATGTACAATCAATCACTAATTTTTAGTCAATCAACAGAAGTTTATTGAAACTCATTATCAATCTATGATGAGGTTAACCTGTTTTTGCTTTCTCAATATAATCAGCTCAATTTATCACTCGAATAGTCAATCAATCAGTCAATCGTTCCATATTTATGACCCTTTATTAAATGTGGTAATCATCAAACTACATTTGCTGTATATAATCAGTCAATCATCAATCAAATAGTTAATCAGTAGCTTAATACGTTTTCGAGTTGTATTTTCCAATCTTTTAACAATCAATCAATCAGTTTATCATTTATTCCCTCATATTTCAAATGTCGAAGAGTATACTATATCTATATTTAACTATATCTAGCTATATAGCTCCAATTCTACATCTATATATGTCCTCATCTCACATTCAATTCAAAGTTTCATCCGAATGAAATAGCTTTTGTACCACTGTTCTCACAGTGGGCATTGCAATGGGTTAAGTACTGCAACCGCAACGCTTTTGTGGCCGCCGCGTGGCACGCGTATATTAACATAAATCGAATGTGATGCAAAGGACAACGGAAGGAGCGGAGATAGGAGGGGGAAAGTGAGAAGAAGAGCCTCTGACGAAGGCTCCTTTGACACTCGCAAATCACTCAACGCAAATGATAGATGATCCCACCCTGCTGTTACCGCTCCTCACTTCTGCCAAGCAGACTTACAAAGCGATGCAGCAGAGAGGAGAGAATGAAGGAGGGGGAACCAAAAGGTCGGAACCCGCAGCGTCATTTAACGCAATAGCGCCAACTATAAATTTAAAATTAATTTTGAAGGCAACGACGAAGGCTGCACATCAGCGACGACGACATCTCATGCGAGACATTTCCGCTTACAAGCGGCGGCAGGGGAAACAAGAGAGGAAGCAGCGATGGAGGAGAGAGAGAGGGAGAGAGAAAGAGAGAGAGAGAGGAAAGCGAAAGCAGAGGACACACACATGACACGCATTTTATTGCGCTTCAGTCGCATCACAACTGACAGCGAACCCGGAGCTCGAGTTTGAGTTTTGGGTTCGGATTCGGGAGGTGTGAGCAGTGAGGTGAGGTAATGTTCGGGATTCAGGATTCGGGATTCGGGTTCAGGCAACGGGTAGCTGTTCTTTAACGCTTTGTTGTCTGTCATTACAAGTGCATAAATTATTGTAACCACATTTGCTGGCGTCAGTCCCATTGACGATGACGCCAACTACAACGACAACGACAACGCCAACAACGACAATGACAACGATTCCAACTCTGACTCTGCGGACAGACAGATGGAGTATCATCAACATGGCGACGATGGCGGTGATTGCAACAGTTGCCTCTGCGCTGATGACATGACAAAATATTTTCCCAAGCGACTTTGTTCGACTCTCTGTCGTTCTATCTCTCTCTCTCTCTCTCTCCCCCTCTAGCTTTTTCTCGCTCTCTCTCCCTCTGTCACCTTCGCAGCTCCAAAAGTTGCTTTTGACTTTGATGCCAAAGCCACACACATATACTGGCAGACACCCACACACACGCACGCATTCACACACGCATACATCAGTTGCGCCCATGCCATGTCACGCCCACTTTTGTCATGTTGCCTTATGACCTTTATGCAATTGCATTCTGCGGCAATGTGTCGTCGTTGTCAGCAGAGACGTCACATGTGTCTCCCTCTTCTTCCCTCCACACAACTCTCTCTCTCCCTCCCCCACCTCCCCCACCCCTCTCTCTCTCACTCGCCTCTTGAACTGGGCACACTCGCTCTGGCTGTCTTACGTTGTGAGTAGTTCTTTTAGCTTTGTTTTTCTGCTCCTCCTCTTCTACTCTGCTTCACCTTCATCTCCCATTTCTTCCCGTTTTTTGTGCATTTCATTGTGGATTCTATCATTTTCTACTCGCATGCTTCAGCGATTTTTGGAATTTTCAATTTGTTCAGAAATTTTTGGACGTTCTCAACGAAAAGAAAGCGCTGCAGTTAAATGGAAGAAGAGGAGTGAAGTTCCCTCACTTTTGTGTGTGTGTGTGTGTGTGTGTGTGTGTGTGTGTGTGTGTGTGTTTGTGTGTGTGTGTTTGTGTGTGTGTGGTAAAATAATAGAAACAGCACTGCATGGTATTTTATTTATGTTTGTATTTCAAATTAAAACATAATTTAGAAAAATTGCATTTCTAATTGAAAGCAGAGAAAGCAATTATTGCAAGCAAAGGAATTTAAAGTAATTAAGAAGTGGGATTAAGGTATTAAGATATGTGGCTGGCAATTAATTTGAAGAATGCATGTGAACTTGTAATAAATAAATAGATAAAGAAAAATAATTTATTCATATGTTTAATTTAATTTAAATATGTATAACCAAAATAACAAAAATATAACTAGACTTTATATAATATATAAATATCTAAATACAAATAAATAAATAAAATAACTAAATAATTAAATAACTAAATAACAGTATAACTAATAAAAAAGGTATATAAATCATTAACTGGGTAACTAAATCACAAACGTTAATAACTAAATGGCGAAATACCTAAATAAATAAATACCTTTAAAAATATATTAATGAATAACTAAATTATAAAATATCTAAATAAATAAACAACAAAATAATTAAATTACAGAATAACTAAAAACCTTACTAGCTAGAAGAACTAAATAGCAAAATAACTAAATGGTTAAATTGCCAAACTAAATAAATTAACTGAACTACTAAACTTATAAAAAATAACAAAATAACTAAATATCAAAATAACTAAATAAATTAAATAGATTTCTTTTACAACTTAAGTAAATATAATTAAGTACAATTTTCAACCATTTAATGAATGTTTTAACTCGTCTTACATTACCTGATCTATTTTTGAAGCAACGCATGAGTTTGTATTTAACTTTATATATTATTTGAACAATTCAATTAAATCCTTGAGCTTTTTCCAAGGCTGCCTTTAAAGCTTCTTTATGCCACTTCAGAAGCAACTTCAGTCAGCAACTATTTATAAGTTTACCCAATCTGTTAACTGTCATATTTTATGATTATTTATTTCTCTATTGCTATCTATAAATAGTACGCTTAATAGAACATCAATCCAACTCATACTCCAATTTTTTATAAGCTATCGAAACTCAATTACAATATGCCAAATAATATTTAACTTATTAGCCAAAAGTTTGGCTTAAATTTATGGCTGACCACAGCCTAACATAAATACAAATTTGCCATTTTTATTTTAAGCCAAAACTTTTGACATTTAATGAGGGGAGAGTGGGAGAAATTGCGAGAGATATCGAGAGGAGAGAGAGAGAGTGAGAGAGGCAGCCGCTGACCTCTGTCAATAATAAAACGCTTGATAAATGCTTAGAAAATGTACGAAATATTTTACATGCGAATTAACGCAATAAATTTGATGCCAACGAATCCCAACAACAACAACAATAACAACAACAGCAACAAGTACAAAGAATATCAGAGAAAACAGAGAAATATTAACAACAACAACAACAACAATATCAAACATAGAAACTTTGATTGCGAAACACATTTGTGATTTATTTGAGCGAATATTTAACAAATTGCCAGCCCAGAAAAAAGTATATATAAATATAAATACATATATATCTGGATATATATATAGTGTATATGCTACATTGGTATTTATTTATGCGTCGGGCTACTTAAGCCATTAAGCAAACGGCTCGCACCACCCGAAACCAGCCAACCAACCAATCCTCAAGATGTTGTGCGCAAATAACTTGATTAAAAAACCGCAAAAACCTATTGAGGGCCCAATGCGTTGACCATACACACACATACAAATTGTTTGGGGTGTGGGGGGGGGGGGGGTGGGTTAGAGTATATTTGGCATGGGCAAGGGATACTGAGGGTTGAGACTGGGGGTTGAGCCTGAAGGGTTGCAGAAATACACTGAGGGCCACATGTTATGGCCACCGCAATCCGATTCAATGTGTAATTTAACACGAAATGGGAAACGATTGCCGCTGTATGTGTAAATGTGTGTGAGTATGTGTGAGTGTGTGTGAGTGTGAGTGAGTGTGTGTGAGTGTGTGTGGAGATCTCTCTTGACCAGGTGAAGGCCATGGCTGACCAGTGCATGGACCACACCTGTGGGCGTTTGCTGCTCTTGATGTAACCCATGGGCGTGGTCTCTGTTTGGGCCCAACTCTGTTTGCATGCTGCGGTGTGGTGCGTCATGTGTGCGGTGTGGTGCAGTGTGATGTGGTATACTTGAACACTTTCATCACAGTTTATTGCAGCTGTTGGAATTAATGTGACAAAATGCTATAATCTACTGGGATTTGCCTTAGCGAAATGAATTTCAAGAAAAAAGCTAAGAAATTGTATTTCTTGACTTCATTTTAAGTTGTTTTTTAATCAAATTAAATATTTCAGAGCAGAATGAATGTATTGAAATAATTGGAAGAATTGAAAATATGTCGTAGATTTAGAACAATTAATGTTAAGTTCAAATTATGACTTACGTTATTAATGACACCCTCTGAGAATACCATGTTAAGAACACTGTTAGTGTTGCGAAATGTTAAAGTAGAATGTAGAAAGAGACAAAGAGTGTTCCTCGTACATTCGGTGCAAAGGGACAGGTCCGAGTGTGGAGTTACGGTTATGTGTGTTGTTAAGTAATCAGTGTTGGAAGACTTCACTGATAGGTCGAAGAGACAGGGACGATTATGGAAGAGGAAGTCATAGACGTAGGACGTCCCGGTGCAATACAATCACACCATAACCTTACGACTTCAACCCGACAGAATGGAAAAGGAAAACATCTCTTCTCCTTCTCGGACAGATATATATTCTACATTAATCAATTAATTAATTTAATGATTGATAATAGTAAATAAATATATCTAATTATATATTATATATAATTATATGTTTACTTATTAATTATAGTATTAATTTAGTTTCAATTTGTTGCAATGAATGTTTTAAACATTAATATTCTTGTGTTCGCCAATGTCTTAGTTGCTTACACTGAACTAAACCCGTCAGCTACAAGTTATATTAACAATCAGCGGAAAACTCTGTGGAAATCTGTTCAAAAAAGATGGCACATTTTCAGCAGACCTTTTCGATTAAAATGCGTTGCATAGTTTTCAGCGCAGATTCGCACATTTGCATGAGGCGAAGAAGATGGAGGAGGAGCAGGAGAAGTAGGGGAAGTTGGACGCCAGCAGAGGACCCTGACAGACCTATAACCAACCCGAGGAGCACACAAATAATTAAGTTTTTTCTCTAACTTTTTTTGTGGATGTGCGTGTGTGCGTGTGTGCGTGTGTGTGTGTGTCTCTGTCTCTATAGCTGTGCCTGCTTCCTCGTCCTGTCACGTAACTTTACAATGGTAAAAACTTTTGCATTTTATGCGCTCTACTCACGCCCCCACTATCTCCCTCACTCTCGCTCTTTCTCTCTCTCCCTCTCCCTCTTCCTCTCTCTCGCTCTTGCTCTCCCATTCTCTGGTTGATTGTCTCTGAGCGGTGCATAAAATGTTTGTAAGTGACGTTGAAATTGAGACACTTGTCGCTTAATTGTTTTTCGAGTTCTGTTACCAAAAAAAGAAGGGGAAAAAATAAAATAAAATACATTAAGTGAATATGTTGGCCTGGCTTTCATTTCAACATCGTACACAGTTTGGGTACTTGATAGTTGGACTATCCACCCCATTCCCCACTCCGTCTCACTGCCCGACCCCCTTTAGTTGTCCCCTTTGCTGTTTTTGTTGCCAGTTGAGAAATTGCACTTGGCAAACGTTCTATGCGTGCTTGGGATTTGCCTTTGCATGCTTTTGGCCTGGTTCTGTTCGGGCTTTGCTTCTTCTTCGTCTCCTTTTTCTCTATTTTTTTGTTTTTGTGTTACCAGTTTTGCATGCCGGCCCCCTTTCTGCCAGTGGGCGTGGCCCACCAATGCGTCCTGTGGCTGTAGATTATTTTAAGTAATTATCAAGCGATTTGCGCAGCGACTTAAGTGCTATCAACTCCAGTCTCTGGCGAGGGAGGAGCAGCAGAAGGTGGGGGAGAGGCGTGCAGGGGACATGGATATCGTTGCATTAATTAAACATGGAAATGTAACTGTTAAGTGGCAAGTTAGCAAGTTACTTTCATATTGTGAAATACAATTAAAATTAATGTAGTTCTTTTTTTTTTGCAGTTATTAATTGCACTAGATAGTTTGTTAACTTTTTTAATATTAGCGAGGGAATACAATATTTTAAAATATATAAAATAATTTTTATTCTTTTATTTGTATTTGTTGTTATTTAAAAAAGTCCTTAATTCTCTTAAAAGCATTTAAAAGTTAATATATATTAATATAGAATTATTATTAAGTTGATTATTAGTGTACAAATTATAGTTTCTATTAATATTATATTTAAATTTAATTTACACAATTTTATGCATAAGAAAGTTGAGCTGAACATAAAATGTGAAAATTAAATTATATATTAAATATAATATTTTGCTATCAATATTTATTATTGAAGAAAATCTTTCTGATTTGAAATACTTGAGATATTTCCCAATTAATTATTTTGTTTTATTTAATGTAAATAATATTTAATGAAATATCTTTTATAATTTTTAATTTATGCTGAATTTAAATGAGATTTTTGATTCTTTTCGATTTAAATGAAATTTCTATCTTAATTTTTTTGAATGAAGTGCATTTCCAGTGTCCAGAGTTTTCTTAATAATTTGATTAATTTCCACAACGAACCTTTGGGCTGTGTGCATCGAGTTGAAGGCCCCATTGAGTATATCTGCAATATGTGACCCAAATGTAACTTGGACTAATTTCATTATGACAGAGAAATGAAGGAGACTCATGCGTTGCAAGCACTCGTTGGGCTTGTTGCAAGCAGCACTCGTTGCGGCAATGCATTAAGGGACAAGGAAATGCCATTGGCATTGACTATGTATGTCCTGTGCCAGGACAACAACTTTCTGAAATGTGAAATTTGCGGCTTTTTGCAAACATTTTATAATTTGCCGCACGGCGCAGCACATAAGTCAGCAAAGTGATGTGATGGGTGACGGGAGAGTTGAAAGGCGACGGGGAGGGGGGTGGATGTGGCAAGTACTTTGAGTTGCCATGTAAGCGAGTCCTGCAACATGACAAGGACATGGGACAACAGTCAGCATCAGCCGAGGTTGTCACTCAGCAGGCAAGTCTCTCCATTTAACTCTCCTTCTCTCTCCCTCATTCACTATCTCTCTCTCTCTCTCTCTCTCTCTCTCTCTCTAGCTTGCGATCTCCCTCTCTCATACTCTCCATTCCTTCTCTCCCTATTTCGGCTATGCCTAACACAACACTCGGACAAACCGCAAATGATTTTGCAGTTGACAGTTGTCTGTTGCCATTTAGGGAATTTAGTGTTAATTATGGTTGTAATAAGTTATACAACACATGCAGACATACAGATACATACCGATACACACAGTTGATACACACACACACACACACACATATACACATGATAGGGTTCGTTTCGGATCTCCAAACTTCAATTTCGAAAGTTGTCGCATTGAAATTAAATTCTTCATACATTTTGGTGTTTTATTCCTTTGTAAATGCTCGTTATACAACACTAGAAATTGTCAACGCTTTATTATCAACACTAGCTAGAGTTTTATTAACCCTTTATGAGTTTATCTTGGATAGAAGTTCATGCATTATTATTATTATTATATTTTTCTTCTGCTAGCAATGTTGTTCTCAAGTCAATAATTTCATTTTTGGCGAATCTTCACTGCACTTATCTGCAGAATAATCGTTTCTCTGTTTCAGATATAGATGTAGATTGAAACTACAATTATTTATGATATATATAGGAATCTATTTTCAAAATTTCATTAGTCCAGCTCTATCATTCTCTGAGATTGAATGACGAATAAGCAGACGCATAAATTTAAATATAAATATTCTTATTAGTTAGAACGATAGAAGTTTTTTATAAAACGCAGAGTTATATATTGAATAACATATCTACATACACTTACAGATAGATGTTCTTAATCAACGTCTGATGATAATTCCGTTCACAGTAGTTGAAATTCCATTTATACATCAACTGAAATCGGATTCTTTTATCTTTTAATTATCTGTTATTATAGCAACAAATATTTCAAGAAAGCAACCACAACATAATCAACTGTCTGAATGCTTGCCTGTCTGTGTGTACTTGTTGGTGTGTGTGTGTGTGTATGTCTGATAGTGTGTGCACTGGGACAATAGACAAATATTGTGCATGATAATTATCAATTTGGAGTGCAGTCATCGTAGCTTTTGTTTGCAGCAATCATAAACGTCAGACAGTTTGTCAATTTCTTGGCAATTCCTTGCCCCTCCTTGGTCCTTAATGCTGATGCTCCTGTTGCAGTTCCTGTTCCACTTCCTAGTCGAGTCCTTTGCAACTTGATGACTCAACTGGTTGCTGCTGTCTATTTGCGGTTATGTAACTCAAACTCAATTGCTCTTGATATGCGACTCTGTAAGTCTCTCTCTGTGTATGTATATCTGTGTGTGAGTGTGTGTGTGTAACTGTGTGTGCATTTGTCGGTATATGAATTTAGGCATAATACACTGTCCCTTAGCTCTTATCCCTTCCTGTCACCTCTCTACACCCGCAAACCAGTCAATTTGCAGCTTATTGATTTGGGAAACGTGAGCTGGCTGCCTACGTCAACTTGGCTAAGACCTCCAGCATGAACTTATGCAATGCAGATATCTGCCTTTAATTAGGATTAAGTCTTGTTTATCAAATCTTAGATAATATATCATTGAGTGAGCACATCTTCAATGGGCCTACAACACAATTTGTAATTAACTAAACGTTTTCATCCTGTTAACTTATAAAGCGGAGCCATCAGTCAGAAATGCAGCTGAATATTAAGCACTTCCAGTTAATAAGTATTAGACATTGTATGCAAAATTGGGGATTCGCATATTAAGATATTTATACATAATATTTAATAATAATTATTACTATTTTAAATTTTCAATATAATTATATTAATTTTTATAGATTTTATATATTTATATATTTATATATTTATATATTTATATATTTATATATTTATATATTTATATATTTATATATTTATATATTTATATATTTATATATTTATATATTTATATATTTATATATTTATATATTTATATATTTATATATTTATATATTTATATATTTATATATTTATATATTTATATATTTATATATTTATATATTTATATATTTATATATTTATATATTTATCTATACATTCAATCACCTCTTCGTAACTTTCAAACTCTTCATCTATTTGAATAGATTCCTCAGTGCTTACTTCTTCAACTTTGCAAAGCTTTTAAAAGAATTTTCTTCATAAATTTCCATGCTGATTTTATAAAATTTGTATATATTACATAAATTTATTACTTATTGTATAAAGTTTATAAACATATTTCGCATTCTTCACATTTATAAGGCGCCTAACATATTTGAATAGATTTCTCAGTGTTCAGCTTTTCTTCTTCTACACAAACATCGCAGACTTTATAAACTGTTGTCCTCTACCAGACTACCTTGAAACTGACTAGCAGCACTTGTAATCTTTACACATTCATACTCATAAGAATAAGTATGTTTCAGAGTCGTTATCAGATGCTTTCTCAGGTTGTTTACTTAATGTAAAGTTTTCAATATGCAAGCATTTCTCCATTTTCCTCTCCTCTTTCTCACTTTCTCTTAGTTTATTTTCGTTGCTTTTTTTGCTTTGGCCAGGTGTTTTATGGGCAAAAATATTTTCATACATAAAAGTTTTACGGCAACGACAAGAATAACAACAAGAACAACAAACAACGCTACAATGTCGACTCGGTATCATTTTGTGACTTATGGGTTAGTTGCTTCAAGTAAAAGTGAGCTCAATGTTGCAGCAAGTAAACTGTGTAAATGACTGGAAGAGCACGGAGTGACATGGAATGAATAAAGAGATCAGAGACTTTTGAACTTTTCATATTGGCGGAATTTTGCAGCACTCTCTTTAGTTTTTTTAATCTAATTAACAACTTGGAAATTCCCTGAGATCAAACAAAGAGAAAGTGATTGTGAAGAAAAAACTAACAATTTGTAAAATAAATAGATAATAAGCAAAGCGCGGAGACACTTAAAAGTCTTTTTAGCAAATACTGTTTGCAACACTGAGGAATATTAACGTTCAAATAGTTGATTGTATTTCATTTAAATATCGTGAAAATTATTTAAACAAGCATAAAGTTAGACAAAGGAAAGCACAGGCAACGTGAGAAATAGAAAGAAACTCTTAATTTGCTACTGTTATTGTGACTTGCCAACATTAAACGCATTTTGTTATTTATATATTTAACAAAATTGAATTTCGAAACATACATGAAGGAAAAGGCGCGAAAAAAGTTAGAGAATGTGCTAAGAAGGAGAATGTGAGAGCAGAGAAACAGACCGTTAACGAATCTTCCAACACTGTTCACGCTTTAATTTAACGGCTATTCATTTAACAAATTGCACACTAAGAAGATGTCATTCCTGCAGCTTCCTACTCCCTTGGCCCAACTTCCGCTAAACACGCTCCTCCCACCGCCCCCGCTCTACTGCTACTGCCACTGCCATCCCACCCACATTTTTCTGGCTGTGTCGCCTCTCGCTTGTTAACTGAAACTAAACAGTACAAACACGGCTGTCAACAACTGTAACGTTTACCGCATGTTACCGCTGCGCAACGTCCTGTGCTGCATGACAGGACATGTTGTGGCTTCTCGGGCTACCACACGCACACACACACACACAAACAGAGAGAGAGAGAGAGAGAGAGAGAGAGAGAGAGAGAGAGAGAGAGAGAGAGAGAGAGTAAAACAACTCATGCTTGGTTTCGTATGTTTGTTCCATGTGAGTGATAATGCATGTGTCCATATGGGACGTTCCGTGCTGGGTTCGTTGGTCAGAGTCCTCCTACTCCCACACCACACTCCTCAACTCCCTTACTTCACCACTCATCCATCCCTCTCCTTCTCCCTCTCGACACACTCCTCACAGCGGTGCTTAATTGTTGAAATGCATTTTAGATACACTACTAGATACAGCCAAGGGGCCATTGAATTAGCCTAGTCCTAACTGCAACTACCAATGAGAAAAGCAGGTGAAAACGAGGTGGAATTGTAGAATAGAGTTCATGAACATTCGACGCAAAGCCCGAGTTGACTGGTAAACGGAATTGAAGACATTGAAGATGCCTCTAACCAGTGGCTTTCTAATCAACCAAATTGCATGTGCAGTTAGCTTAGAATGCTATTTCACACTGTGTGGCAACCCTGAAGCATAAAATCATAGTGGCAGCTCTAATTAAACCATAAGTTAGATTTTGGATCTATTCTATGAAGCACAGTGAAGAGGTGTCTCTTATGATTCTGATTCTCTTATCATTTAATTGAAAAATGAGAGTTTATTCACAACATTTTTCATTTATCGATAGTATTTTCAATTGATTATCTCAGGAGCAACTCTAGAGTAACCTATCGATACTTCATTGATGCCCTTTTTCTGGACTTCCTTTTCAGTCCATTTATATGACGAAATTCCTCTTATACCGCCACCACCACCGAATCATCGCAGTTGACCCACCAAATTCATAAATTAGACTTTGTGTGCATTTCAACAATGTTTCATTTCCCCCCAGATCTTCCTTCCCTCCGATTGTCAGTTCTGCCGCATTGAGCACACAATTTATGATAGCAGAAATTTCGTTTTGAACTCAGAAAAATAACACAAAAAAAATACGAAGAATAAAAAAGGAATTACAAAAAAATCAAATATGTTTTGGCAAATTTCTGGACGATTATCAAAAACGTGTGCCATATGAGAATGTAGAGCACATTTCCATTACGTACTACTTTTTTATATTCTTTATTGAGCCAGAGCAATAAATTCAATAATTTATGAGCGCAAATTTGTTGCAGTTTGAGCGATAACAGCTGCGAACAAGAATATTTAAATAAATGCATTTAAATTGTAGGCAAAATTAAAAAAAAAAATGAAAAAAATTAAATCATTGTCAAAGTTTGACAAACGAATCGCATTGCAAACTGTATTATCACCTCAAAATATGTGTAATAAAGTCCCGAGGGCTCCTGACACAATGCACACCACACATACTACATACTACACCAGGCAAACATGAGACACACAAAAAAAATATAAAGAAAAAAACCGAAAAGCATTAAAAAACGCAGACAGGGTTGGGTATATGGTATATGGTATATGGCATATGGCAGCTGGGGAACTGTCCTCAGACCCAACACGAGAGCCCAAAACCCCATTGGCATCCCGTAACCAGACTCAAACAAAAGCCAATGCCAATGAAGTTATCAGCGTGTGCCAGACAGAGCTTGGGGAGCAGCCAAAAGCCGAGTAAACACAGAGACAAATAAATAAATTACATTTAGACGGTGAGAACGAGAGAGAGAGAGACAGAGAGACAGAGAGAGAGAGAGAGAGATGGAGGAAGAGAGAAACACTTGCGAAGTGGGAATACAAAACCAGCTTCCCTTGTGAAAAGAAAGATAAAAATATACTTAACGAATTTTAACTTCATTTGAGTTTTTTAGGCATTTCAAAAGCCTTTGCACAATTTAAAATTAAGCTAAATAAATAAGAAATTTAAATCAATTTAATTTTCAAATATATTTAAATATTTATAGGATGAGCGTGAACTGCAGCCTTTCTTTCGCTTTGCTTATAGGCAACAAAATAATAATAAACTTCTATTTAATTACATATAAGTTAAATATTGAACATTTAATTGAATATATTTCGATGTTCTCTTGTGCATTATATCTACCGACTATTTATTTGTTCTGAATGCAAAACAATAATTTAATTCATTTGAAAGTACTTTTTAAATTAATGGAATAAAATAAAAACATATTAAAGGCTCTGCTTAATATTTATATTTAAAATAAACATTTAGCAAGGTGTCAAGCATTGACGCAACTCAAAGTAACAGAGATAAACATATTCATATATATATATATATGTAGAATGTTTATTAAATGTAACAGTGTAATTGAATATTAATGTGAAATATATAATGAAGATGAGCAGCATCCAATTTTCGTCAACAGCTTTCAATCCTTCGTAGACAACTTTCGCTAACAACTTGACTCAGCTTTACAACTTTTCGACGACGTTTTTCTACTCCAGCTTGCGACTTCTTTCTTCAGCTTTTACGACTTCAGCTTGTGCATTCAACTTGTACACTCTGCTGCGACTTCTAAACTCTTCTGCGACTTCTTTACTCTACTGCGACATTTACACTCTGCTGCTACTTCTCAACTCTGACGATCTCCTCGTTCGACTCTCCTTCTTCTATATCTCGCGTTGCCATCCAGTTACGCTGCTACTTGTTGAGGTTAGGCGTTGCCACTTAGTTATACTGCTACTCTTCGTTACATATATATATACATATATACATATAAATACAGAAGAGATCACTTAACTTAAGTTACAGCACTCCATTGCTTACCTTTCAATTCTTAAGTTTCAAAAGCAGAAATTTAAAAATCATTACAAAATACATAGAGAAACATGTCCAAGCCAACAACTATTAAGGATGCCCTCGCACGCTGGGAGGATCGCACCAAGCAGGAGGCTGTCACAGCTGTAGATATTGGACTGCAGTTTCAATATCCGCCAATTGAGAAAATGGACGCTACACTGAGCACCCTGGTTGAGTGCCAAAAGTTGAGTTTGTCCTCGAATATGATTGAGAAGATCAGCGGCATTTCGGGCATGAAGAATTTACGTGTTCTCAGTCTAGCTCGTAATTACCTGAAGAATCTGAATGGGATTGAGGCATTGGCTGAGACACTGGAGGAATTGTGGGTCAGCTATAATAATATTGAGAAAATTAAACAGATTGAAGCTATGAAGGCCCTCAAGGTGCTCTACATCTCACAGAATCTCATCAAAGATTGGGCTGAGTTTATGCGCATTGGAGTTCCACAGGGCTTGGCTGAGATCACCTTTACCGGGAATCCACTTTACGAGAACATGGATCCAGCCAACTTTCTGGCCGAGGCTGTACGACGCTTGCCCAATCTTAAAAAATTGGATGGCGAGCCAATTATACGTTAGGTTTAAAAAAACCCCACATGAGTTCTTCTCGGTATGCAATTGAAATAAAAGATGCAACCACAAAATGTTAACCTCAACCACCCAAAGTGGGTCTATTAGGGGCCATTGCCACGCCTACACAACAAAACATGGATTTTTCTGCTGTAAGAGGCATTGTGTGCTTGTGTTTATGTGTGTGAGTGAGTGTGAGTCGAGCACATTTTGTTTTCTATTCTATTTCTTTTGCATTGCTGAGCATCAGCATCAGCAGCAATGAGAGAATTTTCCAATTTTCAATGCGTTTCTGCTGATGAGCCCCATTGTTTAGTGCCTAACCTCAGCAACGTTGTAGGTGAAAGGTTTTCGCTTTTGTTTTCCCCTCATTTTTACCTACCACATGCCACATGCCGCATTGCCCCCATACTTTGCGGAATACAAGCTCAGAGATTCAGTTTTTGTCTAGCATTGTTTGCATATTTTTAACCTGCTCGAAAGTAATGAGCACAGATTTTAACATACACAATGTGGGCGTTGCATGTTAGGCCTTGATGTGCCACAAAATGTGAGTTGTTCTCGCATCTATTGGAAATATTTACCTGTTTCATGCTCAATTCTGGTATTTGTTTACAATGGGAGCACATGTCGGCCAGCTAAAGTTCAATTTACAAAGAGTTTTGTATTTTTTATTTCGATTGCTTGGATAGATTTTAATTCCCTGTAACTGTTGGTGGAATGGTATTACGAGTTTGCTGAAAGGCTGGGCATCGTTGCCTATTCCTCTGTACAGCCATATGCACACATTTACAGACACTACTATAATCTCTCAAATCAACATCCTTTCTTAGCTCTGTTTGCACACATTAATAGTAGCCAATGTAATCTCTTTTATCTTTTTAGTATAATCACATTTATAGACGCCACTGTTAGTGATTTTCCAGTGCATAGATAAAGGCCAATGAATGCATCCCTTTCTCACTTTCTCTTGATTCAGTGGCTGCAGTAGCTCTTTGCTCTTAAGAAAAACAACGTGACCAATCACAAGAGCCACAGTGCTTACAGAGCTTACATCGATGCCACTCTATCTATCTCGCTCTCTCCCACTCTGTGGATCTTGCTGCTATATTAGCTCAACTTTCTGTGTGCATGCTGTGTGCACACATTAATAAGCGTCACAGGGTGACTAATCACAGCAGCACTACATGGAAACCGCTCTGCGCATCCCGTTCTCTCTCAACTGATCATGCTGCTGCTTAGCTTGTGAATATTTTTAAATACAGGGTAAGTGCTAGCCGCGATTTATGCTATGTTTCCACACTATTTTGAGTTACAAGTAACATCCAAGTCTTCGATACGCATCCACGAACTGAAAAACAATATAAGGCACCATAAAAATATTAGGTCCATTGGTTCAGACAGTTTTCGGGTCTTTCTCTCTCGAACGGTTCGATTGTCTGACAGTCTATGGCCAATATAAGAGCATTTATTTGTTTTGTGCGCATAAATAATCAAAAACACAGACAGAGTTTGGGCGGCGCCCTCCGCTTGAAAGGGGCAGACAACAGACAACAGACAACAGACAACTTGGCAAACAAACCAAGCCAGCATACATATGAGGATGCATGTGGAATGTGGAGTCGGTGAACGAGCTAAATATGTTGAATAAAATCACAGAACGCAAAGCGAGAGTGATCGACTGAAAGATACCCTGTAGCTTGCTTGCAGATGCTTCTAATAATATATGTGTTTATTCATATAGATATGACCGCTAGATGGCGCAAACGAGTATTTTTCGGGTCATCGTCTTCAGCATGCGCCTTAACAATCCGCATTGACACATTTTTAATAGGTATAGCTCATGAAAATATCAAAGAAACAGGCAGACACCAAAGTTTAATGATTTCTTTATGCCTTTTCAATTTAACTGCAAATTCACCTAATTTTGTGTTTCTCTTATTTGACAAATACGTTATAATTTTCATTTAATGAAATACCATAGAATTTTATTATCAAAAATGTAATACAGACACAATAAATGTATGCATATAAATCGCTTTTGAATAGTTTGTAATAATAAGGCAAATATGTGAATCGGCTTAAATCAGATTAAATTTGTGGCAAAGAAAAACAAAGAATAAATAAATAATTACGTGAATTTAACTTTGTTTTGCAACATTTAAATATTGGGGAATGTTTATAAAACATTTAATTAATGATGAAAACAAGGTGAAATATAAATATAAATATTTATAAATTATTTAAAATATTTCCTTAACCAATTGAGGGGTGTGAACGCAGCATGGCTTTAAAAATGTTGCCAATAACTAAGGTAAATTCTGTTTTTATATGTATGTATATTTGTTTTTCTTGTATTTTACCTGCTGTAAACTTGAGCTCGGACTATGCTCTTATCATAGTTGAGGCATAAATCACGCGTTTAGTTGCCAAGTGGTTTTTAGAGCCCGTTTTAGCCGCTTTTGCGCTTAACTATCGTTTGGGCCCGGCCAACAGCTGGCTGGTCAAACCAACATATTTAGAATATATGGCAACACTTTGGCAACACCAACACAACCCTTGACCGCAGCATGTGCAGACATGAAAAACAAAAAACTAAAACAAAACGAGAGAAAAAAAGAAAAAGCAGCTAAAGAACCAAACACAAACACAGACGATTGCGCAACCACAGCGCAAAAACCACTTCAACTTGCACTGGGAATACTCTCGGTAAGTGTTGTCGTGTGTGCGAGTGTGTGTGTAGTGTCGGTTTTGCTGTTGTCACAACCAGAGTTGCCAACAACAGCCACATAAGAGTTGAGCAGGCGGTAAAACTTGTAGCGTGCATTTGTTATAGACCTTTTTGGCATTTGGCATTTAGATTTGTGCAATAATATTTGCAGTCGTTAATAGTGCTGACACTGGCGCGATAACAATCGATAGTTATCGATAAATACGAGAACATCTACAATAGACTTCAACTTAAGTCCCTCTTACTGTGGCCTAGAAGTGATTGCTTGAACTTTTGTGTCAGTTTTGCGTATCTTTAAGATACTTTAAGCTGGCAGACACACAAGCACACATCTTGTGCCTGTCAAAGACGCATAAATCTATTCAAAGACTTTACGAAAAATCCAGACAAATGCCAGAGATTACAAAAAGATTTCGGCCGCATGATGCATGGGTCTCAACTGGAGCGCGTGTTTGTCTTCCCCTCTCACTCTCACTCTCACTCTCTGTCTGCCTCTGCATGTAGGGACACACACACGCGCATACACACACACACATGCAAAACAATTAAAGCCTGATTAATAGTTGAAGGCAGACCAAACTCACATTTCTCGTTACCTTTCGCCAAGTTGCCAAGTCTCAGCCTAAGTTCTCAGTTCTCGTTCCTTTCCCTTTTCCCCTTTTCCCCCTTGTCACAATGCCAACCCACTGACTGAGTTATGACTTTTGTTGCCTTCGTTTCGACTGTTTAGCATACTTTGGGTCATATAATATCTGCCTGCTCTCGCTCTGTCTCTCTCTCACTCACGCTCTCTGTCTCCCTCTCCCTCTCCCTCTCCCTCTCCCTCTGGCTCATTGTGGCATTTACGCCCGCGCATAAGTCAAATTGTTGTTAATTTCACAATGTTAACCCCTTTAAGCGTCGTACAGCAGAGACATAACATAAATTCATTTGCCCCATAGATCCCCGCTCACACCACCCATCTCTCTGCCTGCACAGATCCCCTCACGGACCCAGAACCTAAACCCCCTTTCCCCTAAAGGGGTTTTCATAATATAAATCATTAAATTTTAATGCTTCCCAGGAGATCAATGAACATGACCGCAAATTATACTGAAGCGTGCTTTCAGGCGCATAAAAGATTTCTCTATCCCTCCCACTCTCTTTCACTCTCTCTCTCTCTCACTCTCTGTATACCATTCTCTTTCTCGCTTTATTTATTTTTATTTTAAATGCATTTCATGTAGAGAAAACGCACACACACACACACACATACATATGCAATGTGTTTGCATTGAAGTTGCGAAAGGGTTGCTTTTTTGGTGGGCACGTTTAATGCAGCTGCCAGCCACAAAGTTGTCTGTGCTAGTATCTATCTGTCTCTGTGCGTGTGTGCATGTGTGCATGTGTGTGTGAGTGTGCGTGTGTGCATGTGTGTGTGTGAGTGTGCCGCATGCTCGTCGGTAACTGTTAAAAAACAAACTGGACAACTGCTCTTTAAATGCAATTGTAAATTGTAATACGAGTATTTTGAATTTTTTCAAGCAAAAGCAGGACGCACGCAATTTAAATGCCAACCAAATACAAACAACAGAGCAATGATCGACTACCAAATACCCTGTTGGTATTTGAAACATAACAAAAGAAGTAATATTCATTAAGCATTTGAAAGCTGATTAAATTATCCGTGTATTATTTGTAGCTACGAACGCTAGATGGCGCTAGTGCTCTTTCCTATGATCCACACTATACAAAGTAATTGATGGTGTTTACATTGCAATCGTGCTGAAATTTGCAGAATATTTTAAAAACGTAATGATTCATTTAAAAGTGTATCAAGTTAACTACAATTTATTGCTTAATAATAAAGATATATAAATTTAAAAATATATTTTATCTGTGCCATTAAACTATATATTTCACACAAAAACTGAAGTCAAATCTCTTTCTCTAATGCGATTGGACATTTGATATGTTCCTATTTTATATTATATACGTACTTCAGACTCAGGCTACTAAATATGAAATTTACTTTCTGTTAACTTCAAAACAAACACAAAATTTCGCATGTATCCTCAATTCTTAATTATTCCGAACAATATTTAAATAATCAACACAAAGTGGATAAAGTTTGGCATGTTTTGTTTGATAGAATAAAATGATGCATCAACTGCACTTCCGTTGCCTTAAAGCGATGTTCAACAGAAGATGGCAAACATGCGAGGCAGCTGCACCATCAACAGCACCACCAGCAACAACACCACCAGCATCATCATGAGCAGTTGAAGCATAAACCAAACGATGCCTCTCTCCTATTCACATTCACATTCACATTCACACACATACTTGTTGTAAATCAAAAAGTTTTCTAGTGCCAAATAGGAGCATGGGGCATGTGGCATGAGGCATGAGGCAGCGGGCAAGGGGCGTGGCATGGCTACAAGTTGCACTTATAGATATTTCAAATGCTTTCACTAGTCCTGCGACTACGTGCCATGCCCCACAATAGCTGGGTATCTGCCACTTCTCCACGTAGTTGACATGAAATCATAAACAAGTTGTGCAAACCTCGTTCTCAATTCTCAGTTCTCACTTCTCACTTCTCAGATCTCAACTCTTAGCACATAGAACTGCATTTTGCAACAGGAAGTCACACAGCTAAAAATGTATAAATTAAAATTTCGCTGGCAGCGGCAACCAAAGCTGAAGCCAGCGACGAATTTTGCATGCATTATAAATATATTTTAATGCCGGATTTTAATTTGATTATAGGGTATCTCAATTCACGAGTAATGTGACCAGAAATCACGGCTAGATAAAGTCAAAAGTAATATGTGGAAAAAGAGAATGACCTACAGAGTAGTTCTTTGCCTATCAAATTTATTGTTTATTGCAAATATATTGTAGTTGTAGTCCGATTACGGGATAATCCAACTGATCTTAGCAGAAATCGTGTTCAAATATAGTGAGAAATACTGATTTATAAAAGACAAGTAGCTCAACTTACAGGGTAGCTCTGATTCTATATTGTATTATTTATAAATAAATGTATCTGATAATGTTATGTGTTCATTTCAACTGAACATTGGTCTGATCAGAAAAGTATTCTAGAACAACTCAGATATAACAAATGATAAATAGAAGTAAGTAAATCTGCAGAGTAACTTATAGTCTATCAACTATATTAACAACTCGTACATTACGTACTTATTTATATCTCTCAGTCAAGTATCTCTTCCAATTAAACAAATCAACTTTGTAAATTTCTTAATTATATAAATATCAATAGATAAAATGGGGTAAATTTAACATAGAGGGTAGCTCCCAGTCTATAGACATGCACATCTCAGACATACATTACTAATTATCAATTTGTATTTTAAAGATAAATCAAAACATCGAAATATAAATGAGTATATATATTTAACCTAAAGGGTACTTCTTAGCCCATCATTTCTTGGATACACTTCTATCTCATTTTTACTGAGCATTTATTTACTTTCTGCTGAGCTTAGAGTTGTTGCTGTCCCTATTGTTGTTGCTTTGCTCTCATAAGGAGTTTTTCGTATTTAAATATTAAAAATTGTGCTGCACAATATTTTCATCATCTGAGGCAGCTCATATTCCCCTTACCCAACTCCTCTTAGGTCGCCTTCCCTCCTATGTGATCACATTTACTGCATAACAGTAAACTTCCGCTTTAAGTTGGTGCCCAGGCATTTTGGATGTTGGCCTACATGGCGTATGTTTAATTTCCGGCATTGCGTATACGCCTTGTGCAACAACACAATGTCTACAAATTTTAAGACTTTGCTACAATAATTAATGCCATCTTATTAATTATAAGTCCAGAAAGCATTGGATCATTTATTTTTGCAGCTGCAAAGGAACTGTCAACGTGTTGACAAATTCATGTTGCAACTACATCGATAGAGTCGCAAGGATATAGGGGAATATATTTGCCTGACACAAAAGTAAATAGATCTCAAAACTGGACGAGAAGCAGCAGCAGAACGAGAAGCTATTGGAGAACTCAACTCACACTTCTCAACACGATTACCACAC
The DNA here is from genome assembly GCA_018901825.1 of Drosophila funebris. NCBI lineage: Eukaryota > Metazoa > Arthropoda > Insecta > Diptera > Drosophilidae > Drosophila > Drosophila funebris. Next base: position 26,126,886 of record JAEIFK010000425.1, read on the forward strand.
AAATCTCAAGCAATAACAATCTTTTGGGCTATCAAATTCAATTATGCATATATCCTTGCTAACATCCTTGCACACACACACACCCACACACTCACAAACAGAGAGATGGAGCTTTGGTCGGCAGCTGTGCACCATTTTGTTTGTTCATTCGCCTTGCGGCTCGCCTTTGTGATTAGTGGCAAGTTGCTTGATTTGCTTGTCTAGGCACAGAACCAAAACTAGACTTAAGGTTCTAAATATCCTTCTGTCGTTGATTTGCTTAGACATTCACTTAAGTAGTTTTCCTACTCCAGCATCTTACTTCCTGCTCTGTCGCCTGTGCGTTGGAAACTTTGGAGTGTGCTCAATTTGAGCTAACAATCGCATTTCCTTATGCATATCTTGTCTCAAAAATTTATTGTCCTAATCCTAAGCAAGTCTCTTTCTAGCCTTATCACAGTATTATTGATATCTTATTCAACTCTTCTCTATATTTTGTTACAGCCCAGCTTAAATAGTGTACCAATCATGCAGAAGTCCCATTCTAGCTTAATCATATTATTATCTACATCATATTTTCGTAGTCTACTCAATGTAAAACTATTACCAGTCATATCCAAGTCTCAAATTAACTTTACTTACAAACTATATATTCTCTATTGCCTCCTTCTAGCGTTATCTTAATACCTTTCATTGTTACCATTATATTTGATTGCGTTACTCTAATCCTCTCGTAATTAATCTTCTACAAGTCAATTTAGTATAGATAGATGATTTTTGTATAGATATTTTTATTTTTGCTATATATATTTATACCCTGTACAGGGATATATTAACTTTATTTGAGTTTTATTTTTCAAATATTCAATTATTAATTAATTGTTGCTATTTTATTTAAATATATATTATAAATTCTGCTTCATTTGTCAGAAAGTAGCAAAATTTTAAAAAATTGATATAACAAAATTTAGTTAGAAATTCGAATTAATGTACATATATGTCAAATGATAAAATTCGTGCTGCATAAGTATTGAGATTGCCGTCTTCGAAATATATAAAGCAGTAGCTTAGCTTACAGGACATAGAATTTGCGCGCGAGAGGTCTGTGGTTCGAAGCATGCTCAGACCGCGGACAAATTTTTTAATTTCTTTTTTTTAATTTCTTCTTTTTATACCCTGTGCCCATTAAAAATGGGCAAAAAAGGGTATAATAATTTCGTGCAAATGTATGTAACAGGCAGAAGGAGGCATCTCCGACCCTATAAAGTATATATATTCTTAATCAGTATCAATAGCCGAGTCGACTGAGCCATGTCCGTCTGTCTGTCCGTCTGTCCGTCTGTCTGTATGAACGCGTCGATCTCAGCAACTATAAGAGCTAGAGACACCAAATTTGACATGAAGGTTCCTGTATACCCTCTCCAGATCGAGTTTATGTTAGATTTTCGATATCTTTCCCCCCACCACCGCAATTCAAAAAAAACGTATTATGGCCACATTTCTCAACGTAGACACTTCTAACTTAACACGTGCGTTAAGAATGATATATAGAAGGAACGCTGAAAGTTTCATCAAGATCGGTTTGTAAATAAGACAGATAATCAGCAATAAAAGATATTTTTCCACGGAATCGTAGAGCAGCAGGCAGCACATGTGTGCGAGCGAGACAGCGAACGACTGTGATACATGCGTCTGCTTACCATGTGTGCATATTTGAGCGAGCGAGATAGGGAACTACTACGGCACAAGCATAAGTAAATTAAGTGTCGTAACACTCAGCTTTTGTTGAATATGTATATTTATGTGAATGCTTGCTCCTATAAGCATATAAAGAATCCAAAATTTAAAATAAACTTGATGGTATACAGGAACCTTCATGCCAACTTTGGTGTCTCTAGCTCTTATAGTTGCTGAGATCGGCGCGTTCATACAGACGGACAGACGGACGGACAGACAGACGGACATGGCTCAATCGACTCGGCTGTTTATGCTGATCAAGAATATATATACTTTATAGGGTCGGAGATGATTCCTTTTGCCTGTTACGCACAAATCGCTTTCGTCAAACTTAGAAGACTATGTACTTTTGGTACAGAGTCTAAAAATTGCTTTTCTATAATAATGTATTCAAATATCATGACGTGAAATACATACTTTATTTTCTTTTAGTATGATTTATTAAAGTGTAGAATCAGTACAGCAGTTGTACCTTAACAACTCATTAATAGTACTGTATAATAAAACCAAACGTCATAGCAAATTTTGAGGTTTTATACCCCAATGTATGCAACTAATATTACTAGGCCGCAATTCTATAATCTCTTATAAATTTTGTTGTTATACCCTGTACAGGGCTACATTAACTTTGTCAAAAATAATTTCGTCTGTCTGACTGTCTGTCTGCCCGTCTGTATGACCGCGTCGATCTCAGCAACTCTAAGAGCTAGGGAATCCAAATTTGACATAAAGGTTCCTGTATACCGTCCGCAGATTAAATTTTGAATACCTTCCCGCCGTCCCCCGCAAATCGATAAAAACTATTTGCAATTTCTTTTTACCCTCTTTACAGCCTGTATTTCTGAACGTACACATTTCCAATTTAACAGGTGTTTAAAGAATACTGTTCTAAAACACATGTGAAAGCTTCATAAAGATTGGTCCAGGAATAAGAAAGACATTCAGAAAAGAAAGTAGAAAGAACATTTTGGAACATTTTGAAATGAATCGCACTGCTTTGCCAACAATTAGAATTCATTGGACGCTCACAGCTGCTAGCTTTTGCAAGTGAACACATTCTCGCTTAAAAGCTGATTGTTGTGTTATAGAGTACTATAGAGTACGTTTATTATAGAGAACTGTACAAGGTATTATACTGTCGGTTGCGGTCGACTGTAGCCTTTTCTGATGTTTCCAATAGAGAATGGAATATTTTTGTAAACTTCTTTCAGCCGCATTCCATCTACATGGATAATAACTTTTATAGTTTAATATAATATTTACTATTTATCATTTATAAAACAGTTGAAGCTCTATCCATTCCAGTTGCTTTCTATCTATATTTAATATGAAATAATGTTGTTAATAATCTCAAATAATTGCCCTACAATTGCACTAGTTCACATTTTCTTTTTAATTTCCTTCTTTTTTTCTCCTTTGCAACTTATCCGCTTTGAGCATTATTTTTGGAATTTCGCGTTCTTTGTTTCTCACTTTCCATCATTTGGTAAACGCTTCACAAATTGTTTTTGCTTTTGTTTTGTTGTTGTTGTTGTTGTTGTTGTGGTTGGTTTTATTGCTGGCTGCCCCCTTTTCTATTGTTTTTTATTAGACGCTTTGTCATCTGGTCAGCGGCCTCGCAACACTTCCTTGTGCCATGTCCTGTGCCAGTTGCTTCTTCCTATCCCCCTTCTCCTGCAGCTGGCTGGCATCCCCTCTCATCCTGGGATCCTTTTGCGCTTCGTTGATGTGTAAATTAATGTCATTTTTTGGGGCGCGGTTCGTTGAGAGTTTTGGGTCAGAATCTTCCTGTCATTTGCGTTTCTCGGTCTGATTGAATTTTTATTATGTTTCGCTTTTGGTTTTCGCGTTTGTTTTCCAAATTGTTTTGCATACTTTGCCGCGGGGTGGAGGGGGGCAAGAACATCCGGATGTTAACCATAATTAAGGTGATTTTATGCATACTTTTTTCATTATTATCGTTATTTCAACTTCCGGTTGTTGCCTTAATTGATTTTAATTAATTTTTTATGCGTCGGTTTTTTTCGTTTCGTTTTGTTTTTGGTATTTTCTTTCTTCTCTTCGGATCTGTGGTAATTCCCTAAAAGTAAGCAGCACCATTTTTATTGTCTCTATGTGTGTGTGAGGTGTCTGTGTGTGTATGCGTGGGGGTGTGTGTGTGTGTTATATTTTCATGTTAATTGCGAAAACTTTGCCCATTCGACGACGACAACGACGACAACGACGACGATGATGAGGGCGATGGCAAAAACTATTCAAGTACAATGAACAGTGCGAATGCCACGCCTACACAGCTGCCCTCCATTATTGTAGTTGTTGTTGTTTCGAAGCTGGCAGAGCACTCGAAAAACAATGAAATGAAATTTGTATACTCAAGTTTTACTGTGCAGACAAAACGAGCGAGAATTTTACGTATTTAGTTGGCACAGCAGAAACTCATTTGGTTAGCATAACAAAGGAAGAGAAGAAGAGCAAGGGAAGCAGAATGGTTGTGGGGGAGGGGAGAGGGGGGTGTGAGGAAAGGGAGGTGATGCCCAGGAGAACTTAATAACCCACTAACAAACACACTAATTTGCACTTGAGCCTAATAATGAGTGTGCTGACGAGTATGCCACGAATGAGTTGCAGATACAAGGTTAAGAGAGAAGGGGTAAGAGAAAGAGAAGGGAGAAGAGAAAAGAGGAAAGCCGGACTCAATGTAAGACCTCAAGTGGCTGTTCTGGATGAGTTTAGACTGAATGGTGCTTGTATCTGGACGCAGTTGTTGCCTGTCTATGTCTGTCTGTCTTGTCTAATTTCTAATTTGAATGCTGATTTATGCAGTTTGAATAGCATTGCGAATGTGTTCAGGCTTTGGAAATGAGCTAGACCAGAAGTTGGGCAACAAGTGTGTCTCTATATATTAGATACAGATTTGTTAAATTCTTTTATAATCACAACTGCAATCTATGTGTGCTATTTATAAATACCAGCTTTGACCTTTTAGTGGCAGCTTAAAACGAATAAAAGAAAAATTAACCAGCTAAAGCAAAGGAGATTTGAACATTGAACGAATGCTATTCAAACTATATGAGATATATTCGTACCTTTTGAATTGCTTTTCAGAGAGCAGATTGCTTGGATTTTGAGCTTACTGTGAAATTAAATGATATACAGCTGAGCGACGTTGAAGGTTAATCTCTGACTCTGACTCTGACTCTGACTCTGGCTCTGGCTCTGGCTCTGACTCAGACTCGGAGTCCGATTCTAAGGTTTGGGTCTGGCTGTGATTCTGTTGCCTGCATTAAATGCTTGTTGAGAATAAAATAAAAATTATAACAAAAACGAAACGAAAGGCAGACCAAGAATAGAGTGTAGCCCCTCTGCCTTCCATATCCCTTCTACTTCTACTTGGCATAATAACCATAAGCCGTCAGGAATTAGTTGCATTTTCATCATTTTCATTTTCATTCTCCCTCTCGCGCTCTCAATCTCTCTGTCTCACTCGTTTCTTTCGAATTTTCGAAATGAAATGAAAGCGAAATGTGTTTTGTGGTTTGTTGAAAATGAAAAGGATACGGCTCAGGTTCCTTTTTTTGTGCTGCCACAAGATTTTCATGGATAAATGAGATGGTTTTTGTGGTCGTTTGCCAAAAGCGATACTGACACTGAGATAAGGGACCCGACCAGAGACCTGGACCATGAAACTGGCAGCTGTTATTTAAAATCTGCATTTTATAATCCAAAATTCAAATAAGTTTAATGCTCAACAGGGGAATTCGAAACTGCGTTAAATTAAACTGAAACTAATCAGAAATTCTAGGTCTAGAAGCTATTTCACTTCTTTATGAGCTGCATTTCTAAATCAATCTCAGGCAACTTCACAAATACCTTTCCCTAAACTACAGTGTCTGAGCTGTTGCGTACAACAATTTCCAGCAGCCTTAGGCAACAGCTTAGTAAGTGAAACTATTTTAATGATAAATTTTCCCATCTCAATATCTAAGAAAGTGCAATTAAAACTTTTTAGCTAGCTAACAATTTTGCATTTTTGGGCTGGTTTTGTGCATAGAATAAAATACTTGTACTTGCAGTACTTTAATTAAACTTTAAATATTTGTCAAGATATTTTGACCATTGCAGGTTTCTGGCCTACATTTCTGATATGAATGTCATCATTCATCCATAGAATTTCAAATTCCTAATGCCCTCAATAGTATACTATATATATTATAAAACTCAAACACGCAATCAATGTCTAGTTTTTCGAGCAAACAAAAGTAAACTTAAAAGTATGCTACATAGTTTTACTTCAATTTCTTAGGATTCTAGTCCAGTTAATTAACTGATTAAAAGCTTAGTTCTGTGTAAAAAAGCTTAGCATTTAATAATCGTGAGAGTTGAAGACAAAGTGGATGCCACTACATATAAGATGACACATTTCACACCACTCCAGCTGCCTTCGCCACCTTCTGCCACCATTCTATGCATGCGTGTAAATGTGTGTGAATTCTCTTGTACTTTGCACTGCAATTTAACAAATCGATTTGTTTTGCGTCGACCGCTGCCATTCGATTTTTATGGCTTTCAAAAAGCCAACAGAGCAAATGACCCCGTTACGCACCCCCAATCCCCCTTGCTTCTCTTGTGCCCTCACCCCTATTCTGTGATAGGCAATGCAATAAAATGCGCATTCGACATGCGGCCTATAGTGCACAGTTCAGGACATAAAAAATCGCTAAACGGCAGTAATAAAGCCAGCAATGGCCATAAAAAAATGGAATATGAATTTGAATCTATTGTAGCTCAAATTTAAAACACTCTTTAAAATTAAATTAAATTCGTTAAGTTTAATTTAATATTGTAAAAATTTCAAATGTTTGCAAACTGTATTTAATTTATTATCAAATTTAAAATAGCCTTAACAATTAATAAAAGAAGGAATCGATTAATATTATAATACAAAATTCATTAATTTTAAGTCTATTAAGTAAAATAATATTTTATTTCACACATGTGCGATTTGTTGGGGCATGAACGAACAAATATTTTGAGATTATTAATACTTGACTTACTCTATTTTAGCCATTGCACACATCACATTCTAATCAATTCTCATAAAAAAAAAAAACTAAATTCACTTGCTTAACTCAAATAAAATTTATCAGACATTCAAGCGTTTTCCATTCATTTTTAAATACTGTGCTATAAAAGCAAAGTGGTATTGAAAGCCACTTTCGATGAAATGAAGTCATATTGCCGGAACACAAAGCTAACCACATAATCGAAATACCCCTTCACACATTTGGCTATTAAAAGTGGTTCGCTCTGGTTGCTTATGGTATCTTTTTCACGGATTTGGTGGCTAAAATTCACTTGTTGGCCGTGTGGCATTCAATTGAAACTTGTCCAGATCCGAGGAGGCCGAGGAGGCGGGCGGGTGATGTCAGTTGAAGAGACCAAAAAGCGTGAAGAGACCTGTCGCCGTTGTGTGAGCTACAAATGAAAGCATTGCATACTTTTTGGCGTCGCCAGAGACACGTACGCCGAAAGTTTGCTGTGCTCTCTTTCTCTCTCTCTCTCTCACTATCTCTCTCTATTTTCGGTGCAGATCAAAAGGCATTAATGCGCAGGAGTTACCTGAGGTGTGGTAGGTGTGCGGCGGGAGGGGTGCTGTCAAGGGTTTGGGGCTGTTTGCACATTAGCGTCAGCCATTTTAAGCTAATTTCGCATGTGAAACAGGTAGAAACAGTTCCAGTTTCGTAGCCAACGACACGCGCAATTATTGCCCGGCCATTTTCGTGATTGCAACTGTATATCTGTATGTGTTTATGGCTGTGTGCGTTTGTGTGTGTGTGTGCGTATATATATTTGTGTGCGCTTGTGTCAGCTTCGAACGTGGCTGGCATTTAGTTCGTTTGATCTAAACGCCGCGGCAATCAAACAAATTGAATTGAAATCGATTTTCGTGGTAATGCCTAAGTTGTGGAATTGCAGAATCATGTATGTGACGATAGAGGGATGAGTGGACGGGGGGAGAAGTAGTGAGACTTTGAAAATAGTTCAAACAGTGCTCGGGGTGCAGATGATTAGATGCTGCTAAGCTGCAGAAACGGACGCTGATTGAAAATCTTTAATATTGTCAGAAAAGCGCATTTATCGAAGTAAATTAAAAGCTTACAAATATTTTTTGAAATAAAATATAATAATTAGTTGTAACTAAGTATAAATATAACATTGTTTAATATAATTATATATTTATTTAATATATTATATTTATTTAAATTACTTAACTATAAATATATATATTTATTTAATGTATTATAACTATTTAAAATTTCTCTACAATGCAATAAATTAAATATATAAAAATATAATATAAATCGATTTGAAAAGAAAAATCTGTATATACTTTAAAACGAATATTAAACTTATAACATAACATAATACTAATACTAACTGATATTAATATTATTAGATAATTAAATAAATATATGAAATTAATATGAAATAATATTACAAATATAACAACGAATGCATTGCGAAACTAAACACAATAAATTTAATAATATTTATATCCACAGTAATTTTCTTAGACTCTGTACATTAATTATATTTGAAAATGATAAATATTTTCCATCCATATAAAAATAAATAAATATTAAATATATTTCCAACAGACTTGTCAAAACTATAATAAAAATATTTGATTAATAACACTTCGGGCACAGCTTCTTTGCATGCCACTAGAGATCCGAGAGTCTTAGTTCACTAACTTGCCCCAAAGTAAATATCATAATTATGTAAGATGAACTTTCATCAAGCTCGGCCTTTTTCGGGTGATTCCCAATGGAATTGTGCATGGCACGATAATGACAGATGCAAAATGGGAATGAAATGCGGAAAGGGAACAAATAAACTATGCTCAGAGAGATACAAATACTCGTAGTTCCACATGGCTGCCATTCTCGCTTGGCCCAAATACACAGCGTATTAATCAGCGGCTGGAAACGAAGCCAAGTAAATTAGTTGAAAGCAAATGCAAATTTGAGTGCGTGGAACAAGGAAAGGGGGAGAGAGGGGACATGGGTCGGCACAGTGGCACAGTTCGCAGCTGACAAGCTGGCAAGCTGACAGCTGACTTGCCTAATTAGAAGGCAAGCGTAATAAAAATATTACACATACGCCATGTATGTTTCACTTTTTAATTTACCAACTCTGCATGCTGCGTGCCGTTTGCCACGTCTGTTTCTGTTGCATTTCAATTGACACAACCAACTGCAAAACTAGAGAAAAAACTTTGCTGCAGTTGTTGTAATGCGCATACGAAATGAGCACACGCATATGGGAAGAATTGAGGGCACATTAATGCACAGATCCTGGGCGCGAACGAATGTTAATTTAGAGAAGGTGTCCCTTCCCCTCCCACCCCACCATCACATCGAAATGGCATAGAAATTCACATTGAAATGTGCATGCAAGTGAGGCCTGGGAACCAACCGCTCACCAGGACTCCACAGAAGTCCTGTGCATAAAAGCGAAAGCGCCAGCCTAACAAACATGCAGAAGAGCAGAAGAGCACAAGACTACAGACTGACTCGGTTGCTGTTGGTCCTCATCAACGCTGTAACTCTTTTCAAATAATAATTAACAATTTATTCCCCAAACAGAATACACAACTCGCACACTTCCATGCACCCACTTCGACACACTAACACAAACACACGCACATGCTCACACTCACACTCACACAAACACACATTCACATTCCCCGCACATATTCGCACCAATTCACACCCGCAAACTGGCAATCTGAATGTGAATGACGTGCTGTCAACGTTAGTCATATCATTAGAGGCAACGTGTTGCTGACTTTTTGGGTTTAGACGGCCAACTGGGAAATTCAAATGATGCACTGCGCTCAAAAAAGGCAACAAATTGAATGTAATTCTAATTACTGACAGGTAATTGAATTGTAATCGACGTAACTACTGGCTGAAATTGAGGCTATGCCAAAAGGAAACTGAGTGAAGGAGAAAGTCAAGAGGTATCGCTGTCTTCTCCACTTTGCGAAAGCTTCATGATCAAAGACCTTGTTGAGAATCGCCATTAAACGAAAGAGATTGATATTCAATTAACTTTATCAGCCTGTCTGACTAATTGATTGAAGGAATACTATTTCTTTCTGGTCAAAATATAACCGAATCTCTTCCATTTGTAGAGAACTACATGTGTTCCTTGATTTGCACTGACACATAAACCGTTTCTCTTAAGTGTAACTCCCTGAAGTTTGTATACCAATGTTAGATAGAGATTTGTTGCTACTTTCTTAAAGTTTAATTTATCAAGATTTACTTATCGATTATCGATTGTGATTGACTTATTCTTGAAGAATATGACCTTAAGACAGCTCTTAATATATAAACATGTCTATCTGGATCTGATTTACAAGAAGAATAATGATACAGAATTACTTCTTCATCCTTATATATATATTATATTATATTGCAAGTATATGAAAAATAGAGTTTCAACCATTCATTTTATTTGGGATTGGGAGTTTCTTAATTATTATTTATTATATTATTATTATTATTATTATTATTTATCTTTTATTACTTATAATTTAATATTTGAATTATTTTATTTTATGCCCCTTTCAGTTATATTTCTTCGCAAATGAAATACGCTAAAATATTTATATTTATATTTGACATAATATATGTATTCATATAATAATATTACTTATATTTAATAATAAAATAATTTAATATAACATATGAATATTTGTTTAGTATTTGATACATTATAATATATTTATTCAATATTAATATTTAGTTATCTTATTATGCTCTCTTCTATTCTGTCCTTTATTTTGTCAAGTGTATTACGTAAAAAGCCAAAAATATATATTAGCAGAAGCTGATGTTGATGCTGATGCTGATGCTGATGTGGTTGGGGCTGCGTTCATCGTTCCATCTTTTTCGCTGGGCTCAGGCTCAGTGCACATTTGTGTATGGGCGCTCAAAAGTATGCAACTATATTTGTGTTTTTGCGGTTTGCTTTTATATTTGTGCAGCGCACACACACACACACACACACACACGCACATTCGTACACGCGCACACTCGCACACACACTTAGGGCCATTGAGCAGAGTCAGATGCAAGTGCACAACATTCCACAGCATGTCAAGCGGAAGTGAGTGTCTTTCATTTTTGTTTGCCCTGTCCCCAGTCGACACATTTTACTGTACCTGCCACGCCCTCCCTCCCACTCTCCCTCCTATTCTCACTCTGCATACGTCTTTACATCGCTGGGCGCTTACTGTTAATTAAAAATGGGCGCCAAAGAACAGCAGCCAGCAGGCAATGGGAAATGTGAAGGAGACGGGGAAGGAAAAGCAGGAGAAGGAGAAGGAATGTAGGGAGATGAGGAAGCGAGACAGGGGCGAAGACGAACGTATCGTATGAGTATTTTAATTAGTTTGCATAATTATGTGCGCCTTGTGGACGCCCGCTTCCGCCTTTCGGCGCCGCTCCGCAACCTCAGGTCCTTGCAGCGGCTTCTCTGCTCTCTTTGAGCACTGCTACGCAAATTTACAACAATTTCTTTAAGCTTTAACAACTTTCTGATACAAAATATACTCTCTGTCAGTCAGTCTGTCTGTTTGCCTGTGTGTATGCGTAAGTTTCCTTTTGCTACCAAGGACATTGCGTTACATACATCGTCCTCTTTTGCTTCTTCAGGCAATGCATTTTATTGTTCAGTTTATTGATGTTTGTCATATAATTTCTCTTATTCCCTCTTGCGCTCCCTGTCAAGTTTACTTTGCCAGTCCACACTCTTTTATAGCAGCTTTATGGGCTCGTGCCGGCACACCCCTCCCCGTCCCTCTTCTTAGAGTTGCCAACTACTCAGCATTCGTGCTCAATGGGGCATATGCATAACCTCGCTGCTCCGATGCTTTCTTACAGTTTTTGTGTCTTCTTCCTCCCACCTCCCTCCTTCTTCACTCGCTTGTGAAGGCAACAAATTGAATTTGAATAACGCGCCATAAAAAAGCGATTTGATTCGCAGTGCGATGCGATTTGCTTTGTGTGGGAAACGCAACACAAGAATGTTGTATGTTCTTGTTGCAGTTTATACTTGTGTGGCTTCTTAGTATCAACAAATGTTCTTTTATTCTGTTGCAATATTTAATTTATTTACTTATTATTGTATTATATTATTAAATGTTTGTTTATGCTCATTATTAATATATAATATAAATTTATTTATTTTTGTTAATATTTAATTATAATTATTTATCAGTGCCTTCTTTTATGTAATTTATATTATGCTTATTGTTAATATGTATTAGTAATGTTTTTATTTTTATCCATAACAAATGTATTAGCAGAGATTATTTTTATATCTAATAAAATATAAGTTTAATACTAGATTAACAAGCGGATCAGTCGAGCGCGCGCGACATTATAAAACCCTGTGCAGTTTTATAAATTAAGTATTTTGCTTATAATAGAAATAAGAACGTAGCAGGTGTTTATTAAAGAATACTCTTTTGAAACTCTCATTTAGCATATGATTTCTGCTTATTTCTTGCTTATATCAGCAAGCTTTCACATATGTATACATATTCAAATTTGAGTGTTACGACACTTAATTTACTTATGCTTGTGTCGCATTAGTTCTCTATCTCGCTCGCACACATATGCACACATGGTAAGCAGACGCAAGTATCACAGTCGTTCGCTGTCTCGCTCGCACATATGTGCAAATATGGTAAGCAGACGCATGTATCACAGTCGTTCGCTGTCTCGCTCGCTCACATGTGCTGCCTGCTGCTCAACGATTCCGTGGAAAAAAAATAACTTTAATTTCTTTGCTGATTTTCTGTCTTATTTATAAATCGATCTTGATGAAACTTTCAGCGTTCCTTCTATATATCATTCTTAACGCACTTGTTAAGTTAGAAGTGCCTACGTTGAGAAATGCGGCCATAATACGTTTTTTTTTTAATTGCGGGGGTGGGGGGGAAAGATATCGAAAATCTAACATAAACTCGATCTGGAGAGGGTATACAGGAACCTTCATGTCAAATTTGGTGTCTCTAGCTCTTATAGTTGCTGACATGGCGCAATCGACTTGGCTATTGATACTGATAAAGAATATATATACTTTATAGGGTCGGAGATGCCTCCTTCTGCCTGTTACATACATTTGCACAAAATTATTATACCCTTTTTTGCCCATTTTTAATGGGCACAGGGTATAAAAATTCAGCATTAGGAATATTTGTTTTCTGTAAATTTTATTTAATATTATACTTATATATACCACAAATTTTATTATGCATATTTCAAAGAATTTTTTCAGAAAAAAAACACAGCGATTAAATGAATTTAATTTCCTTTTATATTTTTATTAGAAGTTAATAATCATTTTTTGCGAGGGCTGCCAGATCAATTATTGACTTTATCTTTCTTTATTATACTATAATCAATTTATTCAGTATTAAATATCTAAATAAATATAATAAAATTCAGTGCAATTTAAAGTAGCTAAATTATTTAATATTAAAACTACAACTGACAACTCGAATATATTAACACTGCTTTTTTATAAGCTCCATTGAATTCTCTGTGTTTTTAAGAATAATATAAATTTTAATTATCATACAAATAATATGTAAATTAAACTGAATGTAAAACAAGATACATTTAATCACATTTTAATTGATGACTATGAAAAATTATGATTGTTTGGCATGAATTACTCAACATTAAACAGGTGAACTTCAGAGAATAGAAACAGAATTAGAATCGGAAATAGAATAAATTATTAATGATATTAAAAATAACTTGTACTACTTGTCAGTCAGCCCTCGCATTGATTCTTTGCAGTTTGAGGCTTATTTATAAATTAGCAATAATCAACAAGGTTCAATGCACATTTTGTAGGCCAGGGAATAAACGTGTCTAAAAATCCAACTGCCTTCAATTACATTTGAGCTGTCAAAGCAAACAATTGACAGCCCATTAAATTATTATAATAAAAAAATACAAATAAAGGCAAAGCAAAAACAAACGCCATGAATGCAACAAAAATAGAACAGGAAAAAAAAGCTCTTGAAAAATTTGCAATTAACATTTTCAAACAGATTACGCAATCAAATGGGCATTAATTATGCGCAGACCGATAAATATTTATTTTTCCTCTGGTTGTTGTTGTCGCCAGACAAAGAGAGAGCTAGAGAGAGAGAGAGAGAGAGAGAGATAGGGAGAGATAGGGAGAGATGGAAAGAGCGAAATATTTGCAGATGGCAAGCGTTTATAGAGAGGTGAAGAAATCTGTTTGTGTGTGTCACATAATTAATAGAGCATAAACAATGACATAAAAATCGATTAAACCAATCAATTAAAACTGGATTAAAAACTAAACGAAATGTACTTGACATTTTCAAAGTATTTATTTGTCATTTATAGCCTTAAATGAGAGTTGGATAAACAGAAGCATCGAGAGAATTAAATGGATGTTAAGAAGTTAGGTAATTCATTAGAAATTGTTGATCTATGTTAATTATAATGTATCACATTATTCTATTAATTTAAATATCATTTAAATTGATATTCTGACTTAGAAACATGTTCAAATAATTAATACAATAACTATATTTCGCACGTCTATTCAAATATCTCTGATGTTTGGATTACGCAATATTTCACTGCACATTCAAAGTCATTTAACACTTCAAACACTTCATTTCAACGCCCCTAAAGCAACTCACATCAAAACTATGCAAGTATTCACTGCGTATATTCGAACATATTCACAATTTTGCTATAATTCAATTTGTGGCATTCTCAAATTCAAATTCTCTTTACGAGCATTATTCAACGTGGGAATAATCAAGTGCTTAAAGTTGATTGCCCATTGTCAGCGTCGATTGATGCGAAGGCAACAAATTGATGAAGAAACACCTGACTTTATACACCATACACAGACATATTCATAGTAAATATATGAATGATTCACAAGATAAATTGAATGTTTCACCATGCGAACAAAATGAAAAATATTCAACAACAACAAAAATGATAGAAAGAAAATGTAATAGAAAAGTTTGTGGCGAAACAATTTCTTTATTTATTTGATTCCTTCAGCTGCTTCGCTTTCATCAATATGCTGACAATATTAAATGTATTGTCATTGCAACAATATAGCTGGGAATATGTGTGGTGGGCGTGTGGAGCGGGGTCAAATGGTGTGCGGTGTGTAGTCGAGTGGTGTGCGTACTTGACACTAAACTAGTCGCTATTGGAGCTGCTTTGATCTCGATGACGTTGTCAATGTTCATGATGCGCAATTTCTCAATTCTCAAGAAATTTGAGCGTCATCAATTTGTTACTTTCTTATCATGAATTATTTTTGTTGTGGTCGCTGGTGTTTGTTCCTTTTGCTGTTTCTTTTGTTATTACGTGTATCAATTTGTCAATTTTGCTGTAAATATGTTCTCATACAAATTTGTCACTTTGCAAAGGGCGATAATAAGGACAGAAGCTCATGACTGAACATAAATAATAAATAAAAAATATTGCAAGTACAACACTTGTTTAAAGTTTATTAGTTTAAAGCATTAATTCATGAAAAATTATATTTGTTTGTAAACATAAAGAACGTTTTTAAATAAATAATATAAATAAAAAAAAAATTGCTTCTTAGTTTCTTCTATTTTATTAATATTTGCCAAGCATATTAAACTTAATATTTATAAACAAATGAATATAATAAAGAAGACATTAAATTTTAAATAAATAATAGGAAGTTTGTAAAAAAAAAGAAAAATATTGAAATGATATTCGTTTTAATATTAAATTAATTGATATAATTTTAATAACTTGATAATTAAACCTAACAATCATCACGCCTCACCATATCAAAAGTCAACAAAAACTGCGTTGGAGTACTCTCTGTCATCAAAAGCCTGCAAGATAAGCTTCACCAATCTATGCACCTGTTCTACAGTGAAAGAAAATTATAAAATATAATAATAACTAATTAGCAAGCTTTAACAATTCAATGCGATTGAATAAAATAAAATTTATAATGATATTTTTCATGAAAATAATTGCTATTATTTAAAAACATATTATATATTTGTAATAATATATATAATATATTTACAAATATGTAAGAAATACATAAAAACAGATTACAATTTTAATTCATTTACTTACATATTATTCAACTAAAAAATAACTTTTAACGATTTAATCGAGACGCAACTGACAATTATAATGGCCAGAGCTAACCAGTCAATAAAATATGTTAAATATCAAAATAATTATGCATAATTTTAGAAGCAATTACATTAATTAATCACATACGTTATCAATAAATTTAATGTGTAATTTTAATGATATATTAATTTAATTACAGGTTCTAGTTACTTGGAAACTGTAAAGCCGCAGGAAGCAGCAGAAGGAAAGCCCACAGCCACGCCCATGCCCACGCCCAGGCCACTTCAACTTGGCTTAAAACTTGCAGCACGCATAAAAGTATGCAACATGTTTGCAGTTTGTTGCAAAGGCAGCCGCAGTCGCTGTCGCTGTCGCAGTCGCAGTCGCTGTCGCTGTCAACGTCTGCGTCGCGTCGCCACGTTTTGTGAGCTGCGTGAAGAGTGAAGCAGTTGCTAGTTTTTAGTTTCACTTTTGGGCCCAAGTGAATTTATGTGTACGTGTGTGTGAGCGTACATGTGTACTGCTGTGCGTGTGTACGAGTGTGTATGTGTGTGTGCCTTAAGGTGCACATAACATTTAAGTAATGGTTAAAAACTTTGACTGAAACGAGGCAACCGCCGTCGAGTCAGCCAAGGCAGCAGGTAGACTTAATTTGGCACGCATATAACAAGCGCTGTATGGAAAAGTTAAGCACACTCACACCCACTCACACACACACACACATATACTCGCACAACAATGTGCTAGTTGTATAGGTAGGAGTGGGAGGCAGCGGGCGTGGCCTAAGCTGCCTTGCTCGCAACTTTATTAGTTGGCCACCTTTTGGCTTTGCTTAAAGCCTTGGGAATAAATGTTTCTGTTTCAGTTTCTATTTCAGTTTCAGTTTCGGTTTCAAGTCAAGCGAAGCCACAGAATTTCCTTAATTATAAACCCTCTCCTATAACTGTAATCAATTTTCCCAGCATCGCCGCATGCAATTTAAATATTTAATGCCCTACATTGCAGATTCTTCAACTTTCGCAACTCAACTACTCGTAATTAGCTAAAAATCAAAAAGAAAATACACTAAGCACTTAATTCTTTGGCATTGGTTCCAAAGAAACCAAACAACCCCCTAACCCCTCCCCCGCCAGCAACTTGACCAAAAAGAGTGGAAAAATAAAATCATAGTCAAAATTTAATGAATGCAATTTGTAATAAAAATTGAGGGAGGCAAAGTTGAAAAGTTTTTTGGTTCATTAATGAGCTGGGCCAGAAACAAAAAGAAAGCCAAACTATTCATAGTCAATGAACAAGCAAATGGAGCTAATAAAATAAATGTATTTAAGATCTGACTTTGCCACAGCTTACAGTTATTTTTGGGGCATCATAAATGTGCGGAGATGAATTGATCTTGACTGCGAGTTGGGACTTTTAGCAATTAAAGAAAGTTCTACTTGCACTAGTAAAGTTATCGATTAAAAGATTTATTATACTCTTATCGATAGATGGTCACCCTAGACGAAAGCAGTGAATCGTGGAGAGAGAAGTGTGAAGGAGATGATGCTGAGAACAACGCAAAGTAAATGCAATTAAGGCCATCAATTTGAAAAGAAACAAACTACAAATAAAACATGACACAATAATCATATAACAGATTTACAATATCATCAGTAGAGTTACCCCATTACAAAATGGTCACCCTGAGTTCAAAATATTGCCAATATGTTGGAAATCAAAGGAGCTCATTTAGGAAAGCGAAATACAAATAAAGCAGAGTTAATTATAGAGTATAATTGTAGAGTTACCCTAACACAAAATGGTCACCCTAAGAAGAAAATATTGACAATCCGTTGGAAATCAAAGCAATTGATTCAGCAAACTGTATTGCCTGTGAATTGTATAGTTACCATTTTTCAAAATGGTCAAAATGGTCACCCTAGAGTCGCAGTGCTGCCAATCTGCTGCAAATTAAAGAATAAGGCAACTCCATAGTTGTCTCAAATATGCAAAATACCATCGGCCAGGTCAAACGAAAAGGTAAATAAGTATCATTACTCAAGTGAAACTTCTCTTCTGAGAATTATACGCACCCTAAAACATAAGTCGCGAGTTTAAAAGTAACTCTCAAATAGATGGGAAAGATACGAAAAGAAAAGAAAATGTTTGAAATGCGAATTTTGAGTTGTTTCTTTGTTACAAAGGAAACAACTTTTGTTATACTCGTAAAGCATGTCCTGTGGCACATTCTCCATTCCACACACACACACACACACACACACACACAGACAGTTACAGTTAGAGGGACACACTGTTCTTGTACTTATGCATGGCTTCATCTTGGTATTTTCTTCTTTTGCTCTGCCTCCCTTTGCCCCATTCGCTTTTTTACAGCTCCCTTCCGCTTTCAACGAATTAAATGGCATGAAATTAAAAGTTACAACGAGAATTTTTGTGCTGCATTTGCAGGAAAACGTGCGAAATTATAAGCACAAAAGGGGATTGGGGCCACGCGGAAAAGGAAGCGCCAACATGCGAAGAGAAAAAAATTATGAAAGGGTGCACAAAGACAGATAGAGAGAGAGTGAGAGAGAGAGAGAGAGAGAAAGAGAGGGAAGTAGTACGGAGTGGAAGACAACAGGCAAATCTGCTTAAATGTCCAGCAGGAATGTTAAGCCTTTTCTTTCATTTTCTTTCCATTCTTTCCTTTCCTTTTCCCTTCATATTCTCCTGCTTTTCGCCTTCCTCTTCTGCTACTCTTCGCGCTTCGTTCTCTCCCAACATTCTCCGGGTTCCTTGAACGTTGCTCCTTTGTGCTTTTGTGAAGCGCAAGTAAGTTGGTTTGTTTGTTTCTTAACTGTTACCCCAATCCCCCCTGCTCTTCCATTGACTCTCCCCCCCCGCTTCCGCACCATCTTCCCCTCTGCTGCATTACGAGTATTTTCGCAACCTTGTGGAAAAAATTATGAAGCAGCAAAATATATTTATGGCTTATTATTGTGAAATAATGGGCAACATAGAAACCAAATTGGTATGGGATTTGTTAGCCAACTGATGATTCGAGCCACAGACAATAACAATAACAACAACAACAACAACAACAACAACAATAAAATAAATAAATAAATAGTTATTAAAGCGGAATTGTACAAAAACAAAGCGAACAACAATTTATGTCACAAGTTGCGATAAATTCTGTGTCTATTTTCAATGTTTCAGTGTATTCTATTGCTAAATCCTTTTGGCAACTAAACGATCGATGCTTGTTTTTTCAGTAATATCCTGGCACTGTCCGTTTTCGTCCTTTTGCTTTGTTTCTGCTTTTGTTTTTGTTTTTGTCTACTCGATACTCGAAATACATTTTTTCAATCATTTACTGATAGATTTTTCGTTGTGGTTTTATTGCCAGCTTCTGCTCGAATGAGCTGGACAGACGTAGAGGCGTGGCAATACACACACAGAAACACACACACACACACATGGTCACACACGTAGCTCAAAAAGTGTTGTAAATATTTGTTTTACAACGCTGTTTGCACTTGGTGAAATTTGCAACCATTTTTTATGCGGCAAACTGACGGGGCACTGGAAAAGTGGAGAAGTATAAAAGGGGAAAGTGGAAAATGGGAAGTGGGAAGTGGGAAATGTGAAATGGGTCTCGAACTGTATTTTGAATTTGGGCGCTTTGGTAGGGGATGTGATGCGGTTTCTTTATTTATTTTCGGCAGCATTTTGACGTGGATTTAGTGTGAGCTATTTTGTTAGCCGTCTCACAAATATTTGATGAGCCAAAGCACAACTGCAACTTTGAAATTTAGAAATGTAATTGCACTGAAATGCATACGGCATATTTACGTTTAAGTATCAGAAAGTTTAAGTTGACCTCTGTCCCCCCTCCCTCCCTTCCAACCGACTCCCCCTCCACTCTTGGCCAAAAGGCTCGCCTGGCTAATGGCTGCTGGGCAATTTGATAATGCGGCAAGTCCACACAGTTTAATTGAGTTGAATGGCCAAAAGGGGGAGGTGGCCCTGGCCAAAAGCTGTCAGCCAAACGAGCAACTGGCTAAGGCAACGTTTGCCTGCGCCTAATTGCATTTACGCTAATCCAATAGATTAAGACGCAGCTGAAGCTGAAGCTGAAGCAGCTGTAGCAACTGTGGCAGCAACAGTCGGTGACATCATCTTGCCTGTTGCACGTTTGCCTTTGTCTCTGTCTCTCTCTCTCTCTCTCTCTCTCTCTCTCTCTCTCTCTCTCTCTCTCTCTATCTCTCTCGCTCTCTTGTCCCTGTAATGTACTGCAAAACAATAACAAAATTATGCTGCACAGCAACTGACAAGCTGTCAGCTCGCAGCTCGCAGCTCGCAGCTCTCAGCTCAATTCAGCTTCAACTTCCACTGCAACTGAGCCAAAAGGCAACGTTGCTGTCGTCTTTTATTTAATATAAATTTACGCATCTTTTTCTCTATTTTAATAGACTAATGAAATAATATAAATTATGCATAAATTACTAAGTGCACATTGCCATAGGTTACCACAACATTTTCATAGCCTTCCGCACTCTAAGCCGCCATTTTGGCCAACTAATTATATTTGTTGACATGACATTTATTTGACTTGCATAAATTAGCCAATTAGTTGACTGTCGCAAATGAAGTTACCAAGCAATTCACAGGTGTGAAAGCCAATTGGGTGTGCACGTGTGTGTGTATGTGTGTGTGTATGAATGTGTGTGAATGTGTCAACTCTCAGAAGTCAAAGGCAGAAGTTCTGCGAAATCTACAGAACAAGTTGAACAACGTCAACTTGGAGTTTGCTTTGAATAATTTCAAGGGAGAAAATTGAAAATGGTATTTAAATATAATTGCAAAATATGATTTACATATATTACAATTTATTTGTTATTTCTAAATGTAGATGGAAATATGAAAAGTATTTGCTCCAAGTATTATGTAGTAACGAATGTAGTAATAGAATATAAAGAAATAAATAAATAAAATAATAAACAAAATAAGGAAATAACTTAAAGCAAATAGTGCAATTGTCAGTCAGACACACGCTAACAAATACATTAATTTTCATTGTTAAAAACGCAAAAGAAATGAATTTACAGAAGAGATGACAAAGTCAGAAATGGGTCATAACATTTTAATAAAATCACAGCATGCAGTTGGAATCTTGCTGAAAATAATTAGTAAAGCAATAAAGTGGTTGCTAGATTACATAATATGTTGTCAGAAAGAAAGCTTTAAAATAATTAATGAAGAGAAACGCAAAGAAAAGCAAAATAATGAATAATAAAGCGAAAACTGAAGAACTGAAGAATATTGTAGAATAATAACTGAAAGTAATAACATTAATAAGAATGATATTTAATTAAAATAAAAAGACAAACAATTAATTACAATAAATAAATATTTATAACAAACAATATAATTCTTAATTCAAGAAGACAAAGCAAAGTATATTGAAAAAGAGAACGTGTGGATAATTTGTGCAATTAATAGTTTAAAAACGAACGATAATACATTCAAGAATATAAATAAATTACTTTATTCAGATTTGTAGATTTCTTTTTTATAAAATGAAAATAAATACATAGAATACAGTAAATTTATTCAAATTATCATCATTCAAATTACCAATTAAACAAAAAGACAAATTTTATAAAATATAAATAAATACATAAATTAAAATAAACAAAATAAAAATATTTATTAAACAATTAGAAATCTGCATACTACAACACTTCTCAATTTCCATAATTATAATAATAATAATAATAATTATATCAATTCAATTAAATTCTTTATGGTTTTATTGTTTATTTAATTCATTTGTTACAACATTTGTAACACTTATATTTGCATACTTAATGACAATCACACTTCCTTTCAGCATATTTCCTTTGGCAAAGTTGAGTGCAACAGTTCGTCTAACTGGGTACACTCTGTCTTTCTGTCTAACTGTCTAGCTGTCTTTCTGTCCATCTGTCGGCTTGTCTCGTCAGCTGTCGGCAGCTTGACAAAGCAGCTGGCAGGTGAGGCAGCTGGAGAATGGAGAGTTGTCGACTTATCCAACTGGAATCAAACAGCAGGCAACACTTTTTATCGTCTGAGTCACAGCCAAAGAAAAAAGAGGAATGAGCAGAAAATGAGGAGAAGAAGAAGGGGAGAGAAATGAAATGAAAGAAAGGTGAACGCACAACAATTTCGACACATGTGCAACGTGGCGTATACGCAATGTTTTTTGGGTGAGTGCAATAGTTAACCGCCCATTCTGCAGCTGCAGCCACGCCCACACGGTTGCCAGACGATGCTTGTCATCATTAGATTAGAGTGCACACACACTACTGCCTGCACACACAACCACACTCACACACACACACATACACATACACATACAGTGACAAAAATTAAACTGTTGGGCGTTGCCAGCATCGTCGTTGACTGCGCTTTGGCTGTCAGGATGTGCGTTAAATTGTAAAACAACAGAAAGAGCTGCCTGCAGGATGTGTGGCAATAGTGGGGGAGCTGCGGGAGTGGGGGATAGGGGTGAAGGGGGGCTAGGGATAGGGATGTGGCATTGGATTTGCCCCAGCTGGCAATGTTATGCCCCGTTGCTGTCATGCTGGGCCAGTTCTCGTTTATTTTGCGTATTAGACGCTGCTATTTTGTGCTTATTGTTTCCCAGTACCCAGTACCCAGCCCCTTTCTCCCCCTCCGCTCCACAGCCTCCCTTGGAGCTGCTACTCAAAACGTTGGCCTGTTATTTTTCGGTTGTTTGGGTTCTTGGTTGTGTTCGCATTGTCAGCTCATTTGTAATTTTTGCGCTACGATTTCAAATTAAGCAACCGGAAATGAGCTGACATTTTCCCTGTCTGTTGTTGATGTTGCTGTTGTTATTGCTGTTGTAGTCGCTGTTGTTGCTGTGGTTGTTGCTGTTGGTCTTGTTGTTATCCTGGCATTGGTTTAACGACACTTTTCAACATTCAACATCGCTTCGAGCTTCGAGCTGCATTTAAAGTTGTCCAAAGCAAATTTGCTGCTTACATGTTGTCCATTATGACAATATTAATATTTACATTTTACAGCTATTGTCTGCCATTCCTCGTATCCTTATTCCTTACCATGTCCACATCCATATCCATATGTGTATGCATTTACTGTACACATGTTTCCTGCGTCCTCCTCGTCGCATGTTTGTCGTATGCATTTTGTATTTTGTATTTTGTATTTTCTTGTTTATTGCTTCATGCTCTTCGTTGTTGCTTTGTGAAATTGTCAATATGCTTTCCATAACAGTTCATCCTTCATCCCTTAAGATGCGTTCATTATTGTTTCTAGGCAATTCCTTGTTAAGTTTGTTATTAAAGCCGATTAAGTGCTAGTTAGTTACGGTTATAGTTAGTTTTCAATTACAATAAAAACACAGAGCGAATGCTTTATCAAATGCTTGCAAGCTAATTAAGAAATAACATTACAGCTTTTTAATAAAAGACAATTGGCATTAAAATTTGAAATTATATTTTTGTTTATTTTCAATTTACTTCTTTGTTCTAAATGTTCATTTCTATATTCAACCGTACTTTCCTTCAAGTCTGTCTTTACAGCTGTAAATGCTTAACATTGTATTAACTAAACAGGGAAATGTTGACGCATAAAATATCCCAAGCGAAACATAAATTCGAACTAAAAAGCTTTTGCACATTACCTCTATCACTCTCTCTCTCTCTTGCTCCGCTACTGCTGCAGTCAGCTGTTGCCCGCTCTCTAGGAATTCCCTCAGTCGCGACAAAGCGAACCCAGCACGAGCAAACGACAACTTCGACAACTTTCGTTAAGTACCGAGGAGCGCTTCGTGCACGAGAGCAAGCGAGAGAAAGATGAACGAAGAGCAATAGGCAAAGACAACGGCTACGGCTACAGCAACGACGCTGGCGACAACGTCTGCTGCCGGCGACTCCGACAGGCAGAGGACGACAGCTTCCTGCTGCTGCTTCAGTTACGTTGATAATGTCAAAACGTTTGGTTCGCTGTGCTGCTGTTGCTGCTGATGCTGCTTACGACGACGCTGCTGCTGATGCTGCTTACGACGACGCTGCCACTACGCAAAGACAACAACACGAAAGCGTCAACGATACCGCTATATGGGGTCGCGCCAGTAGAAATAAATAAGTAAATTAGACAACGACAACGAAAACATTTCACAATTAATAAACAATCCATAAAGTTGCTGGTTCACACTAATAAAAAAGCAAATAAACAAACAAACAAACAAATAAAACGTATAAAACAAATGGATAACAGCAGCTTGTGGCAAAGTGTCAGAAATTGTGAGAATTAATATTTCACTAGAGATTTGAGTGCTTGCAACAAACAAACGAACAAACGAGCGAACAGCAAGCAACATAACGCAACGCAACGGAACAACGTAAAACTTTTTTCATTTTTAAAATATTTTACGCTTTTTGGGCAAACACTGTAACAGTTTCTAGCCCTCTCTACCTCTCGCTTCCACACTCTCTTCCTGTCTCTGTCACTTTTCGCGTAAAATTATGAAAAATATGTGAAAAATGTGCAACAACAATAACAGCAACAACAACAACAATACGAAGAACATCAAATTTTGGTTACTCACGTAGGACAGTACGGTCCGGTCTCGGTCTCGGTGTCGGTCCGGTTTCAAGCTCAGTCTCCGAGTCCTTCTCAGTGCCGGTCTCCAAGTTGATATCCCCCGTCGTCCTTTCACGTGTGTGTCTGAGTGTGTGAGTGTGCGTGTGTGTGTGCGGGTATGCGTGTATTTTTACACAAGACTGCAGCCAGAGAGTGTTGTGTAACGTTGGAACGTTGTAACGTGCTAAATTTGTTAATTTATAGCCATAGACTACAATAATCAACAACAATAACGACAACAACAGCAACAACATCAACGCATAACATTTGATATTTGTTGTGCCCTAAAGGTAAGTCGCAATCGGAATGAACTTGGCTTTTTAGTTGCTGTAATCCTGTACAGAAAAATCCTATTTGGTACAGCGTCTCGTATGTGTAATAAAACAGGCAACTTGATCTATCTCTGATTAATCTTTGTGAATTTATTGAAAGCGCTCACTTGTCGTATGAGCAATTTGCCACAAATTCATTTTGTTGCGCAAACATTTTGGCATTTTAGCACACTGAATTGCTTGCGTATGTCATGCAATATTCAATGAAATATAATGCGAATATTCCAAGACTAATTCGAAATAACATCAACAATTTTCAGCAATCAATTTCAGAAATAATTTGCAGCAAGTTAATTGAAGTATTTCAATGAAAGCTGCAAATAGTTTGATTTGTGCACAAAGCTTAGTTTAGTTGTAGTAAAACTAAGATACAATATTTAAAATATTTAATATAGATATATTGTATATCATATTGAAATACATTTACATTTTGTGTTTCATTTGCTTAAATAACTTGTGTACTTCAATATGTTCAAGTCAATCAATAATAGTTATAATTAAATATTAAATTACATGTTGTTGACCTTCATTTAAAGATACAATTAAATGAGAAAGAATTTAGATTCAAATATAATTGCAACTTATTTAAAGTTAATTGCATTAATTAGATTAATAATTTAAAGATAAATATTTAATAATTATATTATAACAACTATTCAAATAAATAACTTTAAATGGAATGAAACCCAAAGCAAAGCAATCATTTCAAAATTCAATCAGGAATCGCTGCATTTTTAATCGAAAAATACAATTGAGTAGCTTCAATTTCAAATAACAAATATTTCACAGAAAACTACATTTACAATCAAATTCATTGCATTTAATATGCAATAGTTATTCAGTCGATCATTTGCATGTTTCTCCACCGCTTGGCCAAAACTAAAAAACGTTTACAGGCCGCTTCACAGCCCGCCAATGTTGTAAAAAACTTTGGATAACAATTGTCGCCCGGTTGCAGAGCTAAACATACTTCATTGCCATAATAAAACTTCGGCAATTTGGCATCATAGTTGTGGCAATAGTTTGGGTTAAGGTCCTTTGCTTTGCCAAAGCAAAAGCATTCATTGCAAGCAAAGTTTCCCTTGGCTGAAAGGATAAAAATATTGAATATATTTTAGATAAATATATTTATTATTTACCTATATTTAAAAAGAAAAGAACATGTTCAAAAGTGCAACTTAGAAATGTATGATGTGTAAGAGTTTGAAAAGATAAAAATATTGAAAATATTTTAGATAAATATATTTATTATTTACCTATATTTAAAAAGAAAAGAACATGTTCAAAAGTGCAACTTAGAAATGTGTGATGTGTAAGAGTTTGAAAAGAATATACGAAAATTTGCGACGCTCCAGTTATTAGATATGCTAAGAATTCCAAGTCAAATGAGTTTTAGATCTTAAAAAAATGTTTTATAAGTGTTGCTTATCTTGTGTGCATTTCGAATAAGCTAAAATAAATGAAAATCCTATATAACATAATATAGCATTAGTTCGCATTAGCTTTCAGATTTATGCGAAATACACAGTAATAGTTGTATTTGTATTAATGTACTTTTCAGTGCAATAAATTATGAATGAATTTATTTTATTTTATTTGTGTAAAATGAATAAAAAGTAAATAAAATGAATGAATTGTTACAGAAACTCGGTAATCTACAAATGTACACAAACTTTTGCTAAAATAGTTAAAATTACTAAAAATATAGAGAAAAGAGCAAGTGGATCTGTCGAATGCATTCAACACATTAATACCCTATATGGTTCACTATAGAAATACAAGTATTTTGATATCCTAATTCCCAAAATGTTATTGCACAAAGTAAATCTCTTCCATACAGGGTATAAATAGAACAAATTACCTAGATTGGGGGGAGTTCCTGACCTACTTAAACAAACATTGTTTTTGATTGTAAAAAGACTCGCATATTGTTCAAAAACGCATTCATTGTTTTTATATGATGCCTTCGACCTTAATATTGCCATTTCCACACTGTTGTTGTTGTTGTTGAGGATGTTGTTGTTGTTATAGGGTTACAGCAAACACGCAATTTTGGATTCAACGCATTCTCCATTGTATTTTTAACCAATTAATATATTTTTTTTTTTTCATATATTCAAGCGTTAAATGATTTTCATTGTGCAACTTTGGCAACATTGTTAGTCGAGGTTTCGTCCAGGGTTGCCAGCCAACCATTTGTTAGCTTGTCAAAAAATTCAAAAATAAAAATAAAAAGAAAGAAAATTGCATGACATACAAATTTATTTACTGAGTTGAAAATTATCAAAAGATCGACCAAGAGTTCGGGGATTCGGAATTGTTGCTAATAGTAGGGTCCAAAGCAGCCCCATTCCCAGCAGCAGGCACATTTGTTGGGCACATAGTAGAAGGGCGGACAACAGCCGCTGCCACAGCAGCCAGAGCATTCCATACAGGGCAGGATGGGTCCGACGGGTCCGCTCATGAGGCGATAGGAGACTAAACCGCAGGGCGCTTGCCCACAGCACGATCGACGGCATGGTCCATAGCTGGGCCCAGAAGATCGACATGGTCCACAGGGTCCACAGGGTCCACAGGGTCCACAGTTGGTTCCACAGCTGGACCCACATGTTCCACAGGGTCCGCACGGTGCGCATGGCCCAGATGGTCCACATGGTCCACAGGGAGCGCATGGTCCGCAGGGTCCACAGGGTCCACAGGGTCCACAAGGTCCACAGGGTCCGCATAGTCCACGAGGTCCACACGGTTCACAGGGTTCACATGATCCGCATGGCCCACAGGGTGAACATGCTCCACAGGGTCCGCAGGGTCCGCATGGCCCACAGGATCCACATTGTCCACATGGTCCACTGGGTTCACAGGGTCCACACGGTCCACAGGGTCCGCATGATCCACATGGTCCAGTGGGTCCGCATGACTCACATGGCCCACAAGACCCACACGATCTACAAGTTCCACAGCAGCCACTACTGCAGGAATCACAGCAGCCGATCTTCGAGGCGCCACAGCAGGACTGGCTCTTTGGTTTGCACATTTCACTCAATTAGCTTCACCTGTTGCGTTTCCGTTTCCGGTTCTTTCTTTGCCAATATTCCACGCAAAAAATGTGCTAAATAAGTCAGACAATTGGCAACTGCCTTGGGATTATTTAGCACCTTTTTTGGCATAGATCAAGCAATTGCTTTTGGATTTATATCTTTATTTGTTTTTCATTACTTTATTTAACTGACACACATAATTATTTATGATAGTTTGACAAGATATTTTTTCCTCAGTTATTTGAAGCCACAGAAATCGAATCTAACCTCAAACTGCACTATGCAAATGGAAGCTATTAAATTCCATTTTAAAGTGTATTTGCCTTGTGGTCGCCTATTTGGCTTTTCGAAGAAACCAACTCCACAACGTCCCCTCTTTCCCTGTTTCCCTCTTTCCCTCTCTCCCTCTCTCCCTCTCTCCCTCTCTCCCATCACGCACTTGAACAGTAACTAAACCACATGAATTTGGCGACCCGCACTCACAGTCCTTGCACTTGGGTTTTTCGGGCATGCCGCTGCGGTCGTTGAGTGACGGGGCGGGGCGTAATGGAGGTAGAGGGAGGTAGAGGAACGTGGGTCAGTGAGGCTAATGTAATTGATTGTCTGGGCCTCGCTGAACAAGACCTGCTGAAGTGCTTCACAGCAAGTGCGAAAAAAATGCGATTGTCTAGCGGTGTTTCTGTGTGTGCGATTTTTGCATGGCAACTGTGGGGCGTGGCACAGTGAGACACAATGTATATGCTCTGCATTTCAAAGATATGTCAACATTAAAATACAATTTTTCATACGGACAACGCGCTGCATTTAATTATTAAATTTATAATTATTAATGCATAATAAGTATTTAAATAATTAATATTGTCCAAAACTTTCGATGTGATTTTTGTGTGAAAAGAATTCAGACTTAACTTATATTTATCTGACTCTATAGCATTATATTCATTAAAATAAATAACAGTGTCTGTGCAAGCATTTCAATCAAAATAATCAGCTAACATCATGCATTTTAATGCATTTAAAAATATTGCATAAGTCATATGATGAATGCACTGTGACAGCTACAGAATTAAGTGTAATTAGAGCTTAATTTTATAGTTTAAAAACACATTTAAAAACAGGGTATCTAAATAAAAACAAGGTGTTTAAAAGATACAAAATAATAAGAAATAGTTAAATGTATATTTTTATTTATTTTAATATGCAAGTTAAATGAACAACAATTTATACTGTAGCTTACTTACTAAAGTTTCTGGCTCAGCTTCAAATTTACGTATTTATTTCATTTAAACAAAAGAAATTGAAAACATATCAAGATGAGAATTAACATAAGCCCATTTAATTTGGTTAGAAATACTCCTAACTTTTGAAAGTACAACAAATTCAGATTAATTAGCTTCAAACTCAATTAATTTTCGTTTAATGCCTTTTATATAATATAACATTATATTATTTCTAAATTGATTTAGTAAACCTCATTTAAGTCGATGCGAATGACTATAATATTATAAATATATATATTTGTTTAATATTATGAAAATAATCGTAGTTAAATACTTCTTTCTAAATTCTCTTCCTACTACAACTTTTGCATATGTTTGTTTTTCCAAAACATTTTTTTTCGTTACTAAAAATGTAGATTTGCTGGAAATTGTACCGACAACAAATATGCTTTTTAATAAATGAAATGTGACCGAAGAATATAGGAATCGTTTACCATTTCAATTGCACTTGAACTTCAACGTAACCACTGTGCCTGTTGTTGGATTAATTTCACTTTAGCTGCCACCATTTTTAGCATATTTTTTTGGGTTTTTTGCTGGTTTTTGTTCTCGCTGGTGTGCGAGATTCGCATGGATTTCAACACGGCTTGGCAAGATTTACGAAATGGCTGTGCAGAGTTGGACGCGGCTTGAATGGTTGTTGGCCAGGTCCGATTGTGCTTGGCCGGGTTGAGAGATTTCAATTGTACAAGTCGGCGGGGCGTGGCATGTCAACAGCTGTCAGTGTAACGACGCCAACGACGAGGACTCTCTATGTACATAGACTTTCATTAGTATTCCATTTTTATTTCGAGTAACAACTCTTCAATTTTTGTGCCGTATCCGGTCGGTTTAACTGAACAAAAAAGAACAACTCCAAATTCCAGTTGCCACATTTAATCAAAGCTCAAAAATGTGTGGAGGTTGGGCCTGTCGCTCCTATGAAATAGCCTGCAATCATCATCGTCTGTCACCCATGCGATTCACTGGACGTTGTTTTGCCCCAACGCCCTGTGGACCCTTTGACAGTTGTTCTCCGTGTTGTGGTGGCAGTTGTTGTGGCGGCTGTGGTTGGTAATTCAATTCAAACCCCCCTGACTGGTAAGAAACAGCCTGTAGCCAAGTAGTTGCCTCTTCTAATCCTACGCTGACTTCACACAGCGGCACATAATGTTCAATCTCAAGTTGGCCATGAGGTTTCCAGACTACAATAGCAATGATAATAACAAATATGTTTGTAGTCTCGTCGTAGCCAATCCACATTTTACACCAAAATTTTACTGTTCCCATAGTAAGTTGCGTGAAGTAAGTTGAAGGAACATTCCAAATAATCGTATTATCCAATATTCTTAGCCACATCTTTCTACAGCCAAGATGTGCGGCGGCTGGGCGTGCGCCTCATACGAACTGGCCTGCAATAATCCTCCATTGTCCACATTGCGTTACTCGGGCAGAGACTTCATACCCACACCTTGTGGTCCTCACGACAAGTGCTTTGTGAAGGACACCAGCTGCAGTCGAGGACATTGCCTGGTGCCGCTCCAGACAACAATTAAAATGAATCCCTGTCTTGAATTCAGTGCACCCATTCCGCCAGTTGAAACGGGCCCAAGGAAAGTCGCCGTTGACAATTGGAGGAAAGCCTATGATAAGCTCGCCAAATGCTGCAATCAAAAATAGACGATCGTTTTAATACTTAAATAATTTAACTAAATACATTATAAAAATATTTAATTTTGTCTGATTGTCTCTGGTCTCGACAATTGAGTAATTGATGTTTTTTGATATCAATTCGAAAACTCCAATATGACAAAGTTAAATGATGCTTAGAATTAACTGAACAAAAAGCAAGCGCATATTTTCAATATGCTGACAAGTTCCTCTCATCGCTTAAATTTCTTCCGTGATCAAGAAAATAATTAACCACCTTATTTCCCTTCATCATAAATAAATGATGCTTTTACATAAACGATGCCTGTGAAATATATAAACCACTTTGCTTTCATTAACAAAACCAACAATTTATTTGAGCATTACAAGAACCAGAAAAAATACTTCGTCGTTTTCCCACGCAAGCAAGCAGAATGATATTGGGGCTTTTCTTCGGTTGTTTCGGTTGCCTAAGATCTGTGGCTGGGTTTCAGGATCTAGTAGAAGGGTCCAAAGCAGCCGCGTTCGCCGCAGCAGCGACATCTGTTTGGCGGACAGGTCCAGGGACCGCAGGGAGGACAGGGACCACAACAACAATTGTTGTAGTTCATCGCCGGCAAGGCCGGTCCGACAGGACCATAAGCTAGAGCATAGGAAACACTACCACAGGCACTTTGGCACATCTTTACCAAGCGTTAGGCAACACTGGAAATTTGTATTTATTTAACGAATCACAAAGACTTTCTGAACTTTGTTAAACTTACCGCTTTGATATTCAAATACTTGCGTTAGGAATTCGAAACGAAGAATTCTTTCGTTTCAAATAAGAAATATTATTTGAATATTTGGGTTATGAACGAGTCGAGATACGAAAATAAAATGAGCTCAACAACTAGAAACGGGAACTCGGTAATACTCTGGAGAGAGTGTCTATTCAATGCCAACTTGATTTCAACTTGATACATGCTCCAAATACGAATACTCACATCGATCGGTCCAAAGTTTTTGCCTTTTCACACATCAATGATTTAACACCGACTGAGCGCCACATATACATATAAAGAAAAAAACTGTGGCAAAAAGAGGGATAAAATTGAAATCTCTAACGAGAAAATAGCGCAACAGTTTCGCCCAATAGCAAAAATAAGAAATCATTGAAACATGTCCTGGGGAAAAAAAAGAAAGAAACGAGGGAACAACAACAAGCACAAGATTGAGTAGACGAAAGAAAGTTCCATAAAATGTCAGAGCTTGGGAAAAGTGGATGGCAAAGGATTTCGCTTACCGTTACTAAGGACTCAAAACTCAGGACACAGGACGCAGGACACAGAACACTGGACGCCGAGGCTGCTGGACTAGAGCTCAGACCTGTACAGAAACTGGGGCAAAGTCGAAGTCAACCCACAAACGATGCCAGCATCGAGGAAAGTCTATTAGACTCAACGAAGCAACCTTAACGTCATTTCGTAGCCTGACTTCAGCTCAATGGGGGTTAATGTGTGTGTGTGTGTGTGGCGCATCACAGGACACGACAAGATATATATATATATATATATATATATATATATGTATGTCTCTGTGTGTGTGTGTGTGTGTTGTGATTCACAAAAGCTGACAAGCTCATCGATGCCTGAACATTAGCTAAACATAAATTACACAGATGACTGCACAACAATTGAGGCGTTTATTATAATGTGTGTTCACACTTGAAGCCTTCAAAAGCGCCAGCAGCCAGCATGTGAGATAGGTGTGACAAGGGGAACAGGACAGCGGCTGATTGAGGGGGACGGTAGGGCCAAGGAGTCTGCAATGGAGCAAGTATTGAATCCCTAACAAAGTACGAAATTTAAACTCGACATTTTTCAATACTAATACGAACAATATGCGATGGCAATTGCAAGATGTGCAGAGAAAGATAAGAGAGAGGGCGTCGGAGAGGGGGCAAATAGGGAAACAAATAGGGGAAATGGAGAGAGTGAACGTTTCTTAAACTGAACATTTTTCAATACTAAAATGAACAATGTGCGATGGCAAAAGCAGTAAATAAAGAACTCGCAAAATGGGAAAGGGAAAGAGAGAAGCAGAGGGGATAAAGTATATATGATGACAGAAGAGGGAAAGTGGAGAAGTGGCAGATAGAGAAAGGGAGAGGGAATAGGTTAAAGTGTTTATGCTGTTGATTCGAAGATACTTCTCTTATTTCTTAACTTATAAATTTATAACAGATCTATATAGGAAATATTCCGAATCAACCAAAGAAGAGGAAAAAGGAGAATTGCAAATTGAAAGAGAATAAACATAATGAAATCTTTTTAAATTATATAGCCAATCAATTGAGAGAGAGAGAGAGAGAGAGAGAGAGAGAGTCAGAAAGAGAATGGAAAGTAAAGAATGAATAAAAATATAAATACATAACATTAAATGTTAAAAAATAATAATAAACAAAGAAAAAATATTAAATAGAAAATATAAAAGAAATATTAATAAATACTAAATAATAAATAGGAGATAATGTATAATAAATATTGAATAATAAAGAACAAATCATAGAAAATAATTTGGAAATGATGATTAATAATAACAAAATATAGAAATGAAGTAATAAATAGAATATAGTAAATATTATTAAATAAATAACAATAAATAAAATTATAATTATCAAACAAATAATAAATAGTAATTAAATGATATTATAATAAATAAATTTAACTAAATTTATTCCCCTCAACTTATAATACTTGCATTGCTATAAATATAAATATATTTTTGAAATAAAAGACTTAAAGATATCTAAATGAAGATTAGACAAAAGAGAGCAAATGAAAGATAGAATCAAATGAAGGAGGAGAGAGTGAGAATATTCACTTACATTCCATAGTAATAAGAACGTCTTATTTTTCTTTACTTTTTTTGTATATTTTGTATATTATAATTAAACTTAATATCTAGCATAAATTAGTTTTCTATAGTCTGCATGGCATCTGTTGCTCGTGAAATTACTTAAAATAATGCAATAAAACTCTATTTAAATAACAGTATTGATTCTGCAACAATATTTACTTTAAGTTTGATTTTATTGCCAAATTGCCATCGATTTGTCTCAATCGTTCTCAGATTTTTATCATTGTCCGAAGATGCATTGTTCTTGCCTTGGCAAAAATGAAGTTTGTGCGCATTAAAAACTATTTGAAAGTTATTTAGGAATTGCAGAAGGAACCAAAAAAAAATACCAAAACAGCGAAAAACGAATCAGACTGCAATCGAGGGTCGTCTCTATAGAAAAATGGCAGGCCACTTAAGATAATCTCATTGGTGGCATGCCAAAAAGTTTGCGGCATCCACACACAAAACACACACAATATAAAAATGTCACCGCAGCAAACAAATAAAGACAACAACAAACACAACAAAAACATCAAGAAGATGTCAGAGTATAAAAAAAAGGTAGACTTCCTTTTAAATCAAATAGTCGTAGCCAGGTTTTTGCTTTTGTTTCTATTTGTTCCCATGTCCCTATGTCCCCATGTCCTTGTGCTGTGCGTCCTTTTCAAGTGGCCAGCAGCAGCGGGCACTTCATTTCACTCCAGCAACATATTGAGCCGGGGCAACTTGAGTGTGCGCCAAGAGATAAGCGCAATTATATGGCTTCAAGTGGCACCCGGACAACAGCCGGACAGCACCCTACAGTCGTATCGAGACCTCAGCTTATAAATTAGGTAAAATGAAACGTAACTTATGTGACGTGGCTTTCATTGTGAGAAATGCTGGACAGCTTGGCTTTAAGTGCACTTCCTGCAAGTATCAGTCAGGCACTTTAAATTTTTATAAATATATATTTCTATAAGCTAGTGATTGAATAGCTTGTATAGGTAAGTCCCCCATCTCTCAGAATGCCTCTGAACTTTCTGGCATGTCACATTTGTACTCAAGTGCTCGTTATGGGCAATTTTTGGCAACTGCTTTGACTTTGGCTTTTGTTTTCTGACCACAAGCTGTGTGTAGTCCCCTCTCCCTCTCTCTCTGACTGTATGTGTGTGTGGGTGTGTCTCTTGTTGTTGTTGCTGTGCTTACTACCATATTCTACTTCTTCTTCTTGAAGTGCTTTTTGAGGTTCATGTCAAGCCTTGTGGCATCCCAAGCAAATTATTGCTAAGATGTGAAACGTTGACAAGTGCCCATTGAAAATGAGACACTTCACAGTTCACAGTTACTCTCTCAAATATTACATAATACAGCAAAAGAAGAAGAAGAAAGAAGAAGTTTCTTAAGTTATCAAAAATTACCTAAGCCAAAATAAACACGAAAGAAACAGGACACGTGCCGTTTTTATAAACCCAATTTTAAGCACTTGCTTGCCAAATTATATAGAACTTTGCTTCTGTTTAGGGATAAATTGTTAACAACTTTAAGAACTGTTTTATAGCAAATAAATCTATTGCTAAATAAAATAAATAAAAAAATAAATAAAATTGACGTCTACTTGGAATCATTAAGTCAACGATTATTTCTAGTCTTTGTTTATAGAATAAAAATGTATGTAAATAAATTCACTTTCATATGAAATATTTTAACTAATAACTCTCAGCAGAGAGTGTGAACTAAATTTTGTCTTCTTTATACAATAGATTCTTAGCAAATGATCTTTCTAGACTTTCAATACTCTTTACTTTATAAAAACTCATTCATTTTAATGATATAAAACATTTCAAACTCTGCTAACACTATAGATTTATTCATATAAGAAAAAATAATTATTTAAATAATATTTAGATTGTTAATTATATATAATTAGTATTATACTACACTATGTCCGTCGGACGGATATATATACTTTATAGGGTTTGCCACGTATCCTTCTGTCTGTTGCATACATTTGCACATAATTATTATACCCTTTTTTGCCCATTTTTAATGGGCATAGGGTATAAAATGTTAGGCAAACAGGAAATATCTTTTACTATATACTGTCTTAATCAAAAATAGATGTTGTTCTATAAAAAGTTATATTCTTTCCGGAAACGAAAATCGCAAATTAAAAGTAAATAAACATATTCAGAAAATTATACAATTAAGAAATCTGTCTAAACTACAAACTATATAGCAAATAAGTTAGAATGATTAGGAGAAGGAAGCAAAATAACACTTTAAATAACGAATCCATCATGACAATCTATCGTTCATAGCTTAATGAAAAGCAGATATTTTAATTAATAAATATAATTGTATTTAATAATTATTGCAATTATTGTCTCACAACCAACGTCTTAGATCGGACGGCAAATTGCAGTCGTCACTCTCAATCGTATTTGTAATGTAAGTGAATTCGCCTCTGATTGAATGCGATTGTGATTGAATTCGCCTGCGATTGAATTCGCCTGTGAGTGAATTCGCCTGTGAGTGAATTCGAATGTGATTGAATTCGCCTGTGAGTGAATTCGTCTTTCTATTTCCTCATCGTCTCTTTCTCTACTCATAATGTTGTCATGTTCGTTGTTGTCATGGTATCACTGCCAATTGATATTCGTAGGAGACTAGCAACCCAAATATGTTTATTAACAATCCTTTGCATGCAATAGATCCTTAACCTCACTGTCGATATAGGAATACCTGAATGTCCTTATGTAGAGGTAAGCTAATGGAAAGGCCTGTTCTCCCCCTAGAAATCACAGTAAATCTAAAAGCAAGAGTATACGTGAGCTAATGGCAGATTGGAAGGCTCAGTTGGGGCTGCAATAAGTCCTTTACTTAGAGACGAGGCAGCCACTCCGTTTGTCATTCAATTGAATACAAAAAAAAAGCACACACACACACAAACATCTCGACCACAATCCTTTTGCTCAAAACTAAGTAAATCCTGGCCAGGCATTAACTCAACCGAATTATTGAGTTGGGTTACTGCGAGTTCTGTGATTTGGCATTGGATTTGGCATTTTTGTTAAAAAATTATGCGCGTTCAATCTAAGAGAAGTTCTTTCACTCGCTTTTTCTACTTGTGGCATTCACTTTACGCTTCTTTTTTTCTCCTATTTTTATCTATTTGAAGTACAAAAATATTATTCGTTTATTTGCACAGCCGCCTTTCCCGTGGTGTTTGTTGTTGTTGTTGTTGTTGTTGTTATTGTCGTCTACTTGGCACCGGAGTCGTCTCCTCCTTCCAACAACTCCAAGCAGCTGCTCTTGCTCCGATTCCTTCGATTCCTTTGCTTGGTTAGAATTCGCTTCAGTTTTTAGGTTTTTCCAGCGTTCGCTCCTTGTGCGTGGGTGCGTATGAGTGATATTTCTTTTTGCTTTTGCTCCGTTGTTGTTATTGCTGTTGTTGTTGCTTCTTTTTCGTTTCGTTTGCGCTTCGTAAATGCTGGCAAACATAAAACATCAAATGTAAATTGAAAGTCGTTCGTGTGTGAAACTGAATGTGTCATCAGTTGAAGCGTTTATCATTTTTTACAGCTTTTGACTTGGGCTTGCTTTAAGAAGTCTTCTTTTCTTTTTGCTTCTACTTATTTGTATTTGTCTGGCGTATCAAGTTGCCTTTAAAAATAAAAAGTAGAAGAATTTACAGAGGCAGGTTGGGCGTGTAGGCGTGTCGGCGTGCCTAAGTTGTTTGCTCCTCAACTCCTAGGCGAACATTGACTGTGCAATGTCTTGTGAAATCTTTTATTTCCGTTTCAAAGACACACGACAACACATGTGGCATGTGGCATGTGGCAAGCGACTCAGCTGTTTGAGTTTCAAGTTTTGCTTTCATGTAAATATGAATTCTAAGTATTTGAGCGTAAACAACAGCGACATTCACAGATTGTCATATGGCTCATTGAAATGTTACGACTCTACAGCTCAAAAACAATCCAGTCGACTGTCTAAATGTTCGAGTCTCTTTACTAATTAGTAAAATTAGAAAATTATCAATCGATGGGTTAGAGAGTAATAAGTAGCTAAACAGATTTAAATTCTCCAGAAACTAGATTTAAAACTTATCAATAATTTATTCAAATTAAACATATTATTAATATATGAATAAGTTGAACTAGTCTATAAATACAAGACAATAATTACATTATGAACACATGAATCACTGAATTCTTTAGCATACTTTTCAAGTGGTTAAACGAAACAATATTTGAATAATAATTAGCTAGAATAGTTTTAGATTTATTCATTTATTTAGCATATTTACAAGGCAGGTAAGAGCTAAACAAATTAATTATTACTTTTACGTATCGCAAATAGTTTGTTGGCGTACTTTTCAACTCGATTTACGATACTAAGATTTAATAATAATTAGCTAGAATATTTTGAGATTTAGTCAATCAATTATATATTGCAAGTAAATATTAACAAATACAAATAAAACAAATAAATATAAATATATAATATATAAGCTAAAATACTAGTAGACTTATTCAATAATTTATACAAAGAAATTACATTATCCATTGATAGCTCAGAGAGTTCCTTAGATATATTTCCAAGAAGGTAAACGAAACAAGACTTTAATAATAATAAACAAGCATAATGAAAGTTTTTAAAACAATTCATTTAACTTATACTAAATAGAAATAAATAAAATATGTTATATAATAACATTTTCAATATATTCTCTATTTATAAAGATTAATTTATCTATATAAATCAAAAAAGTAATAGCTTTAAACTAAATAACGTCTCTGAGGTCAAAACAAAATCTTAGCCACATTTTATAATATTATTTTCGACAATTTCCAAAGCTAATTCGCAGAGCACTCTGTGGCATTGTTTACACACTTGGAAAATGACAAACATAATAATAGAATATGCCAATATTTATTTAAAATATAAATTGCAAATATCATATTTCAAATTTTAAAATGTTGCCCAAATGCAATAAACTAATTTGGCAAATTTGCCCAGAGCATAAAAATGATAACAATGTCAAATGCGCAAACAATTTCCCAATTACATGTTGGTCTCTGTTATCCGGAGAGAGAGAGAGAGAGAGAGAGAGGGAGAGGGAGAGTATGAGTGTGTGTGCGTGTGTGTATGTTGTGT
Source organism: Drosophila funebris (assembly GCA_018901825.1). NCBI lineage: Eukaryota > Metazoa > Arthropoda > Insecta > Diptera > Drosophilidae > Drosophila > Drosophila funebris. The sequence continues at coordinate 26,165,780 of JAEIFK010000425.1, forward strand.
GTGTGTGTGTTTTACAAATTATATACAAATTAATTGAAAATAACGCAATTAACAAACGCTTTGCCACTCTGTTTTTCTCTCTCTTTTTCACTATCTCTCTCTCTCTTTCGTTCTCTCTCTATTAGTCACTTTGGCTGCTTCTCTTTTGTGTTGTTTGCTTCGTTTTGTTTTCTCAATATTTATTTGTTGCAATGCAAATGTCAAACTCAAACACAATAACAATTGTGGAAATGGGAAAATGCGTTGCAACTGTCAACTGCAGCAATTGTTGCAACAACAACAACAACAACAACAACAATAACAACTGCAACTGCAACATCTGCCAGCTGCGGTTACCTTTAGTTAACAATTGTTGTTGCTGTTGTTACTGTTGTCCTGCCTGCCGTGCCACTAACTTCATGTCAATCCTTTGTGGCTTTGCCAGTCGTTTAATTTGAATTTAAAATGTTACTTTCACATTTTGTTTAGCCCCCCCTTGTCACTCTCTCTGTCTCTCTCGCACTCCCCCTCTCACACTCATTTTCCACTTATTTACAATTACCACATTTTATTATCCCCTCATCTTGCCTCGCTTTGCCTCGTCTCCTTTCTGCTGCACATTTACATTTTGCCATTTTATTTACACTCCTGTTTATATTTGTCACACTTTTGTCTTTGTTTCCCTTTCCCTGCGAACCCCTCCTCCATCCCCCTTTCCCTATTCACTGCCCTTGTCGCACATTTTTAACTGCATTTTTGTGTATTTGTCAAGGCCCTGAACCTCTAACCATGTTAGCCCTTGTCCCTGTGCCTCTCCCGCTCCCGCTCCCTCTCCCGCTCCCTCTATCTGTCCCCTTCCCGATCCTTGCTAGATTTTGATTGTATTTTTGTTGATTTTGTTGCAATTTTAATTACTTTAATGAAAGTTTTAATTGCAAAATAGCAAAAACGCAGAAACAGAGACAAAGACAGGCAGAGCGAGCGACACAGAGAGCGAGTTTGTGAGAGAGAAAGCAGCTCGTAATGAGTTTCTGCGGTCTAAGAAAGGTTGGCAGCCACAGACAGGACAACAACAGGATACAGGACAATAGGATACAGGAGCATGCCCAGCTACCTTTGTATGCAAAATTAAACCTCAAAAGCTACTTTTCGGGCAGCATTAATTGATAGCCAGAAATCACGAAAATCACTTGCAAAACACCTAAAATGTTTAGCAAACTTACAGTAGATCTATTGTTTATAAACAACTTGTAAGCTATATATATTTACTGTCGTGCACAGTATATACCCTATAAATTAAACAGGTGTTTAAAGAATACTCACTATTTTGCATAGAATCGCATTGACGTGACAAAATGTGCGCGAGCGAGACAGAGCGAGCGCCTACATGCATATAAAAATGAATATACATATACATACATGCATACGTATACATACATGCAATACATATGCAACTATAATATCCAGCTGAACAGGTTAATGAACGCTGTGTTAATTAAAGGAAGAACGGAGAGGAAAACAAAGAAGGATAACAAGGTAGAGTTGGAAGTGCAAAAGTGAAGCAAATGCAAATTGTAATGTCAAATTGCAAATTGTTCAATAACTAACTGTTAACAGTTGCAGTAGAAGAATGAAAACATAAGCAAGTTAAGTATGTAGACTTATTCAATACCCTGCCAGTATTCTATCTCATTGTTGAGAGCAACTCCACGAAAGGAAATCATAATAATTCTATTTATAATTAGTAATAAGTATTTATTTAAGATTACATCAATTAATTAACATTAATTAACATTAACACACGCATTCATTTCTGAAGCTGTTCTAGTAATGTATACACCTGCTGATGCACTAAAACACAAAGAAAGAAGAAACAAAATCAACAAAAAGTAAACGCTGGCATCCTCTGGCTCGCCACTCTCCACTGAGCGACTGGAAGGTTATGCATTGTAACACTTCCAGTCTACACACGAGTTGAGAGCATGTCTTGGCTACAAATCATCTTCTTAGGCGTATTCAATATGTTGAATATGTGAGTAATTGCAAGAGTAACTGATTGAAAAGTAATTTTATGGTAACTGCATATTTGATAATCATTATATATCTTCAAGTTTTGGTGCCCAACTTCTCACTGGATCAAATAAATTATGTTTGATTTAATTACTAAGAGTATGTACAGTGTGTTTCGGGTGGCAACGTACAGTTCAGTTTAGAGCTGGTCTCGAACCACGGTATAACTAATTGTTTAAATCTGTGGAATAAAACAACAATACACAATTTATTGAGAAGGTATTTCATGCTCTTTGCTTCGCACTCAATTCGCACTAGATTTCAAAGACTGTTTGTTACTTCACAATTAAAATGGCAAAATTAAAAATATTAGAACAGAATTTCTTCAATATGCTTAGGAAACTTTCCTCTGATCAATGCTTAAACATATTTCTCTACTCACACATACACATGCATAATTGCTGTATGTGACTGTCTGTGTGTGTGTTGTGTCATCCTAGTGGACACTTCTCTTTAGCAAAACACTGAGGATAGAGCAACATCAAAAACATTTCAATTGCAAGTGCTGAGACCCAACGCTTGACCCACAAACTCAGGCAAGCAAATCAGAACAAGGGAAAAAAAGCCAAAGGGGAAAAGTGAAAAAGAAAAACTCATGTCATACGCTGAGAGAAATCGTTTAAATAAAATATGCACACAATTGATGGACCACAAGGCGATGGGAAATGAAATAAGTGAGCCGTGGCAACCAGCAAAGCAACAACAATAACAACAAGCACATCAACAACAGCAGCAACAACCACAAGGCAACTGCCAAGTCAATGAACTGCAGCAGCAGATACAAAGATACAAAAAGTATCTTTCAGCTTGTGCACAACTGTGACTTTGATGACGTCGTACATTCGATATGACATGGCACAAGCCTTCAATTTGTTATTTATATATACAAAACAAAAATAAGGGAAATACCAGTTGTTGTTGTTATTGTCATTGTTATTGTTGTTTGTCAGCTGTGTTTGTCTAGATTGCAGCGGAAGTACACAGATACTTGTACTGTTTGCTGCCAGTTGTTGCAGCAAAACCGAAAACCAAAAGAAGCGAGTTTAACACAGATTACGCATACGCAGAGTTGCACAGCGCTGCAACGAGAGATGCTGTGTTAGCAATGTTGCTGCAGCTGTGGCACTTTGTAATGCATTATGTAACCCCTGTTGTTGCTTAGGTTTCATACAAATGCCAGTTGAGAGAGAACTACAAGAAGTTTCTCTAAGTTAGGCCAGTTATAGTTATGAGGCATTAAAGATTGAGTTTCATTCAATTAACATAGACACAAAGCTATCTCTTTCTCACATTGCTTATCTTTCACTCTCTCACTAGTTACTTCTCTGTCTCATGTTGGCTTGGCATTGACTGTTGATCTTAGTTAATATCTTCAATTCATTTATTTTAGTTTAATGGCCTTAAACTATAGATGACGCCAGTGGCTCGATCAACGAAACCAATTTGAATGTGCAATATGAAACCAAAAGAGGGCGCCAACGACTGGCATAGCTATAGCCTTCAGTCTGGCAACGCTGTTCAAATTACAGCTTTAGCTGTAGCTTTCCAGCTGAACAGTTCTCTCTTAGCTTGTCGAGTGCATAAAATCTGCTCCTTCCCAATTTGCCTTCTTCTTCCTTCTGCGAACTGCTACTCCACAACTTTTCCAACTTCCAAGAATCTAGCAAAAGAGAAGTACTGCTTTCTATAGTCTTCAATCTTTCTCTGACCCGTATCCCCCTTTTCGCACTCTTCCCTTCGCTCCCTCAACTTGTTCTGCTTGTAGTTTTCACGCTGCTTTTCCCCGAGTTTAACGTGGAGGCTCGTTAAATGCATGCGCCGTCGACTTTGACCATAAACTGCATTAATGCTTTCCATACTTTTTAACTATTTTGCATGGCAAAGAGCGCAAGGAGGTAAAAGTAAAAATAATTATATGAATGCGTGCAACGAAAGAGAATTAAAAAAGCAATGTAAAGTCTGTTCTATTAATACGAACTTCTGATTCTCTTACTCTTAATTGAATTCAGTATTAAATATTATAAAAATGATTAATATGTATACAATTAATTATTAATAATGATGATAGTAATACGAATTAAACTAATTGAATCACATACGAAATATTAGAGCAATAATTAATAAATATTAAATTAATGGCTTGAAAGAAATGTTAACACTAGCAATTAATAAATATTTAATTGTTTAATAACCTTAAAACTAATAAGATGATAAATATTATAATAGAACTTTTTTATTTATTTATTACACTCTTCATAAATAAGTTTAGATACCCTTGTTCGGCAAGGGAATGAGAAATATATACGCAAAATTGCATTTTTGGCAACAAGCTTTTAATTGCACTTTGTATGTGCTCATTACCTTAAATTGCGAATGAGATGGCCACACAGATGCTGTCTCTTTCTGGCATTGGCAGCAGTTTTAATGCGAAACTTGGCAGCTTTTTTTGCAAATTTTGCAGGCATTAAAAAAAAGAAAAGACACGAATTTAAATGCATAAAAAGTCGAAGAGAAAGAATAACAAATACAAATTTAAGAGAAAGGGGAACCAAAGAGAGAAAAGGAAGAAGTTGACATGTGTGTGTATGTGTGTATGTGTGTGTGTGTATGTGAGTGTGTATGCATCACGTTTTGTTGTAAATGAACGCTAAAAGTAGAAAAGTGAATGGAAAATTGGAATTGGGAATGAAAATGATTTTGCCAAAAGCGTTCGGAAAAACTTTTAACGACACAAACAAGTTGTAGAGAGAAGGGTAGCATACATATGCACGTGTGTGTGTGTGAGTGTGAGTGTGTGTGTGTGTGGATTTTATTTAAATGTATAAAGACTGGCGAAATAATTAAAGTGTGAATAGAAGTTCTTTTTGGCGCAACGCGAAAGACAATTAGGAAATAGGTTCGTGGACGGGGAAAGAAGCCTGCGAGGGGAATGAATTGAAGACAGACAATGGCCCACTTCAGTTTCCCTTATGTGGGTGTCAGATATGCGTAATTTCAATTAAATGCCAGCCAAAAGGATTTCCCTTGCCCATTTAATGCCTTTTCCAGCTTTTGTTATATCCATTTTTCCTACTATTTTCCTGCCCTTTTTTCCTGCTTTCTTTTTGTCTACTTTGTTGGCAGTTAATACTATTATTTTTTCATTTGCTGCAACACACGCGGATTAGTGTTGAAATGGAATCGAATTGGGATTGGACGAACAGAAGACAAGGTTGGGGGGGATTACTTGGCAATGAGAGGCAGAGGTATTGCTGTGCATGTGTGCATTTGCCTTTGGAGTGATTTTTAATTAAAGTGCTGCGTTAATTGCATTAATCTCAGTGTTTGCATGGGCGTTAGTTGTGCTACAAAATAAAGAGAGTTCGAATGAGGGAGTAAGAGTGATACGGGTGGGAGGGAAGGAGGCAAATCTGAACATTAAGTTGAAATTAAAAAAGAAAACAAATCGAATCAATTACGAACTGAACATCTTTTAGCAGCACAATTGGTTGATAGTTTCGAATATTTCAATAACGAAAACTCATGTAATATGTTTTCCATGCAACCACAGCTTGCACAGCAACATTTACAGATTTCTAATAATAAGTAATAAATAATTGAATGTATAATATTCCAATTCCTAGTTACAGCTTCGAATAGAATCCATAACAATTTCTGTAGCATACTTTTCAGCGCACAATTTTTCTACTTCAATACTTTTTATTAAATTTCCTATTATTTATTTATTATAATTACAGCTGAGTCGCAAACTTAACAAAAAATAAAAAAAAGAAAAAGAAGAGGAAGAGGAACAGAGACAGGCCAGACGTCGTCCAACAAAAGTGGTCTAAATACAATTGACATTTATTGGCCAATATATATTTATAAGGCGTCCGCCCAAAGGAAGTGGCTGCACACACAGACTACAATAAGAAGGCAGACAAAACAACTAAAGGATATTAAAAAAAAAATAAGAAATAGGTTTATATATATATATATAAACTATCTATCTACATATATATAAAGTCTTCATGTCGTTATTCCCGCATAAGAACTGGCATCAAAGTGAGGCCAAAGCAGTTACTCGCATGCAAATGTTGGGCAGGACTCGGATCGAAAGGAGCACCATGTCGTCCTGTGGACAGCGTGGGCGTGGCCAGACGGCAGGCGGTAGCTGTATCTGTTGGTTGGCATTACTTCTACTGCTCATGCTAGTGCCGGGTAAGTGAATTCCTACAATAACTCACAACACAAAAAAAAAAAAACAAGAAGAAATTGAATAAGAATTCTAAAATCGCAGTTAATGCGGGAGAAGATTTGTGTAAAGTCCAGGAATATTTAATGATGCGAACGGACCTCGGTCTGAGGGCAGCAAGAGCAAAAACTTTGACGAAATATTTACAAAAGTTGTAAAGCCCAAAAACAAATGACACAAAACTGACAGCCCGAAGAGCCGGCGATAATTAATTTTTAAGCTGCACAAAATGAAGCGCGGACAAGTGACAGCAAAAGATACAGAAGGGTGGGGCAAATGGATGACGGAGGGGGTGGGGAGGGGCATGTTAAAAGCGAGCATGCCACGTTGCGAAGAGGGGAGGGGGGGGGCAAAATCAATCGTTCGTAAAATAAACAAATCTTATTTTTCCGCAAACATTATTTCTCATCAGTAGCACAGTCAGAACAACAGCAACGACATCGACAATGACAACAACATCAACACTAAAATACAACAGCAACAATAACAACAACAACAACAAACAGCAACTGAACACTGCGATGACAACAAAATTTTTCATAAATGCGCGCATTCATCTGCATAAAACGATGAGGGAGGCGACGCAAGCGGACATGAGGGGGGAGGGGAATTGATGCTACGGGCTGCAGTGAAATAGCTCAAGCGAGGGTTGCTTCAGAAGTAATATATATATATATATATATAATATAGAAATCATTAGCATTATTAGCAATGGATAACAATGAATATAATAAATAGTTTATTAATTTGATTAATTATTATTTAGGGATAATAATAAAAAGAGTAAAGGGTAATTTAATAACGAAATTAAGATAATAATGAAAATAGTAAAGTTATTATTAATTTAATGAATTATTATTTATAATGCTTAATTAAACTTAACTTAAATATAAAATATAACTAAATTTAAAATTACTTTATTGATATTAAACATTTTATTTGAATTAAATTAATAAAACTATTTACACCAATTTTCTCATCATACTAAAAATTACTCATTACATTAAAGTATAATTAAAATTGCCTAATGAAAAGACTTAATTGCGAAACGATGAAGGTAAAAGCGCAAAGTAACACAAGAATTAAAAATTATTAAAGTATATTAAATATATAAATATAGTAAAAAATAAAATAAAAATATATATTTATTGACATGCAATCCAGGGTACGCTCCAGTCGAGCAGTAGCAACTACAAGTTATACAATTGTGTAAAATGAAGCTTATCAAACTGTTGCTTTATTTTTTCTGCTCATATTATACACTGTCTTGCAACACATTAGAACAAGCGGCTGCTGAACTGTTTAAGCAACCCTCGCCATAATAACCAAAACAGCAGCTCATTGCTTTTCTTATAGCACTCGAAGAACCAAAATGATGATGTTGCAAAAGAAACTATGATACTTAATATCCATCCACTGCCATTGCCATTTGCTTGGCCAAGTATTTTATTTTATTTTGTTGTAGTCTTTGTTGTTGTTATTGTACTTATTTTGTTTTGGGTGAACCGCTATGAAAATGCCAAAAGGCACGCGGAAAAGACAGGCACAGACAGACAGAAGAGTAAACAACAACTACAACAACAGCAGCAAAGAAGCGAAGCAAGCGATGAAAGCAATTGCTGCCTAGAGAATATTTCATAATTTTTTGCGTGATAAAGTCGCATTTGTTGGGATTAAATGAGATTTTCTTGCAATTACCCAATGCTTCAGCTCGAGTAGCAACTTTTTTCATTTGCCTTATGCTTTTCACAATCTATATATATCTATATATATACTCGTGTACATTCCATGGCAATCGATAGTTTCTAATTCATGCTAAAAGCAAACATGACTGAGCCTCAATTCAGACAGTTCAAACAAAGGGTTAAGAGTTCAAATTTTGGAGTTTTTATCGGGCTGGCGTGCCCTGCTTTCAACATGCAATATGCAACAAGCAGCAGACAGCAGACAGCAGAACTGGAACCAAAAACAAAGCTTAAAATTGGCTCGCATATCGCACAACGCACATCGCACATACGCACTGTTGTACAGTGCTTTGTTTATCCAGCACCTAAAACTACGCCTCAACTATTCTCAATTCTGAGTTTCCCCATTTGCCTCTCTCTCTCTGTTCTCTGTTCTTTCTCATCACATTCACTTTGCATATCACACGAACTTGCACTTTGCAGCTGCATTTTTTTCGTTTCCCCACCCCCCTCCTACGAGTGGAACAAGGTGGATTTTTGCCTCTTGTCTAGCTTGACATTAGCCGTTCACTGTTTTGACATTCCAACTTGGCGTTGCTGACGAGCAGCCCCACTGTCAACTCTCCCACTCCTTATCCTCTCCCCCTTCTTTCTTCTCCTTGCTCTCTATTGTCAGCATGTGTGCGGTTGATGTCAGAGCCTTGTCTTGTTACCCAGCCCCAACATTTCAATGAGAGCCGTGTCTTGAAAGCCGAATGCACCTACGAGTTACATAAGAGCCGACAGCTTAAGCTGCGTTGCCAATGGAAATGCACATAATTTATAGAGTATATAGAAGTTCTAAGTCACGTTTGACTACAACATTTCTTGTCAGCGAAAAACTATTAAACTTCAAATGTGGAAAATGGATAAATATCTTTAAAAAAGTATTGCAAAAGATAGGAGAAATAATTAATAAACGAAAAGTTAATAATTATTTGAAATTAGCATTTCTTAATAACTTGTTATTTTCCTGTAACTAATTTAATTTAAATATTGCCACAATTAATCTCTTTCCACAACGAATAAAGCCAAACACCTTGCAAACTGCGACCGCTGGATGGCGCCAGTACTAATTTCCCAGTTCGGTACTTTTCAATATTGTTTCTGCAATAACTTCTGAGTTTAATCGCCAATTTTGATTAAATTCAATACAGCTACTGTTTGAATTTAAATATAAACATATTATTTTAAATCAAAATGGTTGCAAATACTAAATATATACAAATAAAAACTACGTATTAAATGATTAAATAAATTAATAATAAAATTAATTTTAGAAAACTTATTTAAACATTAATATGTTCTGATATAAAAAGATAATTTTATAAAATTTAGAATTAAATTTAAATAATTAGAATTAAATGGAAATAAATAAAACAATATCAGTTTTATTTTATAATTTAATTTTAATAATAAATAATTAATATTATTATCATTTTAATTCATATTTGCCTTAAGATGCATTTAATATGTTTGAAACATTCATAATTTAAAAGAAACAATATTGAAATGAATTTATTTAAATATTGTAAATGTAGTGTAAATAGAAATGCAATAAAATTAAATACTTTTGATTGTTTAATAATAATTAGAAATAAATAATATAAAGAGTATTAATTCAGATCACGCAATGCGTTCGCAAAAACACACTTTATCTTATAAATATTGATTAATATATATTGATACTCGTATTATCAATGTTTCGTTTTTTGTTTATAATCCCAAAAATGCACATGTATCAATTTTAAGAGGACTAACGATGTCAGTTGGCGCTGAGTTAAGCGCCACTTAAAATGATATTTTAATAGTTGCAAATGGCATAAAAAATTGTTGCTATAAAAATTGCATTTAATTTACACAATTGTGCAATAAAAAAACTTAAGCAGTATTAAAATACAAAATGTAACAATTGTTATTGTTTATTTTCTGCAGCAATTCTTGACAATGGAAGCTTTTGAAGGATAATGAAATAGCAGACGAACAGAAACAAAGTAAACAGAGAAAAAAACAGGCTTAAAATCATCATCTCATATCCAACTCGCACTTGCATCTTTTTTTTTTGACTATTTTGTTTTTATTTCTCTCTGTTTTAATGACAACAACAACAACAACAATAATTGCAAACAGCAACAAGATGGTCAACGTACTCTCAGCCCTTGTTTTTGATGTTGTTGTTGTTGTTGTTGTTCTTTTTGGGATTTTTTCTTTTTTCCTGTTTGTTGTTTCTTGTTTTTTATTTTGGTTATGAAATATGAGTCAAGTTTTCAATGCATGCCGGATGCATTCATTACCGTTGACTACGACTGAGTGCGGTATGTGAGCGAGAAAGAGACACTGTTAGAGTGGGATGGGTAGAGCATTCAGCGAACTTCATGCATACACATGTTTGCCATTATACAAATGCGTGTGTGTGAGTGTGTGTTAGTGAGTGTGTGTGTTTGTCTCTGCGACTCAGTTTTGGACATTATTCCTTGCGTTTTTTTACATTTCTGACAAATGCACTACACACACACAGTCCCACTCACACACCCACATACACACACACACACACTCACACACACACACACTCACACACCCGCAAACTTTATGATCTCATGCATATGTATTCGTTTATAAAAGCCAGCACACAGACACATGCATAAACATTGCAACTGGCCAAAAACTTCGTACTACCATAAAATCGCTTTATAAGTTCACAACTCCAAATGGATAAAGTGCAGCTAAAAGTTGTTAAACAAAAGATCTATCAGTCTAATTTAAATTAAACTACTTTTTAAAGTAATGCATATTATAAAGAACTTTTTAAGTTCTCCCCACTATTTACAACTATTAAAGCTGACATAATTCTAACAATAATTCAACTATAACTTTATTAAAGTCTACAGCAACTTAAACTAAGAATATTCTTGCTTTCTCGCTTAAGTTTTGTTTTATTTTCTAATAAATCCTTTACAACACTCTGCAACAATTCAAAATAAATATACTTTGCCTTCTCTTGTTTCCAATCATTGATTAGATAACAATATAAATTCCCCCTCTCTCCCTATCCAAAAAGGGGAAAACTTTTGGTAGACCATAATTTCTTAATCTACATCAAATGTTGACAGTTTTATTAAAAAAAAAGAAGAAAGAATGAAAGCACAGAGAAACTGCTCAACTGACATGCGAAATGTGAACAAATGAACAGGAAAAGGAAGTTGTATGACAAAAACCAGAAAACGAAAAACAAATTTGAAAAAAACAGCAAGTAAAGTATGCTGTAAGTGGCAGTGATAGACTAGGTGATACGCTGTGAAGCAAAGGCAAGAATATTCCTGAGTAACTTGTGTATTTGAATTGAGTTTTAATTATACAGAAATAATTTAATAAAATAAATATTATAGAAATTCACAAAATTATATTTTACATGAGTTTCAAATTGGTTGAAATAAAATTGATTAATCACTAAAATATTAAAAGTATTTCAGATGAATATATTCATTTATTTAATATAACTATTGAGCTAAAAATACAATTATAACAAAGTTTCTAAGATATCAAAATGAAGAGAATAGGCAAAACCCATTTAAAACTCGATCTTAATACTAATATAATTAATACATTGAAATATAATAATAAAAAAATATAAATATATTAATATTTTTATATGCATTTATCTAAATTGCATTTATCTTATGCTAACCCTCTCGTTATTCTGCAGCTTGCAGGGTATAAATATACAACCCAAAAGATGTGTAAATTTGTTCGCGTTTGCTCAGTTCAGGGCAAGTGCCAAATGTCACTTGGGTTTGTGGCGACAAGACCCGAGGAAATACTCCCAAAAAAAAAAAGAAAGAACTGAAAATGGGAAAAAAAAGAAAATATATATTCGTGGAATATGTTTCAAGTTGCCAGCGGTCGCTGTTTGTATTGATGTTTGTTGAAGTAGAAATGAGAAAAGTTTTCGGCCAGCGAAAAAGCAAAAGCTGTTTGTTGCACGACATCAGCGGGGGCAGGAGTGATGATGCTTATTTTATATATCTGAGCAGGAAAAGCAGGACAAAATTTAGTTTAGTAATCAAGGCAAGGACTGGGGAGATGGAGGGTGGGGGGCAGCGAAGGCTGTGCGATCAAAATTCGTTGAATTTGTTTGTTTTCCGTGCGCACGCATAAAGCACATCATAAGGGGGGTGGGAAAGGTAGTGGGAAGGGAAGGAGAGGGGCGCTACAAACGATGGCAGTGAGAAAGCGAAACTAATGTAATGGAAATTCGAAATTATTGAAAATAAATGAAAACAAATAAATTTTCCCTGCGCATTTTTTACGGTCTAAAAATACAAAAACAAAAAAAAAAACGCCTCCTCACATCCACATGCGCATCGAGGGCGTCGAAGCAAAGCGTTGGCATTTACCGCTTAAGGGGGGGGATTCTGTTTTTTTTTTTTTTTTTTCATTTGCTTAAGTAGGGAAGAGCAGAGAGCACATTATTGGAAACTGTGGGTGGGATGATGAGTCAAATAAGCGTTTAGTTTACTTCGAATATATTTGTAAATTACATTTATTTATTATATTTATTACCCTCTAAAGAATTTGAGTTAACTGTCTTAGTATCTTTCTAATTACTAACATATAAATATTATTTAAATAAATATTTTATTTTAACATACTTCATTCCCTTTTAATTCATAAGAGTATCCTAGCTTCGACTTGTCGTTGAGCGCTTGTTTTGCCCATGTTTATATGGATAACTGCGACTCAGCCCCGCTTAATGGCGTGTAAGTGTACAAATTGCCTAGATTAGTGCCTAAATTAAAAGTGAAATTGAAATAAATTAAATATTTGCCCAACCTCCGCAGACATACTGAGACGCTACTTAGGCTATTTACAGGCTTTGTTTTCATTTCATTTTTTTGTTTTTTTGTTTTTTCTTGAGTTTTTCTATTCAAATTTATGTGCATTGCTATTGAGGGTGTTTTTCTTTTAGGAACTGGAAGACAAGTGTTTATTATTGGCATGGAAAATCAATTAGCACAAAGAGGAGCACTTGTGATGTTAGCTGGTGAGGGTATTTAAGTAGCTAATTAAATGCTGAAACATTTCTTTAGACTCCCCATAATATACGCATCATTTGCAATATATTTATCTTTTAGCGCATTTCTACTTATCTGCATTGAATACAAATTTCTTGTGTTTTAAAAAGATTAATTCCTAAGTATAAAATAATGTTGTTGAGTTAAGTGCGACTAGGAGATACTCTGTAGATTGAGTAGTTAAGTAGCAAACAGTTTTACATACTCTGCAAGCTTTGACCAGTAGATGGCGCCAGTGCAGCTTCGCAAGAACTTGGACTCTAGTTACTGTGGCAAATAGTTTGTTGATTAATAATGCGAGTGTATTCATAGTTGCTATTTGGTTATCTCTTTCTTAGAATTTCCAATTCTCTTGTCAGTTTTGCATTAAGCCGAAACATTAAGACTTGCCAAGCACTTGCGTAAACCAATTTTAGAATCAAATTAAATATCCTGCTAAAGTTTCATAGTCTCCGTAATGCAATAGCTGAAAGTGCAACGAGATTCTGACCAGAAACCGCAAGTACAAAGCAGATATGGTAACACCTGTCCTTTGCTGCCATCCTGTCCGATTGTCCTTGGTGTCTTGCTGACGTCCTGTCGCCGCCATTGGCGTCCGGGATAAATGTTTATGTTATGACATCTTTAAATTTTAAGGTGCATTAGTGTAAAGTGCTTTTTTCGCCAAAAGATGTAAAAGGATGACGCTGAAAAATGTGCAAGATGAGTGCAAAAATGCTCTTAACACTTTCATTTTTGGTCTACCTTGTGCTGTTCTATGTGTGCGTGTGTGTATGTGTGTGTGTGTGTAAGTGTTAGAGAGGAAGTGTATGTGTGTGCTTGGTTTATCAACCGACATTAAAAAGAAACAGAATTTTACAAAAAGAAAAAACATTAGCTCAAAGTTTTTAAGGAATTTTGCAAGTAATTCTTGACTATGCAATGAGAATGAAACTAAAATCGATTAAGCTTAAACTTAAACTATTATATTTTGAATTTATACATAATATTTATTGTTTTATTCTTTTGAAGAATAAATATAAATGTATTAAATCAATATAAAGTAATGGAAAATATGAAAGATATTAATAAACATAAATATAAAAATTAATACAAAAAAAAATACTAAAATGAAGAGATGTGTAAATAATAAACATAAATATATAAAATAAATATAAATTTAAAAAATAAATAAAAACACTAGAATAAATATATGTAGGTGTAAATAATAAATATAAATATATAAAATGATGAAAAATTAAAGCATTTATTTTATTGTATTGGATATTATTTAAATAAATTAAAGTAATTTGAAAAATATAAATATAATAAATCAATATGAACGAAATATTAAACAGCAAACAAACTAAATACAAATTTAATTAATAATTATAAATAAAGGAAAATAAGTGTAAATATTAAATATAAATATATTAACTAAATAAAGGCTTTAAAAAATTAATGATTAATATGATATTTAATATATATTTAAATAATAAATATAAATTAAATATAAATAGTTTATTCAAATACATAATTCATTATAGGAAATTTCTCAATGATTTCGATTTTTACAACTTTCCAACAACTATTTTGACAACTTTGTCGCCTGTGTGTGGCACAGCTAGTGAATGCGTCAGGTGTATAGCTTTGTTGAGGTCCCTTTGTGTGCATGTGTGTGTGTGTGTGTGTGTGTGTGCTTATGTGAAATTTAGCACAACATCCTCGTTGCCGTTAGCCTCATCTTTCAAATGTTGCATATCACACTATGCTCGTCTGCTCCTCACCCCCTGCGTCAACTCACACCACTTCACGCTTGTTGCATTAACGCACGTCTTCTTCTTTCCTCCCGCGGGCGCAATTCTGCCGCAAAATGCAATTTATACATTTCCGTTAAGCAAGCGTTATACCCTTTTTTTACACACACGCACACACACACACGCACACTTTTCACGCCTTTGTCTTGGCAACAAGTTTTTGCTTTTAGTGGAAGCAACAACAACAACAACAACAACAGCAATAATATTATCACGTTCTATAGCTAATTACAATGTTAAAAGTTGCCGGAAATACCGATATTTATGTGAGTGAGAAAGAGAGAGTGAGTGAGGGAGAGGGAAGAACAAATCACATTGTTTACTTATGCGACGCGACTTTTGGCACGCGCCAAAAGAAAAATATTTAATTTTCCAAATCAATAAACACGCTGATTGCATTTGGGGTGACAATTGGCAGATGCCACGCAGGGCAATAAATCTACTAAGCAAATACAGGAACAGACGGCTTGAATGCCCTGCAGATACCCTGTACTCTATTACATGCGTATAATTGTTATTCATTTAAAGTTTCTCTGTTCTATTTGTATAAACATTCTAACTGTAACTGTAGAAACCATAAGAATCAACTCTGCTAATGACAGTCTAGTTTGAGCATACCTCGTCACACAGTTCCACAGGGTATGACAAATTTTGTTGCAGAGTTGCTTTGGCATTTCTTTCATTTCTTTTTGCTTGCTTTCATTACATTTTTGAGTTCAAATCGAATTCAAACTGAAGTTCTAGTTATTGACCACATCAACAACAACAAAAACAACAGCAACAACAACAACAGCAGCACCAGCAGCAATAGGAAGAAGAAGAACAATAAGAAATGTCAACTGTCAATGTCAACTCGCATGACCATGAAGCAAGCGAAAAATAATTGAATTCCCCAAACGCCAAAGTGGAATTTTAATTTGCACACCCTCCCCTCCCCCCTCTCCACAACGAAGAGCACCCTTACCCTCTCCCTCTCCCACTTCCCACTTCCTCCTCCCCCTCAAGCACCCACTATAGATAGAGTGAGCAACCCTCGCTGATTGCTGATCAGTATGCAAAATGTGTGCGTGCCAAAATCAGCGTAAACTTTGCAATACAGAGGGGAGAGGAAGGAAGAATAGAGAGAAAGGGGGAAAACAGGGAAGAGAATATGAGTATCGACTATGCTGTAAAGGGGGAAGGGGGGAACGGGGGAGGCATTCTCACACGTACTTTCAGCTCACTACGAATTGATGTCTTTGAAAATTAGCAGCCTGTTTGGAAAAATGGAAAAGGCAAAGAATTTTCATTCAAATGGCAATTCCTTCTCCCCCCAGTTGTCATGCGGCACTGGCGACACCTAATTCTTTCTCTCTTTCCCCAAATCACCCCTCCCCCGTTTTCCCACCCTTGTATATTGTTGTATTTGCCAAACGAAAGAAACAATTTTGCCAATTTGAAGTCGACGCCTGAAAGTATGCAATGCAATTTTGAAACACAATCGAATGGGTTGCAATTGATTTTAATGCCAATTTACAAATGAACAAATACAAATCACTAACAATTTCACAATGCCAGCCAATTTCGCACCTTCAGTTATTTCACAGAGGTATTTTTTAATGATAAGAAAACAGTAGCGCACGCTGATCGACTGCGAGATGTCCTTTAGTTTGTTCTAAAACAGCGTAAATAGTATTTATATGCGTTAATATATTCTTACAAATGCTAACTTACAAACAGCAAGTAAAACTCAAGCACATACGAACGCTAGATGGCGCCAGTGATTATTTCCGTGCTACCCAAACAGTTTATTCAATAACGATTGCAATGAAATTTGGAAGATAGCTAGAATAAATGATATTGAACTATATGACATGTTTAGTGTGTACTTTATAGTAAACTACAATAATTAAATTTAATGTCTCATATCCTTGTAAAAAGGATAAGAAACTAGGCTACCTCCTGCAGCATATTACATACCGTTGCATAAAGTTATAACACCCTTAAGCAACATTCTCAATGCAAGGCATTATCAATTTGAACGACACTTAATTAACTTGCGTTTGATAAATTAATTCAAAATGAAGCAATTTACTTGGCCAACTCAGCTGACAAACCAAGTGCACAACAGCAACACATAAATCTATTAAGTTTAACCTAAGTATTATGGTTTGAGAGCTCGTGTGATAAGGGATAAGGAATAAGGGATAAGCATACCTATGCTTACGGGCAGAGCAGACATAAGTACTTAGATAAGTAACTGGACGCTGCACAAAGTACGATGTCGGCTAATCAGATTTACGGCAATATGCCTAATACCGTAATGAAAACCAAAGGCCACCAAGGGGCCCAAGGTCAGAACAAGAGAGGGAGATTAGAGCGAGAGAGAGAGAGAGTGAGAGAGCCAGGGAAACACTTAAAGCGCTCCTTATCAAATACAAATTACAAATCCGCTTCGCAAAAAAAAAGGAAAAAGAAGAAGAAACACAAGCCATGTGTCCCCAGGGGGGGATAACGCAGTGGCCACAATACAAAAATACAAAAGCATGATTGAAGGACCAAGAGAGTTTTATCAAATGAATGTGCTGTAATAAATGAGGAAAGAAAGTGGAAGAGAAGGAGAAGAGGGAGAGAGAAGAAAGCGTACAAAGCATGGAAGGCGCTTCTTGTTGACTTTAAGACAGATACAAGTTACACACAACAATACACATGTGTGATAAAGAGTGTGTGTGTGCGTGTGTGTGTGGTCTATGCACCAATCTTAAGTCAGTCACTTCAACATAATCACACGACAAGCCGAAAAACAAAGCTAACGAACTAATAGATGGACATAGATTGTTGTTGTTCCTAACATTATTGTTGTTGTTGTTGTTGTTGTTGTGTGCTATTGATAAGCATCGAATTCATTAATTTATATGTTCTATGAGTATCAGGCTCAGGCAGCAGCGTAGCATCAATTCAAAGGAGTTGCTCCCCCCCATCACGATAGCTTTGTAATGCGAAACTAAGTGATTTGCTATATATATATATATATATATGTGTGTGCAAATGTGTGTGAGTGTGTGTTAGTGTGTGCATGTGTCTTCATTACAAATCCTAGCTGGATTTCAAATGAAATGACCGCGCCCACAGAGACAGACTCAGAGTCAGAGTCAGAGTCAGGGAATGAGTAAGACAAAGGGGAATTAGAGAGACGGAGAGGTAGAGAGATAGAGAGACAGCGCGTTGTCTTTACGGCCAACAACTTGGCCAACTGGTTGACTGGATTTGGCTTTAAGCAGTAAATTCAATCAATTTGGTCAGACAATGAGAAGAAATGAATTGTTGTCCTGAGCTGGCGGACTTTTGTATCTGACAGTGAACATATAAAATCTCAACTCAACTTAAATGGTATGTCACAGCAATTAATACAAAGGGATGAAGGGGCGGGGTCAAAGGTCAAACTGAAAGTGAATTTAACAATCAGAGAGTGTGCGTGTGTACGAGTGTGCACGAGTGTGGGTGTTTATAAGGGGACACCATGGCGTATGCGTAATAAAACACACTATTAAATCCAGCTCAGTTGGCAAGGTAAACTGGCAATTCTTCTCAGCGTTTTCCTCTTGTTTTCCCTGCGCTTTTCATTTGTTTTATTTCACTTTTCTTTTTATTGGGTCAAAGTGGAATGTCAACTGTGGTTGTTGTAAGTCAAACAGAAAGAGAGAGAGAGAAAGAGAGAGAGAGAGAGAGAGGGAGAGAGATCTCCTTGAAAATGATATATGAGTGGAGTAATCGATGAACAGCGCCCTGAAGCAATGCAAACATTTACAAAATTAGAAAATATCTATTGCGACTACGATTGACCAATAAATCAACACTACTATTTACATGTCTCTCTCTCTCTCTCTCTGTGTGTGTGTGTGTGTGTGTTTGTGTGTGTGTGTCTGACACATATGTTATAAATCAATTGGAATTCAAATGTGTAATTAAAATACCGACAAGGACATGCAAATTCTGCTTCTTGAATCCTTTCATGTCAAATAGTCGTAGGTGAATGCTGAGAACTTGACATGTGCATAGCAAATATACATGCTTAGTTATGGAAATACTAGTGAGTTATTAAAGGATCTATCAGTTGTATATACTAAGGAGAGTTACAATTGATTTCTTCAATTTAAAGGCAAAGTAAAGCAACAAACCTATGAGCAGATTAAAAGTCTGCTACTTCTACTTTTCTAACTTAACTTAACTTAACCTACGAATAACTGAACTTTTACTAAACTAAACACATTTGATTTGAATCATTAACTTAGTTCAATATGTTCCTAAGCTATTCATGAATAAGTTGTGCTTTATTTCACATACTTTGACTAATTATAGGCAACAAATAAACTTCATAACCAAAAGCAATATATAGAGAGTACACATGTTATGTGGCTTAAATGTTGGCTAAATGCTTAATTAACTCGATTTGATTGTAGCAAAAAACATTGATTAACAATTCAGTTGAAATTAGTCACAATGAGCAAGAGCTGACGAGCTGACAGAGAACAATGCCTAATGCCTAATGCCTAATTCCTTATTCCGAATGCCATATTCCAAATTCGATATTTGATTCTCAATCAAATTTGAAGTAATGTCCATTTGCTGGTCGAAATGTAATCGGATTATTCATTCATTGTCATTCACAACCATTTTGAATGCATCTTCCTGCTTTCTACCTGTGTGCAGCTGTATGTGTGTGTGTGTTGTGTGTTGTGTTGTGTTGTGTTGAAAGGAAGGAGCTAATACAGTATTGTCCAACTGCCGAACTGCCGAACTGCCCAACTGGCCAAATGTCTCTATGGCTCATTCATTGCAATTAAAAATTGCAGTTAGGTCTGATTTTGATGTAGTTCCTCTACGGGGCATTACTTTGTTGTGTGTGAGCAAGCTGGGGTGGCATGCAACAAGCACATTGCCATAACTTGCAACAGGATGAGAAGGTGCAAATTGTGTTGGCAGATCAAAGAAAATGTACTTCCATCGAAATGGCAATAAATGACCCATCGTTTTGTGCTATTTGGCCAAAAAGGTAAAGGCAAATTACTTGCTGCCTCAAAGCAACTCCCAGTGCAACTGCCAATGCAACTGCAACTGCAACGTAACGATGCAGAAAAACATCCTTAAAGCAAGCAACATGTACATCTCAATATTGAGCAAATGAAAATTTTATTGACATTTTCATAGTTGAATATATTTACAGAAATTTAACTTCGTTTTCTATTCTTTATTTTTGTTTGTTGTTAGGTAAAGAATATGTTAAGGTACGGTAATATATAATAATATATTTTAGTATATATTTCAATATAATAATTACCATAATCAAGTAAAATAAATTATATATACCAAGTACAACTCAGCCAACAGGTGAACTTAACTATGCAAATCCAGCTGCCCGCTTATACCCCCAGCGCTGTGGACTCTGTTTTGATCACAGCCAACTACTGTGGATCCCATCTGCAGTAAGCTCTCTCTTGCTTGGATGCTAAATGCTAAAAGCTCGACTAGCTAAATACACATGCATACATGTATACAGAAGTGTTGTGAGCTATCGTTGCAGCGTTCTCCCTCTGACGCGCAGTGGGTTACACCCGCATAAGCATTTCTGCTAACAGCAGAGAGATTGTTTACATAAATACCACAGTGGATATTAACTTCATTAACATCATGTTAACCAGATGTTATTATTAAAATAAACGTAGTTCAAATCTTTCTTATAATATGCTCTTTCTAGAATCAAAGAGATGAATTTTAGTAAATATAAAAAGATATATTCGTAATTAAAGTAATTGTTTTTCTTTTGAATATTCACGTATTTGATACGAGCATTAAAAGCTTGATAAACTTGAATATAACTTATAGAACTCGCAATTGGCACTCGGAATTGCAATTGGTGTGCCGTTAATTGGAATGTTTGCTGTTAACTGACTTGACAGTCAGCTCAGTTCGTCAGATAGACGGACAACACCCACGCCAACTGGCGAAAGTTATTAACAAAGGGACAACAAATAAATGGACAAATGTTCGCTATGTAAATTCTTAATTTCTTTTGGCTATCAGAGAGTTGCAGTGTTGTTACCAAAAAAAAAAAACAAGATATATAAGGCACCTACATATGCATACATATCTGTACATATATATATGGATATAGGGATCGAATTTGGGCAGACATTGTTTCATCAAACAAACCAATTTTCGGTATTTTTGCAATAACGTATACGCCACGTATACCACGTTGCCTGCTGTTAACTGTAAACTGCAAATTGTCGGCTTGCAGTTTCGACCATTTTTATTATTTTTTTCATCTCTTCTGTTTTTGTTTTTGTTTTACACTTTTCTGACGTGGCCCAGACAAGGTAGTAAACATTGTCGAAAAGGTTACAGGATGAGGCAGACTGTCTGCAAAAGTCGAAGCGTTCTTAATTAAGGCATGCTGACAATGAACAATAAAAGGATTGCAGTTACAGTTGTTGTTATTGCAGTTGTTGTTGCTGCTGTTACTCTTCTTTGGCTGAAATGGCAACAGACAGTTTACAATTTGTGCAGTCTCCAATATACTTATATATACTATATATATATATATATATCAATTTATCTTCCCACAACAAAAGAGGAAAAAAACGACTTCAACTGCAGCTAAGAAATTCTGCTCATGTTTTGCATACGAAAGTTGTTGTTGTTGTTGTTGTTGTTGTTGCTGTTGTTGCTGTTGGTTTTTGGCCACACGTAGCTGGGCAATCTTTCAGTTTGGAGAGCTACTTCAATGACGAGGCATAAGTAGCAAACACTTTTGGTAGATATGGGAAAACTGTCAGATATGGGAAAAACAAAATAAATTACTAAACAATGTTTGGGCCGCTGAGGTCCTTACTACAGCTCTGCACCTTCGAGTAGCTGTCATTGTTGTTGCTGCTGCACCTGTTGTTGTTGCTCTTGACGTGCTGGCACTTTTTGTTAGCCAAGCACTTTAATCTAACTGTGTGAATTGTGCATTGGCAGCGACGCCTCGTCAGATACGAAGAGAGTATGCACAACATTTTATATTTTGTTTATGGCACTCAAATGGCATTGTAATGTGCTTGCCACTACTGCTCTCTGCAGTCTGCTCTCTACCCCCTCCCCCCCTCCTAGCTCCCATGGGTGCAGTATAGGGAGGTGTTGGGACTTTGAGAGCATTCGCATATTGATTGTTGCAGTTGATTGTTTTGACATAAACATTGAAGTGAACGTAGAATTATTTGATATGACAGCGACATTTTCATCTAACATTCGACTGCTGCTGCTTCTTTCTCCACTATCAGCTAACTGTCTATATATTACTTAACGAAATATAAAATTTAATATTATACAGTTAATTTATATAATTTTCCTATCATCTTCGAGAATATTATATTAGAAATTAGAAATTAAAATTATACTTTAACATCAACAACAACTTTTAAGCATTTCTCTCGCTTTTCCTTTTTGTCTATAATTTTCTTCTTTATGGAAAATAAAGCGTGACTTTCCGAGGAAAACTAAAATTTCCATCTGACAAACAAGAAAATAATTATAAGCTTCTCTTTGCACGCTTTATACTCCACATAGAAGATAAATATATATTTATTTAGAAAAGCTTTATATGCACATTTTATAGAGAAATGTACAAAAATTCATTGAGAATTTATAAAAGCAGTAGAAGATGAAGAGGAAGAAGAAGCAAACGACTATTTGTTCATGCATTTGACATGTCATCTCCATTGAGCGAGAGGAATACAAAAGAACTCACTTGGTCAGGAGTGGTGAGGTGGTAGATGGTTTGGGGGGAGCAGAGTGTAGAGTGGATAATTCAGTGCATGGCATTCATGAGTGTAGCTGTATGTGTCTCTGTGTATGTTGTGTGTGTGTGAGTGGCCGCCAAAGCGTCGCCAGTAACATCATCAGCTCATGGCCATCCCCCAGAATCCCCATCCCGGGTAACAGCCATTCAAGTCGGAAAAACTTTCGGTAAAAACTCATTTTCATTGATATGCAATGAACGACGAGATGAGAAATGCGCGGGTCATTCGGTGCTTTTATTGTTGTTGTTTATGCCATTCCTTCTCTTGTTGTCGAACATCTTTAAAATGAAATATGTTTTGCATTTACCAAATGTCAGTTGATGGATCGAATTGAAATTAATATATTAATAGATCTGGAAATGAAAAATAATAGTTGTACTATATTAATGAATATATATTTATGTATATATCTATGCATTGAAGTGTTGGAAACGGAGAAGACAGCACAAAACAACAACAATTTAATAGCCAGTGTCCATCTCTAGTCAAATGTCAATGAGTAAGGGAGTAGGCGCTATGCTGATGTTAAAATCCACTGTAGGCTGGGTTTGTGTGATCAAAGAGCGTTTCTGCAGTTAGCTTCCATGCATTCGCGAGCGTTTCTGTGAGCAGCTGAGGGAGAGCGCTGCAGCGATTGGTCACAGCTAAGCACGTAAGTATGTATCCATGCATTGACTGGTGTTTGTGGGACCAGATGAGCAGCTGAGCGCGCTTGAGGGAAACAGCTGCAGTGACGTCTAACAGCTATATGTGTGTTACTTACGAGAGCTTGCTGCAGATGGGATCCACAGTAGGCTTCTGTTGTTAGGTGAGCAGTTTTATAGGTTACACTTACAACAAATATTCTTTGATGCATTTTAACTCTTCTCCGAGGGTTTTTCTCTCTTTTCCATTTACAAAACTGGCTTTTAACCCTACGAAATTCGTTATTCCGATAAAACGGGTATTCATTTTATTTTTGATCACCTGCATTGTACATGTGTACATAAATGGTTCGTTCAGAATCCTGTGTATCCTGTGAGTGCACCTGACTGACAACAGTTGCTGAAAACTCGCATACAAAATGCATAGAACACAAATTTCATATATTGTTTTTGTCATCTTTTTTCTCATTTTATTTCTCTCCGCCCAAATATCATCTATTCAACTTGCTGGGTAGCTGCAGTTGATGGGTCGATTTGTGTGCCGTCGATTGCTGCAAATCGATTGTTGCATAAATTAATATTGCATATTTCATCTGAATATTTTACAATTTGCAATATGCGCGCTTAGAATTTATATTTCTTATGGTTCTAAAGCTGTCAACTTCTCTGAAATGTCGGTTATGTTCTTTAGTGAAAACTTTGAGAAACAACTTAGTAGTTGGGGGAAAGTGAGGGGAAAACTGCAAGTTGAAGACAATGTTATTAAATAAATCTAATCCCTTTAAATTAATTTATTTTTATTGAGAATATTTAATACGATAAATAAATTATTTTGCTACAATAATATTATAATTATATTAATTTCAATTCAATTGAATTGCAGAATGCCATTTATTACCCCTTTTTAAGCTTGTAAAAAACACAATCTCTTTTTTTTAGCAATTATTCTGAAATATACATCTCTTGATCTGTCATTCTATATATTTGGTAATTGTCAGCATATAGAAAACATGACAACAAACAAGTGTCAGGCGAAAAATTGCAGATTTTCGTTTTGCATAATGCCAAAAAATGAATACAAAAAAAAAAGAATACACGGACACACACACGCAGAGCAGAACAGCAAATATGCTGTTGTTTGGCTGGGCATTGTCGCGGCGGCATTTCCAGCGATTCAATACAAATATGTACAATAATAATAAAATTTGTATGCAAAATAGGCGTCGAGTGTTAAATGCATGCACTGAATGGATATGAAATGGGCAAGGGGCTGACAACATAGAGCAGGGCAGCGATTTACATACACAAATATGCAGGCTATGTTTTTGTTATTGTTATACCCTGTACTCAATGTAAAAAGTAGCGAATATTGCACTATATACAGAAGGTATGCCTGATAATAACATTAATAAATGTATTTGCCCTTCCATTTTACTTTTCTGTTATTTCATTTGCCATTAACTGCGAATCAGCGGCGATGCATATGAGTCTGTCACTATTAATCGATTATCGGTCATTAAAAAAGCTAATTAATCATCAACATACCACCACAGAAAACTATACAATCGTTATGCAACACAGCATCGCTATTGAATTTATTTTATTCGTATTTTTAAATAAAATTATGAAACTATACTTTATTATTATTTTGTATTACTTAATATTAGTTTATTATATTATTATTTTATGGAGTGCACTTCAATTTAAAGCAGGGGTATCTATCAGCGTATCAAGTTCAAGTTATAACATTCCGTTGCGTTGCAGCCTGTTGAAAAATTGTAATCAAAAATTGCGCAATAATTTGCATGTTTATTTAATAGTCCAGCACAGAACGGCCAAAACTACCCAAACATGCAACCCCAACAATTGCCCGCTCTATCAAAAAACCCACAAAAGGACATTTTATGTCATGCATGTGTGCGCATGTATGTGTGCATCGCATTTCCGGTGCAGTGGCAAACATTTTGTGAATGCGCCAACTGCAAATTGCGTTCATTTTGTATTTGTTTTTAGTTTTTGGGTATTTTTGGTTACTTACCTACCCCACGCCCCCCCTAACCCACCACCACACACCGAAAATACACCATACAATGCTCATTATTGTATGTGTGTTGTCTCTCTGTGTGTGCTTTTAATTTTTTACTTTATGCTCTAATGAAATTGTCTGCGGGCAGCGCTTTTGCATCATGATCACACACTCTTCCCCCTCCCACCGCTCACCTCATACCATACCTTTTACTTTGCTGTCAGCTTTTTGTGTGTTTTTACCATTGCGGCACAAGCAAAGTTTGCCGCAGATTTTATAGTACCCCCGAATATTTAGCGGGCACTACGTGGTTTTTTCAGCGTTTTCAATGACCAAATTATCAAAGTTGCAATTGGTCCAACATATAGTTTTAGGGTTATCTAAATACCAATGCCAAATAGTATATAAGTCTATTTGTTCTAACAGAACTGTTGAGTTTAGTTGAGATTGAATGATTAAATTTAATAAGTAGTTGGATAAGTTTCAATCAATTTCTCTTTAAACACTATCAACAATTTTTTAGCTAAACTTTTCCTTATGTTAATGTTATTATTATTGCATTCATTGAACAGCAATGAATAATAATTGTCTTATACATAGAATGTGTGATCAAAGAGCTTTTCTGCAGTCAGCTTGCATGTACATACATATGTTCGAGTGATTCTGTGAGCAGATGAAGAACTGAGTGCGCCAGAGGGAGAACGCTACAGCGATTGCTCACAGCGCTGCCTATACACACATGTGTGATCAATTAGGCAAGCTCTCTGCAGTTGCCATCCAAGCATGAGCGCGCTCGAGGGAGTAAGCTGCACTGACGGCTCACATCAGTGTGAGTATGTGCAACCAACTAGTAGAGTTCACTGCAGAAGAGTTTCGCAGTAGAGTACACAGTGCTGGGGGGTATAAATACAGAATCCCGCTGGCGGCCGACTCCAGTTGTGTTCGCAGGTTGGCGCAGTGTGAATGTTTGTAACGTTTGTAATTGTTGTAGTATTATTATTTATTATATTATTATTTTTATCAAAATATATTTGTCAACAATAGCTAAAAAGGGATTTAAAATAATAATGAAATAATGAAAAATTAAATGCACAGCCTCGAACCAAAAAATTTAAAACGGTAACAAATTTGACGCATTCAAAGGACAAACAATTCAAGCGAATATCTGGCTAGTCTTAAATAAAATTGAAGTTACGTTACGTGGAGTTTCTCTAACCGATGTGAAAAAAACACGAAAAATACACAAATACATTGCCTTATCGTCATAAATGACTTCACACAGAGAAAGTAACACACAGATGCCACAATATTTTGACTGTTTTGTAATTTATTTGACATATTTATGGGGTTCATAAATACACATGTATACATATATACATATACATAAATTTATATATAAATATATATATAAATGCGTTTATTTCGATTTGTTATTTGTTTTTCGTTTATTTTATTTATTTCTTTTTTTATAAGTTTTATGGCAAATACAAAAAAGGAGCCAAAACACAAAATTTCAGCTACAACATGTATTTATACAGCATTGTTGTTGTTGTTATTATTGTTTGAAAGTTTGGACTACTTCCAACCCGAGAGGGAACCTTACACAACTAGCTATCACTGCATATATGTATCTGTGTGTGTATGTATGTATTTGTGTGTGTATGATTGTTCGCCTCATATGCCGCCTGGTCAAAGTTGCAATAGCAAAACATAAAACACTTTTTATGTAATGATTTTCACTGTTTTTAGTTTTCTTTGCCATTTTTCCTGGCCAACTGCATGAACTATTGACAGCTGATGATAAAAAATTGCTGCAAGTTGCAACAAAATGAAAAAATATGGAATAGCCACGATATACGAATGAATAAACTGCAACTTACGTCGTAGAAATATATTTAGACGAAATAGCATTGAATGTTCGACGATGATTAAAAAAAAAGCCCTTAAAGCGAGTTTAAATTAAGTTTTTAAATGATATTTAAAAACCATTAAAAATGCTTAAAATAACACTTGCTAATTTGAATATTCTTTTGTTTTTTTTCTAAATTAAATTATAATACTTCTACAATATTTTATGACAGTTGTGTCAATTCTGCAAACGAAATAATATATAAATATATACATACATTACAGATTACAAAGTTAATCAGTTTGTCTTCAATTGAATCACATAAAATTCACACAATTTCCTTTACTCCATTTTATTGAGCGTTTTCCCCAGTGGCGGCTGGACAGAATCTCTGGCAATTGACATTATGCTTCTGTAATTAATGCCCTATATTTGCATTAAATTTTCGAAATAAAACGAAATTGTGGTTCCCCTACAAGTCTACAAGTCTACAGTGAATGCCGCGATATTGTTGATTTTTCAACTGATTGGGAGAAAAAGGCGCCGGAGGAAAACGGGGAATATTTCAACTCGAATATTGAAATATTTCAGCTGTTGAGCACACAATTTCATTAAATGTGGGGCATTAAACATTTCGCGCCTTAACACTTTTAATTTATGTATTTACTTTTTGGTTTATTTGCCTTTCTTTCTGCCAGCAGCAGCAGCCAGCCACCGCATCCTTTGTATGCCTACCACCTGCGGCATTTTCCGAGCTCTCGCCCAGCACCATATTGAAATTCCAATGTTGAAATGACTGGAAGACTAGCAGGGTCTGGCTCTGGTTCTGGGTCTGAGTCAGAGTCGGAGTCGGAGTTTGGTTTGGGTCGGAGTGGTCTCGCTGAATGGCTGGCTCGTTGGCTACAGTGTTGACAGTTTGGAGAGTCCTCCTCTCAGTCATCAGTGGGTCGTCACTTGTTGGTCAGGTTTTTGTGGCTGTGATAGCGGTCGCCTCTCGCGTCTGCAACTCCACTCACGTTGACTGTCACCACTTAGCGGCACCCTTATTTTGGCAACATTTTGGACAGCCCCTCCCATCACCCCACACCTCCTCAACCCGCAGGGTTTCCATTCGTTTGTTTGTCTGAGTTTTGAGCAACACTTCGAGGTGTTTTGTCTGCTTAACTTTTGATCAGCTTTTTATGTCAAATCCAAATGCATTTTGTCTGCGAACTTTCCAAATTAACTACCTTATTAGTGTTCAGAGAAAACCAATCAATAAATCCAACTATATGCCACAAAAACGAGCTATCATCTCCAATATATATTTAATACAATTTTCTGTATAACTATAAACAAAAAATTAATAATAAAGACCATTTACTGTACAGACTGATAAAAGTTTTGCAATTTTTCTTGTCAGAAATTCTGTAGCAAATTAAATATTAATTTTTTGCCAAAAAACTTTTTTGTTTCAAGTTTTTCGCTTTTGTTCACAACTAAATTAATAAGCAAAAAAAAATAAATAAATTGATTAAGTGCATTTTTAATATCTGTTTTAAAATTAAAGAAAGATTTTATACAATGATAAAATGTATAAACATTTATTAAAATATATTACTATACATTCTTAAATATACAATAAGAACTTCCGATCACTCGAAGCTTAAATAAATTGCCATAAATTAATTAAAAATTATCGTAAGTTATCGCTTACTTTACAAAGCGACCCTGGTATGAACTTTTATATTAGCTGCAAATCGATCGCAACTATCGATAACAGTAAAAACATTACAATT
Organism: Drosophila funebris; assembly: GCA_018901825.1. NCBI lineage: Eukaryota > Metazoa > Arthropoda > Insecta > Diptera > Drosophilidae > Drosophila > Drosophila funebris. Next base: position 26,194,772 of record JAEIFK010000425.1, read on the forward strand.
GGAAAAGAACAGTAAACTGCAAAATGTAAGAGAAATGTGAGAAACTTCATAAAAAGAGAAACATGCAGTCCGACAGACAGATAGATAGACAGACAAACAGATAGATAGATGGACAGAGTGAATAACGGAAAACCAAACTAACAATAGAATTTTACAACAGGCAAGTATGATAAAGCTGGAAGTTTGCCGATGCCGATGACGATGCCGATGCCGCAGCCCATAGACTCTTTCCTATCTGCAGCCAAATGGAGAACCATTAAAAGTGGACATTTGTAAACATAAACTGACAGATAAACACCCCACGCAGACACACTGAAACTTTGCCAGTCCACTGACCAAATGGTTATATGGTTGTTGAGGGGAAGGGGCGTTTTGTCCTTGCAATTTTCATTGGTTTATATTACCTGTGCGAGAGAGAGCCGTTAAAATACTTAACAAACGTAGATTGTAAAACTTTTTTTTATAACAAAATAAAATGTCATGGAAAAGTTGCAACCACAACAAATGCAACCTCTGTTGAAGGACAATCGCGTTGGCCCTACAATACGAGTGGAAACAATGATGGGGAAATGACGCGGGGAGGGCGGTGCGGTTGCGGGTGGTTAGGGTAAAGCAATATGGGTCAATATGAAACAAAAAGCATTGTGAAAATGTATACAAAAAAAAAACAAAAACATTGGAAAAGCAACATTCAAGTGAAATGGTTGAAAAAAATAGATGCCAGATGAACAACTGTGTGTGGGAACGAGAGAGCGTCAAGAAGAACAGAGAGAGGAAGATTCGTGTATACGGTGCTATTTAGTGTTACATTTGTTGTCACATGAAACGCACTGTGGAAAATGAAACAAACACGAAACGGTACTGTGGTCAGGTCAGAAACTAGCAAACTCGCTTATCAAAAGCAAAGCTTCAATGAGAAGAGTGAGGAGTGAACAGAGTGGAGTAGTGAACAGTGTGGAGTGAGGAGTGTGCAGTGTGGAGTGAGGAGTGAACAGTGTGGAGTGAGCAGTGAACAGTGTGGAGTGGGTAGTGAACAGGGTGGAGTGAGCACTGAGAATTGAGGTTAGGTTGGATTCGGTTGAGGACTCAGTTTGCAATCGAGCTCAGTTAAAGGCTTGCCTCTGTTCCAAACTGTTCAGTCTTGTAATTTGTGCATATGCACACATTGTTTACACTTTTCATTCAATTCCTTTTCACTTTTCCCTGCAATTGTTGAGTCTGAAAAAAATGTCAAACAAGGGACTGTAAATGTTTGCTAAACTAATTGAGGAAGAATTCTTTGAAGAATACATGTTGAAGTAACTAAACTCTACTTCAATTAACAGCAGTTCTGGGAATAGGTGTTGGATTGAAAGTATAACTTTGATTGCTTTATTTTAAGAATTCAAATTCTAAGTATCTCAGTTAATATTCTATATGTTTGAAGAGGAAAAAGTAATAATCAGATCTATCTATGTGCATCTGTCGCTGTTCATAAATAAATATCAATTCATTTATCAAGCAAATATATATAAATATATATAATATATAATTTTATGACTTTTTCCTCATTTGTATTTAAAATATTATAATAATTAAAATTAATTAGTAAACGTTTTTAATTTAAAAACATATTTTATATTATATTTCAATTATATTATTTTATTAAATTGTTTTAATTAAATTATTAATATTACTTTGGAATATAAATAAATCAATTTAAGGACTTCTTCCAATCACAAATCTTCTAGAATTATAATAATAATAATCTCAGCAGATTCTTGACAAAAATAACAGCTATAGCTGTCGTCTAAAGAACCCTGTCGACTGGCAATGAAATTGTATAAACAAATTACATTAAATGTGCGTTCCTCTAACCACATTGAGGGCAACTTGTGAGAGGCAGACTGTGTTTAATTTCATTTACTTGAAGATGATATAAAAGTATTTGTTTGCACTCAACCTGTTTATTGTTTGCTTGCAGATTTTATTGTGGCGCTCAAGGATGTTTCCGTAATGATACCGCAGGCGGTAAAGCGTGGCAGCAATGCCTTGTTCACCTGTAATTACGATATGGAAAATGAGACGCTATATTCGGTGAAATGGTATAAAGGCAAGCGTGAGTTTTATCGCTATACACCCAAAGAGAATCCAGCAATGAAAGTCTTTGCCATGACAAGTGGCCTTAATGTGGAGGTGAGTATCCAAGGCAGAGGCAGAGACAGAGACAGAGACAGAGACAGAGAGAGAGCAAGACAGAGAGATTGAGTGTGTATACCCAAAGAGAGTGGCTGTGTGTGTGTGTGTTTGTGTGTGTGTGTATGTGTGGATGCCACACATACATTAAGAACACATGCTGCAGTTGCGTGTCATAAAATAACAAACGCACTGTAAATTATGCCCATAATGGCTGATTGCATTAAGCCAGTCTCAGTGCCAGGAAAATCTCATATTTTTTCGCCCAGTGTTTCACAACAATCTCTGAATGTTGCAATTATGCGCAACAACAACAACAAGTTATAAGCAGTCACCAGTATGCAGTCACCATTAGCCAGTCACCAGTCGCCAGTAAACAGTAAACAGTAACCAGTAACCAGTAACCAGTCAGTTGCCATTTTCCGTTGCCCAATTAGTCGGCTTGCGATTGACTTGCGGCTCATTAAAAAACAATATATGCAGATTGCGCAAAAAATACTCCATAAAAGTCGTCGAGTGAAGTTTTCAACTTTAATTATTACGTTGAAATGCATTCGGGCCAATTAGGTGTCCGGGCAAATTGGGTTAAACGGCTGGGAAACCAATCCACACACATCCACACACACACACATCCACACAACCAATCCATACCAACCAACAACATCTCTTCCCTTGTTCAAGTGTCATATTTTTGCATATTAAAGCCCCATCTTAAATGCAATTTATTAAATATCATTTTTATTAAGTGGATTTCCGCATGAGGTTACACTCAGCGTGTCGAAGATTTAATTTGCCGTAAACTATTTCGAGAGCTCACTCGACACGGCTAAATATTTACGCTTAAATTGAACATAATCAAAATCAAATATCACAAAATAGTTTTGTAATTCATTTCATGTAAATAAACACACAGCAAATTGACCAATTTCAATCATTGAAATATCATTATTTTAATATAATAAAAAAGAATTATACTAAACATATTCAATAGATAAAATATTACTTTATTAACAATTAATATTTAGAAGTTTAAATACAAAAATATAAAGGGAATGCTCAACTTAAAATTTAAATAAATTATTAATATAATTTTATCATTAATTCAACAAACAGCAAATAGATCAATTTCAATCATTGAAATAACATTATTTTAGTATGATAAAAAGGAATTCAACAAATACTTTATTAATATTGAATATTTTTACTATTGCATAATAAATAAATCGATAAAGTATAAGGGAAAGTTCCACTTAAAATTAAAATAAATTAAAAACATAATTCAAAATAGTTTTGCAATTCATTTCAAGAAAAAAAAAACAAATTGATACATTTTAATTAAAAACGTAAATATATTATTATTTAAATAATAAAATCAAATAACTAAAAAAAAACGAATTCAACAAAACATATTCAAAAGATTACTTGCTACTTTATTACTATATAATATTTAATAAATAAATTTAATAATAAATTGGAATTTGTAAGCTAAAAATAGAATTATTTTAATATGATAAAAAGTTTAAAACTGATTTGACTGAAAGGAGTTTAAATAATAATACATTTAAAAAATAATACATAATAGTTATACAAATCATTTCATGCAATTAAACAACAAAAGAAAAAAAAACAAATTAATAAATTTTGATTATTTGCAAACTAAATATATTATTATTTAAACAAAAAAGATAAAATAAAATAATAAAAGGAATTCGATTTATTAATATATAATATTTTGAATATTATAAAAGAAAATATAAAATATTAAGGGAAAAGTTCCACTTAGACTAAAAATAAATGTAATAAATTCTCAATTATTTGTATGCTAAAAATATCATTCTAAAAACCATAATTCAAAGATTTCTTGCCACTTCATTAACATTTTCATTTTAATTTTCATTTTTTAATATCGCTGGGAACCAAGGCATAAGCATAACCATATTCAAAATTGCTTTGACTCAAAGGAGTTCAAATCGGAAAAAGATAGAGGGATAGGGGGGCTCCACTTAAAATTCCACCTCTCTATATCCATTTGCCATTCACCTCACCTTTCATCAAAGTCTGTTGATGCAGCATCCATAACGAAAGTCTAGTTTTCTTTTTGACTTTATTTTCACTTTGGCATTGCGTTATATTCAATTTCTATGCAGCGCATTCACTAAATTTTTCGACTAATTTTTATTGCTCCCTCTGCTTCTCTCTCTCTCTCTCTCTCTCTCTCTCTCTCTCTCTCTCTCTCTCTCTCTCTCTCTTTTCCACTTTCTATCTTTCTCCAACACTCTATTGGCACTTTTCTAGAGAAACCTGTCGAATCAAAGTCATGTCGTGCTGCAGTCGGTGCCGCTGAATATTTCGGGCAAATTTACATGCGAAATATCCGTGGAGGCGCCCACATTTCAGACGGCAATGGTGTCCGGCGAAATGGAGGTGGTGGGTAAGTAAAAAAACACAAACAGAGAAAAAAGAAAACTAATAGAAAAAAATTCTATAAAAGTGCTATCATCACCTACACAAAATGTAAAATGTGAAAAGTAATAGAAAAATTGTGAGAGAACTTGCAAAAGGCGGCCTGGCAAAAGCGAAAAGCAAAAAGCAAAAAGCAAAAGGCGAAAGCAAAAGCAAATTAATTAGACAAATGTGCGCAGCCTTTGCCATTTTTCGACTGTTTCTCAGCTAATTTTACATTTGCTCTCACTCTCTCACTCCCTCACTCACTTTCACTCTCTCGCTGCGTCTCTTTCACACAGAGCTACCGGAAGAGCACACAGTGGTTACCGGGATTCAAGCACGTTATCGCATTGGCGATTTGGTCGACGGCAATTGCTCAATTAAATACTCTAAGCCGGCTGCTAATTTGACATGGACTATTAATGGTATTGTGGTAAGTTTTGGTTTCGGTTACTCGACAAAGACAACGACAACGACAACGACAACGCCATCGATAACGAATCGCTTCTCAATTAGAGAACGCTTCGAGCCAATTTCAATTGATAGCCCTGCCCATTTTTCAATTAACATTGAGTTTTCTATAAAACTTTCATTTCTACGTTTGGTTTTCACTTCAATTGGGCAATTTGTTAAACGCTTGAGGCTAACCGAGTTCTCAAAATGAAATGGCAATTTTATAGTCTCTCTAATTAAGATATGATAGTTGATTAAACGACTCTTAAAATATCCTTAACTCTTGGCAACTATTTATAGACTATTTATGGAAAGCTGCAAGGATCTTTCTTATTCAATTGGATTATTTTATTTAAAACACAATTCGCTTTTAATAATGCAGTTTTAAGACTATCTAGGAACAGTTTGAATGCTGTTTAATCTTTAGTTTTACTCAACTTCCAATTGCCAAACCTTTTTCAAAAGTTAGACAACTCTTTATAGAGAGATAAGGGCAACTACCAACTATTTATTACAATGATATCTACTTACAAATATTAGTTCTATATCTAGACAGTCTTGCTACAGTTTCATCTTTCGAGAGATAAGCAAGTTCTTTGCTATATATATATATGTATATATATCATATATATATGATAAAACATTTTCTGAATATATTAAGTACATCAATCCAATAATATTTTATTTCCCTCGCTTAAATTGAATTCATTTCTAATTATTTGCTTTAATTAATATTTCTCTTGTCTTAATGAATTGAAATAATTTCGAAATCTTTGCTTGATAATACAATTACCTAATCTTTTATTTATCTTTCTCAAAAGCACTTAAAACTACTGTTTTCAAAGTCTTTAAGTCTCTTATTTTCTTCTTTTAAATTTGATTGATCCTTACATCCATTGCTTGAAATACAAATCTTTAATTATTTTATTCCTTTTCTTAAAAGAACTTTAATGTTATTATTTTCGGAATCTTTTACTAAAATTTCTACTAATCTTTTTATTTTATTTAATCTTTTTATTTCCCTTTCTAAACTGTTCCTAATAATAAATCTATTTATCTCGATCTTTACTTTTCACACAAGAGATATATCTTTAGGATTCTTCGCCTGAGTTTTCTTTCAATCTCAACTATCATACATTTGCATTGTTTGGCAATCTTTCAGCGTTTAGTGTGTGATTTTTCATTTCTTGTGTGTGCTTGTGTGTGTGTTTCACACTTTTTGGCAGCTGCGTTTCGCAGTAGGTTCCCTTACATTTTTTTATTCTTCTAGACTCTCCATATATTTTGATAGGCAGTCACTTTTTATGCCTTTTGCCTCTGTTGGCTGTTTTATGGCCGAAACCACAGCAGGTAGCTTCAACAAACAGTGGGAGAGAAGGAGCAACAATGGGGGGTGAAGTAGGGGGCACATTCCCGCCCAGCTGCTGTCATAGTTCCGCATGATTTCACACAGGTGTTTCCCTTTGGGGTATTGGAGAGAGGAACAGAAGGGGCAGGGAAGGGGGAAACGGGAACAGGGGACACCTGGAGGCAGGTGACATGGCTCGGCATTTTTGGGTCTGCTGGCATTTTCCAGCGTTTGTTTTAAGAAACGTTTAGGTTGTCAGCTAGTTCCTTTTTTTATGGAGATCCTGCCTCTCTCCCCCGGCAGAACCCCCCGAAGTGAGTGAGCATTACGTATGGGATTCTGTCTACGGCCACGTTATTGTTGCTGTAAATTATTTGAGAGTGAAAGAGAAAGGATGCGAGGGAGGGCATTGTCAATGTCAGTTTGGTTACAGCCATATTTCATATTGTGTGGCTTTTTATTTGTGCATGTGTGGACTACAACTTGTAAGTTCACTTAAGATGGCTGTGATTCCTCCAGGTGAGCAACGACATACATTCCCACTGTGAATTGCTGAATCAGGTTGCAAAATAAATTAAGTATCTTGCAAAAGTTTTAAGCATGACTTCAAAAAGAGATTTTCCCTGACATAATTGAAACTTGGGCTACGCTTTAATGAACTGTCGTCTTAATGTGAATGCTTTCAACTGGAAAACTAATAAATTAAAGTTTATTTAAAATGTCATTTAGATAAATCAATTGATAGCTTGGAGAAGAAACTAAAACTAACCTAAAATCACTTGCTAATCAAAATTATAAAGCTGTTAAGCTTATCCTGTCGCTCTTCTTCTTTTAATTTTCGGAATGAATCTCTTAGGCACACAGAGAGACGCCACTATATTTGTTCTACTTTCAAAATTAATCTCACTAGTTGCATATTTACAGGCGCCACTGTAAATTTCACTGTCACAATAATCCTTACTGCAGTGTGGACTTTTAACGACACCACTGTGCTCAGCAGCAGCAGAGCTGCAGTAGCAAGTGTGTAACTCTTAATCGCATTAACACATACTCACTTTCTTAGACGCTACTGTAAACGCCAAAAGCACTAATACACTAATGCTAAACCGCTTTCCATAACGTAAGCACACATAGTATATAGACGACACTGTAACCATTGGCAAAGCTAAGCTCATACCATCAATAGATTTGTCACTTGTACACTTAGACATAGACGCCACTGTAAGCTTGTCTACTAGTCGGTAATCAAAGCTTTCATATTTGCTATCCCGCTTGCACCTGCTGACACAAAATAGTAATTGAACAATTAAATTGCAATTAATTCAAAATTATAAAATGAAATAAAATAAATAAATTATGAATAAATAAATAATAAATAATCATATAAATTGATATAATAGAAATGGCAAATGTATTGATAACTGCAGGCAACTTTCTTTCGTTTTCCTTTTTTTGGTGGAAATTGTGGAAAAGCAAGAGGAAGGAAAACAAGTGAGAAAGTTGCAGTAACTGAGAGTGCGGGCGAGCATAATTTTTATCATTATCAAACAAGCAATTCAGCAAAAACTAACACAAACAACACTTAAGTGTGGTCTGGTGTGTGTGTGTGTGTGTGAGGTGTAGGCGAAGGAGGAGTAGAAGAAGATGGTAGGAGGGAGGGGGGTATGTTGGCAGAATGGTTCGCCACTTGATCTTTTAGCTAACGAGCGCTTTTCAACAGGACCTGCCAGCACACTCATGTGCGTGTGTGAGTGAGTGTGTGTGTGTGTGTGTGCTGACAGGATGGCATAGGCTGGGCAGAAGCAGAGAAGAGGAAGAGTGAAGGCCTGTCAGGCTGGTAACGGTATCTGCAGGCGCACTTCAAACTAAACTCACCGCAAACAAAGTGGCCTCGTCCTGGCACAAGCTGCCTTCTCTCTCTCTCTCTCTCTCCCTGCTCTGATCTTCTCTCTCCCTTGCTCACTTGCTCCCTTGCCCCGTTGCCTCCTTGCGCCTCTCTGCTCCACTTAATCACTCAAGCGTGAATCTATTCATCATTCATAAGTTATAAATTTGCCTCTGCTGTGGTATGTTTTTGGGCCCATGGCGTAAGAAGTGGACAAGCCACAGTTTGTGGCAGCTGTGTTGAAGAAGTGTTGCGGGGAGGGGGTAGTGGGGGGAGGGGGGAGGGAGGTTAGAGGTTTCCACTTAACACAGTCGCCACTTGTGCATTGTGCATTTTGCATTGTGTGTTGCAACTACGTGTCCTATGTATCTGGATATCTATGTATCTGAAAGATGCAAAACCCTTTTGATAAATATTTACAAATTGATTTTCAGTCTTTCAAGCCTTTTCAACTGTGATGCATTGAAGCGCGATTTGTTTTTTGCCCAAATTCCACTTGACACACATACATTTGTCATCTTTCTCTCCCTCTCGCTCCCTCGCAGGTGCCACCACATCACATCAAGACGTGTCAGATTGAGAAACAAGAGAATACCACGCTGGAGTCTATCACAAGTGCGATTCATTTTATGGTTACCACACAACATTTTCTCAAGGGTCAAATGAGGGTAAGACGCCAATCAACGTTGATGAATCCTCTCTCTCTCTCTCTCTATCTCTCTCGATTCTCATCCCTTATTTCCATTTATGCAGCTCAAGTGCACGGCCACCATCTTTGACATATTCAAGGAGGAAATCGAGACTATTATCGAGGAGGATAAACCCAGAATTATGGCCTCGGGTAGATCCTATGATATGAACAATTATCCATTGGATGAGCACGGCAATAGCATTGGCGATCGGGACAGAGAACGAGGCTATGATGATCATAATGAATCATATTTGACATACTACTCACGTAAGTGTTGCAAAACTCAACCAGCTTGCAGTGTTGAAAAGGGAAACGTTTTTGCTATAGAAGATTTTCTTAAAGAAATTCTGTTTTATCGTGATTTAAGCTCACTATTAATTAGTCAATACAAATTAATTACTTAACAATTGTTAACAATTTAATTAAATATAAATAAATTTGTAAACTGATCAATTAAATTAAATTAAATTAGTTTAAATTTAAAAACAAATAAAATTTAAAATTAAATATTAACAAATTAGTCAATACAAGAAATTGATTAATTTGAGCTCTAAATTAATTATTTTATTAATTAAATATAAATAAATGAATAAATAAAACAGTTAGACAAATGTCCATAAATAAATTCTATTTTACCATAACATATGCTCTAAATTATAAAATAATAAATTAATTAATAAATAAACAGGGGAACAAATTTGAGCTCTAAATTGCTAAATTGATTCTAAATTAACAAACTCAAGAAACTCAATTACAAATATTTTATTCTTTGTTTGATTCACAAACCGATTCAAGTAACTCGCAAAATCCAAAGCTATATTTGTATATATTATTTAATAATATTATTTATTTCGTTTCTACTTTGTTTGCTCAACAGTAAAACCTTTCAGAAAGTATTTGAGTATTTGTTGAGCCTGATCCTGGGTCCTGGCTCCTGCTGCTTCCACAATTTTTGTGCTTTTGCCATGTCAAGTTTGCAATAGTTGGACCCAGGCACTTGGTGTGTCCTCTGTCCTCTATCCTCTGTCGTCTGTCCTCTGTCCTGTGTAGTGCGTCCTGTGCCCCCACGTTTAGCTGCTCGAACATACAACTTAAATTATGCAAATAACATTTTGCCAGCATAAACATTCACAGCAGCAGGAAGAGGAGCGGGAAGAGGAACTGGAGGCAGGCAGAGCAGCTGCTTCTGCAGCAGGATAACCAGGCACGCTTATCGAATCAAATGCTGGGCCAAATCAAATTGGTTTAAAGTTAGTTTAGACATGAAAGATTGTCGCGCCATTGATGCAGACGTTGCCACTGAAATGTTGCAAATGCAGTTGCAGTTGCACGACGATGACGATGACGATGGCGATGCTGATGGCGATGGTGATGGCAGCCCAAGGCAATCTTGATGTCGTCTCCAGGGTTTCCTTTTCTAATTTTACCGTGGAAAGCATTTTGATTGCTGTGTGGTTTATGTGTGCTTATGCTCTCCTATATAAATAAGTAGTTCTTTCTTCAAAGTGTTGCCACTTACTTGCGGCAACATTTACTTAACACCAATTGCAACAACAACAACAACAACAACAACAATGTTTGTAACTGCATTGAACTGAAAATTGTATTTAAAATTTCGCAAAAAGAAAATATTCAATGTGCGCTGGAAAGTATGCAACATTCTGTGCTCCTCAACGGAACAAACTACAATTTCCCTCGAATTGTGTACGGTTGATGTTGGGAAGGGGTAGGGGCGTAGGGAGCATTGGCAGCGTAGGGTTACCACTTGTCGGGATGCTTGTAGTTCCGATTTTGAGGCGGAACTGAGTTCCGTTGTCGATTTTTGTGAACTTTATGCAAATGCATTGTTGACATGCACACACATACCTGCACCCACACAGAGGAGTGCGTATTTCGACTGGATTTGCAGTCCTTTAGTTTTTTATTTCCTCTTCTTCATGAAGTTAGTTAAAATGCAACCATAAGACGACTTATCAGTTATTTTGCAGTTTGCAGCATGTGAGTTATATTCAATGGAGCGAGAGAGTCACAAATAAAATATGCAAATACGTTCACGTATCTAAAACAACATATACATATCTAGAAGCAATTTTATTTGTTTTACAGACTGATAGCTTCTCTAAGTCCAGTCAAATGAACTTCTGCATATTAAAAATATATTGAAAAGCATTGGCTGCATAGTTTTATGTAAGCTTTCCTAATTCGAAATAAAATATTGAGACAGTTATTTACTAATATATTATTTATTATGGTATTTTTGTAAAAAAAATTTGAATGTTTATTACAATTTCATATTTGTTCGACTGTAACCTAAAATCCCTCTCATCTGCGCTTTAATGCATCATCTCCATCAGCTCTCAGGCAATTCACAGTTACAATACAAAAGCTTTCAGTCTTTGCTAATGCAACAGTCAAAAAATACATATACTTATGCCACTCTCTCTCTCCCTTTCTATCTTTTACGCATTGCAGAGGATAGCAGTGCATCGGGCGCCTCAAAAGCTGTACATGAAATCTTCTGGCGCTTTTGGCTATTGAAGCTAACAGAACTGCTGCCAGTTCAATATATAACAAAGCTCCACAGACACATCAACAGGCAACTGGTAAAGTGGGCGTGGCATTTGGATGTCTGCGCCACATGGCTTAGCGAGAAAGGAAGCACAAGCGTAGGCGGGGATGGAGGAGGAGATAGTGGCGAAATGGTTGCACTCGCGATTCCCCTTTGGCTGTGGGGAGCCCATCAAATTATCAACTGTCAATATGGCAGCGATAAAGCAGCAACGCAACAACAAACGAACGGCAACCTCGACGCCGACAGAGACAGCAACAGCAACAGCGGCAGCGGTAGCGACTGCGTCGCGTCTGTCGATTGCGATGTGACAATGTCAAAGGGAGCAACGAGGGGCGACAAATGCTTTTATAATTGTCAAATGGCATTGGAAACACTTTCGGTCTGCCATGCTGACAATCCGAAGCTGGATCAGGACTGCGACAACTTTCAAGAAGAACGGGACAATGTTGATGATGATGACGATGATGATGATGATGTTCAGCCTTGTGATGATGGGAATATTGCAAGTGTTGCCGACTCGGGCAATGATTTAACTGCAACTGTAACGGCAACAGCATTGAAGCGACAACATCAACAGCTGTCAGCGACACTTGCTAAAGTGGGCGTGGCATCGACGCTGGATCAACGATTATTGATGACTTGGCAGGAGTTGGCAACGCCGCCAGCAGCTACCATCTCGTGCTGATGCTGAATTGATGATGAAATGCATTTCAAAAAGTAGCTTAAGGTGTTGCCAACTGCTTGAATTTTCTTCTGCTCTTTTCTTCTTTTGTTCGCTTCCTTTTGTTGTTTGGTTTTACGTGTGAAAAACGTTGCAATAATTAATACTACAACAACAAGCATAAGTAAAAAATAAATGGCATTGGCAACAGTTTGTCGGGAATTATGTACTTAAGTTTAATAAAGCCAAAGCAGGAAGAAGGGCAAACCGAATATATTAAGAAAATAAAGAAATTAAACAAATCTTGTAATATGAAATACAGCAGAGATGAAAACGAAATATGCATACATGTTATAAAAATATTATTATTATTATTATTATTACATATATTCAACAAATGTATGCATACAAATACAAACAGGTGAAGCTCATAACATAGAATAAGACAACAAAAAATAACTAAATACGAGTATAAAATACAATTAGTAATGCATAATGAATATTAAGAGAAATCTATGTTATTTACTTCAGATCTTTTATCAGCTGCAAGCTAACTCGGCTGCATTAACATACGCAGAGAGAATCTTCTCTCATTTGTGCATGTAGCCTGCGATTCAACAGTGCTACTCAAATCAAAGGCCGCGAGCTGAGCTTTGCCGCTGTCGCTCTCATTTAATATCAACTAAAGAGAGAGAAAGAGCAACTGTTATTGTGCGATAGCATAATGCTGCAACTGCGAATAACACGAATGAAGAGAAAGCGTTTATTTGCATACACATTCAGCCTATATTACACTTACTAATGCAATAATGCGTACTTATTTTCAAACTGCAGTTACACATGCACTGTGTAATTAAATAACAATAACATGCTGCTATCCACAATTCTCGGAATGGATTTCGTTACCAGATTTGATCAATATTTTCATTCACTTTTGCATATTTGGCTACAGGTTATGCACAGAAATGTGATATATTCGGAACACCGAATAAATAAATATATTTAAACCGAGCAGAAAACTTTCAATGGGATTAATTCATAAAATACTATATCACATGTTATTCATATTTCCATGTAAGCGAGAGCAAATAAAAAGAGAACTGTAAAAGGTTATGATAAGTAAGCTGAGCTTTAAACTGCACTTGAGCTTAGCTTTTTGTACTGTAGTGCATTTTAAAGCATATAATGAGTTTGTAAACAATAGTAAAAAGCTTCACAAAGCTCTGATTACGCATGTTTTGTCTCTTTTCTGAAAGCACTGCCCAGTGAATATGTAAATAAAGCTAAGCCATGAATAATCAAAAGAAAACGAAAGCTTAAAGATATAAATACACACATACATATAATAGAAGCATCATAGGAATATTGAAAGGAACTTTTTACGGTTTTGGAACAATGCAAAATTAATTAATTGCTATATTTTTGATTTGTAGATACAAACAACATTTTAGCTAAAAGTAAACCATGAATATTTAGAACAAAATCCATATTGTTTCAGCAATCAAAACAACAAATTATTTAAAATTTTTGGCAAACAAAAATCCAACGGTAAATAGTTCCTTTGCCTTATAAATAAATCGGTGTACTTGTAATTGGAAGCATAAAGAGCTAAATGTAAATTGAATGGAAACTTTCGGAATGATATATAAAAGAAAACGTAAAAATATAATGGAAAACTTTCGGAATATGCTAATTAAAAGTGAATACAATATGAAACATAGGCTAAATTATGAAATAATAATATTCAAATGGAATTAATATATTACATTTATAATCAAAATTTTGAGAATTGTATATAGAAAAGTATTTTAAGAAGTTGTCTAGAAATCGCAAATCAATTGTGAATTTATGGTTAGTAAATTTGTATGTGTAAATGTTAAATATTATAATAATATATATAATAAATAATACAATGTAAATGCATGCGCTCAGATTTGTCAAATCAAAACGTGTTGTGAAAGTTGTCTTCCCTTATTTATGTTAGCTCGATGTTCTAAGATTAATCCGTTTATTGAGTTTTTGTTCTGTGAATCTTTTGAGTTTTTGCTAAGCTTTACGAGTTTATAGAGATCTTTTCTTATTTTAACTTCCGAATCCGAATGTGAAATTGTTTTTTAAGTGAAAATCAGAATAGAATTTACAGATTCACATACATATAGTATATAAAACCCTGTTAGTGTATATAGAAAACCCAAATGAAATTACGAGTGTTGTTCTTTTGCTTTAAAAAGTATACATAAAAATCAACATAAAACATAAATGTTGTTTAGCAACTAAACTAAGTAATAGTTTTAGATTTACACAAAATATAAGCGTAAAAAAACATACGCTGCTTACATTGAATATAAAGTACATATTCATATCTAAAGGAAAGAAATATAAAAAATAAAAAACAATAAATAATCAAATGCAAAAGTGAATAATAGCCGAGATCCCTGCAAAATCCAAATCTACAATGATGTAAAAAGTAAATAAGCAAAATGCTATAACAGAAATCAGTATTTATAAGCATAACATATAAATTGTATGAGGATTAATGTAAAAAGTAAGTGAATAAACGACATAAACTAGTATTTATGGCTATTGGCTAAATCATAAGCAAATTAAATATATAAATAAACAATAATAAATTATTAATAATGAAGTATTAGGAAGTCTTTTATTGATTTGATTACTGAGCGATTACATATACATCGCACTGTAAGCTGGCGCCATCTTTTGCATGGCCTTAGTAACTTAACAGGTAAACAGTTGCTCAATTTCAAAAGCTTTAAACAGGCGCATATTAGCAGAGCTTATCCCATCAGCCACTGCTGGAGTCGTTGTTCTATTTCAATGCACGTGTTGATCATACAGCTTATCTTTTAAGAGCCCTTCACTCCCTCCCCTCTCATGTTAGTTGGCTAAAGCTCCGCCTGAAGGTCAGACCGGACAAGATCCAGCCTCGGACCGCGCAGTCAACGCGCTTCAATGACGACGATAGCACCGCCCGAGTCCATTTACATTTACTACGACGCGTTGTAATTCGAATAACTCAATTAAGTTTAGTTTTATTTAAACTATTTACAAAACGGGCGATCTTTTTGAATTCGACAAACATTTTTTTTTTCCCACTTGACCCTTAATCGGACTCGGACAACAATTCAATTTCGCTTTTCATTATTAGTTTTTCTTATTCTGTGTTTTCCACACACGTGTCTTGATTTATTAATTGTTTCACCCCCGCGCCCTTGTCTTCGGTAGTGATTATTTTTTTGGTTAAATTGAAAAATAAGACGACTGCCAAAAACCTTCTCAATAAACTCCAATTTGACCAATTGACCAAAACATTAATTGTGAACAAAATTAATTCAACTTTTAACGTGATTAAATCAAATAAAAAGAACGTCTTTTTTGTCGAATGAATATTTGTGCCCTTAATAAATTCTTTTTATAAATAAATGTGTTAAAAGAAAATATAGAACATTTATGTCTTTGTGCTAAGTAATTAATTTCGCGGTGAGTTTCTATTTTGTTTTGGCGGGAAAAAATATATATGTAAATTTCCTTTATATATATTTTGTTTTGGCGCCAAGCTCCGGGAACATTTTAAGATAACAGTTAAGGCTTGGCAACATTTTAACAGCTTGTTAACATGGTAAAAGCTTCAGCTTAAGCTTGGCGCAAATATTTTAGTAAATAGTTGAAGCAGAAAAGATGAAGCATAGTAAATAATAATAATAAATAGTAATAAAACTAAATTGAAGGCAATTTTTCATTGTTCTTATTGTTTAATCGAATTCGTTTAAGGGAATTGCTAATAACAGCAGTCGGAGTATAAGAGAGTAAGTGCCCAGTGGACTCTCTTAAGCTCTGCTCTCTCTGTAATTTTCTGTTTTTGTTTGAAAAGAGTTGGGCATATTTTTGTGGACAAACTCAACTCTCTGCGAGCGGTTCGTTGACCCAGTCAAAATCTTTTGAGCATTTCTCCAGGCGCCTAACCACATTTATC
Organism: Drosophila funebris; assembly: GCA_018901825.1. Lineage (NCBI taxonomy): Eukaryota > Metazoa > Arthropoda > Insecta > Diptera > Drosophilidae > Drosophila > Drosophila funebris. Next base: position 26,210,993 of record JAEIFK010000425.1, read on the forward strand.
CCATTGGCTAATGAGAATATAGGATTTACTAACTGTAAATTTGTAGCTTTCGCTGCCGACAAAAACATGCGATTGATCAACGACAACGATTGAATTTCCTCAGCACGTTCAATTGCCTTCGAGTCTTACTTACAATTGGTAGCAGAAAAGTTCCTAGCTAAAAAACCGACCAATTCAATTATTTCGTATTTGAAATATATCGTTAAAAATATATAATAATATTAAAAGAAATAAAGAAATCATAGAACATTAACACTCTATATCAATATATAGACAATTCCATTGCGTTGATCACAATATAAATGCCTTTCGTCGAAAAATTCGTACAAATTCGTAATTTTGTTATGAACATTTGTCTCGTCGAAGCAATACAATTTGTCCAGGATCTAACGCATGCCATTTGTTTGGACTTTCAAGGCCTCTTCAATATCAAATAGAGTGGCGAACTGGTTCGGTAAGTCGATGTGAAAGAAAGTCAAGGAAAGTGAAAGTGTTAAAGAGTATTAGGCAAAACTCTTTTTTTAACTGTTCATCAATGTCAGATCTTATGTTCTTTACGCTTCCGTTCACATAATATGGATGAAAAGGGAACCTCATGGCAATTTCGCCTACTTTCTAGCGAGGTTATGTAAGATGTTTGTGAGCACAAAAACTATTTATATGCCCTAATTATTTCTGTAATAATGAACAGATTGTCATACGAATGTCAGATATAGTACGCCAAATCTTGTCTTTATTTCAAAGTAAAAAGTGCATTAAAACCTAGAAAATACCCTATGAATCTTTGAAATAACAAAAAGAATTTCATAAGCATTCTAGATATCATAATTGTTTAATTATCGTCTTTATTTTTCAAATAATGAGTCTTATAAAAGCAATAAAATACCCTACAAGTTTTTTCAATACGGCATTTTAAATAGAAAATGTATAAAAAACAATGAAGTCGGAATATACTGAAAAATATTTGGAATGTTAATAAGAACAATGCAATGATAAACAGTTATGCAAGCTACTGAAACTAATAGTATGGAATTAACGAAATACCCTCTGCTTCCTTTTGAAAAGAGAATGAATTATGTTATGAATTTATTAAATTTAAAAAAAATGTATATAAAGTTATGGCAACAACGAAATAATATAGAACAGCATTTAATCTTAATGAAATAAGAATATTTCAATAAAAGAGTATGTTATCGCCGAATAAGTGAATATAAATTTATATAAAAAATATGGAAAACAAAATGATTGTTTTAATTTTACTGAATAAATAATTATAAACACAATTAAATAGTTGAGAAAATAATCTAATTGCTAAATGAGCAAAGAAATGCTTTAGAAATATCATAATATGTTTAATTGCAAGCTTTCTTATTACTTATTTTATTATTTAATGAAGAGAATGTTATAGAACATAGTATATTTTAAACAATAAAGGATATATGTTAATGATAAAAAAATTATTTAAAGAGAAGATTTATCTATATTTATGTAAAGAAATTTCTAGAGTCTATTACATTAATTTTATTCTAATAATAAATCTTCTTGCTTAAAACTTTCCATCTTAACACACACTCAAGCAGCTCATCTCACCAATAACTGTATCTCCCATACGTACTCCACACACACACACACACACACTCGCATTAAGCGGTTGACCAGCACATTCCACAAAACAAAACACAGACGGACCACAGTGAATGGACATTTTGATTGGTTTTAAACACTAAACGACCAATCGATAAACAAATTGCAACAAGTTTGCAGCAGACAAAAGTTAATCGATTGGCCTGATAGCCGACAAGAGAACGTTAACCCGATAACCGACAAAGCGATAACATCGCCATGCTCTCCTGTGCTTCGTTCAATGAACTTATTTATCAAACGGCAGCGGATGTTACCGCCATGGCCAGTGGGAAATCCACACCAGTTCCAGTTGGCCTCACCTCCCTGCCAATGCCAACGGGTGCAACGGGTGGACGTGGCGCACCCAGCGAGACGCAAAGCGAGATTTCATCGGTGGACAGCGATTGGAGTGACATACGCGCGATTGCCTTAAAATTGGGCGTACAAAATCCGGACGATTTGCACACGGAGCGTTTCAAGGTTGATCGACAGAAACTGGAACAGTTGATAAAGGGTGCGTATTCCATGATTTTATAATGAATTCTTTCTCTTCCAACACTCTGTTCTTCATCATCTTCATCTCCATTAACTTCACAGAGGACAGCGCCATTGAGGGCATGAACGGTGCGGAGTATTTCTTTGATGATGTAAGTAGGGGAAAAGAATTTAGAATACATTTAAGTATATGAATTGTTAGAGAAGATAATCTAAAAGATAGATATTCTTATAGAGAGCGAAGAAGAGGAGAAAGCTGAATCTTGATCCCTTTGAAATAAATGTTAGTTTAGTAATATCTGGAAGATCTCTCTATGTTTTCCTTGGATATTCAGCGAGATTAATGATGAAAATGTCAGGTTGTTAAGTAACATTTAAACTTCACTCAATTTGACATAATCTGCATTCCGATTTGTAGACTAAGTTCTTGATTTGTAATACTCGAAGTAGGCGTTATCCAATGTACACAAGTCATTTTTCAAATTCATATATATTGTTTAAACTCTACAACACAAAATTCACGTTTAAACATTTAGCCGACACAATTTAAATTTTAGTGAAGAAAACTATAAATGTTTTTCTTATTCTAATTATTGAAGCCAAATTTACGTGTATTATATAAAGACGCATATACCCCATATATGCATATATACTAAATATCTTTTAGATCATGAACACCACGGATACTTATGTGAGCTGGCCTTGCAGACTAAAGATCGGTGCCAAAAGCAAAAAAGGTAAGAGAGATCTCTTGGTTCCCAAAGAACTGCTCTTTATATAGATATGTATTCCAGATCCCCATGTGCGTATTGTGGGTAAAGTTGAGCAGGTGCAACGCGCCAAAGATCATATTCTTAGCAGTCTAGACTCAAGGGTGAGTACAGAATACCTTCTCCCTGAAAAAATAATTGATTTAGATACATTTTCCATCTTTAGGGAACTCGCGTGATTATGAAAATGGATGTCAGCTATACAGATCATTCGTACATCATTGGTCGTGGCGGAAATAATATTAAACGGATCATGGATGATTCACATACGCACATACATTTCCCAGACTCGAATCGTTCGAATCCCACGGAGAAATCGAATCAAGTATCGCTGTGCGGAAGTTTGGAGGGCGTCGAACGTGCCAGAGCCATGGTACGTCTATCGACGCCGCTATTGATCTCCTTCGAGATGCCTGTGATGGGTCCCGGCAAGACGCAGCCGGATCACGAGACACCCTACATCAAGATGATTGAGAGCAAGTTCAATGTGCAGGTGAATCCATAAAATAGGATATCCTTTCCATAGATCAATCGATAATCCAATTGTTTTACTTTTCTCAGGTGATATTCTCATCGCGTCCCAAGCTGCATACGTCTCTGGTCTTGGTTAAAGGCTCCGAGAAAGAGTCGGCCCAGGTGCGAGATGCCACACAGTTGTTGATAAATTTTGCCTTCGAGAGTATTGCAGTAAGTTGGACATATCCTTGAAATGGCTTATAGTTTTTCCTTATTTTCAATTTTATTTGAATTAGAATCAAATTCTTGTTAATGTGCAAATGGAGATATCGCCACAACATCATGAGATTGTCAAGGGCAAGAATAATGTGAATCTGTTGAGCATTATGGAACGCACACAGACCAAAATCATATTCCCCGATCTGACAGATATGAACGTGAAACCGCTGAAGAAATCGCAGGTCACGATCAGTGGACGCATCGATGATGTCTATAGGGCGCGACAACAATTGCTTGGCAATTTGCCCGTTGTATTGATATTTGACTTTCCCGACAATCAAACCGATGCATCCGAGATTATGAATCTCAATGTCAAATATGGCGTCTATATAACTCTTCGCCAAAAGGCGCGACAAAGCACATTGGCCATTGTTATCAAGGGGATTGAGAAATTTATAGGTGAGTATCTTATAAGGTGAGAATCACTTTTCCACTTCCCATATTTTCATTGAACTTTTCCTCTATTCCCGTTAATTTCCCACTCTCCATTTCTAAAGAAGCTCTTGTCCTAGCTCCTCCTGCAGTTTAATTGATCTTTCCCATAATTCCCACTCACATCTTTTCATCGTTTTGCAGACAAGATCTACGAGGCACGCCAGGAGATACTACGCCTCTCGACGCCCGCTATAAAGCCGGAGTTGCCCGATCATTATTATATGCCCAAAGACAAGGATTTGAATTTGGCGTATCGCACACAATTGACTGCACTCCTTGCTGGTTATCCAGATAGTCCGAAGACTCCGTCGCTGTTGCCTCCAGCAATTGGGGGACAGTTGACGCCTTATGGCAATAAGAATCAACTGCTGATCAATGGTAATGCCGGTGTTGGCCTGGCCACGCCCACTGGCATATGTACGCCCACGCAGAAGTACTTGCAGTTGCATAATAATGGCTATCAGCCGCGGCAGGTGCCAACAATAACCAATCACAACAACAATAACGGCAGCAGCAGCAGTAACAACAACAACAATTATCTGCAGGTGCCAGGAACCGGCTTGTTGAAGCCTCCACAAGCGGTGGGTGTTCCACCTACAGTGGGCGGAACGGGGCAGGTGAATCTGTCGCCGAGGAACAGTTGCAGCCAGAACACGAGCGGTTATCAGAGCTTCAGCAGCAGCACCACATCGTTGGAGCAATCGTATCCACCGTATGGACAACTGCAGGGTGCCGTCTCCTCGACTTCGTCCTCGTCGGGTGGCTGCAACAATCGGGCGCATTATTCCCCCGATTCCACGTACAGCAGTGAGGCAGGCAGCATTGCAGGTGCAGCTCGTCTTGGCCGACGTCTGAGCGATGGCGTCCTACTTGGTCTGGGCAGTGCCATGGGCGGGGCTCACCTATTGCCCGGAAGTGCCGAGAGCTATCGTAATCTTCACTATGATCTGGCGGCAGCAGCTGGCAAACATCAACAGCAACAGCATCAACAGGTGACCCAACGTGCCCTGGACTTTGACATGAAACGTGCTCTCGGCTTCAAGGCCATGGAACGCAATCCAGTTGCGGGTGAACTACGTACTCCCACCCCCGCCTGGCTGGGCATGGGATTGAGCCGTACCTCTCCGGCACCCATCGAGACGGTGGATGATGGTGGCGCCACCGGAAATGGCTGGCGTATGCCACCACCACCACCCGGCTTAGGCTCCCCCTATGGATTGGGAGCGACAACGGGACTTTTGGATGCAACGCCCGTGAGTCGACGCATGCAGCTATCACAACACAAGGATATACACACCCTATTGACAAGTGTCGGTCTGGAACATTATATAAGTGAGTACAGACAATTGCTTTTTATGTTATTTTATTGCACTTGAAATCTTAATTCTAGTTTATAATAGCTTAAACTTAAGTTTCTTTACATTTGTTAATTTTTATGGAATATACAATTGGGTTCTTGCATCATTTCTTTGGAAGAAGCAGAAAGAATCATCCAACTCCAATGCGTGCAATGTGTTTAGTCACAAAACTCCATCAAGGTATTGCATCCATGGTCAATTTCTGTAGAACTTTCAGCTTTCAGTTCTGCTAATGGCTAGGGAATTACGGCAAAAGATCCCCTACTGTCAAGTATGCATTCTATCCAGTTCCATTTTTAGTAGTAGATAGATTAAGTATCATACATACAAATCTCAGGAACTTTTGTCATTGTGAAAGAAGCTTCCCCGAGACTTTTTCTTGAATAAGTCAGCCGTAAGTTCAATATACTTTTCAGTTGATTTGCAATTTCCATCTGAGTCTGCGAGTAATATTGCATATTAAATAATTAACAGATTGCAGCTTTATGTACTTACCAGGAAAATGTATGTATATTATATATTTATATATATTATCTTCTTGAAATTGTTGTGCTTAGGAGTAGCCACCATTATTAGTGTTGTCAAGATCAATTTGATTTTTGGATGCTTTGTAAGCCTTGGAGATATGGTTCTTTTTTTACATGCTAGTTTTTTTTGTCATTTAACATTTTTTTTTTTTCCTTTCCTTTTTCATTTTTTTTTCTTTTTCCCAATTTTTGATTATTTTTTTCCTTTTACATTCTTTTTGATGTTTTTTTTTTTTTTGGTTTCCCTTAATGTCTTGTTTTGGTTGGAGTTAGTTACAATTTGCTTATTATAATTATTAATATGCTTACATTTTAATTTAACTATTGAGTTATTTACTTAATTTTAATTTCATTTCCTTTTCTGTATGTACAATTTAGTGTTAATTTTTATTTAAATAGCTATATTAATGTATTTTAATTTTTTTTAAGTTTTTTTTTTTTGTTTGTTTTTTATGGTTCCTTTGGATATTACTTTTTTTTGTTTTGTCTTATGTACATATTTTTCCTTTTTTTTTTCTTTTTGAATTTTATTGATTACCTTACAATCTTTAATTATTTTTAATTGAATTCATTTTCTTTCAATTGGAATTTTAATTAGTTATACAGTATATGTATTTTCAATTCTTTCTATATTTTTGTTTTTAGTTTCTATGATATTTTATATTTTTTTTTTATTTTCATTATTTTATATTATTTTGTATACTTTTTGATTTACAAGTTTGATTTTATAATTTACGTATAAAAGTAATTATTTGTTTACAATTTTATTAAAATTACTTATTTGTATGTGTTTTTTTTATATTTTTTAATATTTTTTTATATATTGATTTTCATATTTTTGGAGGTATTGAGGTTATATTTTTTGTATATTGTTCTTGTTTTTTTTTTTTACTTTTTTATGTATTTTTTTTAATTTCTTTGTTTTATATGTACATATTTTTTTTACTTTTTTTTTAACTTTAATTTTTTTATTTTTATTTTTTTTTTAATTTTTTAATCTTTTTTTAATTTTTTTTTTTAGAAATTTTCGTTTTAAACGAAATTGATTTGGAAATGTTTACAACACTGACCGAGGAGAATCTCATGGAGCTGGGCATCACCGCGTTCGGAGCTCGCAAGAAGCTGCTGGCGGCCATTCATACGCTTCTGGCCAACGAAGCCGCCTGCAGTAGTATGCCCAGCAGCAGCTCCTCGCAGAGCTCCTCGCCGCGATTCTCCGGCAGCGCTGCGCCCGGAGCCGAGCGTCGTCCCTCGAATCAGTGGTAATGCTGTCGATGGTGGTTGTAATCCATGCTGAGTAGTAAAAGCTGAATAACAATATTATAAAAACAAAACATGAAGAAAAAAAGCTCACAGCAAAGAAAGCGAAAATCTAAAAACATTACTCAACACTCAACTCGTTTATTTATTCAACGTTAGTTCTAAGCTCGCTTGAGGCATTGAGAACTCTAGCGAAAATTCTAAACAAACACAACAAAACAAAACAACAAAAAAAGCAAACAAATTGAGATGTTTTCAGTAGTGTGTACAACAAAATTTGCAATTTACAGTTTGGCTTGACTTATACTCGCATTTGTACTCAAACGAATATTAATATTGTGAATTATTTATGAACATTAACTACGTATTTATAATGTATATTGTAAAGAATGAATTTAACTGAAGAACATATTGTTTGAAACAAAAAAAAAAAAACAATTTATGGCTTGTGAAATTCTAAAAAACAAAACAACAAAAAAACAACAAACTGATCTGAATAAAAAGTAAATGTCTGAAATAAAGTATTAAAAAAAAACAACTGTCTTAAATTGTTAAATTAACAATGCACTATTTAGGAGATATTTACATGGAACATAGGAAAACAAACATCTAACTATTTACACTATTCTATTTGCACGTTTTTTATAACTTTCTAAGAATTAAATTCATTGATATGGAAAGTTTGTCAAACTATCATATAATTCACAAACTAACTAGCAACTAGGACCTGGGTCCTACCAACAAATTAAAAACAGTAAAATAACAAGGAAAAACAATAGTAGTGCCAACAACAAGTAAACGAGCAATAGAATAAATTATTAAGTAAACGAACGAACGAAAAGCAGTAAATAAAATGAAATTTGAAATAAGTATAGCAAATAATGGGAAAATAAAGCTGTGATTGTAGGAAAGTAAGAAATAAATAGATAAATTAGAATGAAACAAAGAAAGCAAGCATCAAGTTGAAGAATATTTATCTTCGACAAGCCGAAGTAGTTGACGGTTCCAAAAATCTTAATATTTACAAAATTAAATAATTTAAAGAAATTATGTTGTATTTGCCAACGGACAGACAAACATAGCAGAATATCGAGTCGGCATGTCGAATTTTAAATTATTTTTTGCTGGTTACGGCACAAACTAAACTAATATCACAGAAAAACAAACATTTTTCAAATGTTAAGCAAATATAACACTCAAGACTTGATTTTAGCACAAATAAATATTTAAATTTACAATTTTGTAATTTTTGTTGAACGATTTGGAAACACGTCACATGCCGACAAGGCTCGGATTGAAATGAACTGCGGTTACTAGCGGAATCAGCTTATTTATAGCGGAAATATTTGCAAGAGAACGCCATTTTCCTGCATTTAAGGTAAGGATACATACAGACAATTACCTGCTTTCGCGGATTACTTTAAGTACCTACAGTCCCTGGCTTGGTTAATCACATATTTCAATCACATGTATAAAAACTACCTGAGAAATTTTAGAAAATGTATTTTTCTTGGAATGCTAATTTTGGGAATTTTTGGAAGTTCCTTTATTAAGTATTTGCATTTACTGCTTGAAAATGTGCACCTCGATATGGTAAATTTCTTAATTTGTAGGAACTTGGTTTACAAATAAATGTTTATGTTTAAAAACTATTTGTCCTTGTCTTGGCTAATTTCGTATTTCAAGTTCTTTCTTTATTTATACAAAAATATGTAAACATGACCAACGATATTTTGATAAATATCTTAATTTTTCAGTTAATTTCATTAAACACACTTATGTTTTATGGCTTTGCTGCAAAGTTTCTCAAATTGCAAACTAATTACATTGGCTAACAGATTTGGATACCGTATTTCTATTTACTATAAAGTACATTTTTCAAAATTTTTACTCTTTTCTTTCAATTATTGAAAAATGTACATTGCTTGTACATTTTCAAAGACAATTACATTTTGAAAACTATTTTGTAGTGGGAAAGGGGGAATAACCGAAAGAATAGTTATATTTGTAGTGCCAAATATTCATTTGAAGCCATAGATAAATGCATGTCTAGATTAAACATATTCTTATTATAATATAATAAATGTATATTATTCAATCTGATCATTACATGGTTTATAAATCAATTCATACGAATATTTCTCTTGGGTTCTGTAGGCTTTTTTACTCCAATGTGAAATAGTTTATCAAACTTAAGGAAAAGCATGAAATGGAGCATATGCATGCTCAAAAATTTGCAGCCAAATATAGAAAAAATTAATTATATTACACGCACTTTCCACTACAAGGTTCATGAACAATTTTCTCAGTTTCTACATTTTTGTTCCATTTAATTTATAATTTACAATATGCCACCAATGTTTAAACAGAGAAAAATGTCCATATACTTAGTGCTGGAAGGAGATATTAATGCACAAAAGAAAAATAGAACATAATCCAAATATGTAAACAACTTCCAAATTAAATAATTAAAGACATAGATTTGCACAAAGTTATTATACCCCTTTTTACAGATTATAATAATTATAAATTAAATAATCTTGATGAATAGCGTAGAGCTAGCTATCGATAATTGGTAGCTTAACACAAATTCCCGATGGTACGATCCCGATATGCTCACGTAACGTATGGTACAATTGTACCAAAAATAGTACATAAATTTCAATTGTTGGTACGTGGTTTACTTTATTCCAAATTTATTACAACATGAAATTGATATTCCGCATGATAATTGTTTAATTTTGATAAAGTTATGAAAATTCGAAGCACTCGAAGAAAACTAAAGAAAATATTTGAAAAAAAAAAGAAAATGTATTTTGTGTAAAAAAATAAAAATTAATGTTCATTGTAATCACTTAATTAAGTGAGTTTTCTATATATTAATATGTAAATTTATCCATTTGATAAAATTCAATTATCTTCTTAAACATTAAATTAAAGTTTTCAACATATTACACTTGTTGATATAAAGAGAAATACTGCGGATACTTGGAATACAAAAGTAACTGAAGACTATGTTCACATAGAATGCACACAATTATCAAAAAATGTACATTATCAACTTAAAATGTATAAATTATAATAAAATTAAATTAAATATAAACATTCATTGTTTGTTTATTACAAACTAAGAAAAATTAACGGATTAAATATATATTTATCTTAATTCTTTGATACCGCCATTTCGAGCTATCTTACTTTAAATGCTTTCTAAGTTCCATTAAAATTCATTAAGGCAAATGTTCAACATTTATGTCTTCTTTATAAGTAAAATAATTTCTCCGACAGGTTACTCGAAGTATTACGCTGAATGCTTTGGCCAATCAAGTAAGCCATCTTATGAGCGTACTAAAAGCAAAATATATGTGATTTTATTAGTTGATAAGAAAGTAAAGTATAAGTATAAAAAGAAAGAGTGGATAGGGTTTTTATCACTCACCAAACAACAGGCAGGAATGCGAACAGTTCCAGGCCAGTTATAATAAAGAAAGCATAGTTTATAACTCAATCGTTGTATGATGTCAGGGCCGTAATTGGAATCATCCTGGAGAACAACAAAATGTGTTGGGCTCACAGTTCCCTGGCGAACCATTTGAGCAACTAAAAAGAAATCATACATCTGAGATCTTGTAATACCTTTGTCAATCACAGTTCCCGGTAAAGGATTTGAATATTCCCTGCCATTTTCCTGAAAATAACAAAGTTTGCAATAACATAGTCATTAAAAATTTAAACAAAATAGATAGGGAATGAATACAAGAAGATTATCAAATATAATTCTTATTTTTAAATATATCAATGAACGTACCAAAAAGAACCGAGTATTAATACGCTTCTGAACAACTATAAACGTAATTTTTACCGCTTTTCCGCATACAGCCTCAAATTGCGGAATTTCATACATTGCACATAGATTGAGTTGGCCATCCCCAACTCCATCTCTGAAAATATTCGCAGATATTAATTATTTAAATCAGCATTGCAGTATTAATTATTATGTAAAATACCTGTAAATGATGACACTATCCGGTAAATGACCATTTCTCAGTTTATAACACTGTAGAGCACTTTCAAATGACGAGCTAAGACCATTAACAAGCTCTTCTCTTTTGGTTTGCATAACTGCCTTACTATACCAATGCGTGTATGATGAGTTCAGTGAAGCTACAAATGCTGCAATGTTCATTAATAATATTAATATTATCGCAGTAACGCTTGCATCATTAAACACACCAGCTACAGAATTGCTCTTTTGTTTGGGATCATGATATGAGTCTATTCCACAGATCATTACATTACTAAAGGGTATCTTTACAGACCACAATGATCCTCCCAATTTACAATTCATTTGTAAGATAATCTTTTGGACTATGGAACGATTCTTTTGCTCGTTGAACAAAGTTCTTGCATTTATCACCTGCAATTAATAAGTTTATACTATAATAATTTAATGCAATACTTTAATATTGATTACCTGTGATGCAACAGGTATTTCCGCACAACAAATCTTCTTAATCGCAGAGTATCTGTCGTCTCGACTACTCGGGCAAATGCAAACAACTATTTGGGTTTGTCCACAAATGTTACGTCGCAAGGCATCCACATAGGTGTCCACACGATCCTGATCCAATGCCACTATTTTCGGTTTATTTATTTGCATACCGAAAGCTTCACAGCATCGTTCCATATTTAAAAGAAATGCCTTCGAGCATCGTAAGTCTGATTTGTGATGAATTAAGATCCAGTTATTTAAATGAACGACTTCTAGGAGTTCATTGTTAGTTGCATCCCTTGAAAAATCGGCATTTGGTCCAGCTGAAATGCTTTTATTTGCAAAATAAATTTGCTCTGCATTTATTTTCCGGCCAATTACATTGAGATTATTCTTAGCGAGAGATAAGCCCCAATTTGCGAGAATTTCCTTCGCTTCAGGGGTTTCCGTTACATTTTTAATATACTTATTAAGAGCTAGTATACGTTGATTTGGCGACACTCTGGTGAAAGTGGCGATCTCACGCATTATTTTCTGGTCCGCACGGGTCTCATCGTGTAGGCCGGTGAGGTAACAAAGCTCTGGGATTAAACAATATCGTATTTCATCTTCCTTAGCTAAAGTTTCGTTTTTCCTTTGATGTTTCAAGCTAATAAGTAATGGCTGTCTATCATCTTTGATATTGATATTATGATGAGTTTTATAATAATCAAGATAACTATAAGATCCAGTTCGTGTTTCAAATTTTGATTGTGGATTTTCAGAAAAACAAATGTCGTCAATTTTATATGTTCGGTTGTTATATCTGGTTAAAATGATACTACCAATTAAATATTTTTTAGCTGTATCTTGATAATTATTTCTGTTGTGTTGACAGATCTCTGTAAGCATATCCAATACGGTTTTTTGGCACAGCAATCGATGGGACACATCACAGCAAAGCATCAAACCTCCGTCGTATTCATCGACAGCTGTTACATAACCCGGCCACACTTCCAACTTTGCAATCGGTATAATCTTTGGTTGCGAGGGATCAAAGTGCTTTCTATCGAATTTCACAAAATTCAGAGTTTTCATAACACGATCAAATAGAACATTGTATAGTTGTATACAATTCTTGAGCGATTCCTTCTTTTTAAATAGCAATCTAACTTCAATTTCAGTATTATCAGCACTTTTTGAAACAAACGTTGTCAATTCTTCTTTTAGTAGAATTGGTAGAAAAAGTGTGGATCCATCAAAGGTCTTAACACCTCCAAACTTGTTTCGGTGTTCGTTCAAGTATTTTATTCTTAAATGTACGGAATCCACTGTAGGATTAAATCTTACTTCATAAAGATAAACACCCTTATTTGGGTCAGAATTTAGGCCTATATAATTGCATGACAAATTAACCGGAGAACCTGTACAGTTGATATAAAAAAGAAGTAAGAATGCTATTATACTTTATAAGGGGCACGAGCATAGCTAGGTAATGGGATTAACGTTAATAATACAAGCCTACAGAAGAGACTAAACACTTGGAAATATTGTGTGCTTACCCTTTGTACCATAAATGACTTCTGGCATAAATAATTTATTCGTGGAAACGTTTGTATTGCTGTTTTTTGATACAGTTTGTACTGCAGGCCCTTTGTCAATCAGAAAAGGGCCCCTGAATAAGTCCAGCAATTGTGCACGACCACGTCCATGACCTAGACGAAGACCACTTGAAATACTGACATTTTGTAAAGCTGATGCCAGTTCACTCGCAGCATTATCTCGTGCAACCCGACGATACTCGCCGCTTGATAACGATTGGTCAACATCTAATCCACTGTCCTTGGCCTGATCTCCACTGGACGAAGAAATCTCAGAAGCCTCGTCCTTTTTTTTAAATAGCGATAATAAGTTGCCTCTGCCAGACATCTTCTATAAATAAAACCAAAAGCTGATTAATTGAAAAATGGTCTGACCGCTGTTCTAACAAGTGACCGACAATTGAATATCCTCTACACTAATCAAAACTTTTACCCACACATATGAAAGTAGAGGCACCACAAGCGGTAAATTTTAAGTCGTCAGCTTCTGCAGCGCCTACTGCATTTACTTTACAATGCTGACTGTATTTATTATGGTATAATGATAATAATACATTGCAATAAGAAACCAAGAAAATTGTATCAACCTCTACAAATTGTACAAACTCCAATAGGCGAACCACGAGTTTTCTATTCTAGCAAATGACGATGCATTCATAAGAACATGTCTGTATGTATGCATATGTATTTATGCACGTACGAAAAGAAATATATGTAATTGTGTGTGAGTCCATTAAAAACCATATGATTCATTAATTAATTAAAGCAAATGTTTGAACTAGTAGACGTCGTATTCCTTACATTAAAACTTGTTTCATATAATGCTTATTTTTTTATTTTATTACTATTTTAGATTTAATTTGACATTTAAGTTGGCGCCGCTTGAATACAATATAAGTGAAGTTGCACTACTTCTTAGTGATGTCAAACAACATCGATGATTCTTCGCAGCTTACAAAATTTTTCACTGATCAGGGCAAAATAATATTGCGATTCTCCGAAATATTTGAATTTACTTACTGCTATGCTCTTATATTTTCTCCAAACGGTTAAATTAATACCCTTTGTGTTAATGCATTAACAATAAGCGGTATTTTCAAATTTTGAATAAAAATATTCTTGTTAGGCGACCTATTTATCGATGATTCAATTCACCCCTGAAGTACACGATAGCTAATCGACAATCGATACAAGCTAAAACGATAATTGAGTCAAAACAAAAATTGGATTCCTATAGATCGATGAACTGTGAACCGATTATCTGTATTTTTATAGATTTCTAAATGGAAATGTTAAGCTGCTGGCAGCTATACAATTAAATATTACTTTCACCTAAAGGTCGTTTATTATTGTTTAATTACGTCATTGTTAAATTTACCACTCTCAGTTTGTATCAGTCAATCATCACAGTTTTATATTTATTACCCATCTTGCTTTTTGTTTGTTTAATTGCTAAATAAACAAAAGCAATTGATGACATAAAGACTAAATTAAAATCAAACTCCCCGGGCCACCACCACCCCATTGCCTGTGTTGCTGATTCGATCTCTATTTATCATTATAATAAAAATAGCAAAAAACATTAAATCCAAGACGAGAAGTCCACAGTATAAAACTGGTTTTTCCACATGATTCAGACTTCAATATCATATTCAGTGTCTTTAGTAATTCTTATTCCTCGCCGGGTACGCTAGTTATATCAATTTGTGTTCATAAATAAACTACTTTGTGAAGTGCCCTCGTCAATTATTTTTAGCAGAGCTTTTCGCCTGTGTGAATTCTGTAAAGAAAAAGTTCATTTAGTGTTATACTTCAACTCGGTGCTTAAGCAATAGGGAGCTTAAATTCAACGTGAGATCATCGATTTCAAGGAATACAAACAAGTTTACACATCTCAATTGGATATGTATGTACATTTGTATACATTCATATATGTATATACACAACATAAGTATTTATACGTGTGCATACTTATAAACAGTGTATATGTATATAAACATTCCTTTGTATTTTTAACTGTTAACAAAAACCGATTATGTTGTGACCAGGCTGTTGTATCGAATGTATATATGTGAATAAACACATGTGCATGAATATAAACGTATGTATATACATATAAACATATCTGTGTATGTTCAATGCGTACATACATACATACATACAAACAAAAGTAGCTGGTGATAAAGTATTGTACACTTTGCTCGCCCTACTACACCTCTTCTTATCAAAAAGAAATCTAATGACGTAACTTCATTGTATAGATCCGGACTATATCGTATGTATTTTTTTTTTCCAAACCATGAGGACAATCTGTCGAAGTTAACTGCACTCTTTTAATTTTTATAAATATGCTGAATGTGATTCAAGACAAGAAGAAAGTGTTCTTACTTGCTTATGCATGAGTATGTGTACATTCATTTACAAGCATTCATCTGTATGTCTGTAAATACATGTCTAAATATTTGATCTATTTTTATCAATCCAACACATTGGAGGATCGTTAATTAGAACATTTGCTATTAGAAGTTCTACCAATTGAAACTATCTCTTTCAATTATCGAAGCTTTGCGATTGTTTGTTTATCAATTCTTTGAACAAACATTGATTTTTTAGCAGTTTCGACATAACAACAATTTGTTATCGTTGAGATTAAGAGATCAATTTAACAGCTACCTTTCTGTTTGCATGACAAGCTTTGCAGCCCTGAACATCACCTTATCAATGTTTATACATTCATAGAACTAAATAAAAGGTATATACAATTTGAACTATACTATGAAATCTAAGGTTGTGCACAAAGTGATTCGCAGAAAAAAATTGGCTAAATATCGTCACCTTTAATAGTGCAAATTTCGGAAATTAGTGCTATACATATATTTACTTTGAACTTCTTCCTCATATAATTGTGACATAGAAAATTTACCAAAAATCGCAATATAGTTAAACTTGGGAATCATTAAACGCGATCAATTTTCTTACATTATAATTAATAATGCAAAAAAATACTCGCCCATGCTTATCGATTTATCGAAGTAAAACTTGCAAGGAATGCAATGGAAGTGAGCCAAAAAGTGTTAATGAAGTCTTCGCACTAAATGTCATAAGTATTAAGTGTGGAAAATTTTCATAGCAAGTAAATGTAACGCTGGGTAAGAAGTCATCACTGTATATAATCTATAAAACAGATTAAAGTAAATAAATTACATTTATTTTATTATTAGACTCACTCATACCGGACAGCAATTTACCTGCAAACATCTGATCGTTTTCGATACGTCGATTCCAATTTAATATTTGGAAACCTTAATAGAGCGTCATAGGACCAATAATGACTCAAGATAGTTTTAAAGAATGAACGTAACTAATTGGAAAGATACTTGGATATAATATACATGTGATAAATCCGAATTGCTAGCCTCTCAATAAAAAGATCACAATCTATTGAACGAAAACGTCAACATATAATTTGCAAAACTAGCTGATTTACTAATTGCTTGCTAACACCAGGAAATATAAAACTAGATCCTTAATGTACTACTGTTCTTGAGTATCTAAAGTTAAGATTTTGTCAATATTGTCATAATTCCAATTTTTGACAACTATCCCAACGTTACCAATTTTTATCGAATCTTAAGTACATAGCCTTAAACATCGAAACGAACTGTGTTTTCTTACGTGAATACTTAGATTTGATCGATAACGGACAATGCAGATGGCAGCCAATCATATTGCCAATTCATTGTGTGACACCGCACTTAGTTTAAATTTTAGAATCGGTTATCGAGGAGGTATCGCTATCTCTGTCACACGGCATTAATTTAAAATTAAACTTGTCATATTCGATTTTAGGACCAATATTTAAAATGGCCATTTATATGAAACAAACATACTTTTAATATTTCAAGGACGATGCGCTCGAGCACTGGATCTGAAAGGACATCAAGTCAAATCTCAATATATAATTATCCTGATCATTTAAATCCATTTTCCGAAGATGACAACCATAAACGATTGCGATTTTGGAATTTATCAAAACGCAATGATAACAGACGACGTAGTTTTTCAATGGGAAACTTACGAGAATTTTGGTAAGCTTGAAATATTGTTATATGCTTGATCAGATCAAGTCTATAATTTATATACTATTCTATTTAGGATTTTGAAATCATTCTCATTAAAAAAGAAGTCATCGACTTTGGGAATACAGAAAACATCAGAGAGTCCACCAGTTATGCGACGGAATTTGGAATCAAACTCTCTCCATCCTGGAGATCAGGCCTTTGGCAACAGAAGACCATATATGAATTCTTTGCAGAATATCAATACTCCAAGAGGGGTAAGTATGGTACACTCTTGGATTCAAATCCTAACTCTCATTAATTGTTTACTGTATAGACGAGATCGAGCGAATCAAACTACAACTATGTTCATAGTCCACAGCGCTCTACTATAAGCGAAGGATATTTAACTCCACAGAGTCACCGATTCCACCCGAACAGGTATTACTTGAACTTTATGCGGTTTATTGTTTCAATTGAATTATTTTCATTTATTTCAGATCTTCGCAGGCGAGTTTAATAAGCTCAAATCCGTTTGAAAGTGACATCGACTCCGATGCGACCGATATTGGAAGTGTCTCACTCGGTGGCTGCAGGAAGTCCTACAGAAAGAAGAGACGAGCCCCTTTAGCTCCAACAAAAGAGATGGTAAAGTTTCTAGATTATAAATTGTATATTTTATATATATTTCTAATCCTATATTTCAGCTCAATAAAGAGACCCCCAGTCCCGTTAAGGAAACAACAATGGATATCCAAAGTGCAGAAATAGAAGTCGAGCGAAATAAAGCAATTAGATCCCTTGCTGTTGAAATAGAGCAATTTGTAAATAATAGTAATGAAACTTCTACTGTGAAAATCCCGACAGTAGTTGTGGAGCCTTCCAGCGTGCCCCAAAGTCCACATACTGAGTGCAACATCTCTGAAAAACCATGTTTTAATACAGTTCCAAGGCCTAGCCATGATGCGAAAAGTGATACAGTTAAAGAAAAAACTATAACGACTGCAAATAGTACTTCAAGAAGCGATCCGGTGACTGATAATGTGCAAATAGATAAATTAAATAGTAATATAGGTGAAATAGTGGTGTCTTCCGTTGTCTTCCAAAGTCCACAAACTGAGCCACAAATTTCGGATCATAAATCGTCACCTAAGGCTCCAAGTCGAAGCAATGCTTCAAAAAGTGAACATGTTAAAGTAAATAATATAACGAATACAGAAAACACTTCAACATCCGATCAAGTCACGGATAATGCACAAGTAGATAAATTGAGTTGTAACGTGGTTAAGATTGTGGAGACCTCGTTTGTCTCGGAGAGTCCACAAGCTGAGCACAAAATTCCTGACAAAAAATCTAAACCTAAGCCTCCAATTCGAAGCTATACTGCAAAAACTGAACTTGTTAAGGAAAATAAGAAACCGAATACAGAATACACTTCTACATCCGATCAAGTAACGGAAAATGCGCAAGTAGATAATAAATTGAATAATAATGTGGTGAAAATAGAGAAGACCACCTTTGCCTCAGAGACTCCACAAGCTGAGCACAAAGTTCCAGATCAAATCTGTACATCTATAGCTGCAACTCCAACAAGCTCCGTTGCGGAAAGAGAACATGTGGAGGAAACTAAAATACCGAATATAGAATATACTTTAACGAGCGCACCGGCGTCTGAAGTCTTGCAATCAGATAGATTAAATCGGAACGTAAATCAAATAGATGAAGCCAGAAATTTAAATAATTTTACAAACGTACAGAAGTATTCTTTTAAACAAAATAATAATGCTGAAAATTATGAGTACTTAAACAAACCGTTGGCAATTTTCGAAAACTCAGAGAGGAAATTGGAGGAACGTTCAGAGGATGGAGCGCAACCCGCCAAAGCAAAATCGGTTAAAGAAATAATTGATTCTATAAATCGTAGTCAAAAACTCCTCAAAGATAGTGCGGCAAAGGGAACAACAGTGTATTCAACTTCGTTATATGCTGAAAACAATATCAGGCCGATAAGTAATCAAAGAAGTTCCCAGATGCCTGAGATCTCTCCTAACATTTCAATGGGCAGCTCTTGTATGGAGAATAACATACAATTAGAACAAAGTTACTTTCAGAAAAGCAAAATAAATAAAACAGCCTTTCAATATCGAGAGTCATCTCCAACTGCGTTAAATTTAGATTGGAATCCTCTGCCCAAACCAAAGAGAATTAATAATGGTTCAACGATTTAAAATAGAAATTAATTATAAACTTCTTATGGCTTTAGAATTTCTTAATTCAATAATAGTTTAGTTTCAGAAACATTTCTGTGCTATGAAATATAAAAAAAAGCTTTGTAACTTGTGTAATTATATATTTGTAATTAATAAATGTAAAATATGTAATGTTTTAATGGTTCTACATGCTGATCTATCAACTCAACGATTCGACTATGGATTAAATAATCTCAGAGCTATAAAAATAACTCTAAAAGACTATTTTTGAACCTGACGTGTCTCGCAGAGAACAGAGAACACCTGGATTTCCCGGTCAATAGTTCGCTCATCGCTCTCGACATGCGATCCTAATTCTAAGGGAACGCAAAGCATTGCCTGCATATTTTATTAGTGCCTACAGTTTGAATACATTTTCAGTGAAATGAAGTCTTTATTAAATGTCATAAAATTTACTTATAAACTTATGTATAAACCATCTAAAATGCATTATAAGTACATATGTTGGAATAAACTAAGCTGTCCACGAAAATTATTAAAATGTATATTTGTTTTTGTTTTTTTTTTTTTTTTTTGACTGTAATTATGTTTATTATAGTATTTTTATGGTTAAATGGTCTTACATGATATAATCCCCTGAACAGGATATTGAAGTTTACGGTCAAATACTATGGGAGAGCGCAACGAAACTATAAACGATAAAAATACTTAAAGCATATTTAATAATTAAGTAATTATTTGTATGTGGTTTTTACTAGTAGTTTAGTCAGTTTACCTTTCAAAAAAATTAAGTGAAATAATTACGATTTTAATAATGTGGTTGGATTTAAACATTTCATTATAATTAGCGTGAAAACAAAGCATTGTTTAAGTTAAGTTTACAATTGCTAATACACAATGTTTTTTCCCTTTTCTTTTCTCAAATTCCTCAAATCTTTCAAAATGATAACTCATGTCATATGGATATATAATGCGTTCTTTGAGATTCCTTCAAATCAGTTCTGTAGGCAAAAATAAGATGTTTTGCGTTTGAAATTATTGCACCTTTAAAAAAGTTTCTATCCATTTATCTTAAGGACCATGTAATGACGCTATTATGAGTACATATGTACATGCGTAATTTGCATATAGCACATCCAAAAAATACCTAAAGCAACCAAGATTCAAACTGACATCTCAATTGGGGAATACATAATTATGAAATGCCTTAAATATCTATATTCTTTTTACCACGTATGTATGTATGCTTGTATGTATATGTATAAGTATATATGTATATATTTACATTTCTATTTAATATTTAACTAAATTAGACATCTGAACACGGTCACAATTAAAAAGAAAATGCTAAACTTAGAACGTATTTAAAATGGATGTTATAGCTACTGTTATGGTACAATTTTTATGTTTTTTAATATTTTTTTTAATATACCACGAGGTTTGTGTCGTTTTTTGTTTTGTTTTCTTTTGTTATTGTTGTTTTTTTTCTGTTTGCTTTTGTTTTGTATTTAAACATAATTTGTATTTATATGTGTATGTATATCATTTTCAATCGAAGAAAGAATACATTTCCTTCAAGATTTTACAAATAAACGTATGAGTATATTAAATATTGAGTTAATTGATCGACTTAATTTACAATACAAAAAGAAATTATGATTACCAAGTATAGTAAAAATTGTATACTTTCACATTATTCCTTGACGACAAAAAACCTAACATTGAATTAAAGACTATTACGAACTAATACTATTTTACCTCAGCTGCTCCCCATCACATGCAGCAGAGTTGCAAAATGATAACTTATTCGATTGAACATTAAAAATATTATCTACGATTTTTATACAATAAATAAGTTTTCATTGATTGAGGAAGCTGTAGTTGTTGAATACGCTCTTCCAAATTAACTCGACCAATTTTTTGTCGAATTGTTCTCCGGCAAAGATCCATTAATGGCAAGGGTTCAGCTGTAAGAGAATCAAAAGGTTAATTTAATTTCATTTAATTAAGGCAGATGAACTCAGAACATTATCATTATGTGTAAATGATACTCTGGTTCTTTTATAAAAATAATAACAATAACAACAGACAGACAGATCATAATTCAATCATATTTAAGTCAAAATAAAATAAGATATAAGAAATTCAATTAAATTTTACTTACGATCTAATCCACCAATATAACGCATTGTTATCTCACAGTGTCCCCAAACTGCAGAAACGACCGGATATAATTTCTTTCCTTTGAGGCCTCTAAATGCAATACCAAGGTATTGCTGGTCAACAATGAAGCTCAAGGTACCTTCGTCCATATCTAAAGCTACTAAGAACTTGTCTGGTACCAAAAAAGCTTCGTCATTCTTCAATATTGCCGGGTATGTAATGCCAGCACAATTTTTTGAGTCATGATACAATTTATTTCTGCCTAAATCCCAGCCCCAGCTTTGCTCAGTAGATCCTACTAAACTTTGGTATCCCACAGAGTGTAATGGGGCGTCACCAGAAGCCACCCCAACGACTGCATGTGTACCCCTCTGTCTTGTTGGCCAATAGATTTCCCATATATGCAATCCTTTTGTGAGGCCAACTTTTCCGCGAATGCAATCAGTGCTTTGAGCAACGGGATGTCTGTGAAATGTCAATTTATCGTCTTCTTTAACGAATATGTTTAATGATCTGTCCTCAGAGTTCCACGAATGTTTCAGTTGAACTTCCCTGCTTGCTGGTGGCATATCGAGTAAAATATCAATTCGTGCAGGTTTAACAAAATCGGCTTGCAGTTCTCTAGGTATAATTGGTTTAAACGTTGCCTGAGAATCATTACGGTTAACTGTTTTAACACCGCCACTGATTTTTTGACCCATGTTCATGCCACGGCAGCTTCGAGATCTCCTCTGGTCAATAGCAACTTTGTAAGATAATCGAAGTCGTTCAAAATCTCTCGGTTCCAAGCGAGATAACACAACTCGCGGCGATAGTGTAGATGATGTTGAAATACTTTGAGGACGTCGCCTATCACTTGACCTAACTGCAGGTGTCCGACCACCCTTATACCTGAAATTAACAGAAATGAATAATGTAAATATATCGTTTGTATATACACCTAGAAATCGACTCTATGTACATACGTACATACATATGAAAGTATATTTAAACATTGCCTTGAAATAGAAGTTAACACACGTATATATGTTTGAGTATAAATGTTAATATGAGTGTGTATATATGTATACAAGTTTGTACATTTGTGTAGGTGCAGATGTAAATAAATACGCATGAATGTATGTATGTATGTGCATTATATATACATTTATTCAAGTACATTGTCCGCCCGTTGCATTTTCATGAACAAATCATTTTTGGTAATTAAAAACTTGATTAATACATACATATGTATGTATGTATACACGTTTGCATAAGTACATGTACATATGCGTGCAAACATAATTAAATGTGTCTGTATGTACATATGCCAATAAACAGACATAATTATGTATGTACATACAGACAATTGTGTCAACGCTTGGATATGTGAACACGTATTTACATAATTTGTTTTTTAATAAAATTTCAATTAACTTTCAGTTGCAAACACATTTGTGTACCTTTGCGCCACTCATTTTTATAATATGTATATTAATATACACATGTATGTATTACCTTTTTTTGCCAAGTTCCATTTACAAGAATTTTAACTGGTTGTTTTAAATATCTAAATACAAAATGGCGTCAGCTACGGGACTTCACTAATTTACGGTAGTTACGCTTACATACGTTGAAGTACATATATGTATATTTAGATATGACATTGAAAAAACATTAATTATATATTTATTCGTATATACAGATTTGAATATGTATACAGTAGTATTATTTGTTTCTTCACTTCACCTTCTGCACTAAACCCCGCTTACAAAACTACTACACGAGTTGTCAAGGTTGCATATACACACACACACACACACACACATATATGTATGTACACATGAACGTATATTTGTGTATGACAGGCACAGGGTGATTCCAGCTACAAAATTGGCTCCAATAAGTTAAGTTTTATGCACACTTCGATACCAAAAAAGGCATTATTACACGATGATAAATTTAACCAATTTTAAAAAAACTTGGTTATTCAATTTTGCATAATCTCTTAATTATTCAAAAACATTAAACACAAAATGTAGAAAAAAAGAATTACGCCAAAATATAAAAAGAAATATATATAATAAGCAAAGTACATTTGCAAAATTATGATACAGCTGAATTATTATTATTTAACATTCTCGTAATAAAATTATTATTCGATGCTGCTTGATCTGTTTCATATATCATACAATATAATTACTTCTCGAAAATTGTTTGATTTATTATCTAAGTTTTTAATAATAAAAAAATTTCAGATAAACAAAACGATAAATTTATACGATAAATGACGTACGACTTGAAATTTTGTGATGCAGCTTCTCATGAAAATATACCGATTTTTGTACAAATGAAATACACTGTTGCACGCTGTCTGATGACTTGGCATAGAATATATCGATAAATTGTTTACAGATTTTACAAAATTCACTTTCCTTGGTTAAAAATCGACAGTTTAGTCGAAATGATAAAAACTAATTTAATTTTTTGGGTTTACTCGGTATGTTTTCAACATTGCAGAAGTTTATGAGGACAATTATATATAAATATGTGCTTTAGCATTGAACGTATCTAATCCTAATAAACCCAACAGCTTAAATGAATTTTTGTTTCATATTTTATATCTATTTATATAATATCTTAAGACTTTCTCTACATTTTATTGGTTTTAAAGTCAAATGTCTCCTATGCCTCAATACTTAATGAGTTCCTAATTTGGTAATCCAGTCCCTTCACCTTTGAACTCTGTGTTAAGATCAAAGATCATTAATAATATATGTTTATAGTTGTTACTATTAGTATTATTCTTCGTTTATTTATTTTGTCTAAATACAGATAGGATGGCCTTATGTAGTTGATAGATCTTAGAGCGTCATATGGACTTCCTATGCCAAATGGATATGAGCCTGTGCTCTCTGTAGATACATTTTTGGATATTCATTCATAGATAGATACACTCATTTCAACATTTATTATTATATACAGTTTATGTTAACTGAAACTTCCAAATGGAAGTGAAAACGCCTAATACACATAGATACTATATAAAGATACACTACACATACCAATGTAGCATTCATACATCCTTACAGCAGATGGTGAAAATTGGCTGTCGCTTGCCTGTATTAACAAAACCTCTAAGCACATTTATACAGACATTAAGACGGGGCTCCTTTATTAATCCTATGATGCAGTATGGATTTGCATTCAACTATACACACACATATATTTACAAATATATATATGTATGTGCAGGACTGTAAAATCCGTGAACAGTCTCCATGTAAATTTGTTCGTTTGTTTAACAAAAAATAAAAATTGGCACATACAATGATATGTACATATATATGTTTCAGCACTGTGTCTTTATTGTTGTCCAATATATTCATATCTCTTCGTATATACAAATGTACATGCATATATACTTATAATCAAGCAACGATGCATATGTGCATACATACATACATATGTATGTATGAACAAAGGTGCCTATGCATATGTATGCATATGTGGTTGCACGATTGAACATAGAAAATGAATATACCAAAATAACACCGAGCTGCAGTGCACATGTAACCGTATAATTTATTATTTGCGAATTCACTTTATTCTTTTAGTGTGATTATGGTTTTTTTTTTTGCAACCAATGGTGTTACAAATATTGATGTTGTTGTGTATATCATGAGCTATATGTGTAAAACTTTTCATCACTGTATTGAATAACAAACTGAATGCATTACAACTAGGTGTGTGTTTCAACAACGTAAATATTATACACTTACATTACTTCCGTCAATTTTACTTTCTCCTTAAAAAAAAAAATCAAAACAACGGTAGCTCACAATGAAAGAACAGAAACCTATGATTGCGCATAGAAACGAGTGGAATTAGTACAATAAAACGAATCAGTCTGCCTGGCATGTTATTTGGTTCACATTAATAGATATTAGGGCTTTAGGCTTTCTACACTAGCTATTGTTAAATGCATATTTTTCCAACACGAAAAAGTTGAAAAATTTTTTTTTATTTGTGCAAAATATTAACAAATACAAAAAAAAAAAATTTAAATAAATTGGTGCTGGAAACTATTTATTTAAATATATATACATTGTTTACGATATAAACAAAATATTTTACTGTAATTTGAAAATTATGAATAAAAAATTAAAATATTAAATAAATAAAATTTGAATGGTTTATTAAATTGATCAAGGGTCAAATTATCGCGTCGGTAAAACCTCGCTGCGAGAAGTAGGCGTCAGCCTGCGCAGCAGGAGAAGTATTGCCATTTTCCAGAATGTTGCAGTGAAGAGTGCAAATAAAAAGAAAAAGGCAACAATGACTGCCGGATATCTAGAGGAGCTTGGCATATTCTTTCGTCTGAAGGAAGATCGAGCTTTATCGAATTCGGCAATAAAGTCCTACCAACACTTGTAAGCTAGTAGATAAAGTGTTTGCGAAATTATCGAAGTCAAGTAAAGAAGCGATTTATATTTGTTGTGTATGCTTAAGTATTTATCGGGTTTTCATGTCATACAACTTAAATGCGATAACATCAAATTAACTGTTTACTTAAATAATAAGTAATTATTTCTTTCTTAAAATTTTTATTGGCTTTGTATAAGTTACAAATTATATAATATCACTATCAATCAAGAGAGAGAGAGAGCAATTTATTAACATTTGTTTCTCAAAGATGCTCAAAAGTCAATATCGACTCCCCAGCTGAAACATCGATAGATATATATTAGGAACGATTTTATAATTTAGCCGAATCACATCTCTGTTAAATATTATATAAATAAAACAATGGCATACGCATGTTGTGCCACCAAAAATATTTTGAGGTTCGATTTGATCTTATTTGGATTAACAGATTGTTAATGAGAGTTATTTTGATTTCAGAGTATCAAAATGCACACGATTGATGTCGGTGTACCCTTCACATTATGTAAATCCTATTGTTGAAAAAAACTTGCAAAGCACCAAAGGAAATCAACT
Organism: Drosophila funebris; assembly: GCA_018901825.1. NCBI lineage: Eukaryota > Metazoa > Arthropoda > Insecta > Diptera > Drosophilidae > Drosophila > Drosophila funebris. Next base: position 26,237,679 of record JAEIFK010000425.1, read on the forward strand.
CTCTCATATACCAATTAAAGCGGCTCCCAATGATTTGAATGACACAATATTTTATGGACAACTTAAGCAAAAATTTCTAAACTATATGACTAAGGAAGGTAATGCCGCTTTAGCCAAAGAGCTGCTAACCAAAACATTTGAAGCGATTAAGCGTACACAAATTGAGCGATTAAATCTTGGCACGGCTGATCACGAGAAAGTTATTACCGATGCAGAAATTCTTCTTATAAATGCCATTGAAAATTCTCGGCCCTTGTTAACGCTATCAGCAATTAAGAGAGGCGGAGTGAAGTATCAAGTTCCAGTACCGCTAACTGAACGAAAATCATATTTCCTAGCTATGAAATGGCTTTTGGATGCCGCACGTGAAAAGGAGCGTAAAGTGAAGTTGCCGGACAAACTGGCTTGGGAAATCTTAGATGCTTCCTGTGGACAAGGAAGAGTTATTAAAAAGAAAGACGATTTGCATAGGCAATGTGAAACCAATCGTGCCTATGCGCATTATAGATGGAGCTAATATGCATTTTTGTTATCTCACAAGTTACAGCCCATAGGCATTAAAGTAATAAAATAAACTTAAATTTAAAACTAAAATCGAATGGTATGTGTGAAATTGAAAGTTTAGTTTTGGTGGGCACTATTCAACTGATTAGCAGCGTATGTCTTCAGTTCAAATTTAACCTAATATTTAAATTAAAAAATAAATTATTGGTTTTATTTATATTAAAATTAATAGTTTTAAATAACAGTAACATTCATATTCAAATTAACGATCATTATCAATAGTCTCCTTCGAAGATATCGCCAAAAAGGCCTCCTTCACTATCTCCACCACCAAAACCAATGAGACCATCGTCGGCATTGGGGGGGAATAAAGGCTCCATTGAATGTGTCTTCCAAGCGATCTTCTACGCCAATCGTTGACGCAATCCCATAGATGAAACGCATTATTACAAGTTGTATAAAGTTTGGTGCATTTGTAGCAGCTTGTTTACGGGCATCTTCTTCAGCAAGATGACTAATTTGAATATTTCCATGGTCCACTTTGATCTTAGTCGATGCAGCAAGATTTGTAAGCACAACAGTGAAAATCAATGTTTGTAACGTTGTAATGTAATGTCTACTTGATATTCGCATTATTAATATTGTAAAGAGATAAAATGAATTTTCAGTAAAAATAATTGACACTGTGTGTCGTTAATCTTGATAATCAGTACTGAATTATGTATGTTAGACTCGTATTCGACCTACAACAGGTAATGGCAATGTTTGTTTTCCAATTTACAGTAAAACTTTCTCTTGAAGTACTAATATCCAAATATGTGTTTGTACGCTCAATAAATATCGTTGGTCTTACTTTTAGTGTGACCAAATGTACTAATATATTATTATTACTATTATAGATATATTTTAATCATATATTGATTAAGGAATCTGAACTTGCTTTGCGTAAATTTCGTTAATCATAGGGACGCCTGCTGTTCACATTTGTTGGTGACAATGTTGTTTACAATTTGAAAATTAGCCAAATTTGAACTGCAATGGTATTAAATGAGTAATTTATTTATGATTTATAGCTATTTTCCAGTTTTAAGATTATATGTTGCTAAGTAAAAAAAATGTCTGATACAGTGGTGTAAATACACGTAACAGATATATGAAAATTAATATTCAAGAGTATTCAATAAATGAAAAGATCTAAGAATTAAAACACAGCTTTAAACTATGCGTTACATTTATATTATTAAGTTGTTTTTAGCAAGCAAAATAAATAAGGAAAAACAAACGCCACCTAGCGTAAATAGTTGGCGAGCTGTATGCTTTTTCGGTACGTTTTAAACGGTACAGGTACTGGTACAAACACGATTGCCATTTAAAATATATTGGTTAACACATTTAAAAAGAATAGTATCATTTTTAAAAATTTGTATCAAATATGTACTCAAAGTTTTGGTTTTTCAAATTTCTTTTCTTGTGCTGCAAACTCTGATGACGTTTTATTTTTGCTTACATTTTAAGTATTGTAAGCTAAATATATTCGATTATACAATAATACAATAATACGAAGTGTGGCAGCCTTGGGTACAAAAAAACCGTTACAATACTCGATTTAATTTGCTGAATTAGTAGCTAACGAACTTTTAATGTTCTCCACGTCTAGATTTTGCACGGTGTTACACTCAGGACAAAATAAACAAAGCGAACCCAATGTGCACTTAAGAAGGCCAACTCATAAGTGTAAAATGATAAGTGACGACTTACCAATTGGAGGTAGTAAACTTTGTCGCTCTCAACAATAAGAATGCAGCCTGGCAGACGCTCTCATGCTCTCTCCCCTTCTCTCGAGCTCTCTTTCTCTCTCTCTCGGCATGTGATCGCCCCCCGTCGGCTGTGGATGACGAACGCTAAGTTTTTCTAAACACCACTTGAACTGCCCTCGTATGTTTGTTTATAAATTTAATAAGCAATTTTCGAATACATACTGAGCAGCATACGTTCCTAAGTACATACATATATTCATATGTTTGTGCATACATTGCGTACTTAGGTACATAGATACATTGTGTACATAAATGTATGTATGCACGTGTTCATTCATATATGTATATATACATGGACATGAATGTACATAGAGAGGTGTGAACATGTACATACTTACATACATACAGTTTCTAGATAAATACGATTGTAAACATATTTCTTTATTTACTTTACTATCCACTTTTTTCAGTCGTAAGGAGCGCATGCCTTCAGTTAGATTCCAGAACGCTATTCATTAATACGTATTTTCATATTGCGCGCTGCGGAAGATAAGAAACCTTTTTACATAAATATATACAATTAATTAATTAATCGAAATAAAATAAAAACAATATAAAAATTTAATCATATCTAATGAGTGTGGTATTAGTTTTCATGTGTTTAATTTTCAGTTGTGTTTCTGCAAATATTAGTTCGGTTGACGGATTGTATAGTTCCGAGTTTGTTAAATGTATTACCGCTACGAATATTCAAAACGCAACAGATAATCCTGACAGTATGGACGTGCTAGATCAAAGTGAACGCCCATTGGGCTATGGCCTGCCAAGGCACAATGGAACAAGTATGGATTGTGCACAGACCAGAGTCTGGAATATTACACTCTCTTCCGAAAGTTCAGTTGATGTATCGCCAAATTCGTGTATGTTTATTCGAAACAGTCGACTCATTGTTTTGACGTGTAAGCCCATCAGTGACGTCACTTTGCCAAGTACTAGCATTGGTTTAATTAACAAGTGTTGCCCACACGGTTATATCTACAGTTCAGAGTTCAAGAAGTGCATTATAGGCGAACCCGACTTCAATTTGTACTCTGATATCTTCGATAGGCCAATGATTTTCGTCGATAATCCATTTCAATGTGTCAATAATAAAGTTCTAATTGAATACACCGTTTCCGCGATAACAGTGAACTTGAAGGAAAGCAACCTTGTTTGGAAAAATGGAAGCAGATCGCTTAAAAGAAGTGAATTTTGCATTGAGGCAATCGACGGAATTAATAAAAACACCTCGTCTATGCCGGTAAAAAAGAATCAACAATATTTAATACGCACTTGTCAACAATTTAAAATTTGCGATTCGCTACCATGTGTTCGCAGATGTTGTGCCGATGGTGAAATCTATTATAAAAGAAATATGACGACATATTGTAAGAGAGACGAGAGTGATAATATATTTGAGAGTTTTTCAAGTTTAAAAATTAGTGGAAATTTTACGAAGCCCACAGGTATGTAAATTAGTTTATTGCTGTAAGTTCTACTGGCATTATATAGTTATAAGAACTATATAAATAGATGATATATATACAATATATTACTCGATAATACATTTCAAATTATTTAGAAATTGTAAGGGGAAGTATTTACACTATATATATATATATATATATATATATATATATATATATATATATATATATATATTGTACTATGTTAGAAAATAATTTAAATATTATTTATATTTTTTATATCGTAAGCATTTTTTATAAATTATAGGGCAGTTATAAATATTTCTATTAAATAAGAAAACTGTAAAAATTATTCTGAGAGATAATTGAGAACGCTCCTCCTATGGTATTTATTTATTTAAAACATTTAAAATTATTCGTAATATGTAGCATACGTATTTATCGGGAGGTATTTGAGGACGCCCTTCCCTCCCAACATCTTTCATTATTACCACTCCCACCGCCATTTTGATTATGTTTGCCCACCCACACATACACTCACACACATGTACAAACCGTTTAGTACAATTACTTAACGTGACATCATTAATTTTTGGACTTAATTGACACATTACTTTTATTAACTACAATCCTTAATGATGTTTGCAAAAAAGAAACTAGAGAAGCGTTGCTCATAAAATTAACTTATGTCATATTGAAGAATATATGTGAAATATGTATATATTGAGAGAAGTAGATATTGTGTAGGTAATCCATATTTGTGCTTCAGAACTGAACTGACTGGTTGATACTTTAAGTCTATAGCTACGTTAATGTTACGTTACAAATATTATTGCTCCTACTATTATTACTACTACTAATGTAACTACTTTTACTGTTATTTCTATTATTATTACTACTCCTGTTACTAATTCTACTACTATTACTACTACTATTACTGCTACTGTAAGTCCTATTACTTCTTCCACTACTATTACTACTACAACAACTACTAGTAGTAGATGCTCCCTACTTTTATTTGATTATTTAGTGTGCCTAATTTATTTTATAGTACTATATTTACTACCTTATTCGTTTAATTCTTTTTAGAATTTGGGATTTTACACGGCTTGGAGTGTCCGAAATTTCGACTAGATCCTGACTCATTTTCCGATGAGGAACATACAATAAGCTCAACGAACGGAGCTCTTTTTATAACTAGCACAAGTAAAAAGTATTCAAATAGTCAGTATTGTATTGAAAAAATAAAAAACTCTTCAATTTCCGATGAAAAGGTAAGTTTTTAAAAGCCCAGCCATTAAATGCATAGAATTAAAAGTTTCTTTAATTTCAATCATCTTTAATCACAATCATTATATTTGCCATGATTTGAATCAATTAAATCTATTCCTTTTTTTCAGAACAGCTCTACACGTTTGTTTGCTTCGATTCCAAAGTTGTGGGCAATGATCGCATTCGCTTCAAGATGTATCCCATTGGTCTTCTAATTTCCTGTTGCTTCTATGCTATAACCCTATTGGTATACGTTTCAATCGAAAAATTGCGTAATCTACCGGGCAAAATATTAATTTGCTTGGTAAGCAGTCTTCTTTTGGCGTATCTGGGAATTGCGTTGGGGCAGTTAATGCCTACATCGAATAATAAGTGGTGCATTATTTCCGGTAAATGCAAATAAGTGAAAAATTAAAAAAAAAAATAAAAAAATTTAATTTAAGCGATTATCTTTCGTGTTCTAGGCTTTCTTGTGTATTTCTTTTTAATGGCCGCCTTTTCTTGGATGAATATTACGTGTTTCGACATATGGAAAACATTCGGGTAATAAATAACATTTCCTTATACAAAAAATTAAGTGAAAACCAAAAACTATTTATTGCAGATCAACGAGATCAAAAAATGCACAAAGGAGAGAACAACGAACCCGATTTATATGGTACTCAGTATATGGTTGGGGATTACCAACTATTTTAACAATAATAACAGCATCATTAAGTAGATCTGATGTTTTATCAGAAAATATCCGACCCAACTTTGGTAATGGCAGGTGCTGGTTTACCTGTACGTTAAATTAAAAACATTTATCAGAATATCATGAATAATTTATTATATTCTCTTATTTTAGATGATACTATTGGCTTTGCGAGCTTACTATTTTTTTCTGGACCTCTTGGAATATTGCTCATCATAAACCTAGTATTATTTTTGTTGACTTTAAAGTATTGCAACAGAGTGAAAAGAGAAATATTTAGAATGCAAAGCTCCAATGCTGAGAAACCTGCATTACGAAGTCGTTTCTTCATGGATAAAACCAGATTTATAATGAATACAAAGTTGTGCTTTGTAATGGGAATCACCTGGCTTTTGGAAATTGCAAGCATTCTATTATATGATCACAAAAAGAACTTTTTTTGGTCAATAAGTGATTCATTTAATGTCCTATTGGGAGTTTTTGTATTTTTCATATTTGTTTTTAAAAGACGCGTATGGAATGAGATAATGATGAAGCTAGGTAAAATATCTTGAAAGTAATATATTTTTAATAGTTAGTGTTACATTTTATTCTTTTTAGGCTTTCAGAAAAGAGGCGATACTCGGAGAAATGGAAATACTACATGCTTAACTCAATCTACTTATACGGCCCCGAGTATCTCCATGAGGAAAATGGATGTAGACGATAGCGAGAAATCCCTTACTCGAATTTGATCTTATTAGTGTTAAAGAGTAACAGTTTAATTCGAAATTCATGTTATATAATCCATATTAAAAAAATAAAATAATGGAAGTGTTTTTAAATTTGTAATTTCATATTTATTATTATTTAATTTATCACATTTTTCATATTAATTTATTATTAAAATGCAAGCACAGATATTTCAAAGCTCAGGGGTTTCCTGTTCCATTTTCATTGGTAACAATTAATCGATTATTTTGTATTTGGTCACATGTTTTCACATCACTGAGAATATAGTATCAGAGCTCATCTCTAGTTGCAACCTTTGGTTTTATTCTTCCGAATTTTAAGTTACAACTAACAACAGCATTTCGCTTTGCAATACAACAATTTATAAAAGAATACAAAATGGAGCATTTTAATTTTGGTGGCTCAGAGTTAACTCGAGGCCATATGTTCCAAATGTTGCTTCGAATTTCCATAGCCTCTGTAATAACATACTACTCCGTAAAATGGATGATGAATCAAATAGATCCGACAAGTAAAAGCAAGAAGAAAGCAAAGCTCCTTGCAGAAGAACAGCTAAAAAGGTTGGTTCAAGTCTGTTGTAATGTTGCGCATATGTTATGTGTACTATATTTCTTGTAGATTGCGCAGGGAAGACAACTTCGACGTCAATTTGCAGACATTTACTGATTATGAGCTGATGATTGCATCACACCTAGTTGTTCCAGCCGACATAGCTGTCAGATGGAGCGATATAGCTGGCTTAGATGCAGTTATTCAGGATCTGCGTGAATCTGTTGTACTGCCTGTGCGACACCGAGATATGTTCAAGGGATCAAAACTTTGGCAAGCACCCAGGGGTGTGCTTCTTCATGGTCCGCCAGGTTGCGGGAAAACATTAATCGCCAAGGCAACAGCCAAGGAGGCTGGAATGAGGTTTATTAATTTGGATGTGGCTATACTTACTGACAAGTGGTACGGAGAATCGCAAAAACTTGCATCTGCTGTCTTTTCGCTGGCTGCCAAGATTCAACCGTGCATTATTTTCGTTGATGAAATTGACTCGTTTCTACGAGCACGAAATTCGAACGATCATGAGGCAACAGCCATGATGAAAACCCAGTTCATGATGCTATGGGATGGCCTTAGTACAGATCCAGAGTCAGCCGTTATTGTAATGGGAGCTACTAACCGACCACAGGACTTGGATAAGGCTATTCTACGTAGAATGCCAGCACAGTTTCATATTAGCCTTCCATCCGAAGCACAAAGAGTTCAAATTCTTAAATTGATATTAGCAACTGAAGAAATTGACAGCAATGTTGATTATAACCGCCTAGCGAAGCTTACTAATGGATTTTCTGGGTCAGATCTTCGAGAAATGTGCAGAAATGCTTCTGTTTACAGAATGAGACAGTTTATGACAGCAACTGATAGAAACCAACAGTCTCCTCCTGTAAGTAGTGCAGATATGAACAAAACGTTGATTTCCATTACAATGGATGACTTGCTAAGCTCTCATTTAAAAATGAAGGAATCCAAAATGCACACTGGTAATCTATTCTTGGAAAATCGAATAGATTTAGATTAAGTAATATAAAGCTTTATATTCCCGTCTGAAAACTATGTTTTTTGTTATTACATTTATTCATGATCTGTATAAATCGATCGATTAACAGGTTTGACATCTTTGCACAAGCAATTTTATTTATTAATGAATTAATAAACTGAAACAAAATGTAGGCAGATAACTATATTAGATTTTATCAAATGCTCTCTCATTTGAATGGTTTTTGCATAGAAAGTGAAAACAAGTTGATGTGGCATTATTGTACTATGTTTTCCTTATGCGCAGGCTGGGATCACTTCGTTGGCTTTTCCTACAATGACTCGACACTTTTTGGTCGTGTTCTATTCCTGTAGTCAAATGGAGTCGTTATCTTGCTTGTGAACTACATCATTTCATTGGCATAGTGGAAAGATAAATACTTACTAATTGTATTGAGGGAGTTCCCCGTTAAAGGGGAATTTGTGAAATCAAATTCGAGATGACTAATGTTGTATGAACTTTATGATTCGTTTGATCAATTCAATTTATTAAATGGATTTATAATCAGTTTGTTAACCTCAAAGTTGTAAAGACAATACCTAGCACTTATCCAAAAGTTTTGGTCCATACAAAAGGACATAAGCGCAATGCCAGTCGCCGCCACCAGAAAGTCGGAGAATTTCATCAGTTGTTACAGATGTCACATCGTCATCGTCAAATTTGAACCAAACATCGCCACTTGAACGCACCCAGGCTACATAGTGGCCGGATGAGCTAGAGCGTCCCTTATGTGTTAAAACGGCTTTCAGAGTGTAAAATCCAGAATTGTTGCTACCCAAATCGTCTTCGAATGAGAATTTTTCATATTTGCTTTCGTCAATTTCTTCCTCAACTTCGAATGATTTTGCAGTCTTATTTATCTGCGATTCAACATCCATTTTCTTGTCATCAACTTCCTTAAATTTGGATCTCATCGGGCATAACTTCTGTTGCAATTCGGGTGTACACAACTCAAAGGCATCAAAATCGATTGGAAATTTAATATCTTTTAAGACTTTTGCATTAATGCCTTCCTTTCCTTTATATTGGAATCTAACAAATTGAACGGTCAGATAAGCAGGAAGGCGACTGACTAAATACTGAAAGATTTAAAAAAAATTATTATTTTCAATTTTAAGAATATATATATATAATCCTTACAGTTCTGGTATAATGTGCATCACGACCCAACGATTCCGAATTTTTAACAAGTTGTTCCTTCATTTTCTATATAAAATATAAGCAGAAACTATTTAAGCATTCAATAAATATATTTCATTTAATAATTACCGATTTTAAACCACTTTGCATGTACTTAACTTCCATTGAAATAAAGCAACTCAGTTGCAAGAAATTCTCTGTTGAAACTGTGGCAGGTTCATCGGGAGCTTCGTCCGAGGTCATTTTGACCTGAAAGGTGCCTCCGAAAAATTGTTCAATAAACGAGCTAAAAAATAATACTTTAAATAACTGAAAACGAGAAAGAATATACTTAGTTTATAAATAGTTTACTTATGCACTTTCTTTTCGGCAACAGTGGTATCTGATTCTGGGCTCAATGGCACTAGCTTTTGCTGTAGCATTTTCAGTATCTCCGACCAACATTCGTTGGCATCTTGCTGCCTATAGGTGCCATTTTCACCTGTCTGAGCGAATTGCGGCGAAGCCCGGTGTAAGGCCTGCAACAACACAATTGGAGTGATAGTTGTGCCTTTCTCCATCTGTGCAAATACTATTTTCATAGCTGATGAAATAGTAAAAGCTGTTGAAGTGGCATCAGAGCCATCATGCTTAAAATTATCCAATGCTTTACGAAGCTCAGGCACTGCCCTTAAACATTGAACAGTTGCATTCATGTAACAAGTATTCCCGAGGTTGGTCAAACCGGCCGGAATTCGCATCTAAAAATGGGAAATGTTATTCAAAAAATATTTAAAACAGAAGAATGATAGATTGACATTACCGCTGTTGCGGCTTCAGCCTCGTTCATATCCTCAATGAATTTAACTGGTGTTTGGGGCACCTCCGGCACTTTTTCCTTTGAACCAAGTAATAGCACCACAGCACCCTGCAGAATAAACATCATCAGCGAAGAACGCGTTAAAACGTTAAAATAAAGCTTACATCCTTTAATTGCAAATTCCATTCATCATCTTTAAGTATTCCACCTTTACACATAATTTTTTGCCGTTCTGGTTGAACCCCTGTTAGCGCAAATAGTTGAGCTTTAAATAATATTGGCTCTTCATCGGTATTCACATCAATATCTGGATACAGTTCACGACCCCATTTCACTTTTACTAAATAAAAAGGGTAAAGGCAATATCTACAAACAATTATATATTTTTTATAGTTACCTTTGAAGGACGGCATTTCGGAACCACAATTAGCTGAATTTCTTTAAAATATCAAAGTCATACTAGTAGAGATGGAATTAGGGGTGTCATTACAGATATTCAATAATCGGTGGCACATCGATAATATCTATATTTTAAAGCAGATAGCAACTCTGAAATCTAATCGATAGTGTAACTTATTAGTATCGTTTTTATCGATGCCAACAACAAACTTATTTCCATAACAAAGTTTAGACTATTAAATTGTTTTTAACAATACGCTTAATATTATCCATAATTATAATGGATTGTGAAAGTATTCAAATGGCTATAACAGACGAAACTAATTTGACTGTGAGTTTTAATTGAATTGGGTATGGGTATGGGTATTGTGTTGCACATTGTGTTATTGCGACGTAGTTATTCGGACGTATGTATGTGTGCTTCTATGCATGGGTTTATAAAATCAAACAAGAGGGCTGTAGTTTAGATTGCTTGACTAGGAACAAAGACAATACAGTCCACTGTACATATACAGTATTTTTTCTGAATTACATTGAATATATTCAGACTTGCACATGTAAATACGTTCGTACATACATGGCTAAAGACAACACAAATGTTAAACTTAAGATTGTGCTTAATCATTGCTTTCAAGCTCAAAATTATACAAATTGATAAACAAAATAATGCGTTTACGTTAGGCTAATGCAATTTAGCATCCTATTTAGTAGCTTGTCTAATAGAATTTTCATTTTTCAAGGAACGTAAAGAATGCGGAAGGAGGGGACGCAAACCTGGCAGAAAAACATCCTCCGAAAAGGTTGATATAAAAGCAAAACTTGGTGTGTATTTTTTTGATATCTTATAATAATAACCCATTATACATATTGCTTATTATTAAATATTTCCTAAATATTTAATAAAGAACGAAGCCGGCAAAGCGCCAGGGAATGTCGGGCACGGAAAAAACTTCGTTATCAGTATCTTGAAGAGCTTGTTGCAGATCGTGAGAAGGCAGTTATTGCATTACGTGCTGAACTGGAGCGAGTTGGTTAATATATTTGTATGTTCTTTTAAGGTCAATTCTTATAAATCTATTTATATTGCAGCTAATACAATGGGATAGACGATTGACAGAAAATGACAGTCCCAATGATGTTGATCAGCTGTTAAAGGAAATTGGTATCCTTAAACAGGAATAACATGCTTAAACTCATAGTACAAAATAAGTTTTTACCAACAATTAAACCCTATAAATATATCCTTAAATATAAATACATCTACCGTATAACTTCTTTATAACTTTATATATTATAAAGAATACGGGTAATTACAAATCTAATTCAAGTGTTTTATTTCTTATGACGTGTACAGTTTACAGCTTTAAAATATGAACATCTAATACTCGTAAATATAGAATTATTTGTTTGTTATTCGTAAACAATATTTTATTTTTTGTTGATGTTGCAACAGAATCTTTTTTTGTAGTAGAAAGATGACTTCATAAATCAAACTACATAATTATTTATTAAATTATACAGTATACAGCCTTGCATTTTATGTCTGTATTTTAATACTGTGTGTATAAAAAAATAAAAATAAAATTTCACATCCAAATAATCGTATTCGATATATTTCTTTAGATTCACATTACATACGTGTATCGATATGTTAGTGCATTCGTCTCTAACTTACAGTCTTATATTTACATAATTTTATTAAAATAAAATGGACTCGGCTACGGATCAGATTCCTGAATCAATGACTGCTGATTTAAGAAGGGAATATCGTCGTAAGAAAATATTGGAAACCGCTAAAACCCGTCTGGAAAAACTTAATGGCAGAGCCCAAACACATGGTAAGCCATTCGGTTTTATTTATACGTCATATCAACATTGCTGTGTGTATATATAATTCATTTAATCTAGCTTATTAATGCGCATATTTTAGCAGTTGATTCTTTGCCTTTAATGCAATTCAACTTTTTTGTAAGAAAAGTAATAATATTAAGCCTACATGTACTGGTATATAAATATTATGTACTACATACATATTTGGTTTTTTGTACAAAGTCTAAGAGGCAGCAGAGTTTGTTTAGATATGTTGGGATACCGATATTGAATTTGTTTAAGAATTGAATGTATAAGTAAAGCGATAGTTTTAAGCTATTATTCTGAATAATAAATATAAATATTTTATATTTTATAAAATGTTCCCCATTGTCTCGTTTCAGATTCTAATACACCTGAAGCCTTGGAATATTCAGATCCTGAAGTAGAGCCTAACATTCAGGTCGGCAGTAAAGTGTATCAAGAAGATTTGTTTAAACCGTCGTTTTTTGCGGCTACGAACAGTAATTCAGCAAGCCCCGAAAGACCTAATATTTTTGTGAGAAGCAGGGCTTTTATTTTTATAGCAGCGATTGTAGGATTTATTCTATCCCAGTATGCAGTTAATTGCCTTTTTGTACCAGTTGGCATATGTATACTAATCGAATTATTTTACTACAAAGGGCAAAATTATCTTAATAATAATATTGTTAACGTTATTGTGCCAATGGCGATTTTATTTACGGGAGCATCCTTAGGAAATAAAATCAAACAGATTAATAGTCTCTTATCAATTTCGCAATCTCTGTTAATAAATTTAGCTGTAACTATATTCTGTATATGCTTAAGTAGTGTTTTGTTTCAATATATTAGCTTAAATCATATTGTTGATATAAAATAAATTGTAATATATATTTGACTAAATTGTAATCTTACTGAACAAGAATGATGACTATTATCGATAACGCTTGGTTCCTGCCAACAATGAGATACGCATTACCAAAATGCGCACAAGGCCATTCCCTCTAGAAGTCACCCACATGGATACTATGTATCAAGAACTTAGCAATATTAAATTAAATAATTAAATTGGTGATTTTCACTAAGACAATTATTATTTCGTAGATTATAGTCTTAAGTTGCCATTTCTTGCGTTTTTTAATTACCGGACTTCAGCTGAATAATTATTATATTGTTTATAAAAATATGTATATTCAATTTACCATCCTAAAGGGATGTACTTTGAATCGTGTATAAATAAAAATCTAGTATTGGTGCAATACAAAATGTGAAACACTTCACATGCGTCATGTGTCTTTTCCATCATTCCATTGCGAAGCTAATTAGACGCTTGGAATTTAAATTCACTTTAGGAACCGGTTGAGAAGGAACAAATTCTTACATTAAATCTGGTCACCCTGAATAAGAACTTTTGAGGTACATACAAAAAATCGAGCTGGAGTGCGGTGGAAAAAATATTGATTAATTAATATCTGCGATAAGACAGATATATTTGTTTAACCGATATGACTGATCAACGGGGGACTAGAGTTTATGTTGGAAATTTAACTGATAAGGTTAAGAAAGACGACTTGGAAGGCGAATTTACAAAGTACGGCAAGCTAAATTCTGTATGGATTGCATTTAATCCGCCCGGGTTTGCTTTTGTTGAATTTGAGCATCGTGACGATGCCGAAAAGGCATGTGACATTTTGAATGGTTCAGAGCTGTTGGGTTCTCAATTACGCGTAGAAATTTCCAAGGGTCGTCCCCGGCAAGGCAGACGTGGTGGACCTGGTGACAGAGGACGCCGTGGCGATGTCGGCAGACACAGTATAACAAACAGCAGTGGTGGATTCAGACAACAGCGTGGCTCCAGTAGCTCCAGCGGTCGTCACTGTGAGCGAGCGTACAGCTCCGGACGTTCTAATACTGGCTATGGAGGCAATAGCAGGGATGGTGGCAGCAACGGCTTCAGTCGTCGCGATATCTACAGTGGAACACGTGAAAGCAACCGCTATGGTGGAAGTACCAGTTCCAGCTATAGTCGGAATGGAGGACAAGGTGGAGGACGTTTTAGATCCCGTTCACCAGTCGGTAATCATCGGTTTTAATGATAGTGCATCCATTTAAAACCGTTAATAAAAACAATATTAAACGTTTATGCGATACTGATGCGATTCTGCTATCATTATTAAGCATTGCTAATATGTACATACATACATATATTAATATCATTAAGGAAATATGATCTTTTAAATATATTTCTATGCTAGGACATCAGCTTTGGTATAAAACAACAAATACTATTTATTTTACATACAAATTGCATCAAATAAATTTTTAATTTAAAACAAAAATATTCAAATTTAAGAACTAAATTAGCCAACTATTAAAAATAATTAAGATACATATATTTAAAACAAAATATATACGGACTTAGTTTTACCGAAAACCTAGAATACATAAATCTAATAAAATGTCAGAATCGTAATTGATTTATGCGTTGGTTATATGTATTTCGCCACAAGTTTGAATAAAGCCGAATGCAGCTGCTCCGGCCTCAAAAAAGTATGTATTATTAGGGTAGGTCAATTTGATCATCACAAGTGGTACAGCACAGCCGTAATATATGATAGATTCTAGAAAACTCAAGGTAAAATCAAATTATGTACGCAAATCAATGTAAACACTTTTGTTTTTGTCAATATACCATTTTATTGAGATTGATTAATTATTCTATTTTAAAATGTGGCATGCCAGTAAATTAAGGATTGATATTTTGCGTAGATCTAGCTGAAGGGTGTTATATTTCTACCTTCCCCTATCAGATCGAAATAAAGTTAAGCGTTTCGACCATGACTTCATGTCTCTCTATTTTGGGGAATGTAGGTTTAATTTTATTACAGCTAGTTGAAACTGACACTTCTATATTGCGAATCCTGTAGTACCCAACATGCAATTCCTTCTTTAGAAAAAACTAAGGTTTTAGTTTAAAGTGCCATGTGTCTGAATACGAATAGAGCATGTGTTTTGCGAAAACACACTGTTTGATGGGGAGCTAAGGGATGATGTCCTTTTTAACGTATTGCAGCCAATTTTCTCCCAATTCTGATCCAATTACTTTGTCTTCAACCTGTATATTCGACCTGGAATAAATATTATTAACTATACTGTTCTAACGATATAAAAGATAACAAAAAATAAATAATCATTAGCGTGAAAGCTTGATTGTGTGTCGGCATTGTTAGTGATGTTCCGATTCAAGAAAATTCGATACTTTTGATAATTTACGCGAAAAAATTAGTATTCGATATAATCTTAAGATCGAAGAATAGTTGAATTGAATCGCAAATTTGGTTTTGTTACTAATTTGTAAAAAATTTATTTAAACAGGCAACGGTATTTCTGTTTCGAAAAGCTAATCGGCGCTTTATATCAGATAAAATGGAGTATATAAATTATAAAAAAATTAATTTCTGACAAAAATAGTTTATAGAAAAGACCCGAAGCTAAATTCTAAAAAATACAATACAATTCTACAAATTTATCTATGTATGAAAAAGAATTAACCATTAATTATTTAAGTTTTCATATTTCATTTAAATTTATTTTTACATAGTGTTAAACTTATCGAAATGGCTATGAACTAATTAAAAAAATATCGATTTGGATAAGTTTTAAATAAATAATTAAATAAAATGAACTTCAAATGTAGGTCGATTATGTTATCGTTATGTGATTAATTTTAATTTTTTTCTCAAGTCTATTACATGTCGATGGTAATGTGACTGTGAATGTCACTACACTTTTTATGCTTTCTTGTAATAAAACTGTTTATTAATATTTTAAGCCTTTCACCAAGTATCTAACTTATTGCATGCTGAAAATGTTTTGACATGAAGCCATTGATTTACAATACCCAAGGTCCATATAAGAATGTTATGGATGTTCATTTTCATGAAACACTCCAGTTTGTGATAGGTTTTATAATTGCGACAGAAAATATTTTATTTTTATCCATACTATTTACAATATTTACTTGGCGTTAATAAGCATTTCTCTGGACAAAACTAACAAAAGCTTATAGTCAACATAAACAAAATTTTAAATTTTAAATTAAAATCAAGATTTAATATTTAAAATCAAATATTAATGTTAATTTAGAAATACGTTTAATGCAATACTCACAATATATCGATAATTTTTGATGACCATCCTGAATCACCCTGTATGTCTCACATTAGACATTATTGGCAGATACACTAGAAAATATCACTAAAAGTGCATGAGATATTGTTTAGGTTTTTTTTATTTTATTTTATGAGCGCAAGCCATCATATTGGAATTGTGTTAAACAACGTTATTTGTGATTAATAAGTGATATATGTATGTATGTGAAAGATATACGAAATAACGTAAAATTCTTTAGCAAAAATGTTAAAGACAATATTTCGAAATCCAATATTTGTAATGGAATCAGCCTAAATATATAAATACAACTGAAATAAAAATTGTGTTAAGACTTGCAAAGGCGACATAGTGGCGTTGGAGTGTGTTACATGTATGTACATACATCAATTTACTTACATATGCATCTATGTATGTATATATTTATATACATACATACTACAAATGTATATTAGCTCACATGCACGTATGGAAAAGTTAAGCAAAAGGTCTTTTTCTCTAACATACAAATAAAATATTTATTTATCATCTATTTATTTGCACACTTAAATCTAAATATGCATGAACCTGTATCGAAGTTTATCAAGTTTATTGGTGTTTTACCTGAGGTACAGAAATTGGCCTCAGTGCTTATTATTGTGATGACTGCTGACACTTACATACATACATACATTGTATGTACATGCATTGTAGAGATATAACTCGTTCATACTTAATTATTTACATATGTGAATGCATATGTATGTTGAATGAGACGGTACCTATATATGTACATACATATATTTGTAAATACTTATTAAGCAATCAAATGTATGCTCTCAAAATTTGACAGATCTCCTGATTAAGTTAACATCGTTTAAGATGGATAACAAATCAACTGCATACATATGTAAACGCTTACATGTTCGAACCTACACTTATATATGTCTGCATAAGTATAAATTGCATGCCTGCACGTACATATGTACATATTTACATGATTTGTTTGTATGTACGTCTGTAATTGTGTGTTCTTTAGTCAATAAATCAAAACTTGTTCAATAACATTATTCGGCAGTATGAAACTAAACTGACAGTGTATAAACGAATTTAATTTGTTAGGAATTTGCCAAAGCTTGCAAACTTCTGTCTTTGACGAGGATATTGTTTTAATTTAAAAAGTTTTTTCAACAACTCTAACTCAATATATAAATACATATATAATAATAGTGCAATGATTTATATAAAAATTGAATCATGTACAAGTTTATAGAGAGAATAAAACACAGCTAAACTCTATTAAGATTATTTTATTATTCCGATGCATGTTTGTAATTGCTTAAATTAGAATTAATATTATTATAAATTATTATATTATCATTGCAGGTGTTAAGGGATCACACTAAAAATGGTTTTTTCAAGAACGTTTTTAAGAAAGAATATGATATGAAGGGACATATGAATTATGAAACCGAAATCAAAATAAATAGTTATATTAAGAAAATAAATATAATTCATAAAAGACAACCTACATCATCTTCGGAGACTAATATGGCTAACACAATTTCCATTATGTCCAATGCCATACGCAATGCAGTGAGCAAGAAACGGATACGTTATAAAGAGAAAGGATATGACTTGGATCTTACCTGTAAGGATATTTCAATAATATTTCAATATATATGCAATATTACAATTCCACCATTCTGATAAATGCTTGAGCTTTGCGTGATTGACAATCAATTAGTCAGTCAGCAGAGTCCGGCGTAACCAGGCATTAAGCTAACCGAATATCCTGTTTTGTAGTGGAGATATATTCCCAAAAGACTGCTTGGAATCTACGGCGGGCAACCTGATTGTCAGTTGAATTCCAAGAAGCTTAAGGAAGCGAGAGATTATACTGGATGCGTCGACAAGCTCGATTGGAATTTGCGTGCATCGATATTCAAGAATTATGCATCAATACGATGAGATTGATTATATTATTATATACATTTATTCTTTCAGATATATGCTCTAATATTATTGCGATGGGATATCCCGCCCCGGATAAAATAGAAGGCTTTTTCAGAAATCGCTTAGACGACGTGTTAAAGTTTTTAGATGAAAATCACGGTGATCATTACAAAATATATAATTTGTGTCTAGAACGCAGTTACGACATCAATAAATTTCATGGGGTAAGTTGCAAATACATATGTTCAACACTTATCAATGTCTCTAATCAAATTATATTTATAGAGAGTTGCAATTTATCCGTTTGAAGATCATAACCCTCCTACAATTGAGTTAATACAACGTTTTTGCCATGATGTTGAGTCTTGGCTTAATGCGGACTTGTTAAATGTCGTCGCCGTGCATTGTAAGGCTGGAAAAGGGAGAACTGGTAAGAATCAGCTGAATATATAGTGAGCCGTTTCTATAACTAATTTGATTTTTAAAATATTTTACAGGTACCATGATTTGCGCATATTTGGTGCACTGTAGATTCAAAAAAACAGCAGATGAAGCACTGGCTTGGTATGCTGAAAAGCGTACGAAAGATCTAAAAGGGGTTACAATTCCATCTCAACGTAGATATGTTCAGTATTATTCAAATTTAATCCCAGATGTTCGGTACAAAGTAACAAGTCTTTACGTAAGTTTAAAATGGGTGTTATCACAATGAATATCTTTGATATTAGCTTATGTTTATTTTATTCCGTGTTCTAAGGTCTGTGAAATTCGATTTGCTGAGGCAAACTACTTATATAATCTTGGCACAGTGCAATGTTCGATTTCTGACATGCAGGATTCTGCAACAGAAAAAGCCAAGGCGCAAGTATGTGTATTTAACCGTACTTGATTTACTTAATTATATAAATACTTACAATATACTTTTATTTACTTATTCAGCGACTGAAAACGTGGACAATAGATTTCCAGAAATCTTTTATATTGGATATTAGTAATGCACCATTAATAGTTTCTGGTGATATAAAAGTTGAACTTGCAAAAAAGTCATCGAGGAATATGATTTGCCACTTTTGGTTTAATACATTCTTTGTGCAAAATAATGCTAGTACGTATGCCCCTCTATCTCTATATCTACTATATATATATAGAAGGTATTAATGCCTTTACGTTTTTCAGATTGCGAAAACGATGGAACTAACGTCAAATTTATGTATACTTTAAATAAGTCCGAAATTGATGGTGCACATAAGGATATAGATAATAAATCGTTTTCGGAGGATTTTACGGTAAGTGTTAGCACAAATAAATTAATGAGAATGCCTTTTAAATTCCATATCGGTTTCATTTCAGATCTCTGTTGTATTTGAAGAAGAAAAACGTTCCGACTGTATACACACTGAACCCTCAGTAAAAAATAAATGGAGCAATAAACGAAACTCGGATAATTTTCCTGGTGACAATGATAGGAATTTAAGCAGTGAGGGTTCTGATTTAAACTCTCCGTCCTCAAGTCGTTTTTCCGAATGTAATGGTCCCTTTTATGCCAGTGATGAAAGAAGTGCAACTAACTCTCATCAATTGAATCAGAATGGAAAACTTGTAAGTGCGCTCACATTACAATATGATCAAACTATATAAGTATATATTATTATTATTAATATTGATTGCATTCTTTTTAGACTAAAAATCAACATGAAAAATCAACCATCTCAAAACTTTCTGCGATGCCATCGAAACGCAAACAGTCTTCATCAAAATCCTTCTTATTAAGCGCTAATAATACCTCATCAAGCAAGGACATCAAAAAGCTGCATATTCTTAACCAACCGTCCGTAACACAACCACAACAATCCAGTTCAATAAATTGGCAAAATGATTCAAACATAATGTATGAAAACTCCTCAGATAGTCAACGCATATTCGATCGTTGCAATATTCCTAAGCCTGTTGCTGGATCTGATAAAATCTTCGAACAAGAGTCATACATTACTTGTAAGCGATTGCCTCCAGATTTTAACCAGGGTAGTGAAGAAGGCAATGAAGATTGGGAATCCGGTGAGTCTATTGTTAATCTCATAGCACCTTTACTTTTTACTGTTCCCCATTCTCACTTTTAAATGTAAGTAAGTCTGTAAGTCCATAAAGTCCAAACTGCATAATGATCTACAACAAAAGTTAATTATAAATACGAGCAAACTTATTGCAAATAAACTTTAAATCTTAATCTAATTTGAAAATTTAAAACGATAATATAAATAATGTACTTACTAGAAAACTCTTTGTTTATGGATGGAAATAAGAATAACTCACTTAATTATAAAAAGAAACAAAATCCATTTAATGGATGCGGAATATGAATTCCCTTGTCCATTTGTTCATATATATGTTACCGATATCCGATGTGTATAAAATATACTTATGCTTCCTGATATAAATATCTGTAAGAACAAACATGTCGCAGCTCATTCCCCAGTCCTAAATGAGTTAAACATTTCTTGATCAAATTATACTAATATTCTCTGCAAGCGTATAAAAAGTTCATAATTAATTTTAATAACATTTTTGATACAAATAAGCAACAATACTAAGTTAAAATATGATAAACGATTAGTGGTTTGACATAGATTGTTTATAAAAATAAATATAAATTAATGTTTGTATATATTATACATATAGATATATTCATTTCAAAACATAAAACAGTTACTAAGACTAGATTCAGACAACAATGGCCAGTTGCCAAACAACTAAATGAACTTAACTTATTTACATTCTAAATTGTCAAGTTGTTCTCCGTTTTGGGAATATTCTAGGTGGGTATATGTGGTTGAAGTTCGCTTATGTTAAAGTTCAAATTCTTTACAATGCTGAATGAAGAGCTGCTTGGATTTAAGTGCATAGCTTAGCTAACACGGTTACTTGTTAGGGTATCCAGCCGAGTTTTAGATCGTCTGGAGTCTCTTTAATCAGGTTGAAATAAAGTTAAGGATAACCTGTCTTAAATCAAACTCTTGTAATATATTTTATATGTTGACATTTATTAACGTCATTTGCAATCGTTGGTTTCGTGAAAAACTGTAACGCAGCTGGGAAAACTGCATGAAGTTATATTTTATTGATATGTCAATGATGCGTATTTCTATGCAAATGTTGTCCGAGCATCTACGAATCTTTCATTCGCGCGGTTTCTTGACGGTTAATGTAATCGTCGAGCGAATAAATGAAGAGCAATGAAGTTGCCAAGCGTATGGACTCTGCACCAGATATTGTGAGTGTTTATGCTATCAGTAATGTATGAAAACAATTTTATTTGAATTAATATTCATTATTTTCAGGTACTTCATGCTCAGGAAGTAGTTAAGCTGGAACTATTTGTAGACAATATACAACTGTGTGTAGTTAAGAAGTGTCCAAAAGCCTCAAGGAATATGGTAAGTCTCTTCGGCTCTTTTGACTATAAGAAATTTGTGCGGTGAACACATGGTAGGAGATTAAGACGTAATCCATCCAAATATGTATTGGTACTTGCATTAGAATAACTTGGGCAACGTAAGATGTTAACTTATACTTAGCAATCAGGAACTCGCATTAAAGAAATGTTATTCATATAGAACGCTGTGTGTGTTATTCGACATTTGTTGTGTTTCTGGATCCCTTTGCTAACCTGAATGCTTGCAAATCAAGGCAAATTACTGAATAAACTTACGTGGCATTATAAAGGAAATTTATGAGTGAATGAATGCATGAAATCGCAGTGATTCGCATAATGCAAACAACTGTTGAATTATTGTATTATTATAATTTTCTGTTTTCAAAATTCCAAATCAATTAGTAATGCAATCAGTAATAAAGTTTCAGTCGAACAGTCTTGTGCAGAGCTTTCCTAATTCTTTAAATTTTAATATGAAGTATTCTATATCTAATTTCAGATATATATCCTGGGTTATATCAAAAAGAATCAACCATAACAAGATGTGAGAGCACAGCACTTCACACTGTGCCATATTGTTATTTGTAATGTAAACAATTCTTGTTTCTAAGTTCAAATATTAAATGTACTGAATAAATGTAAGAAAGTAACTAGTTTTGTGTAATTATTGAACAATTTAAAAACAATCAAGCGTAGACTAAATCAATAATTGTTTCTAACGTTCTGCTTATCGGGTGGAAAAGTGTGATAATTATAAATATACATAGTATATTCCACGTCGCTTTGGGCGTTGTATACCTCTTTCATATTCAAATATCCTTCCAGGATAAATACCAGTTGTGTTGAGAAGCGAATCAACATTTTATTGGGTTGAAATACGTTTGTGCAGTATTGTTTAATAGTGTATCTTAAATAGAACATATAATATCTATATACTTACGATTTGCTTTAATCAGGAGATCTGTTTGATTTTTACATTATTGTTTTGAACCATTTTTGATGAAACTTGGACCATATGCTTCTTTTCATTTCAGGCAATATATTTGTCGAAACCAACCAGATTTGATTATTTCTCGTACAGCTACCAAAGGAAGACTTGGTCGAAACAAATTTTGAAATGAAACGATTTTGTTTTCGAACAAAATAAATGATTATACACAATTTTTAAGCAACCAGCGATTATTATAGTTCATCGTCGTTAGGCAATTTTAATTAAGATCAGATCACAATATCGAATAGCTGTCATACATGAAATTGAAAATACGATTGTAAACTAAGAATTATTGTTAAATTTCCAATTATTGTTTAATTTGAATCTATCGCGTGTAGCGTGTAGCTTGTAGCTTTTATCTTGATTGTTTGTGTGTCTGTATACGTGTTTTAATGTGTTTAGATATGTGTGATTGCGTTAGGGTATATCAGAGCTTAGTACAGGGTACTTCGTAGTCGAAACCACATCGCTATTACTTGCATGACCAACTGCATTAACGCGGTTAAAAATCGGTCCCTTTCTCTATAGCTAAGCTATATCTATTATATTGATAAATTCGCCAACTGCTTTGCAGCTCTGCTCTACATAATTATAGAGTATTTATGTACTAGGAACTAAAAGGATAGCAGCAATAGCCTTTTACATTGCCATTGTTTTTTTTTCCATACATTGTAAAAACGTAATTTAATCTATTTAAGTAAAATAAACAAAACAAAACAGTCTCAAACAGTGTGATTATAGAAAATGCGAATGCAAACTTTATTTCCATTTCTGAAATTATAAATTAAATAATGGAAATGTTATCATATTATTTCAGGTGAATCAACATACCTCTAATGAAGTTTGAAGGACCTACAATAATTGGAGATCTACAGAAATATAATTTATAGTTGCTCTCATTTTTCATAAATGCATCCGAATTTGTAAATACATAGATTTTATAATACTTAATTAAGTAGGTTTAAATATTATAAAGAAAATTTCTAATATTAATGTGAACTCTAAAACCTTAACTAAGAATAATAAAATACATAGTAATTTGTTATACAAAATCTGCTCTTTAGTATTCTTGTTAAACTGATCTGATGGACGAGCTTACAGACGACATCACATATTTAGTTATACATATTTTATGTCTTTAAAATTAATACTTATATAATATTAATGTTTATTATATTATTGCAGATGAATCCGAATACCTCTAATGATGTGTAAAGGACCTACAATAGATGGAGATCTACAGCAAATTAATTTATAGTTTACGGAATTTGTAAATACGAAAACATAGAATTTTAAGACTTAATTAAGTTTAAATATTGTAAAGATCTTTTCTATATTTCTGTGGACTGCCTGTTGTTTAGTTGAAAATTGTCATTTTCTAATACATAATACAGTTCTACCGGCCAGTTCAAAAGGATGTGGTATTTCCTTTCGTGCGGCATAATATGGAACAACAGTTGTAGACATTTTGAGGAGCCAGGTATTCCAGATTATTTGCCTCTCCTTGAACGGCCATGTCGTGCTCTTTAACCTGACGAATCTCCACACAAACACACACACACAGTTTTTAAAGCTGAAAATTTCGATATAACGAATAAAAATGCTATTTTTAAATTGTTCTGAGACCTGTCTTAATTTTATAATTCCTCTTCGGTATTTTTAAAAAACGTACAATATAATAAAAGGTATTAAAATATAATTTCAGTTATTATGTGTATAATTAATGTGCTTGTCCTAATCCTTGCGTTCTATATAATGTAAATGAATCGTACACATGTTGCAGCTCTGACAATCGGTACTCCTCCAGACAGACAATTCCTTGCAATGATGGTGAGAGCTTTAACGCACATGGTAGGCAATGGACCACATGCCTTTTCTCCTGTTCCCTTATGAACAATACGTTGAAAACTTCAACCTAAATAAAGAGATACAAATATTTAAGAATGTATCTTATTGCACATGTCTGGGAAATCTTTCAACTCACTTCACATTGGCCACAATAGTGGGAAGCCTCGTTTTTTCCTCGGCCATTGAAACGCACTTCGACTCCTTTTGATTTCACATATTCTTGTAAATGAAATACATTCTTCAGTGATTGCAATAAACACATTCTGCAAAGAAAAAAACATTAATAATTATTGATTATATACGAATGTATGATATTATGCATTACTTTATCAATTCGAAAAGTTTTACATCTGAAACTTTGATATTTCTCGCCAAGTTCCAGCTTAAATGTACCATGGGAACAATACTTTTAAAACTTTGCAGCTTATTCCATTCATATCGTTCTACGGCTAGGGAATACTGACGTGCAGTTAGTGGTCCAACATTCCATGCTATATTATTGCACCACCCTACAGACTGAACCCAATGAACACAACTGAAATAAAAAGAAAGAAGACAATTTCAGATTTAAAGGAATATTCAAATATTAATTGTAACTTACCCAGCGTTCACCCAAACCAAGTCGCCTGGTTTTTGGATGAAACGATATACTGGTATATTTTCTTTATATAAGTCTTCCAAGACCGGCCACCATGACCCGTGTAAGTAGCTTATGCTATTCTTTTCACACAGATTATGGATGCCGCCCCAATAGGCATCGGGGACTGCAAACCATTCACAATCGCCTGGTCCAATATTAATATTAATTGAGCAAAAATTGTTATTTTCTTGATGTCCAGGTGTTCGACTTCCTGGTACTTTCATATATAATTGCACGGTGTTCATTCCTAAAATTACATGGCCTACATGAGACAACATATTGGCAGCTGATATTACTCTAGCAAAGGCTGGCAGCTTTTGTAATTCGCTGAGCTGAGGTTTCCACTTTCGTTCATCAGATAAATCAACATTGGTTCCGAATCTACAAACGAAATGCTGTTAATTATATTAACCGAAACAACCATTAAACAATCGAATATACCTTAGCATTTTACTGCCATTCTTTTGTCTTTTACGTTTTAAATTAATTGTTGAATTTGAAACAGAATCTTTGGAATCTGAATCCGACATGACTTGGGAGCCGGCAGAGCCTTTATCGCCTTCATCCTATATTCAAATGATATATAAATTTAGTAATTATTTAATTCAATATAAAATTCTTTTTATTATATTCACCTTTAGGCTATCTTGAAAACTTGATGCCTGATACTGTGCATATTTTGCTATGGTAGTATGAGATCGATGTGATATACAAGCCCAAACTCTCTTTGCTTGGGATACATCCCAATTTTCATCGGGTGATTGATTTACTTGCGTTCTAACTTCCACACTGTGATCTGGGTTTGCCTCAACCAATGTTTTCGTTGAAAAGAGACCCAAGTCTAACTTAAGAGCACCAGCCAAACCTCGTACAACGGCAATCGGATGTTTTAGACAGAATTCTTGTAGTTGTGGGCTAAACGCATTCTTTTTGTTTTCCAAGTGCACGGAGGGAGTGGGTGGTAAGAGTTGCTCTCGCGTGAGCCTTTGTGGCGGACAATCCGGTGGAGAAGGTGGGGGTGCATTCTTTGTGGTAACTGTGAAGTTTATTGGTGGCTCGTCCACTGGTAAAAGTTTAACAGCAGACCACAATTGCTTTGAATCCATTTGTATATTAAATGTAGGCAATGATTCCTGTTCATTATCATATTCGACTTTGGGCTTTTGATCTTTAAAGTTATTTTGAGTATCATCATTGCAGTTTGTTAAACTCTCATACTTAATTGAGACATTTGTACCATCATAATTATTAAGTCCATCATCTTCAGCTAATTTAGTTGATACATTTTGACAGCGAATTTTAACAGTCACTGAAGACGCAATGTGATCTAAATCATTGGCGTCCGTATCCTCTTTGATATTATCACTTGATACTATTTCAGAACCAAAGTTTGTTCTATCTATCATAGTTTCGGCTGCAGATGTGCTTGATGTTGGACCTGGAGATGAGCTTGTTTTAAGAGCTTGTCGATTTTGCGCAGAAAGTTGGTGTAAAAGTTTATCCTGCTGTTCATTTAAGTTTTTTTGATTCTGTTGTAAAAACTGTAGCGTATTCATTTGCTGTTGAGACAAACTCTGTGTTGGATGCTCCGTTCGATTCTTTGCTGAGTATTCACCATCATCCTTCGCTCTTTTCGCGGGTAATGGGTTACTCTGATTCCCGTGACTGTGAGGGTAGGGTGGCGGAGGTCCCTAAATACAGAAGGCATACATAAATAATAATATTAGTATGTTAATTAATGTGATTCTATGAAATTTACCTGAACAGATGGATTCTTTCCAAACTGTCTTTGCTGCATTTGAACGCTTTGCTGCTGTTGACGGGAATTAATTTCTAATGATATTGGAAGGTTCCAAGCTTCTTCAATAGAACAAAGCTGCCTTCGCTTAGAAGTTATACTGGGCAGTGGAGCTTGGCTAAGCTGTGATTCCAGAAATTTAACTCGTTGCGCTAAACCTTTCGTCAATCCATTTGTGCTCTTTGTATATATCGTTTTATTTCCTTCCTGAGCATTGCCTATTTTCTAAAAAAGCAATAGGGACACAAGGTTTTAATAGAATAAGATTAAGGCAACATCATGTAAACTACCTTGTTCGATATTCTTTTAATGGCATTCGAATAGCACGCGTA